>JAKOOJ010000008.1:23052500-24252500 GCA_022577455.1 Arizona elegans | reverse complement strand
CTGGTAAATGCCACCGGTTCCCGCACCCATCTATTCTCTGCCTCCCGAGTCCCAGCTGATTGGGAGGAAATGGGGATTTTGCAGTAACCTTCTCCTGGAATGGAGTGGGAATGGAGATTTTATAGTATCCTTCCCCTGCCATACTCACCATGCCACACCCACCAAGCCACACCCACAGAACCAGTAGTAAAAATTTTTGAAACCACTGATTTTATTCCCTCTATGCAAGAAGCAAAAGCTATCCTTATTCAACTGGAATCTCAAAGTGGTCTGAGCTCACAGAATAACATCGAATGCAGACTCCTGCAATCAAATGTTAAACATGGTCTTCCACTCTCTGCAGTGAACAGGGATGATGGCAATTGTAGTCCAAAGAAGTGGGAGCGTTTCAGCTTGGAGGTGGCTGTTCTTGAATGTCAACACATGGATATTTTATTTTGCAGCAATTGCTTATTTAGTCAAACTTCACCCTGTAACTTCTATTCCACTTAGCCTATGGGAAATAAGGGCACACAGTTGCCCCCAGTGGGACAATTCAGACAGATTGGCTTTTGGTCTACCTTTGCGATTGTTGCTTTTTCAATGGCATATTAGATATCAATTGAATATCAATCGTAGAGTATGTGTGATTCATATAAGCAGCTGTTTAATTGTTGAATCATTTGCCATAATGCGACACTAGTTCAAATACACCGAAAAATTGTAAGTCTTGACAGTCTCGCAGAAACCCATGCACACATACTGATAATCACTTTAGAAAATATGGAGCTATACTGATTATGTTCTACTAAAACTATGTAGAAAAAAAACCTCATCAGACTCATTTTCTAGATTTTATATTGTGAAACATAATGTTAACTATTTAAAAAAATTTAGATTATGAGTATGGCTGCCCAACAATAGGCGTGTACAAAATTAAAGCAACAACATACCCACAATCCAAACTACAGTGTCCAACTTTCAAACAATAATCCCAATTTATAAAACCCAACTTTGTTCAATATAGCTTGTGTCATCCTCTGACCCAAACAGCTGAGTGTCTGTTCTGTCCCCGTCTCACACACGCACACAAACAGTCAGCCAGGAATTAAATAAAACTTGGAGACAATAAATTCCTTCGATAACAGGATTGGCAGCAACCCAGTAGCTGCTTGCCAAGAACTTTACTCACAGAGGGAGGTGTTCCTCCTCTGTCAGACAAACCAAAACAAATACACAAAGCCAAAGAATTGTCATATCCAGTCCGTATTCAATCCAAGGCAGGCAGGTAACATAGTTTCAGAGATACAATGCATTGTTTAGTTTTGTCTGTCACAGAGCCTGAATGGCCACCACACCCCCTTTTATCCCCTGTGGAGTGTGGTCCAGTGACTCAGCTTAATCTCTGGCACGCCTCCTTTTCTGCTGCGTGCGCTTGTCTCTTCGGCGCTGGCGTGGATCCAGCCAAGACTTATCTCCGTCACTCTCTGACTGCGACTGCTCGGAGATACCTGGCTCCTGGCCAATCTCTTCTCCCTCAGGATACACCTGAGGCATTGCCAGAGAGGAGGGTCCTGGAGAGGGAGGCCTGGCCAACTCCTCTCCTTCACTTTTGGAGCCTTCTCCCTCCGATAAGAAGGGCTCGGGGGTCGGAGTCACAACAGTGTCTAGCCAGGTGCTCAATGTCTTATGGAAGACTATCAGAATTTTGGATTTTCAGTGGGATGTTCTTCCATAACACAGGTACTCCCATAGAAAGGTCCAACTGTTGGGCGCAACAGGATGATATTGTTTAATGGAAGGGGCCCCGAGCGTGCCACTCTGCAGGTTCTGATGGGACAGAAAGAAAAGGAGAATCAGATGGACCTGGAAATGATATTATCAATGAAATCCTTTATGGTACAGTATATACATCCTGCAGAAATTTTACCACCTCTACTCTATTTAGAAATCAGCCAACCTTTATAGTTTAATAAAGAAAATATTAAGAAATTTCGGCAAGTGTTGTCTAGATCTCCTCCCCCACTGGTCTGCCTCTCTAAAATAAGGTTGAGAATTCTTTTAGTCTCAAGGCTATGTATCCAGGAGAAATTGGTATATTACCTTCACAAACTTACAAATGAAAAACCTTTGAAAATTCACATACCTAGCATTGTATATATCCCACTAAAATATTATATTTATATATTTATAAATTGAGCTTAAATGGCCTCCAGGGGATGTTAGAGGACAGAAAGGCCTGGAGGAACGTTGTCTGTGGGGTTGTGATGGGTCGGACATGACTTTGCAATTAACAACAATATTTACACACACACACACACACACACACACACACACACACACACAAAAATATGTTGTTGTTAGTTGTTAGTTGTTAGTAAATTAGTTGTTGTGTGTGTGTGTGCGTGTGCGTGTGTACAAGTCTCCTTAGTCTCCCAATGGGCAGCAGGGTGCTGGCTGGCTGCCTGAAAAAAAGCCTAGAAACTAGTGGATTGTGATTTCACTGAACTAGGGCTGCATAAAAATCTTGGTTTACGTAGGAAGGACCTGGCTAAAGAGAAATACATACATACATACATATGTCTTTGGTTATTTGGGTTTTCTCCCATGTAAAATTGGAAGTACCTTGGTGACGTTTCGATGAAGTCTCATTCGTCATCTTCAGGCTGGTGTCTTCGGCCTTGTGCTTCTAGGAGCAAAACACATTGCTCTAGAAGCACAAGGCCGAAGACATCAGCCTGAAGATGACGAATGAGACTTCGTCAAAACGTCGCCAAGGTACTTCCAATTTTACGCGGGAGAAAATCCGAATAACCAAAGACCTATATACAAATACCCGCGAAAACCTCAGAAAACATATACAGTGTATATATATATATATATATATATATATATATATATATATATATATATATATATATAATTAAGTATTGTTTATGGTTCTGTTTTCCCTTTTACCTTCTTGCCTTTTATTATATATAATGTATAATACAAACTTCTAACACCAATCACTTTGATACTTCTAATGGAAAGTAGTAGATGACCAGAGTAATAAATAACATCTTCAAACAATAATGTAAGAAATACCCTGAGGGTTATAATAGTCTTTCTCCAAGGCAGTTTTTAACTCTACCAGGGAGTGTTTTCATAACGATCGGGGGGAAAAACCTTATCCTTCTCATAGCTATCTTTCTTTCCTGATGCTTTTTATAGCATGAGTTTAGGACAAGGTAAACTCCTCCTCTGATATTAAAGAAACATTTGTCAGAATAGAATGGAAAATCATTTCATTCTTCAGTTATCATAGACAGATAAATTCCCAATAAAATTTTTAAAAGCATCAATAGACCCCAGTCTGGCACTCATACTGGCATTTTCCAGGATTTCTCTTTGTCTTTTGTATTTGGAGCTGGCAGGGAGCCTTTAAGAATAAACAATTGGAAAAGACATTCCCTAAAGGTAGCTATCAAGTGCAATAAGGCTCAAGTGATACGGCCTAGCTGTCACAGTAAAATACAGCAAATCTACTTTGTTCTTGTGGGAGAGAAAAAGTAATGCTAACCAGTTTCTGGAAGTGGTTTTTCTAAAGAGTATCAGCATTAAGACCAAATTAACAAAGAAAATGAGTTTACTACTATGGTTGGGATTCTTGATTTGGTTTTCATACTTTGATGCTCTCCCTGCATTCAAATGCTGAAAGACCAGTGAAATTTCACAGTGGGAAACTGTACATATGTAGGCTAGGTCCCCAGGTTATGGCAAATCTGACCTTCTGAGCTGTGAATTTAAATGTGTTCATCTCAGAGCTCATATTAGAATCTGCTTTCATTCGTATACTCAGAAGCTTATGTTGAATATACAGTACTAGTTGGATGCCCGTGCTTCGCTACAAAACAATATGCTCGGGCTTGATAAATTGACACTTAAAACCCTGAAACTTGTAGAAATGTAGAATGTGTAACTCCGTAGCATCAGAGCGTGTTAATATAAGGCAACTGGCAGTTGGAACAGAGGGGGAGTAGAATGTCCGAGTCCACAGGCCAGATGAGTCATGCGCTGGCCATGCCCACATCCGGTTTAGCAAAGGGGTAGCATCAGAGTGTGTTAATATAAGGCAACTGGCAGTTGGAACAGAGTTCTTTTCTGGTGGGGAGGGGGAGTAGAATGTCTAGCTCCTTAGCATCAGAGTGTGTTAATATAATATTGTATATGAAATACTAATGATATGATGATCATTTTGAAAAATCCTTTCTTAGCGAGAACCTAGAAGCCAAGAGGAACATACGTGCCAAATTTCAAGTTCGTAGGCTTTACTGTTCTGGAGATTTTGTGATGATTGAGTGGTATTTGGCTTTTATATATAGAGATAAAGTTTAATATTAAAATTGCAGCTAGGATGACAACTAAATAAGATCTTCTGAAAAAGCCCCAGAAATGTTTAAAATATGTTTAGAATATGAAACAATTCCCCAGCCTTGTCACATACATTGGACTTGATACATATACAGTATGCATATTCAGGTATGTATGCAGAAAGTCTACCTGTGTATAACCATAGATCAGGAAAGCACAGCTCTATAAATTGAGTGATTGTGCACCGTAATGCATAAATAACACTACACTAGGTTCACATATGGTTTCCAATGGCTTTCTTCCAAAATTTAATTACATTCAAATATAAATTTAAGTACATTTGTGATTTGCCTTTGGCCACCCATTTACTTACTAGAATCCATTACAAAAAAATACCTGTTCAAAAATCCTGTGCAACCTACAACACACCCCTGTCATTAATATATATCATAGCTCCAAGACAGGAGTCCTAATTCCACCCTGATGCATGGTTGTCCATGCACCCTGAGATTGGTTGTCCAATCTCTTCTTAAAAAGAGCCTTGGTGGTGCAGCGGACTAAGTGCTGTTATGTAGCATTTAGCTACCAGCTGCCTGCAATTAGTGCGAGTTCAAATCTCACCAGGCTCAAGGTTGACTCAGCCTTCCATCCTTCCGAGGTAGGTAAATTGAGGACCTGGATTGTGGGGGCAATAAGCTGACTTTGTAGAAACGCCGCTTATGGGGGGGCCAGAAGCCCTAATAAGTAGGTATATACAAAAGAATGAAGGCTATTGCTATAAGTGCATTGTAAGCTGCCCTTACAAGAAGGGCGGCTTACAATGGAGAAGGGTGGCATATAAATTGAACTAATAAATAAATAATAAAAAAAAACCGTTCAGTGTTGGAACATCCACAACTTTGGGAGGCAAGCTGTTCATTGATTAATCATTCTCACTGTCAGGAAATTCCTCCTTATTTCCAGGCTGGATCTCCCTCTGGCGACCTCCCAACCACTGCTTCTTGTCCTACCCTCAGGAGATTTGGGGGATAAATTGATGCTCTCCCCATGATAGCCCTTCAGATATTGGAAGACTGCAATCATATCTCCTCTAAGCCTTCTCCTCATTAGGCAAACATACCTAGTTCCCTTAACCCTTCATCATGCAATTTAGCCACCAGACCCCTTATTATCTTTGTTGCTCTTCTATGCATGTATTCTAGGGACTCCATTTGGGGTTTTCTGGGGGTGGGGGGAGTGGGTTGTATCGTGGTGGCCAGAACTGGAAGCATTGTTTGCAAATGCAGACTCAATAGTGCAGTATAGAGTGGTGCTATCATTTCCCGTGATCTTGACGCTATCCATCTGTTGATGGAATCTAGAAATGCATTGGCTTTTTCAGCAGCTGAAGCCCACTGCTGAGTCATAGTTAAGCGGTGATCCACCAGGACACTTAAATCCCTTGCATAGGCATTACTGTTCTATACTGTGCATTTGGTTTTTCCTACCTAAGAGCAGGACCTTACTTTTCTCACTGTATCTTATTAGGGTCCAATGTTCAAATCTGTCAAGTTCCTTCTAGATCTTGAGTCTATCTTCCAATAATTGCTTTAATATATACAAACAAACATACTATGTTTAGCTATAGATTGGCCCTTCATACTGATCCTTAAAAATTGAGGATGGAATAGGCTAAGCAAATATTCTCAATCCTCCTGTGTTTTAAATATCTGAAGAGGATTACAGAAAAATATGTAGATGATTCTGTCCAAAACTTAATTACATTTTTTTCAAATAGGATCAAATAGTATTAATTGGAGACATTTAATTTATCTAAACTTTGTTGTAGAAAAATAACTTTTAGAAAATTCGGATCTCTCTTTGCTCTTCTAGAAAGTACAGAAAGGCACAAAGAGATAGCTATCAATGATTTGATTATAACCAATTCGGAAGACTTAATAATATGAAGGGAAGCTTGAGGGAATATAGATGTGTGATATACATTATGATGCTGAAATTCCTGATATTGGGAATATCAAAGCCAAATAAAGTCAAATGCATGTTTTTTGGCTTTCAGGAAAGTAGATTTAAATAAATTCAGAATAAAGAATAGAATTCCAAGGCAGAAAAAATATTGGGAAAGGAAACTATGATGATGGAAGTTCCCCAAAAAAGAGATACATAAAACATGGTTGTAAATAATTCCAATGGGAAAAAAAAGGACACTAGAAAAAAGACAAATGTATCTGCACTAAAAAGCTTAGCAAAAAAATGAAAATAAAAGATAGAAGAGGAAGTGCAAAGAGGAACAAGTCATCAAAGAAGGGTACATTAAGGAACACAGAATTATGGATGATGACAGGATGGCAAAAGATCAGACTGAGATGAAGGATGTATAGACAGTAAATGAGCCTCTTCAAAATAAAATCAAAAGGAAGGAAAGATGATATCAGCTGATTGGCGAAGATGGCAAAAGGGTAACAATAACAAAAGCAAGAACTGTTCAGCTCCAATTTTGGCTCAATCTTCTCTGAGAAGACAGTGTATGTCTCACTGTGCAATTGTGAAGAGCTAACTGAAAGAGCCAAATTCCAGCTCAAGCTTGTAAGAGATATTATCTTGAATGTATTCATATTTTGAGTGCTAGATAAATTGCATCTAAGTACTGACAGGAGGGAGCAATCCATTATCTTCGAAGTATGTTGGAGGATATGAGAAGTACAAGATGACAGGAGGAAAGTATGAGTAGTCCGTAGTTTCAAGGAAAGGGAAAAAGAAAGATCCATGATGGAACAATAGTTGATCTGACATCAATACTTGCAAAGATATGGAAGTTATTAAATGTAATTACTTGATTACTATTATAATTTAAAATGTATTTGTCAAGAACAAGTCTTGTTAGCTGAACCTTATTGATCTTTTGTGTTAAAAACAAGTTTTGCTGGACTATTTTTAAAATTGTGTATCTTCCATAAATTGTGGAAATGCTGTGAGCATAATGTATTTTAACTTCATTAAGGCAATTAACAAAAAGTCCCATGATGTGTGATTAACAAACCAATTATGGGTGGGCTGGATGCCAATATTATTAGTTCAGCCCACAACTGGGTTTTTAAAAGTATACAGAGAGATATAAGGTATCATTCTGGTACCCTGCAAGCTTTTGGTAAATGGTTGAGGAGATGCTGTATTGTTTGTCACCTGAACCATTAAAATTCCTTGGGATTGAATTAGTTTTAGTGAAGACCTGTTCCCACTAATTCTGAGAGCTATGCAATTTCTCTAGGTATTCAAAGCAAAATAGTTGATCCAAAGGAGTTATTTTAGAAGTTGTCACTTATATCAGCAATTCTTCAGACTAATTAAGAAGTACATTTAACAAAATGGATTTGCATGGGGAAAACATCTGACCTCCTTTCTATGCTAATCAGCATTTAGTTGAAAACTTGAATTTTCACTGAAAAATTAAGTTATTTTATTGAAAGGGTCTTCCTACAATTTAATAATTTAACATTAGTGCTGCCATTTATGGTTTGCAAAAAGGATTAATATTTATATGAAAAGAAGTTCTGACTTTCTTAATTATGCTGTATACATTGTAGAAAGTTATCAGAGACTGTACAATCAACATATCCTCTAATGAACACACATAGAAGCATATTAAAAACAAAAAAGAAACACTCACCTGACTGAGAGGGAAATTTGAGATATTGTAACCTGTGAAACTTGTAAATTGGACCCAAATTTAAAGCCAAGATATCACTTTCCCAGAAATTCTCATAAAGAATGTCTTCTTGCCATTGTAAGGAGAAAGGTGAAATCAGGAAAAAAGTTGTCATTGACAAACATACCTGAATGTATATTCAAAACAAAGGTAGATATTTACTTGTCAGGTATCTCCCCATTAGCTTTTTCAGTATGGTTAGTAAATTATATGATAGACACTTGTACCACAAGCTTCTGGATTGGGTAGTAACTCAGAAATCTTGGCTGATGAGCGGGCAGGCTTCATAGAAGTCCATTCAATTATTGATCTCATTATAACTCTTCAACATCTACTCAAGAAATATTCTTCCAGAACTCGTTCATCACTTGATATAGTGTTGATCGATCTTATATGTGCTTTTGATCTCATCTCTAGATCCAAGCTATGGGAGAAACAGAACTCTTCTTCAATTAATAAAAGATTGCTTGGTCTTATATACAAGTTATATGAAGATTTCCAGAAGAAGGTGTGATATAATGTGCAAGGAAATTTTTGTCAAGAGTTGAGTAAGACAAGACTATATTTAACTCCCTTTCTTTTTAATCTATACATTAACTCCCATGTCATCTGCCAAAATTGGGAAATAGGCATATTTCTGTTCTTTCGTTTGCAGATGATGTTGTATTATTTTTTAAGAGACAGATTGGATTGAAACAGGCCCTTCATATTTTTGCTTAGCACTGTCAAGAAGAATAACTAGAAATTAATTACTCCTAAACCAAGGTCATGGTTTTTGATAAGCACCCTAAGGCAGATATCTGGAGGCTAAATAATCATTCAATACAGCAAGTCAAGACCTTTAAAAATCTAGGGGTTATTTTCCATGCTACAGGCAATGGTAAATTTAATGCTGATTATGTTTCTTTAAATGTACAAAATCCAGCATGAGCTTTATAATCTTTCAACTTCTCCAGAGGAGCCCAGCATATACTTACAGCATTTGAAGTCTTCTTGGCTAAAATCTGAGCTTCGCTCCTTTTTTTGGAGTTTAGTTGGGCCCCTACAGGTCATTCTTTTCTCTTCAAAAATTTAATCCAAGTTTTGAGATCAATTTTCCAAGTACTTTGCAGCATCCCAATCATGGTGCTTCACCTTGAAGCTGGCCTACTTAATAGAAACGTCTGCCTGGATTTTTTTTTTTTTTAGTTCTCTCTTTTTTTTAGATAGCTTGGTTTCTTCAATTATGACCAATAACTTCCAGTCTTCCTGGTGCCAGGCAATACGTGTCAAACCTGATAGCTTTTCATGGACAGCAATCACCTTGATGACTATGTACATGCACTAACTGATCCCAAGCAGCAGGCCACTGTTTTAGAGTTGCAAGCATATTTACCAATTCTACCTAGAGCATCTTTTTTGAACCACTCTGCACACCTTCTCTAACAAGCCACATACCTTAGTCTCATTACAGTTCCAAAATTTAGAAGGGCTATATTCATTGCCCTCCCATTTGAAGAGAGACTGTATTCATGCAATAGAGTAATACTTGAAATGATGGAATATGTTATTTTGTATTGTCACTTTTACGCAGATGCTCACCAGGAATTATTATCTCTATTCTTTACTAAACATACTGGTCATCCTGATTTGTTTTAATTGAAGATATTATCAGAGCAATTCAACTCTACGTCTTTTATTACAGCTTAAGTGCTGTTCCACCATTTGTATAGTTTGTTTTAAATTCTTTTCAAATCTTTCTTAGATATTTTAGAACCTTTAATTCTTTTTGCCTGTATTAATTGCATTTTTCATGTTTCATTTGCCAGTCTATGACCAAATAAAAATGGATGGAAATGATGCAAGTACACCAATTGAAGAAGAAAAGGCATTGGAAAATATATAAAGGACAGAAAAGAAGATGCACTGAAGTTAGTACACCATACTGTATTGAATTCACCATACTAAATACCAAAGAGACCAGACTGACCCATAAGACAGACAAAATGAAGAATAGAAAAGGACATGGCAAGTCAAAGCATTACATGGCCAGTGCATAAAAATAACTAGCAGGCAAAGTAGATAACAAAAAGACCTAGCAATGGTTAAGCAACCCAAGAGCCTGGTTTAGCTCAACAGACAAAAGCACTGTAATTTAACACCAGCTGTCTGCAATTAAAGTAAGATCAAATCTCGCCAGGCTCAAGGTTGACTCAGCCTTCCATCCTTTCTAAGGTAGGTAAATTGAGGACCCAGTTTGTGGGGGCAATAAGCTGACTTTGTATAAATATACAAAAGTATGAAGGCTATTGCTTAATGCACTGTAAGCCGCCCTGAGTCTCCGGAGAAGGGCGGCATATAAATCAAATAAAAAAAAAAAGAGCAGAAAAGTTAAAGAGACACAAGGGCTAATTCTGGCTGCACAAGACCAAGCCTTATGAATAAATGTATACAAAGCCAGAATTGAGAAAACAGTGACAGAGAGCATGTGCTGCTTGAGCAAAGAAACTGAACAGTGGACTATCTAGTTAGCTACCGTAAGCAGACTGCACAGACTGGCCAGAAATGACATAGCAAAGTAGCAACAATAGTCCATTGGAAGATCTGCAAGAAATACTAGTTGCCTGCAGGCAAGAACTGGTAGGATTGCAAAAATAGACAAAGTCTTAGAAAATGAAGAAGCTAAATTGTTTTGGGACTTTAGAATTCAAACAGTCAAGCTTCTGCCATGTAACACCACAGGCTTAATAATATTGATAAGAAAGAAAGAAAAAAGCTGGATAGTGGGCATTGCAAAATAGAAGAGAAAGAAATGGAGAAAATCACAAAATATACAGACCTGCAAATAGAAATAGAATTTCTGTGGCAAACGAAAGCAAAGATATTACCAATAATAATAGGTGCCTTGAATGCAATCCCAAAACATCTGGACCACCACTGGACCCCCATTGGCATTGATTAATCCCCCCTTCAGTCAATCACAAAAGGGAGCTTTACTAGTAACAGCTTACATCCTGTGCCAATATCTTTAATATTATTAAACATTTGCTTACAACATAGGGAAGGATTCATGGATGAATAAAAAGATCTGATCTAGTTTAAACATCTGGGGACTGTATGATCAACCATAATAATAATAAGACTATACTGTGCTTGAATCCACACATATAATATACTAATACATCCTAGATTCATGGAAAGAACTGGATGCGCATGATGGTCCACACCAGCCAAAGAATTGGCAGCTATGACTTAAAAATTGTTGTGAACAGATTATAATAATCCACAAAGGGCCTGCTGCGACTGTCATGGCTTGCCCTCACAACTAAAACTGATACTTTAAGATATTTTATGACATACATTTTAATTTAAGCTATTAATCCATCACCGAGCTCTGCAAAACAGATGTACTGAACAGAGGAGGCTAAAATCAGAATATATGTTCAGTGACAAATTAGCCCTAACTTCTCTAAACTTAATAAGGAAACTGCTGAAGTTTAACTTCCTTTTGGTGTGAGCAGTCAGGGACTTGCACTTCAGCCAAACCTAGGCAAATAAAGTATACAATTATTTGAGAGGAAATAAAAGGATTAGAGCTTTTACTTTCTGGCAAGTGAATTTTTCCTTATTGTTGCTTTTTTGTTTTAGCTTGTGCAGTCGTGATGCACAATGCAAGAACAAAGATCACAGAAGCAAAATCATTATAAAATAACCCTGTTGTCACTGAGTCCTGTTTGATCGTACATCCAAAGTAGATCTGAGAATTGACTCAGATCAATTGTAGTATATTTCAATAGAAGAGATCAATTGTACTACATTTTTTTCTTCCTGAATCTCCTCATATGTTATTTCCAAACTATGCTTTTAAATCAGCAATACATGAAACAGCCAAGTCCACCAGAATAGATTTATAACACTTGTTATTTTTAATATTCCTTTGTTGCTAATTCTTACAATTGGAGGCTCTTGTTTAATATTCTAAATTGCTATTCAATTTAATTTTTTGTAGAAAATCTAGTACCTGAAAACATGTTGGGATTTTATCTGATCAAATTATTAACCTCTGCCTGATTGCTGTTGGGATTAAAAACTACATCGCTCTCAGTTTTTGCATAATCTCAGTTTGATAATCCAGTTCTAGATGGATGAAAAAAGGAGGCTGAAGATGTTCTGTGGGTTATTTCCAAAATCTGTATTGGAACAATGATTTTATTCTTCCACTTTCTTTCTTCCCTTATTTTATTCCCAATGTATGTTTAAGTGGCATATTGGTCGTATAGTTGTTTCATAAACGGACCGCTTTAGACAAGCAAGGCACTATATGGTGTCCCTTTTAAACCATTGCTGTTGGTTTTGCATGACCTTATCAATATTCAAGTCAATAATTCCATGTATCACGTGTTTCCTACACATTAACAGACAAATATTACATTTTCCACCTTCCAAATACAGTTTCTTGGGCCGCCATTTCCCAGTTATAAATTCTGACATTTTTTTCAAATCTTTCTTAATATCAATGTTTTCTTTTCTGTACTGGATCTTCAAATCTCACTCCTGGCTGGCCCTGCTCACCCCAACCTGCCCCTCCCAGGAGTCCCCACGCAGCCTGTTTTGGATGCAGGTAGTGCAGGGCGTGCATGGAGGCTCGGGGAGAGCGAAAAACAGGCTTACCAGAAGTTTGAGAAGTTCCCGAACTTCTGGTTTCCGGCCTCCAAAGGACCTCCAGAGCCTGAGGAGGCTGTTTTTGCTCTCCCGGAGGCTTGAGGAAAGCCTCCAGAGGGCAAAAACACCCTTCCCACCATGGTGCAGGAGGCCAACTAGGCCATGCCTACCATGGCCATGCCCACCCAGCTACCAGGCAGATAACCCCTTGCTAAAATTTTTGAAGCCCACCCCTGACTGGATCTCATTGTTCTTACTAAAATTTTAAATAATTCTTAGAACAGTCTTGGTCTGTTCTAATGACAGACTTCTAGCACGCTGATTATTACTGGACAGAATGACTTTATGCTGAACCTGAAAATTTACAAAGTAATTCAGTGATTCTCCTTGGCTAGGAAAGGGTGAATCTTCTAATAAGGAAGGCAGGGTTTAGCCTGAATCTGAAAGTTCCTCAGCCAAAATAGATAGAACATAAGATAGTGAGTAAGTTGAACTAGCTAAGAGACTAGCTCTCTGTGTTCTTTTCCCACAGTGATTCCAATGTATTCGGAATCATTACATCGCATCGTTGCAAAGCTTTGTGGTGTCTTTGTATGTCATCCTTCTGCAGTAATTAGTTTGTTTATTTTTGACAGGGTTAACCATTTAACTTAAAATACCCAGTTAATGTCCTGGAAAAACTAAAATGTTTTGGCCTGGATGCAAAAAGGCCTACTCATGCTTGTTTTATCTGTAGCTTATTTCTGCCATAAACATCAGTTCTGAAATGATAATGATATATAAAGGCACAATGGGCAATGGCATATTCTGCAGATTGCTGACTATCTGAATTAGGAAGGGTACTTTGCTACATCTCAAAATGACAGCCTGACTGAAAATGACATATGACCTATGATCCAGAAACTAGAAATGAAATTGTGTTTGTCTGCAATGAATATGATATTTACCTAGAGATAAGCCCAGAATCTAGTGAAATATCATTCTGAACAACTATTTCCTACAATCATGCTATTAATATATGATATTATACACACACACACACACACACACACACACACACACTAGGGATGGGTTCTAATTTTTTTTACTACAGGTTCTGTGGGCGTGGCTTATTTTGTGGGTGTGGCTTAGTCATGTGATGGTGGGAGTGGCTTCATGGTCATGTGACTGGGTGGGCTTGGCCAACTCAATGTCACTCACATCAAGGGGTCCCTCGCCTGGCCCCTCCCCTCCCAGCCATTCCTTGTCACACACAGCCTCAACGTATCTATAGTTCTGTAAAAATGTGGCTCACCTTTTTAAACTTTATTATCTACATACTATAGATGTACTTTCATGGACCACTGAAAGGAGGAAATGGGTCACATGCTTTGCCCAAGAGTGTGATAGGCAACAGGTTTTTAAGGGGCTGCCAGAAAGAATGTATAGGCAATGTATTTTCCAAAGCACCAGAAGGCAAAACAAGAAGCAATGGATGGAAACTGAACAAAGAGAGAAGTTAATTTTTCTCCTAAAACTAAGGAGAAACTTCCTGACAGTGAGAACCAATATAGGTGCAGAAATATTTCAGTCATAATTTCACATATAAAATAGCCATTCGTGCATATTGTTCAAAACAGTAATTAGTATTACAGCTGATGTTTGACAGCAAGCGTAAAAGTCAAAGATCACAAGAGTGCTTCTTTCTCTGTATGTATACAAAACATCATATACCAGGAATAGCATATTAAGATGGACTTACGCAGTGGTGAAATCTAAAATTTGTTACTACCGGTTCTGTGGGCGCGGCTTGGTGTGTGTGGGTAATGTGACTGGGTGGGCGTGGCCTTTTTTTTTTTTACTTTTAAAACCATTTTTTCTACAACCTCTTTGGCAAAGAGGTTGTAAAAACATGCTTTCAAAAGGCTCTGACGATCCCAGCTGAGTTGCCTGATCGTCAGAGGCATTTAAAAGGAAAAAAGTCTCTGCCGATCAGGCAACTTAGCTTGGATCGTCAGAGGCATTTAAAAGAAAAAAAGGGTTTTTTCCTTTTAAATACCTCTGACGATCCAAGATGAGTTGCCTGATCGGCAGAGACTTTTCTTCTTTTAAATGCCAGCCAATGTTATTACCGGTTCTCCGAACTACTACAAATTTTTACTACCGGTTCTTGCGAACTGGTGCGAACCGGGAGCAACCCACCACTGGTTTTACCAAGGCATTATAAAGTGGTATTAACACTTCACGTAATCATGATGTTGGAGAAAAAAAATCCACCTGAAGTTTTATAAAACAAGATGAATATTCAACAAAAGTAAGAGCAGAAAAAAAAACAAGTATGCTGAGATTTTGTGGGCAGAGACAAAGAGGGCAGAGACAAAGGTCTATCAGAGACAAAGGTCTATCAGATCTCTGACAAAGGTCAGAGACAAAGGTCTATCAGTAATCATTTACAATAAGTAAATGGTCTGGTACCTATAAACATCAAATAGGACAAATTATACCATCTATATAAACAGTATACCAGTTTATATTTTTCCAATGTCAATCATTTACTCATACAGAATGTTTAAAAGTAACAAAAGTCAATTTTATCCCCAGCCTCCTCAGCTGCAATAAACTCTCATTTAGAAAAAAAGACCTCAAAAATGCTCTCTTTTTCTTTATCCATGATATCAGGGTAAAGAATTCTGTATGCTAAAAAAGAATCCAAATTCCATAGAAAAGAGGCCTAATTTCTGTGCTAGGAACAAATTATGTAAATTACACTTTTTTTGCAAATAAGATTTAATTTGAATCATTTGCTATTATTGTTATGTTGGATGTTCAGGCATTTCTGAATATTTTGACAAGAGTGCTGATGACAACTGATGAGGAAGTAAGATGTGGGTGAGAGGAGTGAAATGAGGAAAACATGAACTAAGAACCGCAAGACGAAATAAACAACAAAGCCTGGCCTAGAAGATCTTAGGGCAGAGATGGCGAACCTTTTAGACACTGAGTGCCCAAACTGTGTGCGCTTGCCCAAACTGAAAGGTGTGTTCTCATGCATGAACGCATGCACAAGTTAACTTCTGCACGCACCCCAATATGCACATGCTGGCATGCATGGGCATGTGCAGCAGAGACCCAAGACCAGCTGGCTGGCGGGAGGTGGGGCATCCCAACACTGGTAGTGTGGCAAGAGGTAAGATTTTCTTTCGTAAGTTTCTGTTTCGTCATTTGCAGGGAAACAAAAGCTCACGAAAGAAACTCCACAGAGATCTCACCTAGGGCGATGGCGCGCGTTCCATGGGTTCAGCACAGAGGACTCTGCGTGCCATCTCTGGCATGCGTGCCATAGGTTCACCATCATGGTCCTAGGGCTTATTTGCCTTCCTGAGATGACCAGTTCTTCCAAATACTGTTGAATTTATAGCAGGCCTAAAGTTGTAAAATTCTATAGCTTGTGGTGATTGCCGGTGTTGGCTGTTGCTAGGCAGAAAATGAATAATGACCCATGTCGGTTGCAGCAAGAAAAGTTTAATTTACAGGTAGTTCTTGTAAATTGCAATTTTAACAGTCACTAAATGACCGTTAAAATTCATTTGGGTGACTGTTTAAAATGACAACGGCACTGAAAAAGTGAATTATGACTGTTTTTTCACACTTAATACCATTGCAGTATCGTGAGCACGTGATTAAAATTTGGACGTTTGGCAACTGGCATGTACTTATGACAGTTGAAGGGTCTGGGTCATGAGATCATCTTTTGAAACCCAATGGTGTTTTTTCAAGAGGCAACTGTACGTTCTGGTTTTTCTTTGACGATGTTTCGCTTCTCATCCAAGAAGCTGAAGAAGCTTCTTGGATGAGAAGCGAAACATCGTCAAAGAAAAACCAGAACGTTAAGTTGCCTCTTGAAAAAACACTTTTGGGACAGCCATGACCTGGATGACCGAGAATCTCCATAGACATCTTTTTCAACCTTTTCATAAGCAAAATTAATGGGGAATTTAGATTCAATTAACAACCATCTTACTAACTTAACAAGTGCGGCGATTCACTTAACAACTGTGACAAGAAAAGGCATAAAATAGGGCAACATGCACGGAACAACTGCTTTGTTTAGCAATGGAAATGTTGTCCTCGATCGTGGTTGTAAGTTGAGGACTATGTCTAGATTTCTATTATTCTGCATAGTATTTGGAGCCCCTTAGGCTGGATCCTTGAATCTTCCCAGATGATTTTTCAGCTGGCTTGCAGGGAAGTACACAAGGCACCTTAGTCTATTAAATTTATTGAACATGTAGAAGACCTGATATGTACACTGAGCTCTCCTGGACAATTTCTGCATTAATTTTCAAAGGAGAGGTAGCTCCATGCCAGCAAAAGAATTGGGGAAAGGGAAAGAAGATTAATAACTTCCATGTGGTGTGTCCACATGGCTGTGTTCACATTATGTTAAATTGGCAGAGGGGAGCTCTTCCCTTTGTCTAGACTTTTTGTTGTCGCAAATGCAGTGCTTCAAGCTTTCTGTCACTTATCTGCTAAAACCAGCTTTTCCTCCACAACAAAATAATGGAGTGTCTGCTGCTGTTGCACTCGGACGTTCCTTTTGTAAGCCACAGACTAGTTAGGATAATCATTATTACCAACATTGAGGGTTAACTCCCCAGCACACGTCATTTCCAAAAGGAAAATGCCAACGGAGGGTGTCTTTTTTTCTTTCTTTCGCCCTTTCTGCAATTGTTATCTGGCAGAAGCTAACAGAAATCTATTTAATTTTTGAATTGTTTCAGCCCCACCCCATTCCAGAGTTCATTAAGAATCTGTCTCATCTGCTGCAGAGATATTGTATGGGTATAGTCCTTTCAGCTTTATCCATGACATTTCTTTCTGATTGTATATTATTACAGGGGTGGAATTGTCTTTCAGTTCTGAGTGGTAATTTATTTGGAACATGCTGGCGTCTTCCTTTTTTTCACACAGGAAAACTAATATCCTTTGCTAAATTGGGAGGAGGAAGGGATCTGCTTAAGAAGATGTATAATTATAATTTAATTGAAATATAGTGAATGAAAATGACTGAGACTGTGTTTATGAAAACAAATAATGCTGAAATAAAACATTGTTTTCTGCTCTTCGTATATTAAGTAGACTTCCCGTGGCTTTCAGTAGACTTCCAGAGCACACATATGAAAGTAAGCTTTAATTTGTTTTATTCAATTTATTTAGGATGGAATCCAAACTGTGCTACCCTGATTTAGAAACTACCTGATGCCCTCTAAATTCTGTAATCTCCCAGCCAACATATTAATTTATCACAGAGATTACCCGTATATACTGCAACACATGTAGCTCAATGTAGAATGCCAAACATAGTTAAAATTTCTATTAGACTTTTAAAAAATCAATCCATCAATCAAAAGCACAACTGTTATTTAAATTCCTAAGCTACTATAGAATCTGAACTACCCTTTGTTGAATCCCAGAATTGCAGTGTTGCTTATCACCTTTAAGCGCTCTACATGGGGCTACCCTTGAAGAGTATCCAGAAGCTACAGTTAGTACAGAAGCAGTTCTGTCCTCACTACATATTAGTCTGTGTGCAGCTCGACATGCAGCTAAACCCACCTATCCGCCAATAAAACAGACTGTGTGCGTAGATCTGAATGCTTTATTGAAAGCACAGGATATGGTGAAAGTGGGGAAAATAGGGATACATACAATAAGAACCAAATACAAGATATACAGTATTGAGTTACTGCTGAACATAACAATTAATAAATACAAGCAATTTAAATCTCACCAGCGATGTTCTGTGTGTGGGATGTGAATTTGTCCTTGAATGACCGTGCACCACAGATTAAGATGGATTCTTCTTGTGCTTCTGCCTTCTCCAAATGCTAAAGAAAATGGAGTCTGGCTTCCCAGCGTGCACTTGGTTGGAGAGTGCAGGCTGATGGGTAAACAATATACTTTGTATTTTGTTTCTCTGGCCACTAGATGGGGCTAGAGCACAACAACAGTATATAAAGATTGTATGTTGGGGCATATTTGTCCCTTCGGCCACTAGATGGGGCTAGAGAGCAACAACAGTATATAAAAGTTATATGCTGAGGCATGACACAAGCAGTTTGGGGCATTCCTAGAGTTGTGCATATAACATCTCTGCTACAATTAGTGCATTGCTGTAATCAATACAAGATTTGACCAGGGCATGTGTCAGATCTGCTGGGGGTGTTGATGTTGGTGTTCACAAGTATTATGTCAAAAAAAGAAGAAGGGGTAAGGAAAGGATGAAAGAAGGAAAGATGAAAGGGCAATAAAGCTTTGTGTGTACACGATAGGAAATTGGAAGGGGGAATGACAAGTGAGAAAGACCAGAGCAAACGGATCTTGTTTGTATCACAGTGTCCCATTGCCAGGCACCTTGAGAAATATGCAGATTACCCCCAAACCAGTGGAGAAATCCAACTTTTTTTACTACCGGTTCTGTGGACATGGCTTGATGGGTGTGGTGTGGCTTGGTGGGTATGGCATGGGAAGGATACTGCAAAATCCCCATTCCCTCCCCACTCCTGGGGGAAGGATACTGCAAAATCTCCATTCCCACACTACTCTGTGGCCAGCCAGAGGTGGCATTTGCCAGTTCTCCAAACTACTCACTACTGGTTCTCCAGAACCTGCTGGATTTCACCCCTGCCCGAAACAACTCAGAGTTCTCAAAACAACTTGGCAAACTCTGGTTGGCTGGAAACAGACTGGTCATGGAGGGGTGGGGGAGACGGAAGGGATGGGCTGGGGGCAAACCTACACCTTATTCTAGTATCCAGCTAGCGGCTACTTTCAGAGCTGGCTTGAGAGAATGACTGCAATTATCACTCTTAGTAAAAGAGCTCTTTGCTTTAACCAAATGGAGTTGGCTTTTCTTTCCTAAGGGATCAGATTGGGGCAGGTCTGACAGCATGAGTGGCTGAAAGAAGAGCCTCTTGTACAACATGAAGGTGAGCAAAGACCCTCCTAACCACGACTGCCAGCTGATCCTCAAACAGGAGTCATGAGTCCAAGAGGACCCCCAAATTACACACTGTCTGAGACAGTACAATCCCAAAGATGGCAATAATAATACTACTTTGAATGACAGCATTGTAAAATGAAAGCAAATTTGAATACATTTTTGTTAGTCATTTGTCATTACGTTTATAATATTTGGTAGAAGAGACAAGTATAAAAAAACCCCATCACTCTCCTAAAGTTTATATTACTACAAACTTTTAGTAAGCTCAATCAGTCCTTGCTGATCAAAGCTCCCTTCCAGCTGTCAGACATGATGGAAATGCACATTCTGGAAATCAATAGGCCTTCGTTCAAAGAAACCTAGAGGCAGCCAGTCCTTTAAGAAGTTATAATACTATTGCTGCTGCTTGTTATGGGCACATTCATTTCCCTCCACCCCTCCGCTATATCTATCTCGTCAAACAGCTTTTTTTTCCCAGGAAGAATAATTTTTGGAGCAAGTCTTGAGAAATGAGAATGCAGTTTTTTGATAGGGCATAGGGGATGGGCTGAGATGTGGAGTCAAAGCAAGCAGCAGAGATTAGTAGAGATTTCATTCTGAGATCTCATTCTGAGAAAAGGGATTTCTCATCTGAGGCATGGGTTGATCATTTGTTACAAGTCCTATTAATGATTTTGAATGATCTAGAAATGAAATGATAGTTTGGAAAGTTTTGAGGAGGAAGACAGTCATGTATTCAATGAGGAGCAGAAAACATCTCGCAGGGAATAATTTGAGGCAATCTGCAAGTCAGGTAACCAATGTTGGAAGGAAAATCCATCTGGTTCAGTTCTAAGCTGGGAGAAAGACACTGGAAATAACACGGAGGAAGATTGGAAAGGAAGTTTATTGAAGAGCAGAACCAACACACACACATACAGCGTGAGGTTCTGGGACAGCTGACAAAATGGAGTTGAGAGTAGGGTGGGTTTTTATACCTTTTTGATTTCTATGGGGTCACGTTGGGGTCATGGCTGGCTCTATAGGAAAAAGGGGAAATGTAAATCCTAAGTGTTTGTCTGAGCTAATCTTGTTTTGCCTAATTGTGTTGCTTATCTGGAGTTTCTGTCTGACCTAATCTTTCTGAATGGATTACCAAACCTGCATTTCTAAAATCTGGCCTCCTCAGTTTCTGCTTGGGACGGGGAGACTAGAGCTGGTTTCTGCCTCCCTTAAGATTTTTCCCCATTTCTCCTTTAGGGGAAATATGCCATCTTGCTTTTTTAATATTCCTCAAAATATTTCATTCTCTAGGAGGGTGGGTGGGTGGGTGGGACTTTCTATACCAACATGGCTGTACATATAAAAAATAAGAATGAAAAAATAAAGAATGTCACTAGGTGATTTTTAATATGAACAAGCAAAAATGAATTAATTCTAGGCCAGGTCTCCTATAAGTAAGGCATAACTTTCTGGAAATGAACCAGAGGAAAGAAATTTATATGTGTGTATATGATTATAAGAAGGCAGGGGATAGAATTTACTTTAGTTGACTGGACAACGTAAAATCAAATATGCTAAACAAAATCATATTTATCTAAAAAGTAAAACAAACAATCTTATATATATACCCTGTTTCCCCCAAAATAAGACATCCCCTGAATCGGGCTTTTGAGCGCATGGCTATAAGGCCAAGTGCTTATTTCAGGGTTCAAAAATATGACAGGGTCTTATTTTCGGGAAAACAGGGTATATATTAACTTTAAGCAAGTTACACTGAAACCATAGAATTTCTAAGCAAATTAGGCTTATTCAAGTGCAAATCAGGCCACAAATCTATCAAAGGATTTGTAAATGTGGTTTATGATAGTTCAGATTTAATCCTGGGTTTAAATCTAAGCAAGATTCATTGTCCTATAGTAATTTTTTTTTTAAATTTTGATTTATATGTCGCCCTTCTCCGGAGACTCAGGGCGGCTTACATGAGCTCAGCAATAGCCTTCATCCTTTTGTATATTTTGTATACTTTTGTATATTTATACAAAGTCAGCTTATTGCCCCCACAATCTGGGTCCTCATTTTACCTACCTTAGAAAGGATGGAAGGCTGAGTCAACCTTGAGCCTTGGCGAGATTCGAACCTGCAGTAATTGCAGGCAGCTGGTCTTAATAACCAGCTTAATAACATGGTGCCTTAGACCACTGTACTACCAAGGCTCTTTCATTAATTGTAATGAAACTAATTAACTGATACCCTGTTTCCCCCAAAATAAGACATTCCCTGATAATAAGACCAATCGGGCTTTTGAGCGCATGTTTATAAGGCCAAGTGCTTATTTCAGGGTTCAAAAAAATACAAGACAGGGCCTTCTTTTCGGGGAAATATGTATAAATATGTATAAATCTGTTGTGGAACAGCCATTAGTATTTACAATGGATGATAGTGAACATGTGAATTGTTGCAACAGGTATTAAATCTTTTCTAAATCTGTGCTTTTATTTTAATCACGATGAACCACTTATTGCAGCATGGCGAGAAGACATTTTTTAAATGTCACAAAAGTTGTAGTGAGTTTTAAAATCTTTCATAATTTAGAAGTCATCATTCCAGAACATTGCATCTGAACAGGTTTAAACCATTACAAAGAATTATAACAAAACCAGAAAAGAAATGAGGGCAGAGAGAGTATTTTATGGATTTCATATACTCTAGTCTAGGCCTTAATTTTCTGGGCAGTAAAAGCAGAGTTTGAAAAAAAAAATGATACCAATGTACACAAAATTGAAGCGATAGCAATGTTCACAAAGGGAAAAAGTTAGGAATTCCTTTGTTTTTAGAGAGGATTGGCTTGAGTGATCTGTGGGAATAAGTACCTAAAGAAAAAATATTTGAATTTGGGCAATTTAGGTACAATATCCTTAGCCCTGAAGAACTGGATTCAACAAGGTAAAGTTTTGGGAGAAGATAAACTTAGTTGCATGAGGAACACTTATTTTCAATTCACTGTTGTTCATTCAGTAGCAGGCAATTTTATCTTTGCTGCAATCCTCTACCTATATATCTATTAGATTGGTCAGACAGCCTAGAGTTGTAGAGATTTAGAAAGATTACCTTGAAGGAGGTATGCAAGCTCCATTGCTAAGGGCAACAAGGGATCTCAAATATTGAGATCATGTTTGAAAGAGGCTCAGACACCTGCCTAATTAATTGAACTATAAGAAGGAGGACAAAGTACAGTACAATAAGATTTGGTTATTATTGCCCCTCTCAATAAAAGTAGTTTTGGCCTTTCTATGGAGTTTGTTTGTTTGTTATTTCAGTTTCTATAGCTCCCCTTCCCCATCTCAATCAATATCTTTGGGTGGCTTATAATTCAAAAAAATATATTGCAATGAAAACACTAAAAACATCTTAAAACACCAGAAACCAATACAAACCCATAAAAACATCTGAAATGAATATGATTGAAATCAACTGAGGTGATTGCTTAAAGTGACCCAGCTAGTACAGTGATACAAACCTTTTGGGCTTGGTGTGTCAAACATTTGGAAAATGCCTAACTTGACTCTGCTGGTCTCTCTCTCTCTCTCTCTCTCTCTCTCTCTCTCTCTCTCTCTCTCTCTCTCTCTCTCTCTCACACACACACACACACACACACACACACACACAATTCTCTATCTCTCCCACTACCACAGACAAATCTAGGCCACTTTGAACAGTGGCAGTAAGCAGCAGGGCCAAAGCTGGGCTTAAATTAGAGTCCAGAATCACAATTTACCACCAATCAAAAGGACCATGTTGTGCTATTCCCCAAGTTATGTGAGCCTTAGGAAACAGGGGGATTTCCCCGTGCCCAGCATACTCCAGGATCTGCCGCATGCCAGTTAACTTCAGGTGATGTTCTTTTCTGTTGACTGTCTCCTTGCCTGACTGAGTCTGTTCTAGGTCACACAAAGTCTTTGTTCTTGAAGTAGCTTCAGAGATTGTTCTCCTGTGACCTCGGCAGCCTCTGAAAGGTGCATATGAGCACGACCAGTCCTTGTGCAATTCCCAGAGAGTCTGATGGCTAGGTGAAAGCATATCCCATGCTCAGGTGGCATCCAAAAATTGTGCAAGAATAGGATGAGCTTTTGTCAAGTATTAGTGAATGCTTGTGTATCATCCAAGATATCACGGGTGTCACCTTTGACACACATATCCTAGGTTCACCGTAAGTGACTTACCAGCTCTGATGAGTTTAGTAAGTATTAGCTTTGGTCATAAAGCTAATTACATTTTTTTGTTTTGGGGTTATGGTCTATTTCTTGTTTAAATGACTTTTGCATATCTTATGGTACATAAAAGATAATCAGCATACAGAATTGCCGATTCCAACTAGGACAATGTTGAATTCCCAGATAACAAAACTATTGACTGGAAATTATAAGGGATGTATATCTAGAATGTTTGGTCTAAGAGAAGGTTGCTACAGGATTTCACAGGAAGCATTAGCTAATTGGTATTTCTGATCTTCACATGAAATTGAAATTAAATAGATCAGTATTGCTTTAATTTCCTTTGCCTTTTTATTGTTGTTAGCTGTATTCATTAAAATATTAAAATTAATCAGTTGTTACCAACAGCCTCAGGAAAAATCCAATTAATTTCACAAACAAACATTCATGTTTTCAGTAACAAAGCAGCAATAGAAGCAGAACCCCGAGAAATTTAAAATGCCTATACCAGATGCTGAACCCCTCCAATATTGACAGAATCGGTATACTTGGCAGCTAAGCATTAATGGAGACACTTGACTGACTTTCTCAATAAATTATTAACTGAAAGGAGTTGGAAGAATTTGCTGTGTTTTCCCAGCATGCATCTTCTAAATTATAATGAAGGAGTTAAGAAAAGTCCTTTAAGATCTGTGAACTTCAATTCCTATAGAATTCTGGGACTTGAAGTCCACACAAGTTGAGAAATACTGATTTAGAGAATTCCTGTAGAAAAAAACACATGTGTTTTCAGGGAATTTATGTCATTTTAAGAAATAAAGTCTTAAGCCTTCAACATGATGAGAACCCAAGTGCCTTCATCTCTGCTTCACGTGTGCATAAATTATACAGAGAAAATGCAATTGATACAAAGAATATGAAAACGCTAGCATTGAAATGCTACTTTTAAATGGATAATGAGACAGGAGAACAGGGGTGGTATTCACTTACTTTCCCTACCGGTTCACAAATGTGAGCGCGTGCGCGTTCCACATCCACGCATATGCCTGGCCTTCCATGCATTCACTTGGCTGGCATGCATACCTTCCGCACATGCGCCTGGCCTCAAAAACATGCCTAAATAGGATGGCATAGAGCTGGGGCGGGGGGGGGCACCCATGATTTCCACTGTCGGTTTGGGTGAACTGGTCCAAACCGGCTGAATACCACCTCTGCGGGAGAAATTTGAAAAAAAAATGCATGTCATGTGAATATGTGTTGTGGTCTGCCAGCAGCCTGCAGAGCTGGCAGCAGAGTCAGACAGTGAGGAGGCTGAGGAAGAACATGGGCCAGTCCTGGAGGCTGGGGAAGGCCCAGATGAGGGCTCTGCGTTGGAGGCAGAGATGGGACCAGGGCCATCGGGGAGTGATGTGCGGACTTCGGAGCCTCCAGAGGCTGACAGTAGAGAGTCAGAGGAACAGGAGCAGCCTGTTCCTAGTGCATGTATGAGAAGAGCTGCCAGAAGGCATGAGCAGATAAAGCAGAGAGGATGACTCGAGAGTAGGGCCAAGAGATGATTGGCCCCTCCCATAAGGCTTAAAAGACCAGCAATGGTTCTTGGCCTCTTTGCCAGAAAACAACCATTGAGAAAATTGCTTCTTGTTTGGCTGTAATTATTTCTTCTGTTCCTGAACTGTTGCCAAAAAAAGCCTTCGGCAGTTTGCCTAATTATCCCAAGGTCAGAGATAAACTAAAGACTGGTGTTTTAAGGACTTTGCTTTCATTTCATTTAGAATACGCTGAGAATGAGTTAATTCTCAGCTGTTTTAATAAAATCTGTTTGTTTTTTGGAACTGGTTTGTATTTAATATCAACTATGTGGGCCTGGATCATAACAATATGTCCCAGGTAATGAGAACTGAAGAGGTTTCTTGGATGAGAAGTGAAATGTCTTCAAGGAAAAAACAAAGTCCAGCTATCTTTTGAAAAGTACCTTTGGGAAAATCATGACCTGGATGACTGAGAATCTCCATAGACATATGTACAAAGTAATATTTTCTTTTAGCTAAGAAGATAAGCTGGAATGCTACCTTGAATTAGTGGATGTTTTGATAGCATTTTTCAATGGCAATAAAACCAGCATAAAAGACAGAAATGCCTAACTGGGAAAAAAAAGTTATAGTTATAGTTTATTATATTTATATACCGCCCCCTCTCCCGAGGGACTCGGGGCAGTGAACAGCCAGCAAATAAAATACACAGATACAAAATTTAAAACAGTATTTTAAAAAAGTGTCTTTGCTGTGTGTCATTTTTGCAAGCTTGGTCTTTTTACAAGGCGAAGTCAAATGCATTTATTTTTTGGTAAACTTCTACATGTGTTGGAAATTTTGAAATATATGATAAACCCCGAAATAACTTGCTGAGAAATAGGTAGTGATGAGAGGAATGATTGAAAAGGTAACTGTGATCAAAAGAGTAATAGAAATAGTGCCTATTTCAGTTTCGTCAACTGCAAGCATACAATATTTAGTACATATAGGATGAAACGTTGTTGACTCCAGAAACTGAACCAACATTTGGAATTCCTTCTAGAAGCCTGATGAATTTGTATGCACGACAGGATTATGCAGAATTCATAAACTTTGCCATTTGTTTCTACTTCAGCAGAGATATGCACGGCAGTCTGCTTTCTCTCACATAGTCAGGTTTACTGACACCTAGCTCCAGGCAGCATTAAAATGTCTAATTATCTCCCAAGTCAATGGTAGCAATTTTCTGTTTTACAATCTTCCTAAATTTCCCCTTTCAATTTTGACTAGTGCTGAATGCTGCTTTAACTCAGCTAGAAAAGTGGCTATGTCTGTTTACTTAATTGACTTGCTTACCCAATCCTCAATCTACACAGCTAGGCTGTTGTCCTAAGGATAGGACAAATTGGGTTCCCGTAGTTTTACTGATTGTATTGAGGATGGAACATATTATGAAATATCCCATGGCTCCACTCATATCATATTTCCAAGATTCTTGGAGTTTTTTGTTGATGTGTTTTTGACAAAAAACCTCTTATTTTTTATATCTATATATTGTCATCAACGAATATGTAAAAGAAAGTTGATAATAATAACTTTATTGTCATTGTATGGGTATACTGTGTATACCCATATAATGAAATTCACTTAACACCCAAAGACCAGGTCCAACACACATAACAATCCCCAAACACACTCCCACCCACAATTCCCCACCCCTAAACCACCCAAAAATCCACACAACAGACCAAGTAATGCTATCCAACAGCTCACTGATTGTGGCCCTATAGCTCATTGTTTGAATTCAATTGATCTGAGGAAAGATAGAGTTTTATTTCTTCTAAGCCAATAATCAGGTTGGCAATGGATCTGTTTTCTTTCTTCTAAGATTCACATGTAGTACATGCTTTCCACACCTGGATGCCATGTTGTGGGGCTTTAGTGCAGCTGGGCAGTTGAGCTGATTAATGGCTTTGGTTCAGTTTTGCAGAACATAGCTTATCATATTATGGATATGTGGGGACCCTCAGCCTGGCTCCAAAGTCCTTTGCTGATTTATTTGTTTGCTAAAGCAATTTGATTTTACCTTATGGGGAAAGGGGAGAAAAAAAAGACAGCATTCAAAAAATGGATGGGAAAAATTGGATTTTTAAAGACAGTTCACAAAACAAAACAAAAAAACAACCTCACAACCCCTAAACCATGTTCTTCTGATCTTGTAGCCCCTTAAAATATGCTCCAGAAACTGCCAATTGGTCTAAGCCCTCGATTTCAAAAAATACTAGAGAAGAATCACAAAGACATGATGCAGTTCAAAGGTCCAGAAGAATGAGATGGTTCTAATACATATATACACATTGTACTTTAATTTTGTCACAAATAATTGATTCTACTGCTACAAACACTATCTGGAATTCAAAAGAAAAAAGATAGGATCCTGCTAACTCTGACTTTCTTGCTGCAATTTTCAGATGCAAACTAATATCAAAGTGAACTATTTTTGGATAGTGCAGGTATTCAGAGAACTCTGGAGTCAAAATCATCCAGATGCAAATTATAAGCAATGAATTCTTTAGAATTCAGTGGTATTTACTTTTGAGTAACCATGCTTGGGACTCTGCTGAATGTAACCATACATAATTGGATGCATCAGCCCTATCATTTGCTCTCAGATTGCACCTGAATCATACAAATAGCACAGCCTGAAGCTAGTGAATTATATGAAAAAAAAATATGCATGGTATTTGATCCAGTTATATCATGTTTTATCAAACAACCATCTATCAAGAATAAAAACACCTTATTTTTACCAGTAGGAAACATTTTCCATTGTAAACACTGGCAAAATGACCTATGAGGACAAAGGAATTAATACTCAAAACATTTC
This sequence comes from Arizona elegans, assembly GCA_022577455.1. Lineage (NCBI taxonomy): Eukaryota > Metazoa > Chordata > Lepidosauria > Squamata > Colubridae > Arizona > Arizona elegans. The sequence goes on along the minus strand of JAKOOJ010000008.1, from coordinate 24,224,251 downwards.
AAAGAACCATTTAATTTGCATTTAAAAGGCAGTTATTGTGAGTAATTATAAACTAATTAAATATTGATTATTACAAGAGCCCCTTTGTGATTTAGGTTGTATGAGCTATAGAAATAAATCCTATTATAATGTAATATGAATTACACCAGTAATAAATGTGCAATTATATATTATTATTAAAAAATTGTTTTGATTTATTTGCAAAGAACATTAAATAAATTAGAGATGATTTTTGTGTTTTACATATTTACTATATATTATCAGTTATCTAACTTAGCGGCTACCATAAATGAGATAGCAACTCCTTTCTTTTATGTATGATCTTTATTTTTAGCTGGTTTAATCCTACATAAAATAACTTATTTACTGCATTAATTTTTTAAATTCGCCAAAAAATTGACACTCTTAAGGCATGACATGCAATCCCAACACACACCAGCAACTGGCTCCTTCTTATTTGGATGGCATGCCTATTTGTTATATGATAAAAAAGTGGATAAAGTATTTAAGGCCCATATACTTAGAAATGCTTTGTTGAGGTTTTGGAAAAAATATCAATACAAGTTAAATTATAAGATACCTGTATGGGCAAATCCTAGACATGCAATAGAAAATATAAGTATAGAACAAAAACAGGAGGTGATTACTTATAAAGAGATTCTTGTTATGGAAAGTGGGGTATTATATTTGAAATCTTTAGATACATTGAGAGAAGAAGGTATAATTTACACATGGTTTCAGTATGGTCAGCTTCAAGCTAGATCAAAAAACTGGCTTTGTGCAAAATGAGGAAAATTTGGTAAAACAAATTAGAGATCAAAAACAAATGCATATCAAAAGGTTGTATAATGCCTTATTGGAAATAGACTCTGAGACGGAACTGGTTAAAGATTGCATGATTAAATGGGCACAAAATTTTCAAGAGCCAGTAATGATGGAGACTTGGGAAAAGATTTGGATTAGAAATGTGAAATTTACACAAGCACAAAATTTAAGAGAAAACTTTTATAAAATGTTTTATAGATGGCATTTAGATCTCAAAAAAACTATCATGTATGTATCCTAATGTGCAAGCTAAATGTTGGAGATGTGATTGTGATGATGCAACTTATTATCATATATGTAGGAAAACTGTTTTTTTTCTAATAAAACTTTTTCAATTAAAAAAAAAGAATGTTAAAAAAAAAAGATCATGAAGCACATTAGATGATCCCAACGCACCCTTTTCAACAAGGTCATCTAGAAGTGCAACCAATGCTGTGACTAGATCATATCAGGTGGTATCAAATTCACAAAAACTGAATTCTACAAGTACATTTTTCATTAAAAAAATGAACTCGTAATTTATTTGGGCTTTTTTTCCAAATAGATTTTCTTTGTGATTTACTCAGACCACACCTGGGTTAGCAAGCAACATCAGCTATTTCATTCTGATATTTATTTTTATTCAGTCAGCAAGACACACCTACCACAACTAATCCCCTATTCACTAAAGGCACTGTGAATGGAGGATGCTCTCACTCATCATATGTTTGATCTCTATGACTGACTCGCAGCAACTCAATATATTTGTGTGTTTTAGCCAGGTGAGTGCCTTTCGCATATTTGCAAAGCTGGCTGCCAGTCTTTAAAGTCCTTTATGTGACAGGAGCCACACAGTGTGCTATGCCAGGGAGGTGAGATGAGGAGTGACTGGGCAGGGCGGGACGAGCAGGAGTGACTGGGCAGGGTGAGCTGTGGGTGGGCATGGCGAGGCGAGTGGGCGAGCGGGTGGGGGCGGGGCCAGCCAGAGGTAGTATTTGCCGGTTCTCCAAACTACTCAAAATTTCCACTAATGGTTCACCCGAACTGGTACGTACCGGCTGAATACCACCTCTGTTTATGTCTCCTGAAGAATGTGGAGTTAGGAGAAAGAGGGATGACACAGCATAAGTAGGAATTACCTTTGCTTGGATATGTCTGCAAGTACAAATATAAGAAAGCACATACACACACAAACTCAGTACATATTTTATTTAATATATTAGATAGGGTCTAACAGAACAAGGGTGTACATACCTGTGCCAATGTGTATTATACATATGTACAAATGAGGGGAGACTAAACTCATGATAACAGACAGGAGAAAAAAAAATACAAGTACAGTAGGATTGTACTTGGGTCATCTTGAGTACATCTATCAATGTAAAGATTCAGATAAAAATATAAAAGTTATTATTCTATTGCAGAAGACTTTCAGAGTCCATTCTAATTAAATGTATGTATGAATACTATGTGCGTATTTATTTTGTCTGTCATTTAGAATAACTTGGATGCTCTAAGACAGGGCATCTACAAAGCACATTTCAAGTACAGACTTTTCAACTTGGCATGTTAAATACTTCTTTTCAAAGTATATTAATCTCTGTAAGCTTCTTCCTTATTAATATGCAGGAAGCTCCAAAGTATTGTTTTCTCTTCACAGAGCTCAGCACTAGGAAGGCACTTGCCCTTGTCTAATCACATCTGTAAATAAGCAAATATTGGCAAGAACTCATAAAGCCTTATTATCCCTTCAGACAAATTATGTCCAATTCAGTGGCCACTGTTCCCATTTATAAATATGAATCGCAAATCACACATGCACATTGCTTTGGGGTATAATAAACAGACTTTCTCCTAAAATGTAAGTCAACTACTTAGCCTGCACAGAGAACTAGCATAATGTAAAGGATTCAAGAAGAAACTGTTTAAAGAGTTTTCCAGAAAAAAAGCTAAATATGTCCGCAGAGATGTATTCACAATGCTATGATATTGCAAGACAAGAAATATCATTATAAATCTGGGGCTGAAGATATTTGGGTGATATGTTGCAAAAAAAAAAAAAAAAAGACAATTATGTGACAACAGTGATTGAAACGGATCCAGCAGAAGAATGTGACAGATTTTCTGTCCAACCAGCACAAATAAATGCATATCTACAAGCCAGAGAATATTTGAAGAGTTTTTTTTAAAAAAAGTGAGTGAGGACAAAGATTCATACACTGCTCACCTTGCTATATTGGGAATATTAGTTTCTAACTTAGTTTCAGATTTTGTTGTTGTTAGTTGCGAAGTCGTGTCCGACCCATTGTGACTCCATGGACAACGTTCCTCCAGGCTTTTCTGTCCTCTACCATCCCCCGGAGACCATTTAAGTTCACGCCTACTGCTTCAGTGATTCCATCCAGCCACCTCATTCTCTGTTGTCCCGTTCTTCTTTTGCCCTCAATCTTTCTCAGCATTATGCTCTCCTCCAGGGAGTCCTTCCTTCTCACTAGGTGGCCAAAGTATTTGAGTTTCATCTTCAGGATCTGGCCTTCTAAAGAGCAGTCAGGGTTGATCTCCTCTAGGTCAGACCAGTTTGATCGCCTTGCAGTCCAAGGGACTCGCAGAGTTTCAAATTTACTTTAGTACAAAAATGAGGTGTTACAAATTATTTCTGTAAACATATTCACCTTCACAAGCAACATAGATGAATTAGCTCGGAAGTTATTAAAGATCAAACAATGTTCAGACATTCACAGATAAACATGAAAAGGGGTTCATCATTAAGCAGTCATTATAAGCATTTGGCAGCTTTGGCTAGGCTTTTGCATGCTTCCAACTAATGCATCAGCAGCCATTCCTAAAGCGAGAGGTTCTAACACAGGAGGGTCAAACTGGCAGCCCATGGGCTAGATGTGTCACATGCAGGCCACGCCCACCCCAGCTCCACGAAGGGGAAAAAATGTTGCAATACGTCGTGTGACCGCAACATGATGCCACGAGTTTGACACCCGTGCCCCAATATCTTAGTCACCACATGAATGAACTAGTGAAATGTGCTTATACTTAGGCTGTCCTTGAAATGCACCTGAAAACCACAGTTGATCAGGAATGCAATGGCATGGGCAGTGATGGATGTGCCATGATATGTCCATGTGTCGTCATTGCTTTGCAAGCTGCATCTGTTGTCCTGTGGCTTCAGGTGAAATTCAACTCGGTGGTACAGCGGACTAAGTGCTGTTAAGCACTTAGCTGCCAGCTGCCTGCAATTAGTGCGAGTTCAAATCTCACCAGGCTCAAGGTTGACTCAGCCTTCGAGGTAGGTAAATTGAGGATCCGGATTGTAGGGGCAATAAGTCAGCTTTGTATAGAACAACACCGCTTAGGGAAGGCTGAAAGCCCTAATAATCAGGTATATACATAAAAGTATGCAGGCTATTGCTATAAAGCATTGTAAGCCACCCTGAGTCTACGGAGAAGGGCAGCATATAAATTGGACTAATAAATAAATAATAAATAAAAACCGGCTAGTTACTGCCTATAAAGCCCTCTGTGGAATAAGTTCTGGTTATTTGAAGAACCATATATCTCCAACAGTTTTTACCCACCCAATACGGCTAGTTCCAGGTACTTTCAACTAAGCAATGTTGTCTATTGGGATCTAGGAAGCACATTTCCTCTGTCACAGCACCTGTCCCCTGAAACAGCATCCTCCTGGAGATAGCAGAGAAATGCATTTTATAGTTTCTTATTATTAAAAGCTGCCCAAAATTGTTTGGGAATCAGGTGGTCGCTAAATCCAACCAAATTTTAAAAAAATGTATGGGAGAATAATGGCTTCACAAACATGCTGCATACCTCCAGCATATTTAATAGTGAATATTACATTGAAAAATTACATGGATAATGGTCAAAGGAGTCCACTGGGAGGGGGCAACATTGACAGATTCAGAAAAAGAAAATGGAAAGCATGAAAAGAAATTAATTTCTAAGTACAGATTACAGAAAATGGGGAATACTTACGAACTTCATTTCTAAAGTCGTCATCTTCTTCTCCCGTCTCCCTTCTCATGGTATCTCAATACCATATTATTTGTGATCCAAATAGTACAAGCTACCAGCCATGTCCAAAAACAGTCTTCTTTGGATCTGGCACCTTTCTAATATTTTGGAATTGTATTTCCAAAATTCCCAGCAATTGACATGTTGATTGGAAATCCTAAAAATTGAGCCTTAAATATCTGGAGAAAAAGGCTGGCTAAATTTGTTCTAAAGTTTCAGTTTATAGTATGTAATGTAGAAATTTATGTAAGAGCAGAGATCTCTTACATGTCCTACAGACACAATGGAGGGTAACTTGTACTAACAGTACCAGCACTCTGGTAAAACTCACAGATCAAACGAAAGCTTCATCTATTTTGTGGGCCAATAGAGTCCCAACCAATTTAGTTAAAAATGGATGTAAAATTCTATTCATATAGTTTTAATGTTTTTAATAATTATCAATGATTTTAGAATTTGTTATTTGTTATATGCCACCCAAAGCCACTTCATTGTAAGATGGGAGGCTATATAAATTAGATAAATGAAATGAAACTATTCTAATTGTTGTAGTAGGGCAGGGGTGTCAAACTCACGTCATCACAGAGACATCAAATGACATATCAGGACTTTTTTCCCCTTCACTAAACCGGGCATGGGCGTGGCCAGTGCGTGACACATCCAGCCCGCGGGCCACAAGTTGGACAGCCCTGCAGTAGTCTGAGACTTTAGATAACAATTTCTTACCAGATGATTGCAGGCAACAACACCTTACCTGATAGTGACTAAAATTTACTTTTTAATAAAAATAAAGTGCAAATAAAATAGAATTTTTGAATTAAGATATTGTTCAAAAATAAAATACATGTAAATAAAGATCCATCATTATTGATCTGCTCTGCATCCAGAGATTGTGTTATTAGAGATGCAATTTACTTCCCAGTGCTCAAATATAATGTGAATGCTATGACAGGAGGAAGACATCAGAGTTATACTGTCAAACAAATAAAGTTGTTTAAGGGTTTGTAAATAGCATATTTCTTCATTGCAATGGTACCTTTCCTATTAATACTTAATTTAATAGGATTACTTTCAGTTGGAAAATTATAAGTAAAAATAAAATGCTAATGGTTCTTATTTTGCCTCCTTCCAATTGTTGCACTCAAATTCACCTCTGTTAAAAAGATTGTGGAAACATATCCATCCGCTTAGTTCTCAAGGATAAATTAATGGTGTGACAGATTGAAGCTGATATTATTTTGCAAAAAATAAATAAATAAAAAAAATAGTTGAATGCCCATCACTCATTCAACATTTCAATACTACATGTGTTCAAGTGTATAAACACTGGAACATCAAATTTCTTTCATTTGATATTCATTTTCCCTGATTGGTATCACTGAATTCAGTTATTAAAATCACACTCTGTTCTGAATTTTGCTTCTAATGAGATTATATGTTTTTCTGTCACTAACATTCTGCCTATTATAATGAGTGAGTTGACTCCCAAGGTAACTAGAAAACTTTCTATGAACTTGAGGTTTATACAATATGGGTTTGCCATTATGGATATAGGGAAGAATAGAGTCCCTAGATGATTTCTTGTTTTATGCTCTACTTATTAATTTTTGTCAGATCAAATCACAAAGGTATTAGATGGTAGGAGAGTACAGGAAAATGCAAGTCTAATATAATCAAATGTTTCCAATGGGAATCTGATCCATATCTGTCCCTATTAAAACTGTGCTAAGGAAAGTATGAAAGGATATACATACAAGAATGATCTGGAAACTATTTTATTTTGCTTTTACTGAATCAAAGGGACTGTCAGAAAAAGAAAAGTTATATCTATAAATTATATTTAAAACTAACATTTATATATAAAAGGCAAATGAAAACAATGAGCTAAATTAAAGCAAAAAAATAATAATCCTATATTTATTTTTGGAGTTTAATGGACAATGCTAAAAGAAGGCCTTTTAACTTCCAAGATATAGCATTTAGATGAAAATGTGAATTTGAGAAAGAGCGTACACGACATAATATCTGTAAAGATATAGTGAGGTGAATGACATACAGCATTCAGTGATTTTCCTTGCAGAATTTAGAAAATAGGTGTGCATAATTTTCATTTGGTGATATCAGAGTGATTTCAAAAGACTAACCTGAGGCGATTTATAACTGCTTTCACATCAAAACAGAATGAAAGGATACAGTCATATTTCAAGTATGCCAAATAGATTCATACAAAACAGAGTCAAAATAATAGCAACTTGAAGCTACATCTTCAAGGATCATTTCCTTCTAGCCCTCTATGCAAATGATGCCTTTCTTATTCTCTTTCAGTTCTATGAGAAGGAAGGAAGGAAGGAAGGAAGGAAGGAAGGAAGGAAGGAAGGAAGGGTGGGTAGGAATAATATGCCAGCAGCAATGCAAGCAACAAAGCAAAGTATCAAAAAGCTTGTGTATATTGCAGATTATTTTTCAACACAAGTTCCATCTATGTTTGACAATGCAAATTTTTAATAGAATGCATCAGGTCCTATAATGTTCTAGTGCCTTTTCAGGAATCACTTGCAGTAAGGATGAACCCTGCACCCCTACGGCATAGTGCATACCAAAGCGCATATAAAATATATATTTTTTTTTAAAAAAAATTCCAAACAGAAAGTTAGAAAATAACAGAAATTTTCCTAAATTGAGACATATTCTTGCAATCTCTAATCTTTCCAGAACTGAGCAAGGAAGATGTTGGTTACATCCAAAGATTATGCAGGCTTTGTCTGTGGGCTGGTTTGCAGTGGTCTGTCTGTCTGCAGCTAGTTTGCTGGTTTTTCAAAAAGGCCTGTTTTTATAAATGCTGGGCAGAAGCTATAGTATCTAACACTTTGCCTTCTACACTGGGCACATTTTCCTTCAAGTCCCGGTACTCATAGAGTGTACACCAAGGTAGACAAAGCATTTGATACTTTGGCATGGGCTTTTCCTGCAAGCTATAGCCACCATGCAGGAAATGTTAGAAAATCTAATGTGTAGGTTCTGTTCCAAGAGGACTGGTGATTGTTCATGTTGAATTTACAGAACCTTCAAAAAAAATAAATAATCACTAATAGCTCCAGGAGATTTTAGCCTTCCATCCCTAGCTTCCAAGTTCATAGAATTTTGTAGCGTGTCAAGACTTCCAGGGAAGAAATGACAAACTGAAGAAGGATTTGTGAAAAGCAGAGCTAACAACTATGGCAGAATGAAGAGCCTGCAAGTGGACTAGCTCTTCGTAATTCCTCTCTGGACAAGGAGAGGGTTTGAGATCACCTACAAGCACTTCAAACAGTTGCTCCTCATGAGGAGGCCACAAGAAAATGGTTTTTGGAAGGTTTAGAACTCTGGATGATGAAGAAAGATTAGTCTTGCTGAAACTGTGCTTGGTGCCTTTAAAAGGGCATTGGATTCACATACCACCTTTTCTATAATCATTTTCAGCTATTGCTTGTTAACTGCTTTTCAGAATAAACATGATTTTCAGCAATGGTCGAGTTTCCTTAATTCTTAGAAATATCAGTTTTAAATACAAGTTTAAGAACTTCAAAAAATCTGGCATAAGTAAATATAATATATAAATCTGGATGAGTAAAACTTTGATTTTAGAAATTTACAAATGGACTAAGGGTCCAGATAAATTTAAAATAAGATTTTGGAATTAATTATAAAGAAAGAATCCTTGCCATGGGAAAATGCTTTTGTTTCAAATTCTTAGTAAAACACATAATAAGATAAAGAGTTTAAAAAATGGACCCTAGAGGGAACTAGAAAGAACCAAAGACTGCAATTAAGGGAGAAGAATATTCAAACTCAACTTACTAATACAAAATGAAGGAAAATATTTTAACATTGGACATATTAGACCCAGAGATTAATTTTAAGAATGTCTGCCTCTATATTTAAAATAAGCTATGGAAGAAGAACAAGTATTACCTGACATGACTGAGACAGATTTGGAACTAAATTAAAAATGATAGGCTATAAGAATGACATGGAAAAAGATGTTGTACTGGACATACAAAACCAGATGACATCTTAATAATTAAAAGGTTATACAAATAACAACCAAGAGAGTGACCTGGATAGTCTTCCTATATTGGACTGGAAGAGACATATTAAAGCTTTAAATAATTTTGTGAGAAAGGACAGAAAAAAATTAAAAGAAATCAAGTTCTAGGATGTTCTTTGAAGGTACTAAAGATCAAGATTGTTAAAAGTAAAAGGAAGGAATATAAAGATGGCTTATTTGATCCAGTTTTTGTTATCTTTTGTAACAAGAGACTTTTGCTGGCATTAGGATTGATGATGAGGTTTATGGATTTATTTATAGATGAGATATGAGAAGAAGAGCTCATTTGTTATATTTAAAAAGAGTTATATTTAAAATTGTTAATAGTTATGATGAAGGGAGAAACCAATTCTTCATATTGGTGGCACAGCAGACTAAAGCACAGTTATTAACATCAGCTGCCTGCAATTACTGCAAGTTCAAATCTCACCAGGCTCAAGGTTGACTCAGCCTTCCATCCTTTCTAAGGTAGGTAAAATGAAGTCCCGGATTGTGGGGGCAATAAGCTGACTTCGTATAAATATACAAAAGTATGAAGGCTATTGCTTAATGCATTGTAAGCCGCCCTGAGTCTCTGGATAAGGGCAGCATATAAATCAAAACCAAAAAAAACCCTCAAATATAATTCTTATTTATTATATCTTGGTTTCTCTTTCTTTTTTACCTTTCTATTTCTTTCTAGCTTTTTCTTTTCTGAGCTTTCATTTTTTTCAATTTTCTTTTTTCATTTCTATTAGTTTTTCTTTTAAATTTTGATTTTTAATAAAATAACTGATCAAGAACTGTCTTGGGTGAGAGAAGGGAAAATGCAAGGGCATATATGAGTTTGTGTGAACCAAAATCTCCACTCATCATTATATATTTGGTCACTTTTGTTGCAAGGAACCACTGAATGAAACTGAGTTTATTTCATGTTCCTCATTGTGCCTGTTTTTGTTTTTATTTTTTCCTATTTAACACTGATTTGTACATTCAGTTGTTAAACTGAACACTTATTTCAACCAATTCATCACACATTTTTAGTAATGTGATTGGGTTTGTAATGGTGTAGCAGAATAAGGCTGAAACTTTCCATTTCCCTAACATTTCCCATTCGATGATCAAATCTGCCAGCCCATTTAGTCTGATTCCAATTTCCAAACTGCCAAGTTGCACCTTAAAGTTATAAACATAAAATATTTAGGTTTGAGGGCAATGTTAAACTTATTCTGATAACATTATACACAAATCATGTGGAATATCACATAGTCTTTCTCCTGTCTTCTGAATGAACTGCCAAGAAACTCAACCAAAATATAATTCATTTACAGTATCAAAAAGGTACCATGTTTCCCCGAAAATAAGACCCTGTCTTATATTTTTTTTGAACCCTAAAATAAGCGCTTGGCCTTATTGCCATGCGCTCAAAAGCCCGATTGGGCTTATTATCAGGGGATGTCTTATTTTAGGGGAAACAGGGGACATCAATTTCAATGTTTCTATGCACTGGGTTGAAGTCATGAGGATTCATCCTGCTTTTTAAATTGACAAGCTGTAATTTCAGTGTTTGCAACATTATTATCTGGGCCACTGAAGAAATTTGGGAAGCCATTCATTGTTTTTTTTTTTTCTCTTTTCGTTCAAGGCCAATTCTTTTTTGTTTTTACATTTATAGAAAATAAATATAAATATGTAGATTTATTTCAAAATGTTTCCCATTGGTCTTAAACACTGTATTGAAATGACTTCTGCAAGGCCAGTTGATATCTATGAAAATAAATCTGTTCCTGCTACAGATTTTTTGAGATGGAGAGGCTAAAAGAGCGATAAGACCTTGGAATAGCAAGTTGATAACTCCTTGTGCTGTTTAGCAGAAAAACAAGCTCTTTCATTAGGAGTAAATAAATAAAAAATGAGAAAAAAAAATCTCAGTCCTAATGAGAAGAACTTTCTTAACCATGTTTGCAAGGTTAGTGACCCCAATTCCAAACATAACATAATGAGGGCAAAAGCCCAGAATCCTTATTCACTCTAAGGGATCACTTCAAATCAGGTCCATGCTCCCACATAACATTATAGGAAAACTGTACTGATAAAGTCACATGCTACCTACAAAAAGTAGCAAGTAGTTTAAACATTTAGGTTTAAATATCCTGAATGCTGTGCTGGTTCTCACTGAAAAGACAATTAGGACAGACAGTGCAAGGCTATTATTGACACCATGTCTGATTTCATTTCAGAGGAGGGCATGAACTTCCGTGAATAAAATGGGACTTAAATTCCCATGAGCTGATATTTAAATCAGAGTGAACCAATTTATTAGTTATAAGTAGAAAGAATTTCTCCAACTTTCTAGCTTATTATTTGGATCCTTCCTTCCTTCCTTCCTTCCTTCCTTCCTTCCTTCCTTCCTTCCTTCCTTCCTTCCTTCCTTCCTTCCCTCCCTCCCTCAAAGTGAGCTTTGGTAGTACAGTGGTCTAAGGTACCCTGTTATTAAGCTGGTTATTAAGACCAGCTGCCTGCAATTACTGCAGGTTCGAATCTCGCCAAGGCTCAAGGTTGACTCAGCCTTCCATCCTTTCTAAGGTAGGTAAATTGACCCAGTTGTGGGGGCAATAAGCTGACTTTGTATAAATATACAAAAGGATGAAGGCTATTGCTGAGCACATTGTAAGCCGCCCTGAGTCTCCGGAGAAGGACGGTATATAAATCAAATTAAAAAAAAAAATCTGCAGAAGAATCTGACAAGCCAGTTTTATGACTCTATGGACTCTTGATGAGAGCAAAAAGAAAAGCTCAGAAGCTTAGGAAAAGTGGATAAACTTTACAAGAGTCGAGTCAAGCAACTAAAAGAGTTTAATTTGAAAGCCCTGCATATTCCTTGTCCAGCACAACAAATGGAAGCAATGGAAGCATTGATCCTTGAGATTAGTTTCCCCCATTTAAATCAGTTAAATACACACAAAGTAGAGTGTTTTATAGTACCAGTGCTAATAAACTTAACAACAAACAAAACTGTCTAGTTAATATTTGAAGTCAAGTAGATAGCGCACTTGTTTAAACCAAGGAAAAATGGCTTTGGATTAAGAGATTGGACAACCATTTGTCCGAAATGGTGTAGGGTTTCCTGCTGAAGCAGGGAGCTGGACTAGAAGATCTCCAAGATCCCTTCCAGCTCTCTTCTCTTCTCTTCTCTTCTCTTCTCTTCTCTTCTCTTCTCTTCTCTTCTCTTCTCTTCTCTTCTCTTCTCTTCTCTTCTCTTCTCTTCTCTTCTCTTCCCTTCCCTTCCCTTCCCTTCCCTTCCCTTCCCTTCTCCTCTCCTCCCATCCCCATCCCCATCCCCATCCCCATCCCCATCCCCATCCCCATCCCCATCCCCTATCCTATCCTATCCTATCCTATCCTATCCTATCCTATCCTATCCTATCCTATCCTATCCTATCCTATCCTATCCTACCCTACCCTACCCTACCCTACCCTACCCTACCCTACCCTATCCTATCCTATCCTATCCTATCCTATCCTATCCTATCCTAAAATCTGCTTTTGAGATTTCTGGTTTCTGAGATGCTTTGAGTATAATCCATGCATAGGCCACTTTCTAGGCACAAGCGTGATTTGTTGCAACTCACCCTTCCACGATTAATAAAATCATGCCCTGTTATTAAGCCAAGATAAATTTGTATATTTACTTGAGAACAGGATTTGGCCTTTTTAGTATGGGAAATTAGCAGCTTTATCAAAGAATGCATTTTCTATAATACATGTTGACTGACAGAGATTCTCTTTGCTAGTGTGGATTTATTCTTGAGCCCGAATGTTATTTGAATGCATTTAATTAACTAGAGTAGCTGCATGGGATCTTTGCCATTATCATTTTTTATAGCACCACACTCTAACAGACCTGATGGTCATTATAGCTACTTCCTGAGATCACTGCAATTTATTTCTGGGCTCCAAGTTAATCACATGGAAAATCCAATCAGTAAATTGATTAGGTATTAAATTATGTTCTTTGTTAATATTCTATATTCCTTCCCTTACAGTTCAAAGATGCTATTAACTTTCTCCTTTCCCCTTTTAACCCTGCTTGATTTTTGTTATTGCAGCAGTTTTTCAATTCACAGATTTGGCTGAGGCACCTCTAAACAGGATAGTTAGTGTCCTGACATAGTTTAGTCACTAGGTGGCAATGGACTTAATTGTATCTATAAAAGAACAACCTAGAAGAGGAGGGGAAGGAAAAAGAGAAATTCTGCTTTGCTCAGCTGTGTGGTGTGTGTGTGTGTGTGTGTGTGTGTGTGTGTGTGTGTGTGGATGGAGAGAGAGAGAGAGAGAGGGAGAGGGAGAGAGATGCAAATTTATTTTGAGGGACATGTCCCACTTTTCTAATAATAGAGTTTGACTATATATTTATCTAAATATGAATTTTCTTTATCCAGAACCAAAGGCTTTCTGAAGATAAACTCCCCGCTAGAAGCTTAACTGATACCTTTTCCTGTGTGGTTCCTACTCTATGGAAGGCAGGCCCCAAGTTGCTTCAGTCATTTTCTCTTATTAGGGTTGGGACAGTGGCAGAAGCATCTCTCTTTCGCTAAACTGATCGATTATTCTAGTTTGGATATTGCATGTTTTAATGAGGAATATTATAAAGTTTTAGTCTGGTATGTCTTTACTGGTATATCCTTGAAATTCTTTCACGATATAACATCTAAATCTATATGTATTTTCTTCTTTTTTTTAGGATATGCTGCTATGGACCGATACTATGTTGACTTGTTAACACTATTTGCTTAGGCAATAATACAAACTTTCTTTCCCTCCATGAATGGGAAGGTAAAATATGTGTTTCTCTGTACAATTTTTAACCCTGGAAAAATCAGTTTTAAATTATATGAGAAGCTGTCAGAAGCAGACAAAAGGTTTTTACAGACATCTTCTGGCTTGTGAAAGGCAATAGATATTGGATCCGTGATGGATGAAATGAAGACTCACTAGAGCTATTGTATAGAGATGTGCTATGTTCCTTCTTGCTTCGAAAGCTCTACTATCATCCCAGTGCCGAAGAAGCCCACCATCAAGGAACTGAATGACTACAGGCCAGTTGCTCTAACATCTGTAGTTATGAAAACCTTTGAAAGGCTAGTGCTGTCCCACTTGAAAACCATCACGGATTCGCTGTTAGACCCCTTGCAATTTGCATACTGGGCGAATAAATCAACAGATAATGCTGTTAATATGGCTTTGCACTACATCCTACAATCTTGAATCTCCAAAGACCTATGCAAGGGTCCTCTTTGTAGACTTTAGTTCAGCATTCAACACCATCATCCCAGACATTCTTCTAACTAAGCTAAACCAGCTAGTGGAACCTGAACACATTTGTAAGTGGATCATAAGCTTCCTAACAGACAGGAAGCAGCAGATGAAGCTAAGCAGAATCACATCAGATACATGTACAATTAGCACAGGGCCCCCCCAAGGCTGTGTGCTCTCTCCACTTTTCTCTATATACCAATGACTGCATCTCAAACGATCTATCTATTAAACTACTGAAGTTCGCAGATGACACAATAGTGATCGGTCTCATTCGAGACAATGATGAATCCGCATACAGATGGGAGGTTGAACAACTAGCCTTGTGGTGAGATCAGGACAATCTGGAACTGAACACACTCAAAACCGTAAAAATGGTGGTAGACTTTAAGAGAAACTCTCCCATACTACCACCTGTTACAATACTAGACAACACAGTATCAACAGTAGAGACCTTCAAATTTCTAGGTTCTACCATATCTCAAGACCTAAAATGGACACCTAACATCAAAAACATCATCAAAAAAGCACAACAAAGAATGTTCTTTCTGCGCCAACTCAGAAAGCTCAAACTGTCCAAAGAGTTGCTGATCCAGTTCTACAGAGGAATTATTGAGTCTATCATCTGCACCTCTATAACTGTCTGGTTTGGTTCTGCAAACCAACAAGACAGACACAGACTTCAGAGGATAATTAGAACTGCAGAAAAAAAATTGCTACCAACCTGCCTTCCATTGAGGACCTGTATACTGCACAAGTCAAAAAGAGGGCTATGAAAATATTTACAGACCCCTCACATCCTGGACATAAACTGTTTCAACTCCTACCCTCAAAATGACACTATAGAGCACTGCACACCAGAACAACTAGACACAAGAACAGGTGTTTCCCGAACGCCATCACTCTTCTAAACAAATAATTCCCTCAACACTGTCAAACTATTTACTAAATCTGCACTACTATTAATATTCCCATTGCTCCTATCACCCATCTCCTCCCACTTATGACTGTATGACTGTAACCTTGTTGCTTGTATCTTTATGATTTATATTGACTGTTTCCTAATATGATTTGATTGCTTATTTGTACCCTATGACTATCATTAAGTGTTGTACCTTATGATTCTTGATGAATGTATCTTTTCTTTTATGTACACTGAGAGCATATGCTCCAAGACAAATTCCTTGTGTGTCCAATCACATTTGGCCAATAAAGAATTCTATTCTATTCTATTGTGCCAAAAAAACCCAGGATCATATAATAATAATAATAATAATAATAATAATAATAATAATAATAATAATAATAATAATAATAATAATAATAATAATAATAATTTTATTTCTATACCGCCCTTCTCCCGAAGGACTCAGGGCATTGTACAGCCTATTTAAAAACAGAATAGACATCGAATTAAAATAATTAAAAAATATTAAATAATTGGCTTAATTTAAGACCCCAAAAATTTAAAACATCCAATTAAAAATTATATTGCTAACCCAGCCTGGCGGAACAATAGGGTCTTGAGTGCGCAGCGAAATACCCGGAGGTCAGAAATCTTACGAATTTCTGGGGGCAGTTCATTCCACAGGGCTGGGGCTCCCACAGAGAAGGCCCTCCCCCTGGGTGTCGCCAGCCGACATGACTTGGCCGATGGCACCCTGAGGAGACCCTCTCTGTGGGAGCGGACTGGCCTGTGGGAGGCTATTGGTGGCAGAAGACGGTCTCGAAGGTACCCGGGTCCTATGCCATGGAGCGCTTTAAAGGTGGTGACCAACACCTTGAATCGCACCCGGAAGACCACTGGGAGCCAGTGCAGCTCGCGCAGGAGGGGTGTCATGTGGGTGCAATGGGTTGCACCCATAACCAGCCGCGCGGCCGCATTCTGGACCAGTTGGAGCCTCCGAGTGCTCTTCAAGGGGAGCCCCATGCAGAGAGCATTGCAATAGTCCAACCGGGAGGTGACAAGGGCGTGAGTGACTGTGCGCAGGGCGTCCCGATCCAGAAAGGGCTGCAACTGGCGAATCAGGCGGACCTGATAAAAGGCCCCCCTGGCCACGGTCGTCATATGTTCATCTAAAGACAGCCGTGCGTCCAGGAGGACACCCAGATTGTGAGCCCTCTCTGTGGGGGGCAAAGATTCACCCCCAATAGTCAGCGATGGCACCTGCTGACTATATCGGGACGCCGGGAGCCACAGCCACTCTGTCTTGGAAGGGTTGAATCTGAGCCTGTTCCTCCCCATCCAGACCCGCACGGCCTCCAGGCAGCGAGACATCACATCAAGGGCATCGTTGGGGTGGTCTGGGGTGGAGATGTACAGCTGAGTGTCGTCAGCGTACAGGTGACACTTCACCCCAAAACCACGGATGATCTCACCCAGCGGCTTCACATAAATGTTGAACAGGAGGGGCGAGAGGACCGACCCTTGCGGCACTCCCCATGCGAGATGCCTCGAGGTCGACCTCTGTCCCCCTGCCAACACAAACTGCGAGCGGTCGGAGAGGAAGGAGGAGAACCACCGCAGAACGGTGCCCCCTATTCCTAACCCCCTCAACCGCCGCAGCATGATACCATATAATGTGAATATATCATATTCATAATATTCATAATGTCATATCCATATAATATGAGTTTACCTGATTTAAAATTCCCTCAAAAAAAAAAAAATCAAAAGGATGGATTATTGTCATAGGTAGGCTTGCATCCTCTTTAATTTCTTCTCCCAAAGGTAGCAGCTACAACATATTTCTTAATTATTTAGCTCACTGCACGCCACTCAGTTCTAATACTAATCATTGTCAATGTTAGCTTACAACACATCAATGGGGGCAGGAAAAGGAGAAAGTTAGCAGCATATTGATTGGCTTCAACCTGGATGCCACTGATAACACCAGCCAGTAGCTCAGTTGTTTCAGCTTGTTTTTATCTAGAATGCTGAATTTGAAATTGGAAGTAATGATGTGTAGCATTGTAATGCAACAATGCAAAACAATAATTTCTCCATTTTTTTTGTTGCTGATAAGCGACAATTTCTACACGTTTCATTCTAATTTTGGGATTAATGTTAAGAGTGGACAACATGAATAATTCCACATTAGCAGTTGATAATTTGCCAGCCAACTTTAATTTGGATGCTATGAATTGTATTATTCCATAAATCAATTTTTGCCTGGGATTATGCAGGATTACAAGAAAAAGGATGCCCATGCTTGAAAAGAAGTTTGGTTGAAAAGAAGTTTGTTTTTTGTTGTTTCTCTTCTTACTGCCTCTGTAAATAATCACATTATTTACAGACCTTGAATGAAGAATATTTTTTTCATTTTGTTTTTAAACAGCTCCCTGTTTGTTGCTTACTTTCACTTCAGTGTCATAGCTTTTACAAATAATAAGATGTTATGAATAATAAAATGTTATGAAGATGTTAGTATTGTACCTGGGTTATTCTCAACTGAGTTTTGTAAGTAGAAATTTGAAGCGGTCTACTTTCCTATTGTGCATGGTATTTCTTTTCGGTACAACCTAGCAAAAGCCATTTTCCTGTTTACTCAAACACACCTCCTGATATTGATTCACACACACACACACACACACACACACACACTTTGGCCCTACTAACCGAAAGGCTTTGAATATTATGAAAGGGAAGGTTTCAATCTCAATCTACAGTTAGCTTTATAGTATGTAAATGCTCCCTCCCTCCCTCCCTTCCTCCCTCCCTCCCTTCCTCCCTCCCTTTCTCTCTGTCTCTCTGTATTCTCTCTCTCTGTATTCTCTCTCTCTCTCTCTCTCTCTCTCTCTCTCTCTCTCTCTCTATATATATATATATATATATATATATATATATATATAATGCTGATAAAGAAATAAAGGAAGACTAGTATAGATCTATACTATTTATAAATTTGGTATAAAATGGTTTGTCATGAATACGACTGCTTGAGGGCTTCTGGATTGGAGCTGAAAGGTGAAAGGGAGCAGAATGCCCCCTCCCACATGTTGGGGTAGACCAGGTCTCTCGATAGAAAAACACTTTATACACACACACAGACACAGACACACACACACACACACACACACACACACACAATATATATATATATATAGAGAGAGAGAGAGAAAGGGGGGAGGGAAGGAGAGAGAGATTACATTCTATAAAGCTAAGTGTGGATTAAGATTGAAACCTTCCCTTTCAGTAATATTCAGCAATATTGAAGATGCCTTTCGGTTAGTAGGGCCAAACTATTTTTACAATGTTATATATAATGCCATTACTTCCTATATATTACAAACCTTCCCCTTCCTATGTCTTACCTGTTTGCAAAGATTTTTGAATTCTACAGAACAGTCCTTTTCTCTTCATTGACGTGCTGTCATAACTGAATGTGTGCACCAAATGGATTATTAAGTCCATCAGGCACAGAAAAAAAAAAAGTTAAATCCAGTCAGTGTAAAGTCTTTTGCTCACAGAATTCCTTGCTAAATGGGACACTGGAGATAAATTCTGCATCCATTTATTTCTCCAGTTGAACATTACATTTGCCTCTATTTAACGTCAGCACAGCGAGCTCTTATCTGTGGGTTTGCTACAGCTAGCACATTTCCACCAAGTTGGTGTCAAAATGCAAAATTAGCAATTAATATAACAAAGCCAGCAAAAAAAAAGAAAAGAAAAGAGAGAACTGTAAGTGAGTGAAAGTGATGGGCATGATATATGAATATCATTAGGGCTTTCTCAAAGACAGGGGATGGGGTTCTATACATGCCACAAGGCAATGCAGTATTTCAGTATTTCACTCGTCACTGGAACGCTCTGAAGCAGATGGACTGTGTGACTGATGATTCAATAATTGCTCTCATTAAAAATGTTCACGCTTTTAATTTTTTCCCCCTCACATTCTGTGACGAGCCGGGGAATGAAATGGTTCTGTCATTGTCAGCAGATAGATAATTGAGTTTGCTTTGATTTCCTGGGGTGCCCAATCCCTACCCCGCATTGACGGTTGACAACTACTGACATCCAGTGCAACATTTAAATAGTTTCTGCCTATCTGAAAGAAGAGAAATATCATAGGAAAATATCCTCACACTTTCACCTTCTTTGCTTCAGTGTGCATAGCCAGTAATCCACCTGGCCCAGGAGACGGAAATAAATTGGCTTTTTTTCCCTGCAAAATTCAAGAAGGGGGAAAATGGGCAGAGATTTGAACGTAGACTGAATACTGAATACTGATTATTGCTACATGTACATCATTTGAAAGGCAGAAGTTTTGGATTTAGGAACTATTATACGGTTCTAAAAAAGAATGGATTCATCTTATTCTTTTTTTAAAAAATGAATATTGGTTATTATGACTGATTAATTAATGTTAATTTATAGTGGCTGCCAGGGGTGAAATGCTCCCCGTTTGGACCGGATCGCCCAATCCGGTAGTGATGGAGGCAGGTGGTTCAGAGAACTGGTAGCAAAAATCCCTGCCTCCCCCCCCCCATTGCACAGCTGAGCCGCGCAATCATCAGAGGCTTTTTTTTAATTTTTAAAAGCATTTTTTTCTACAATCTCTTCGGCTTTTAAAAGTAAAAACAAAGCCTCTGCCGGTCAGGCAAGTCAGCTAGGATTGTCAGAGGCTTTAAAAACATTTAAAGAGATCTCTTCAGGCGAAGAGGCTGTAGAAAAATGGTTTTAAAAGTTAAAAAAAAAAAGTTGGCCATGCCCACTCAGTCATATTACACCCCCCCAAGCCACGCCCACAGAACCAGTAGTAACAAAATTTACATTTCACCACTGGTGGCTGCATAGATAGATTTTCTGAATGATGATCCCTAACCATTTTTCTCCCAGCTTTTCCAAGGGTGCATCTATTGTCGTGGTGATCAAATCCATCTACTTTTCTGCTGATCATCCTTTTCTTCTCTTTCCTTCCATCTTTCCCAGCATCACAACTTTCTCCAGAAAGCTACCGTAGGTCTTGGCATATTTCTCCAAACCAGGATAATTTGAGCCTGGTGCCTGGATTGATTTGTTCAATGATTCATCCCTATCTTGGTTATTGATATTAATTTGAGGAGTTTTTTTCAACACTATAGCTCAAAAGAGTCAATACTCTTTCCATCCTGTATCTTCAAAGTCCATGTGGATAGGATCAGAGGTGGGATTCACTTACCTTCCCTACTGGTTCACAAATGTGAGTGCATGTGTGTGTGCTCACTTCGGTCACACGTGCCAGTAGTCCCACATTACGTCCAGGCAGGTGGGCGGAGCCTCCCACAGTCACTGCTACCAGTTTGCGCGAACCAGAGACAACTCGCTGAATCCCACCACTGGATAGGATATATAAGTTATGAGTTCATTAAACATTTGCTCTAGCATATGTCCCTTGAGTCCCTAATTTTACCCGGAATGGTTTTTTTACCCTTTGGGACATGATTTAAATCCTTAGGTTATAAGATTGGATTCTTTAGTTTTACTATAGAAAATATGAGTTAAATTTATGTGGAACTAGCTGGATATCTGTGGTCTGCAATGAAACTGTGATCGGGCTTGATAAATCAACACTTATAACTTGAAAATTAATGAGTAATTATGATCGGCCTCTCCTCTCCCTTTTCTCCCTCAGCCTTGTCCCACAGAAACATCTCCTATCCTATCCCTTTTTCTCCCTCAGGCTTGCTGCACAGAGGTCTCTCCTATCCTATCCCCTTCTCTCCCTCAGGCTTGCCCCACAGAAGCCTCCCCTATCCCCTGCTTGCTGCTCTGAAAGTAAAACTGAAACTGAAACTCCTCTTCTCTGCTTGTGTTTTGCATTTGGAACAGATTTCTTTTCAGGTGGGAAGGGGGAGTAGAATTCCTTTGCATCAGAGCGTGTTAATAATAATATAGGAAATATTAATGCTCTGATGGTCATTTTTAGAAATCCTTTCTTACTGATCACCTAGAAGCCAAGAGGAACATACATGGCAAATTTCAAGTTTGTAGGCTTTATGGTTCTGGAGATTTTGTGATGATGCTTGAGTGGTATTTCACTTTTATATATATAGATTCCTGTGAATGTGGCTCAAAAAAATAGAAAAGTATGAATAGCCCAACCCTTCCATTTTGTATTTGGCAGACTAGGGTTAAAGTAAATAATGTGAATGGGTATACATGCTGATAAAATGATGGTGAGGGTTAGCGATTGGGTCTTTAGTTCAGGGTACTTGTAAATAAGATCTAACTGCATTTAGAATTCAGATCTAAAAGGAAACTATTTCTATCTGGTTCAGCATTGTTTCATAGAAGGATATCATTGCAACTTCCACCCTTAATGAAGCTGGATTCTAATGAGTAGTTGCAATGATGATTGAGGACCAGGGCATTCCATGGGTAAATGATGTAACAGACACTATGTTGATTATGGGACCTGGTGAGCTTTGCTTTTTTTAATTCCCTTTAATGTATGGGATAATTAATGCCCTTACACAGAAAAAGTCATGAGATTTAAATTCCCTAGACAGCTGGAAAGAAATCTTTACTTCTTTTTAGCAAAAGATTGACAAAAAGAACCATGAATAGTCCAACAAAGTAACGAAATCATGTACAATATAGTAACTAGTGAGCTTTGATACCACCTACTATTTTATAAATTCTAAGTCTTAAATTTCAGCATAATCCTACCATTACAATATGCATAACCTTACCCACTTAAGAGTGCGGAGAGATTGAGAAAGATGGTACATTCTGTCTGGGGCCGTTTTTCCTGTTTTGGGATTGTTGTTCTTCATATATGAGCTCATGGCATATATGTGTCTATTTCAGAAATACTTACAGACATAATAGTGAAAACAAGTTTCACAGTAGAGAGTCTGCCCAAGGGTTCTTGATTTGAGCCAGGTTATCACCCAACATATTTGTTTTAATGTAGTTTAATTTCTGGGTGCAACTAGCCGGTACAGGTGTTACTATCAATGATACAACCGGGTTTCATGAAAGGATGTCAAATCTCTGATAATATTGGATTACTAGTGGATATTTTAGCAATGCAGTCAGAATCTTGAAACACTTATAGAGGCTTAGGTGGATTTGGAGAAAGCTTTTGATATGATACAGATTAAGTTTTTGGAACATGTTATGAAAAAAAATGATTTCTTTAACTTTTATTTCCCGGATCAAAATTTAAGTCCTTTTGCTTGAGTTATTACAAATCACATTATTTCCCCACCAATTATGATCAAGGATGTCTTTGGATTATTCTTCTAAATAATTCAGCATTGGAATATCTTTCTTATTCGACTAATTGGAGACATTTAAAGTATATCAATGTCTGAAATAGAACAGAGATGATAACTGGATGCAGACCAAATTTTTACATTTGTTAAAAATGGTCAAAGCTCTTTACTTTTAAAAACTATCCCACCTTTATTATTTTTATAAATAATCCAAGGCAGTGATCATACCTCATAATTCCTCCTCTTATACTTACATTTGTGAATGTTTTGCAACAATATAGCAATTTTTCTGGATACATAGTCCAGAAATAAAAACAAACTGAATATATTTCACTGCCTGAGATCAGCAGATATTACTGTTTCATGGTATTAAAAATATCATCATGGGATGTAAGTTTTCCAAGTAAAGTTGCCTTTTGCAATTGACAAATGATAATTTTGTCAATGCCGATGATGTTCCAGTGATGACTGACATGTTTTGGGATTGCAACCAAAATTCCTATTGGTACATCTTTGCTTTCTTTTGCCACAATTGTTCTCCTTCTATTTGCTGGCTTTTATATTTTCTGATTTTCTCCAGTTCTTTCTTTTCTATTTTGCTGTCCCTAGGTATTGCAACACCCACTATTTAGACTTTTTTTGTCTCTCTATCAATAGAGTTAAATCTGGGGTGTTATGTGGCAAATGCTTCTTGGTTTGAATTCTAAAGTCCATGAACAAATTGATTTCTTAATTTTCAAGTACTTTCTCTATGTTATGGTCCTACCAGTTCTTGCCTGCAGGAAGATGGTATTTCTTGAAGATATCCCAATACAGCATTGCTGCTACTTTGTCATACCATTGTTTCAGTGGTGGGTTCTACTTACCTTTATTACCGGTTCGCAATGGGATCGCTTCTGCGCATGCGCAGATCGCTTCTGATGACGTCAGGGTCAGTGGGCGGATCCTCCCGCCGGTTTTACTACTGGTTCTATAGAACCAGTCCAAACCAGGGGCAACCCACCACTGCATTGTTTGCAATCAGTCTGTATGATTTTCTTGCAGCAGCTAACTAGGTGGTCCACTTTTTCTTCATCTTCTTTGCAGAAATGCCATTTGCTGCAAGTTGCTGGCTTTATTTGCATTTGTTTTTAAGGCTTAATCTTGTGCAGATAGAATTTGACCCTCTGTCTCTTTCTTTAACTTTCCTGGTCTAATCATTTTCAGGTCTTGGTGTTACCTGCTTTACCTGCTATGTTTTATATACTGATCATGTAATACTTTCCCCTTGCCTCTTTTCTGTTCTTCATGTGGTATTTCTTAAAGGCCACTTTCGTCTCTCTGGTATTCAATAAGCCTTCATGGTGTACTAGCTTCTGTGAATCTTCTTCATTTTCCTTCAGATATTTTCTCAATGGACTTTTTTTTTCTTTTTCAACTGTTTGGTGTATTTGCAACATTCCACACCCGTCCATTTTCCTTGGTAAGTAGAATCTGTCAACATTGCTGCTAATAGTGGTGGCAATGAATCTTCTTGAAAGATGCCTCTCTTGATGTTAATCTCTCCTATTCTATTCCCGTCGACTATCAACCATATAACAGGGACGTGATGGCTCAGTGGCTAAGACGCTGAGCTTGTCGATTGAAAGGTTGGCAGTTCAGTGGTTCGAATTCCTAGTGCCGCGTAATGGGGTGAGCTCCCATTATTTATCCCAGCTTCTGCCATCCTAGCAGTTTGAAAGCACGTAAAAAATGCAAGTAGAAAAATAGGGACCACCTTTGGTGGGAAGGTAACAGTGTTCCGTGCCCCTTTGGCATTTAGTCATGCTGGCCACATGACCACGGAGATGTCTTTGGACAGCGCTGGCTCTTCGGGTTTGAAATGGAGATGAGCACCGTGCCCTAGAGTCAGGAACGACTAGCACATATGTGCGAGGGGAACCTTTACCTTTATCTTTATCAACCATATCTTCCATTGTGCCATTGATCTTTGCACAATGCTTCAAAGACTCCTGTTATTTCTAGGCACTTGATTATCCATTATATGGCAAGGGGTTGAATTCCTCCAAACCATATTCAAGTTGGTCTTTCTTCTCTTATAGTTTTTCAAAATCTTCTTGTCAATTAGGAGTTGATCTTTTGTCTCTCTTCTGTTAGGCTATCACGCCAGTTAGGAATTTGAAAGTTGTTGGTAAGCAGGTAATTGGGCTATAGTTGCCTAGTGTTGCCCCTTTTGTTGGATCTTTCATTATTAGGTAGTTAGCCAGATATTAACCAATTTTACTTCCTTGAAGTACAGCTTGGCAGTGAATGGATGTAAATAATTCAGATATTTCAACTGAAACAAAAGCAATTCAATTTTACACGATGTTAACAAATACTTGGTCTTCCTTCTCCTTTTCTCTACCATTTCTGCTCTTATTGATTTATTTTTCCTTTCAGCTTTCTTTCTTTCTTTTTATTCTTATCCAAGTTCTATTCTTGTATTACTTTGGATTGTCCTAGACCTATAACCCAGAACTTCATTGTGTCTTCTTTGTTGGATGAGGACTGGTTCATTGCAGCCTCTTCGATGTAGGATTGGTAAAATATTTCTGATTTGATCCTATGTCATTCCATTTAATTGTGTACATTTTTTGGGGGGGGGGGAAGAACATATGTAGCCATTTTCAGCTGGGTATTTTACAGATAAGAAACTGTTTATAGTGTTGGAAGAAATGTCCCTCTGGGTTCAGTTCCAAGTGGGGAAAAAGACACTGGAAACATGGAGACTGCTTGGAAAGATGATTTAATGGTGGACAGGAATCACATGGCTTGAATTCCTGACTAGGAAAAAGAATGGGAGAGATGCTGGGAGTGCCTTGGTTTTATGCCCTCTGTTGGGCCACACCTCAGAGTTTCCTGTTCCTGTATAAGAAATGTATCCTGATTGGTTGTGAGACTCCCAAGGGGAGGGGGTCTTAGCTACCTTTGTAGGTTGTCTCCCAAGCTTGTGGTGAGTTTCTGTTGCTAGTGAGTTTCTGTGCTAGATGGGTCATATTGTGTTGCAGATGATGGTCCATCGACAAAAGTGTGTGGGTGGGGGAATGTGTTTCTGCCTCTGGCCCATTGACAAAGGTGGGGGGAATGAGTGAATTGGTTCTGGCCTTAATAGCCCATTGACAAAGGTGGGGGGAGGCAGGAAGCTGCAGGGAGCTGCTTTGTCTTTAAAACATGTTTCTCCATTTCTCATCCAGGGAAATGTAACATTCTGCCTTTTTAATATTTCCTAAAATTTTTCATTCTTTTAAGAGAGGGTGCTAACTTCCTACAATAGCTTTGGCATTTACAATACATCTTTGGGATCCTGTCTTTAGCACCATCTGCTAGATAAACTATACTTTTGACATATTCATCCATCATGACACTTTTTGGGTTTTTTTGGCCAGTTGTGTAGCTAGCGGCCCATTTGACCATACACCATTTTGAAACAGTGCCGCCTTGATGCATTCACTTGATGACCTTCTGTATGTTTCGCTAGTTATAATTTCTACTGCCTTCCAGACTGAGTGGTCTTTCTTTAGGTAATCTATTTTCATGCAGTGAAAAATAGCAGGATTTTATCTTTTTCATTCTCTCTTCCTCAGTCAGGAAACTTTCTTGTCTGTTTTTGCTTTCTTGTCTTTTTCATCCTTCGCTCAAATTCATCAATCAGTTTGCTTCTCCCAAAATTTTTGCAAGAGTTCACATTTCGGTCTTTATTCTAGGACATTTAATAGAGAGCTATCCATTTCCAGCAAGGAATGCAGCAAGAAGGCAGTGCTACATCTTTCCTTTCCTTTCCCAGCCTTCCAAGTTCTTCTATAGCAGTGTTTTTCAACCTTGGTAGCTTGAAGATGGGTGGACTTCAACTTCAAGAATCTCCCAGCCAGCAGCGCTGGCTGGGGGATTCTGGGAGTTGAAGCCCACCCATCTTCAAGCTTCCAAGGTTGAGAAACACTGTTCTATAGTCCAGTCTATAGTCCAGTCCAGCAATTTTTGCTACCAGTTCTGTGGGCATGGCTTAATTAGTGGGTGTGGCTTGGTGATAAGATGACTGGGAGGGCATGGCTTGTTGGTCAGGTGGGCATGGCCAAGTCAATGTCACTTCTTTGCCCTTTTTTAACCTACAAAACACAACACAACACAACTGGCTCACCCACAATGTAAAAGCAGCTGTGCTAGACCCAAAATGGACCCTGTAACAAGCAGGAACCTCACATAGCCACAAAAAGCCCCAAAAAACAACTTTCACACTTTATACACACAAAATTCCACATACAGCTTTGTGAGATTTTGTGTGTTTGTGTAGTTAGAGTGAAACACTACAGAAACACGCTAAATCTCAGAAAGCTGCACAAATATTATTTTATTTTAATTTATTTTTATTTTTATATACAAGCAGCTAAATTTAAAACTTCCTAAACTTTAAATGGCTAGGTCTAAAAAAAGGACAAGTAAAAAAAACCCCAATTAACTATTTTTTTAAAGCTCCCAAAGGAAAAAAAAAACTTACCGAATAGAACAGGGGTCTCCAATCTTGGCAACTTTAAGACTTGTAGACTTCAACTCCCAGAATTCCTCAGCCAGCTTTGCTTTGCTGGCTGAGGAATTCTGGGAGTTGAAGTCCACAACTCCCTGCCTGCTTGATTGCAGGCAGGGAGATTCAGTTGCTTGCTGATGCAATGGATTGCAGGGATTACAGCAAGGCGTTGTGACCAGCAGCTAAGGTAAGCAAGCTGAGGGGGGGAGGGGGATGGATTTTTGCTACCGATTAGCAGATTGTCAGAGCCATTTAAAAGGAAAAAAGTTTTTTTCTTTTACATGGCTCTGGCGATCCAAGCTGAGTTGCCTGATTAGCAGGCAACTTAGCTGGGATCATAAGAGCTTGGTTCCTCAGAGCCATTTTAAAGAAAAAAAAAGGCTCTGATATTGCGCGGCTCAGCTGGACATGGGGGGCAAGGGCAGGGATTTTTGCTACCGGTTCTCCAAACTGCCCACCACCATCGCTACCTACTCGCCTGAGCCGGTCTGAACTGGGAGCATTTCACCCCTGCTATAGTCTATATATGATCAAATTCAAATGATTCTGCATTTCTTGGGATTCTTGCAACCTCATACTATAAAGCCTTCATATTAGATGCAATTTATTGCTTAAATTAGCCCACTCATACAGCTTCTGCATACATTTCCATACTCCCCCAGCTGTATTTTCTCTTATGTTAATCTGCTGATTACCCTCTACAGATACTGATTTTGTCCCAAAATTCAGAATTTTCCCTATCTAGGGTAATGAGGCTCACACGTCATCCTTAGGGGGAAAAAAAATCCATTTTAAACTTCCCAAAGTGTTAAATTTTCACTATTTAGTGTTGCTACTTCTGGATTGCAACTACCATTGTGTCTCTCAGTCAATTACTTTTAAATTCCATTCTCTGTATTTAGAGAGCCTCTCAGGTCAGTTATTCAGCAGCTTCCTTTACATCTGCAGTCTGAATGACAAATCCACAGTTTCCAGGGATGTAGTGGCTTTGTGCTGTGCTATTAGGGAAGCTGGGAGCTGCTGAGGCTTCCAAGAGTGGTCGCAGCTTCATGCTGCACTACTGTGTTTCCCCAAAAATATGACCTACTGAGAAAGTAAGCCCTAGCTTGATTTTTACATGTGAGCCCAATGTAAGCCCTACCTCCCAAAATAAGCCCTAATTAAGACCCCCACCCACCCACTCTAAGGTTCACAAGTAAAAATTAAGCTAGGGTGGGGATGGGGGTGGATGGAGCTGCCCTACTACTTACCTTTGGATAGTGCAGCCAGGCCTTACACACCTTGGCCCATTTCTTCTGCAGTTCCAGAATAGTCAAGAAGCTCCTCTGCCATAATATGACATGTACCCCAGAGTAATGTTTGCCCACAAGACAGAGAGCAGGACAGCCAAAAGAGCAGAGATTGAGGGAGATAGGCAGCTGGGGGGAATTGGAGGCAGTCCCTTACTTACCTGAGGCTTAGAGTTGGGAGGGACCAATCTCAGAATGACGTCTATTGGAATGGATCCTTGGCTAATGAGCATGGAATTCACTTATTGACAGTAACAAGGAGTTGTTAGGAAATGATAATTATCTAACTTGTTGGGTTGGCAATATATAAACCCTCAATATAGCTTTAAGACTCTATTGCTGTATTGCATCATACTGTGTCCTGATTGGTTAGCTCTGTAGCCAATGTCCTTAAGAGGGAGCTTGAAACATGGTTTGTTTCTCTTTGCTGATCATTATTGCTCTTTGCTGATCATTATTGCTCTTTGCTGTGTTTGCTACTGTTTGCAACTGTTTATTATGTATGACTATGATGACTGGTAAGAAGACTTTGTTATTGGATTATCCCTGGACTATTGTTTTACTATCTACTGCTTTATCTGTGTATGACCTGGACTGTTTATTGGACTATGCCTTATTACTATTTCCTAAAAGTAAACACAACTCAGTGTATCTCTGTGTTGGCTGTGATTATTTGCAACTGCTCTCAATCACTTTCATCTGCACACCCTTGCTACTCTAAGGTTGCTCTGTGAATTCCTTAACAGGAGTGACAGTAAAAAAAAAGGAGCAATTAAACAAGCATATTAATCTAGATCAGGAGTATCAAACTTGCGTCGTCACATGATGTATCATGACTTTTTCCCCCTTTGCTAAAATGGGGGTCGGAGTGGCCAGCACATGATGCATCCAGCCCATGGGCTGCGACTTTGACACCCCTGATCTAGATCCAGCATATGATTATGTAAGGAACTAGACCATTTGAATGACCAACCAACAAGAGAACCAATCAGGTGATCAGAATTTAAATATATCTCCAAATGAATAACCAATCACATGACCAACTGACCACACTGGCACACAAGACATTTATAAGCTAAGGAGAATAGGACAAGAAAATCCTGCTGATGTTGCTACATAGTCTGGTAACGAAATGTTCAGAAACTAAATTGAAACAAGCTTGAAAAACAAACCACTGTCAAAAAGTAACAAGGAGTGTTGGGATTGCTGTTGCTAAGCGATACAATCTCATGTCATCATGCCCCATTGCTAGTGATGGAAATTCCAGTCTCAACTGCGGTCATAAGCCAAGGACTACCTATACCACTATATGCTAATATTGTTTATGAATGGCTCAATATAAGCACTTTGTATTTGACAGATTGGATAATATGGTGAGGTCAGCTTCCTCGAGATAGGGACTGAAAGATCATATTCCGTTTAGCTTGTCAGTCAAGCACTATGAAGGTTCAGCAAATTATTGCTTTTACTCTGACAGATTCTCAATTTAGTCTTTGCAACTTTTGTTCAGCAGTTTTTCCACATCGAAGTACACGATAACAAAAACTCTATAGTAATGCTTGTATACATTTTTGGTTGTGATTCTTCCAGTATATATATTTTTCCTAAGTTCTTTTAGTAGGAAGTTTGATAAGTAGTTAACATTTATAAAAAGTGTCAAGCTTTGAACCTTGGCTCGATCACCTGACACTTCACCTTTCTCTCAACTTCTCAGCTATATGTGACCAGAGCCTCACTTTAGAATATAACAACAATAATTCATTAAATGTGTGTGCCACCAGAGTCCCAGAGACTCTGAATGGCTGGAAACAATTAAACAGATTGAAAAAAAAATGTAGATATCCATAAAGTCACGCAAACAAAATTGATTGTTTACTACAGTAAAAAGTTGTCAGACCTTTTATACTATCTCAAGAGTTTAAATTTTCTTCCTGTCCTTCCAAATAAATGGATTCTTGGTATCATGTTTAGAAGCCTTCAGGTTGGGTATTTATTTAAAGTTTATAGAAGCACCATTTCCAACCGAGTAAATGCAGGTTCCTGCCTCATTAGTCTCAAGTCTTTCATTACCCTTTTCTCTATTTTCCCTTTCCATTTCCTCTGAGTCTGGAAGTGTCCTCTGCTTGTAGTCAGCTGGAGGATATGTTCCCTTCCTTCTCTCTCTAGAGCAATAAAAAGACGAAGGCATTCCCCTTTCTACCAAATCTTCAGGAAAAAGCCCTTCCCTCTAATTTTCAATGGAGTGAAAGAAGAATTTGATATGGAGCATATTTTTGGAATTTCAGTGCATGAGAGGCATTGTATACATCAGAACAGTCTTTGATATATCTATCTATTGTGTAACTGTTTCTCTCTGTCTCTCTTCCAAATCAAACCCCTCTCTCCAATTTGTGGTTGTTGTTAGTTGCAAAGTCATGTCCGACCCATTGTGATCCCATGGACAACATTCCTCCAGGCCTTCCTGTCCTCTACCATCCTCTGGACTCCATTTAAGCTCACACCAACTGCTTCAGTGACTCTATCCTACCATTCTTCTTTTGCCCTCAATGTTTCCCAGCATTATGCTCTTCTCCAGTGACTCCTTCCTTCCCATTAGGTGGCCAAAGTATTTCAGTTTCATCTTCAGGACCTGGCCTTCTAAAGAGCAGTCAGGGCTGATCTCCTCTAGGACTGACCAGTTTGATCACCTTGCAGTCCAAGGGACTCACAGGAGTCTTCAATACCTCTCTCCAATATTTTTCCTTATTCATTAGTCATAACAAATGCAGTATTCTTACTGCAGGTCATTCATATAGTCACAGCTTAAAAAATGAACTCAACTATAGGTAAAATGTCTTGCTGGTAGTTTACCAAGCCATAAAAATACAGCTGGTCCTTGCTTAATGGTTTAGCAACCATTCAAAATTACAATAGTGCTGGTCCTCGCACTTATGACCAATGCAACATTCCTGCATTCACATGAAGAAAATTCAGGTGCTTCACAGCCAGTGGGCATTTCTGACCGCCTCAGTGTTCTTCAGTCACATGTTTGCCATTTGTGAGCCTCAGATCAGCTTCTGACAAGCAGAGTCAATGGAGCAGAGTCAATGGAGAAGGTCAACAGTAAAATTTCAAGTCATTGTCATGTGATGTCTTGTTTAACAACTGTGTCATTTAGCAACAAAGATTCTGGTCCCAGTCTTGATCGTTAACCTGTATTGCTATGAAATAATATTTGTTTTCTCCATTTGCCATTTACCTTTGGATAATAGCAATGGTGGGCTGCCGACGGTTGTAACAACTGGTTCGTCCAGCACCGAAAATATGAGCGTGCGCACCTTCTGTGCATGCACGTGGCTTCAAAAACATGGCGATATAGGACAGGATAGTGCCAGGGTGACAGGATAGTGCCAAGCGAACCCACCCGTGGGTCGCAACTACCAGTTCACCCGAACTGGTCCAAACTGGCAGCATCCCACCTCTGGATAATAGGCAAACAACAAGTGGGGCTTTATACCCAATTTCTGAAATAGAGTTTTCTAAACTCTAAATGCTTTGAATTATAGGGCTCACCTAACAGAAGGTGAAGAGACAAAACATTGTAGATCCCACAAAGTTCACGTAGATGGTTTGTGCTATTGCACAGAATATTTATTTATTTATTTATTTATTTTTCATATTTGTATACCGCCCTACTCCCAAAGGACTCAGGGCGGTGAACAGCCATAATAAATACAAATACATATAGAAGTTAAAAACTATTAAGAAACAGATTAAGTAATTTAGGCTCAAAGATTAAAAACATCCAAATTTATCTAAAGAGGTTTAAAACCCAATTTAAAAGCCAGTTTAAAAGCCAATTAAAAAGGGAGAGTTAGGCCAGACCAGCTTGTTGGAATAGAAATGTTTTCAGGGCACGGCGGAATATGCGTAAGTCTTGGATGTTTCGTAACTCCGGGGGAAGCCCGTTCCAGATGGTAGGTGCCCCCACAGAAAAGGCTCTCCCCTGGGGGCTGTCAGTTGACATTGTTTGGCCGACGGCACCCTGAGGAGTCCTTCTCTATGGGAGCGAACTGGTCGGTGAGAGGCTATTGGTGGCAGGAGGCGGTCTCGTAAGTACCCTGGTCCTGAGCCATGGAGCGCTCTAAAGATAGTAACCAAAACCTTGAAGCGCACCCGGAAGACCACTGGGAGCCAGTGCAGCTCGCGCAGGAGGGGGGTTACATGAGAGCGCCACATTGCTCCCATTACCACCCGCGCAGCCGCATTCTGGACCAATATCAACCTTATCATTTAGGAAAATATTCCCACAGAATCTCACACAGCAGACAAACTATAGGAGGAAAGCTAAATTTTCTGGGTGCACAATGGTGGCTAGACAAGAATAATAAAACATTACTTTTATGCTTTCTGGCTCCTGCCTTGGCTGGGTCACTCTGAACACCTTTTGAGAAAACGGAACATCCCAAATACTCCAATTCTGGAAATCAAAAGGACATTTCATGTACAAATTGCAGTCATGAATGCATTAAAGAACTACTCGAACAGCATGGCACACAGGATGCTTCAGAATAAGTCAGCAAATGGCCTAAGCCCTAAATAAACAATCAAAAACTTGTTCAGAAAAACAAGGAAAATATGATTCATAATGAAAGATCAGTGGGCTACTTGACAATCTTTAGGGGGTTATTTTATATTCAAACTTCCCATAGTGAAAATCAAAGCCAGGTAAATATTCATGACCATCTCTTTTGTCAATCAAACTGTATGAGCTTTTGAGGTCCAATTTGTAAAAATGCTAACCTGTAGTTAGTACAGTTCTTAGAAGTACATCTCTAAATTTTTCTTAATTTCTGGTTGCTAAGTCCCTGAATCCTTGGCAGCTGGGGCAGCCTTATTGGTTTAAAAAAAAAACAAAAACAAAAAAAACAGAAAAACAAATATCAGGTATTTATGAAAACTGTTTGTAAAATGTCCCTCTTTCTTACATTCATGGCAGCATATATTTGTCAGGCAATGAGGGATATCTGATATCAGAAAGCTTTAGCCTTAAAAAGCTAGGATTTATTCCCAGGACTGAAGGTGATTGTTAGGTAAGGTATATATCTATGTAGTTGAATGGGATATGTTGTTTGTGTGATCTTCAACTATATAAAACAGTTCTATAACAGTGTTTAGAGTGCTTTGCTGTCATTTGGGGGCGGTGTATTTTCAATGTACTCTTATCTGCACAATTGTGTGATTTGGGCAAGCGTATAAAGAAAACAAATGTGCCACTTGAACTTATGGCGCAGAAAGTCCTATAATACACTTAACACTCATAAATTTGCAGGCTTAAATCTGATATCAGAGAAAACAAGCCACCTCACATCCTAGATCAGTGGTGGCAAACCTATGCCACACGTCCCAGAGGTGGCATCCAGAGCCCTCTCCGTGGGCACGCGAACTGTCACCTCAGCTCAGCTCTGACGCGCATTTGCACTTGTCTCCCGCCAGCCAGCTGGTCTTTGGTTCTCTGCTGCACATTTGCATGGGGCGGAGCACATGTGGGGAGGCATGGGCACATGTGTGTGGGGTGGGGTACATGCAAGGGGCTGCATGCATGCATGGGGGTGCTTGCGTGGGGTCACATATGCATTGCATTTTGGGGATTTGTGTGCACGCACATGTAGGAAGTTAGCACCCACCCCTCTCCTAGAAAAATGAAATGTTTTAGGAAATACTAAATAGGCAGAATATTTTCCCTAAAAGAGAAGTAGAAACTCAGAGAGGCAGAAACTCAATTTCCTCCCATCTTTGTCAATGGACCATCATCTGCAACACAATAGGACCCATCTAGCAACAGAAACTCACCACATGACACCTGGGAAGATTACATCAGCCAGCAAGGCTAGCTAAGACCCCCACCCCCTGGGAGTCTGACCACCAATCAGGATATTCTTTCTGGGCCCCAGGAAGTTCAAACCCAGAGAGGGCATAAAACCCAGGACTCGCTGCATCTTGGCCCCTTTTCTGTTCAGGAACTCAAACCATGTGATCCTGTCCACCATTAAACCATCTTTCTAAGCAATCTCCATGTTTCCAGTGTCTTTTTTCCCCACTTGGAACTGAACCCAGAAGGATAATTCTCTTAACACACATTTGCACACATGCGTGCATTTGCACGTGTACGCGCTTTGGGCACTCAGTCTGGAAAGTTTAGCCATCACTGCCCTAGATTATTTTAGAAAATGGTCTCCATTAAGCAATTTTGCCTCAGAGTCTACTAATGCTGCAGCAAAAGGTGTCAAGACAAAGGGAGCATTTATTCCATGGGGTATGGTAAAAGATCAGTTGGTTTTGACTCCTTTTCCAATTATCTAATCTTTGTGGTTAATTTTTTATCAGGCTACTGAAATGTCCCACTGGTTCACAGCTTTAAGATGTTTTCTTGCTTCCCATTTTTCCCCCACCTGAATTGTGTATTTTAAATTTAAAACTGAGGATAAACTGACTTTTAAAAATTGATCCGTAAGCTGAAGCTGAGGTAAATGTGATTTAAATAAAATTTTATTTATTTTACCTATCTTGCCGCTCTTTCAACAGGATAAGCCTATGTATTTGACTTCCATTGCCATTTTATCTTCAAAACAATTTAGGCTGAGAAACCCAGATTAGTCCAAAGTCAGCCAAAGCTTCAATTTCAGTTTTCCCTGATGTAAATCCAGCACTGGATGGCTAAGCAGGTGTAACACAAACACACACATATATAACACACATAAAATATTACTGTGCAGAGCTGTTCCTATCCACTTTGAATCACTTGATTGTTTC
Source organism: Arizona elegans (assembly GCA_022577455.1). Lineage (NCBI taxonomy): Eukaryota > Metazoa > Chordata > Lepidosauria > Squamata > Colubridae > Arizona > Arizona elegans. The sequence goes on along the minus strand of JAKOOJ010000008.1, from coordinate 24,189,195 downwards.
AATTCAGAATAAATGATGAAACGCATCAGATTTTACTCACACTAGAAACTGCCCTAAAGTGCTGTAGGCCTAAGGAGAAAAATATTATTTTAAAATTGGAACAGCTAAAAGTAAATTAAATTTCTCTCATACATGGTTTGGAGATATGGCAAAATGAAGAGTTGACACAATATGTTCATACTGTGGGAAGATCTAAGTGAAGGAGAGATTCTTCAACACTACAAATTTCTACTTATGTGGCAGCAACAATTTTCATAGAACCAACCTGTAAGATTATTTTGGGAAAGAAATGCTCTCAAGTTGCTTTTTGATGCCTGTTTGTGTATATGTCTGTTTTTCAGGGCATTTTATCCTTTTGTGATGCAGGAATGTGTCTTCCTCTCTCTTTCTACAGTGTTGTTTAGTAGATTTTTCAGTTATCTATTTCTTTAGGATGATAATATACTTGCAGTATAACCTTGCCTCAGGATACTATGGTAGTTTAAAAAGGAAAGGCAGGAAGAGAAAGTTCTATATTTGTTGCCAATTTTGAGAGGACAGCAATTTCTTTAGGGCTGGTCTATGATGACGATAGCTTCTTTTTTTAATCACTTTGATTGAAACAATTTTTTGCTGCTATAATAGTAAGACAGCAAATAGTCTAATTTCTATATATATGTTGAAATTAGCAACTCTATGCTTCTTTGAGGGAATCTGTGTTGTTTATACTGTATGTCTATACAATCTTGCACTGTGTTACCCACCTTGTAATAAAACCAAAATTGAAGCTTTGGGAAAACTCTGCTTCAAAGGTAACAATGCTTCCTTAAAATATTAATTTAAAAATGAAAATAAATAAAAGGCCAGAAGCAAAATAGATCAAACTCAGTTCCAAAGGGTGAAGGAAACAGGAGAGCAATATAAAACAACCTTTGGGCAAATGCAGATATATTCACCACCTTGGCATTTATTATTTAAGTTAAACCTTAGTGAAAATGTTGAGATAGATCCATTACAGAATAAATGATTGGATATTGATGTAAAGATGCGGATCAAATGTTGTTAGGAAGCATATTTGAAATGATAAGGTAGTATTTAGTCAATGACAACTCTCTGATAATCCTGGAGGAATATCTCTACCTGGTTCTATCTCCAATCTAGCACTTCAGATCTTCCAATGGGGCATCCATAACCACTATAGTCAAATTAATCTATCTTGCTGTTCTTCCTCTTTCACCTATCCAAACATTTTAGGCATCTCAAGAAAACCAGGCCTTTGCATAACATGACCAAAATATGATAACTTTATCCTGGTCATTTATGCATCAAGTTAGAACTTTGAAGCGATTTATTTGTCTAAAATGACACTTACTAAATTTATAAAAATTAAGGCTGCATTGAACACGGGTGAAAAGAAATTGAACTGGCATAAGGAGGAGAAAATGAGAAAGTATTCAGAAAATGAAAACCATATTCTCATAGTATTCTTTCTCACTTATTCAGATCTTTTACATGGGAAATTATTAAAAATTTATTGGTATCTATTGGATTTAACAAATAATATTAGCTGTTCCTAACCTGGCACCCTCTATATATGTTTGGGTTTTTATTTATAGAATTCTAAGTGGTAATTCTGGAAATTGAAGCCTGGAAAGGCTTCTGGAAAGTCATTTCATTACCCATATTATTGGTCAATTGTATTCCTAGCCCTTTATATCAGGAATCTTAAATTACCCCAATAGCTAGCATCAATGGACCAATTGGACCTGGATGCAAGATATCAGGGTAATTTAAGATTCTGTGGTACGAGCATTGAAAAAATTCAAACTATGAATGTTCCAAAATTCATAGGGAAGGGGTAGGATTTACAATTTCAGATACATACTTTGTACCAAAACTGAATTGGAAGGACAAAAGTTCATATTACAATGAAATTCCTTCTCACATATTCAATAGAGTCAAAATCCATTAGCCAATACCCCTATGGTTTTTTGTTAATAATACACATTTAGATGTTTTGGACTCTACAAAGAAACAAATAATTGCTGAGCAATTACATATGCACAAACATATGTAATATCAACTACCATGCACAGAAGGAGATCAGAAATTACCTCATGATTAAAATAGCACTATTTAGCGCATATACTGCTATTATAATAAAAGGCCATTTTACATGCTACCTAAAGACACACAAGATTCAGATATTACGAATCGTAATAGTATGGTATTTTGCCTGGGAGTACCAATGACTAATATCTCAGTGGTTACTCCTCAATAATACATCTAGACATTTTAAAGTAAATTAGCACAACTTAATGAAATACTGAGCACAAGTAGTAGTAGAAATTTCTGCTAAAACTCAGTCGTTGTCTTCAAATGAACTGCTTGAAGAATTTTAATACTAAACCAATTTAGAGAGGAAAAAACAATCATTCAATACTAAGTACTAAACACCTGAAATCTATGCTTCTGAGTAGTTTGCAGAAGACAACATGTATGGTACAAATTCTTAAGTAACATTGGTACTTTTGTTCAGTACCATTATCTGTTCTCATACTTCTGATGTTATTGTGCAGCTGATTTAACTAGATGATCTTCCAAATACAGCCCTTCCATTCTATGATTCTGTAAATACAGCTAAGCAAAAAATACCTTCCATGACTACAATTAATGGAGTACATAACTATATCTATATAACCATTGGGACAGAGTTTTCCTTTAATTACCCAATCATTATAGAGATGGCACATGACAAGAAGATCATCCTAAAGACTCATTGCTGCCCTTGTGGACTACATATATTTAAATGTATATGTATAGGTGTGTGTATGTATGTACGTATGTGTGTACGTACGTACTGTTGAGTGTATGTACATACATACGTATATGGCTAAAAGGTTAAAAGATTTATTCTACTAGGATTCAAATCTAAGTAATAAATGCCTAAAGATGTGTAGCACTAAATCTCTTGTTCTCTCTCTCTCTCTCCGAATATCTTTTCTTACCTTGCATTGACAAATTTATCATTAGCTTTGTGATTAGCACAACAACAGCTTTCAATTATAAAGTAACATGCAGATTTTAAAAGTGATGTTTGTGTCATCTCATTCAAAAGAAATTCATAGTTACCGTGTTCTGTCTGCTCTAGAATGCTATAACTTTGCAAAAAGTTGGCAAAAGTTACACGGGGGGAGGTGTTTCTATTTTTAAAACAGATGATGAAATGGACTGCACACATAAATTAAGAATCACCACCAAATACCAAATGTTATATTTCAATACATTTCTGACTGGTTCCTTCTTGTCCAGTCTCAAATCAGTTTAGTGCTTAACTTCAATGTATTCTTCAAATTTTAAAACGCCCAAGCTCGTGTGTTAATCTGAAAAAAATAATCCCTTTTTCCTACACAGACTGCTCAATTTATAGAGATTAAGCCTGATGAGAACTCAGCGGTTCTTTTCTTCTGAAGGATAAATTCATTACTGCCATTTTGTTTACAGACTGTAAGCAAAATGTTCGCCTAGTGTTCAAGGATTGTGGGTATATAGCAACAATATATTCATATGGTGGCAAGCACCCTGGTGGTGTCCTACTCTCATCTCTGAATGTAAGATATTCAAGCTGGGTGCAGATATGATTTTCATTTGCCCTGAACCTATCCACACCTGTAGCATGGCATACACATCAGAATTAAGGAATCACTGCAGTGGCGAGTCTAGAATTTGATCAGGGAACCTGTTTCTTCCTGGAATTACCTACAGTTCTTCAACTGTGCACAATAGAAGAGAATAAACCCATCAGGACAGGATGCAGCAATTCATCTACATCTGAAAGACAAGGGTCACTTTTTTGAAGGCAGCAAAGTTTACATTCTGAACAGAGAGGACCACTGGTTTGAAAGAGAAGCCAAAGAAGCTATCTATATTAAAATTGAACAGCCCTCTCTCAACAGAGGGGAAGGGATACAACATCACCTATTTCCTGTTTATAACACAATCCTTTCAGCAGTCCCAAGAAAGTTCCACACCTGTTTGCACTCTGATTCAGGTGACTCTAAGGATATAGATAAACCTCCAAATGACCTTAATGACACTCAGTGCTAATTTATTTATATTTATTTATTTATAATTAAATTTATATACCGCCCTACTCCCGAAGGACTCAGGGCGGTGAACAGCGAGAAAGTAAAATATACATAATACAAACGTTAAAAACCATTTAAAATACATTAAATACTTTGGCCAGATTTAAAACACCCCAATTATAAAACCAATTTAATAACTTGCTCACTGCAAAGAATATAATTCCTTCCGTTCCTCACTTGTCAGTTAGTTATGTCAGAATATGAATGTTCATAGACTGGAATAGACATGGCAACAGGTCAGCCAATGGGGACTGTTTGGAAACTGAAACATAGTATTTGTTTGTATGGGACCATAAGAGACAGTTTGGAGTCTGGGTGTGGCTTAGACTTGCTAAACTATATATATTTATTTGGTTAAATTTTGGTTAAATATAAGACTTGGTTTGGCCCAGGGGTGAAATCCAAAATTTTTCCCTATTAGTTCTGTGGCTTGGTGGATGTGGCAGGGGAAAGATACTACAAAATCTCCATTCCCACCCCACTCCAGAGGAAGGATACTGCAAAATCTCTATTCCCTCCCCTTCTGGGGAAGGATATTGCAAAATCTCCATTCCCCCAGAGGGACCAGCCAGAGGTGGTATTGCCGGTTCTCTGAACTACTCAAAATTTGCGCTACCAGTTCTCTAGAAACTGTTAGAAATTGCTGGATTTCACCCCTGGTTTGGCCTCTGTAAACTTTGTAGCCTCTATACAATATATTACTCTCTACTCTGTAATGACTTGCTTCTATGAATATTGCTTCTGTGTTCCTGATATTGTGTGCTGAATTCTGCTGTATGGTATTGTATATAAAGAAGTTTCTTATATAATTTGAATCCTGTTGAATTGTCTGATTCAGTGGTGGGATTCAGCCAGTTCGCACCACTTCGGGAGAAGCGATTGTTAACTTTCTGAGCAGTTTGGCAAACTGGTTGTTGGAAGAAAACATTAGGGCAGAGAACCGGTTGTTAAATTACTTGAATCCCACTACTGGTCTGATTGTGTGTGCTGCAACAAAACTCTGACAAGTTACAACCAAAGAAGCTTCTTGGATGAGAAGTGAAAAATTTTCAAACAAACAAAAAAAAAAAAAAAAGCCCAAGAAAGTTCAGTTACCTTTTGAAAAAGCACTTTTGGGACACAGAATGAGAAAGTTCTTTCCACTTAAAAGTGGACAAATCAGCAAAAAGTAGGCAATATTCCTCTGGTCACTTTTGCTATTAGGTCAACATATATGCAATCCACAAATAATTAACATTATATCTGCAATAGTATATCTGCATCAGTGTCTAAAATCTGATATGTCTCCCACCCAGGAGAATAGCCAAAGGTGGGGGGGATCCAATATTTACTGCTGTTTAGAAAAAGACAACTACTGTGAATTTTACCACTTTTAGTCACATTATGGGAGGCAAAAACGATGAAATTCTCATTCTCTTCCTCTATTGTAAAATTATGAGTATATATTTTTTTTTAAAGCAGAGCTGGAACAAACATCAGGCTTGTATTTCAAGCCTGAAATTTGGCACAGATATACATAGCCTTGATGAAAAGGCTTTGTTAAATTTAGAGGGGAAATTATAAGCAATACATTGTAATCTATTGAGAAAACCCACTTTGAGGATTCGCTTAGATTCCGTGCCAAAGAAATAAAATAAAATCCATCAATGCAGATAGCTTGGGCATCTGCTTAGAATTAAAAGGGTTTAATGATACCCAGTCTTGTTTCTCCCACTCTGCCCAACCTCGGGTGGGTTGCTTCTTCTCTTCTGAAGAGATGCCTCCTCTTTCTCTTTGTGTGGTAGATGAGGCAAAGGCTACAGCAGACCATGTTAGAAATGAATATGTCATTTGAATCATCATCATTGCCACAAAGCAAAACAAACTGAGGAGGAGGAGGAGGAGGAGGAAGAATTGAAACAAAAATTGGCAGAAATGCTAGCTTATAAAATATATACGATAGCATACATTGTAATGTAGCAAAGTACCTACCCCGTTTTTAATGTTTTTAATTTCCTGTAGGCCGCTTTGACAGTCTGGCAGCAAAGAAATCTTTCATACATGTAAGTAAGTAAGTAAGTAAGTAAGTAAATAAATATATGCTTATTTATTTATTTATTTGTGCTATCATAACCATCTATCTATGGCCAAATTAAAGCCTAAAAATCTTCCTTTGGTGCATTTCCTACAGACAATTGCTTTCTCTGAAGGGAGAAATCAGCCTTTGCTGCATTTACCTTAATGAAGTGTGAACTTCCAAGTTGAACTGAGACTATTTAAATACCATCAGCACAAAAGTTCAGTTCCCTGCAGCAACATTAACTTGACCAATTTGCATTGAACAGCTCCTTTCATTTTCTGGTTAAATGGTATGATTCCAAAGTGTGAACACCTAGCTTTTGTTTTCTAGCCACAAAAGTGAATTGTCCATGGAAATTGGAATCTTTCCATGTTAATGCATAGCACAGTCAGTGTAACCTCATACTGTGTCTCCCAGTTTCTCGAGCTTGAGCCTTAGCAATAGACAGACATCCATGTAAAGGTTGTATTCTAATATGTACAGTATTTAGAAATATATCTGAGTGCTGTTCAATATATCTGTTGTCAGTTGTCTGAACCAAAGAGATGTCAACGGCACCCCCACTCCACTCCGAAGCAGTGCTCTGAATAACCTTTTCAGCCTTAGATCAGAAGTGCTGCACAATCACTAGCAATATTCTAGTTTATGACCTGGCCTAACTCAGTTGCTGACAACAGCATAATTTGCTGTAGAACAGGTATCCCTTGAATTATGGCAGTTCAGTTAGCAACCGTTCAAAATTACAACCTCCCCGCAAAAAAGTACTTACGACCTGGTCCCAAGTTACATATGTTGTAGCACCACAGCGGTTATTTGCCCTTACGACCAGAGATGCTGCAACATGCTCCTGCCTTTCCCCCCACCCCATCGTGCCCCCCTTATCATCCCATATTATTGGTATTCTTACTTATTTTGGTGAAAATTTACTAATTTGCATTTAAGGCAACTTTAGTATTTAATATTTCCTCAATTGTAGTTACAACTCTGAATGAGTGTAAAATATAACAGTTAGAGCTAAAGCAACCATTAAAAGTGAAGAAAAGCTAAGTGACAAGTAACAATAAAATCCCTAAGTGCCTATATTAGGAAGATCCACACAACCAGTTAGAAAAAGAGTGTGCAACATATATCAAGGAGCTGGATCACAAACCACCCTTGCTGCTAAAAAGCAAAGGTCTTCAAGTTTTTAAAAAAACACACTACAGGGTCAGAGCCATACAGTTTTCAAAGGAAATGCTGTTTCTTTCAAAAGGCAGATACAGAAAAGACTTGTCCCCAAAGTTCAGCAAGTCGCCAATGTTTCACCACTGAGACCCGAAGCAAGCCAACTGTGCCAAATTTTACTGGATAGGCAGAAGCAATTAGAGAGAGTCAGTCCTGTAGATGTCCAGCCCATAAGCCACCAAGAGTTTTATACTATGTATGTGACAACCAGTACCTTGAATTGTATCCAGAATACAATTGGTAACTAGTGCAGCTTGTGAAGTGGTGTTATTGTGCATGGATGAAATAAAATACATACCCAACTATTTGTGCTTCTGCTACAGCTTATGTCTTCTTCTTCTTCTTCTTCTTCTTCTTCTTCTTCTTCTTCTTCTTCTTCTTCTTCTTCTTCTTCTTCTTCTTCTTCTTCTTCTTCTTCTTCTCCTCCTCCTCCTCCTCCTCCTCCTCCTCTTCCTTCCTTCCTTCCTTCCTTCCTTCCTTCCTTCCTTCCTTCCTTCCTTCTCCTCTTCCTCCTTGTCCTCCTTGTCCTCCTCTTCCTTGTTCTCCTTGTCCTCCTCCTCCTCCCTCCTCCGCTTTGGGTGTCCAGTGATACAAAGTTCTGGTTCTTGCTCTTTTGGTGGCCTCAACTACTGTTGTTTGATGCTTTATAGTGTATCTTTGATGTTGTCTCTCCATCTTCTCCTGGGTCTGCCTCTTGTTCTTTGACCTCCTCTTTATATATATATGCCATGTACAGTATGAAATCCCAAGACATATAAAAGATGTCACTATAGTCTAAATGGGAGATGACTAATGCATGAGTAAAAATGAGATGAGCCTTCTATTCTAGGAAAGGTTATAGCTATTACAACAGATCAATCCTGTTCCTAGTCCTGAGTGTACAAACGGAAGTACAAGTAGTTACAGTGGAATTCTGGCACATGATATATCATCCTTTCCATCATCTCCATCATCAACTTGGCTATTTTACTTTCCAATAATAGAACACATACAAGCCAAGTTATTCAGAAAGATACAGATGGTTGGAAGTCTGTAGAAGCATTCAATATACACTGGCCTTCTACTGCCGGTAGAAGCAATGTGCTGGAATGACTAACTGAGTTACATTCATACACATATGGTTTAGGACTAGTTGGAAAGAGAAGGGTAAGCAATATAGACCTCCACTGAAGTTATGTTATTATTTGAAAACAACCTAACAAAAGACACAGAGAACTTGGGATCTTCTCCCAAGTTTCTGTTTTGTATGAAGAGGAGGGAAGAAGGGAGGGAGATTTTTGAGAAGTTAAGAAGCCTATTTATGATTATCCTATCATAATGATTCACTAAAGGTAAAAGTAAGAATCTTATTATTTTCATGAAATGTCTGCCCTTGCTGGATGGCTCAGGTCATAAACCATGGAACAGTAGGTTCTCTATCAAAGGAGAAGACCCTATGCACCTTCTCAGTTATTCCAGTGCAAAGATGCTGAGTTGGTGGATCCCATAAGGACATACCATCTGAATGGATCATACTTCTTATTTTATTTATTTATTAATTGATGACATTTATATGCCCCCTATCTCCTCGATAAGGCAATTCTGGAGGCTTAAGGTCATAAAATATAAATTTAAAAAGTTAAATTTTTAAAACTATGTGAATTAAAAAATTATAACTATGAAAAAAACCAGGAACCAAGAGACAGAGGGTACTTCTTGCTCCTATAGTATTCAATTATTGCTTATGTGGGGTAGAAAAGTACTAAGAAATAAAACCAACCTTATTGATTAATCTAATAGACTTTTGAATGTATTTTACATTTTATGGCAGTTCACATTTTTATATTTGACAATCCTGCATGCATATAAGAATATATATATACATATATATATATATATATAACATACTAGCTGGATACCCATGCTTCGCTACTTATGACCACTTTTTTTTTTTTATTGAAAAAGTTTTCAAATACAAGTTTTTCCCCCCTTTTCCCCCCCCCTTCTTCCCTAACCCACCCTTTCCACCCAACCCCCCCTGTGACTTCTTCACAACAATAGGCTATTTCATAACTAGTTACATACATAATATCTTTCCTTTCCCTTAATCCCTTCTCGAAATACTGACCCTTAACATATTAAGCTTATTGAGTATTATTACAATTTAACCTTTAGTCTTTTATATATATTAATATAACATTTTAAATCGACCTTCTCCCTGCATCCAAATTTAACATTTATTCAATTCTGTCCAATTCCTCCACTCCTCTAAATATATGACTTAAAATCATACAGTACAATACAATTCTAGATATAATCCACTACCCACTTTACTAAAATATACACATATCTATATATGCATCCCATTTTATAAAAAGAAGAAAAAAAAAGAGAAAAAAATATATCTTCTTTAGTATCTTTCCACTGAATTATTAAGTCCTCCACTCCCCTAAATATATGACTTAAGAATCCTTTTTCTTAGACTAATCAATCAGTAAGCTAACCTATTTCAACCCTTCAATTCCTACAAAATCATGCAGTACAATTCTAGATATAATCCACTGCCCACATTACTAAGATATACACATATCTATATATGCATTCCATTTTGTAAAAAAAGAAAAACCAATAACTTTAAATTTATAATCCATATAGTATCTTCTTTGATGTCTTTCTTCTAGATTGTTAAATCCATCACCCATAATAGGGTAAAATAACATGCTAGTGCAACAGTTTGTTCAAAATCTCCAGTCATCTTCTGCCCCCATCAGTAGTAAATATCCTCGCATCTGTATAAAAGCAAAAACAACCACCCGAGTGACATTATAATTATAATTATATCCATATGGTATAATTGTGGTATTCATCAGGATTATTAATTCCCATCATCCTACTGAGTAACATCCAGATCTTCTGCATGCCCCGGCGAAACTCTCCTGCCTTATAACTCAAAATAGTTATAATATATTTACCAAAAAAAAAAAAAAATTTTTTTTTAGATGATTCAAATCCAACAAAGTGAGGCTCTTTTCACATCCCAAAACCATGGCCTTGCAGAGATCTGCCACAATCCTCAGGATAGTATCAAACAATTGTTCGCCTCCACTATCTTTTCAAATATTCATTCATTTTTTAAAGTCCCTGGCATCACTGTTGCATAGTTTAGAAATTGCTGTTTCTATGCGATCTATTTCTTTTCTTTTTCTTTTCCGGGTTGAATTTCCATCCTCGTTTCTTGCCTACCAATTGTGTGTCTGCTAGTTGATTTTCATTCTGCTTTATGTAATGTTCTTGTTGGGTTAGTTTTATCATCTCATCTTTCTTCTCTGTCACTTGTATATCAACTGATTGATTTGCACACTTGTCTGTGACTTGATGGTTCATCACATTGGAGTCGGATGACACTGCTCTCTTATTTATAGACAGTCCAGCTGAGGTATCCAGGGAGTCCAAAGACAATTTATCCATCACAACCTCTGTAATTTGATGTTTTCCTTTTGTTTCCAACTCCTTTTGCTTATCCTGTATTATGCCTAAAGGTGTTAAATTCATTTTTAAAATTTTTTGATAAAAATCTTCCGCTTTTTCAACAGTATGCAATTGATATCTTATTTCTTGATATCTCAATATTAGGCCAACTGGGGTGTCCCACCTGAATAGGATATTTCTTTTTTTTAATTCAGTCACTAGAAAGCCAAATTTCTTCCTCTCCATTAACATCTTGGGCGGGAGCTCCTTAAAAATCCAAATCTTTCTTCCATGAAATTGCAAGGTAGAATTAAAAGAGTTCTGCACAATATTATTCCTAATTTCTTTATCTGTAAAATAAATCACCACATCTCTAGGCAATTGCCTTTGCTTTGCCAACCAGGAGTTTATTCTGTAAATTCTATCAATCCTGCAATACACTTCATCAGGTTGAACCTTTAAGATCCCAGCCAGAATTTCAGAAGATATTTTCCTTAAATCATCTCTATTATTTTCCTGCAAACCTCTCAGTCTAATTGCATATTCTGTAAAATTATATTGAATCATTAAAACTTCTCTTTCAATCCTCTGTTGTACATTTTCTTCGTTACCAATCTTTTGGTCAGTCTCCATTTTAGATTTGTCTTCCGAGCTATTATCCTGAGTGTTTATCAAATCCTTTTTAATTTTTTGAGTCATGTCATCCAAATTCTCCTCAATTTCCTTCATTTTAGACTCTAATAATTTAGTCTTTGCATCCACCCGAATCAGAAAGCCTGATAAACCATTAGTAGCTTTTAAAATCTTTTGATTCAAAAAATCAAACTTTGATTTCACCAATTCACCAATTTCTTTAATTTCCTGCTTAAATTTTTCAAGTTGCTGGTTCACAATCTCATCCCTTCTTACAATCTCTTCAAGGATAAATTCTAATATATTAAAATCGGGTTTCTGACGCTGGAGAGTTGAAATTTGTTGGCGTAATTTCTTGAGAGGGGAAGTTCCCCCCCCCCATTTATCCAGCTGTATAAGTCCCGATGCCATTTCCCACACAGACAAGATTTAGCAAAAAAGAGAGAATAGAAAACGAAAGGACTTTCCCTTAGAAAGAGAAAAAAAAACTTCTTTTCAATCAACAGCACAGGAGCGAGGTTTTATCTACAAATGTAGCCAGTGATATTTATTCCGCTACATTGTAGTAAGGAGAAACGGAAGGACTTTCCTTTTTAGCCCTTCTCCAGCCACAGCAGACGCCATTTTAAAAGGTTCTTTTTCCCTCTTTTCCTCTCCTCTTTTCTCTTAAATAGATTTTGGAAGGGTGAAATACTTGCAATTCAGTATTAAGGGTCCAGCTCGTCATTTCTTTAATTATTCTGTTGAATTCGCAGGCTTGCTCTTGACGCCTGGCTCTGCATAGGCAGAGGTCTCCCAAAGCCCGGAGCAGCGGCAGAGGATATGGGGCTTCTCATCCGCTCCGTCCCAAAAGTAAAAAAAAAACTTTTGGGACACTGCGGAGAGTTCTACCCAACCCTGCCGGCTCTATCTCCGTTTCCTCTTGGGAACGGAGTTTTTTCGAGCCGCCATCCGCTGTAACGGCAGCTCTATACAGGCAAAGGAAGCTGACGATCCCAAAGGAACGTCTGGCGGCGGCCAGCAGCAAACCGGAAGCCCCTTATGACCACTTTTCACACTTATGACCATTGTAGACCATCCCCATGGTCTTGACAGACTCTCATTGTCATCATCACCAACACAGTATATCTGGAGAAATGAAGGCTGCTGCTGAGGCCCTGCCATGATACTCCCTATCCTGTGGTAGACCTTCCCTTGCACTTTGAATGTTGGCATAAAATTTCCCTCCTTCACCTCTCTGGCTCCAAAAGACGTCATTTTGAAGCATCTGTTGTACTTCCAGACAGCAGAAAGAGAGTTTTTTCCAGTGGTGAAATCTGAACCAGTTTACTACTGGTTCACTGGCTGCGTGTGCATGCTGCATGCCAAATGTGCACTGCGCATATGCATGCGCAGTGTGCACCATGCACCAAATGTGAGGTGAGCACATGCACAGCGCACGCCAAAAGGAGGCATGGGGTAAGTAGAACAGCGCACAGTGGGGGGGTGATCAGCTGTGGTGCACGGACTTTTTTTTTTTACTTTTAAAAGCATTTTTTAACAAAAAATGCTTTTAAAAGTAAAAAAAAGTTCTGACGATCACGCAGTTCAGCTGTGATCGTCGGAGCCTTTTTTTACCTTTAAAAAGCAAAAAAAGCAAAACCTTCTGCGCATGCGCAGAGGGTACAAAACACATTACCTCCTGGTTAAAACCAGGAAGTACCGACAACCGAGTGGGTGGGCGGAGCCTCACACCGTAATCGCTACCAGTTCTCCGAACCAGCCTCCATGATCGCTACCGGATTGGGCGATCCGGTCCGAACCAGGAGCATTTCACCCCTGGTTTTTTCCCTTTAACTGGTGTTACAGTAGAAGGAACAGATTTATCTGAACTGAGGGGGTCAGTGTAAGAAGTGAGTTGGGGCTGGGACACTATGCAGGAGAAATTCGGTTCACAATCAGTTGGCTCAGTGGTGGTCGGTATTCCACATAAGAGAATATCTCTCCCACTGCCTTGAGTTCGGAAGCAGTTCCATAGGTGGAAGCTATAGACATTTTGGTGAGGTAGCGATGTTTAGTACTGTAAGGAGCCCAGACTACTCCTGAGTGAATGAGTGGAACATCTGCCAGTTTGACCTGAGGTAACAGAATGTGAGGCAAGTGGCAGTTGGAACTTTTCAGGTGGGGAGGGGGAATAGAACATCTAACTCCTTAGCATCAGAGCATGTTAATATACTGTATATGAATATATTGTATATGAAATACTAATGATCTGATGATAATTTTGAAAAATCCTTTCTTAGTGAGCACGTAGAAGCCAACAGGAACATTCGTGCCAAATTTCAAGTTTGTAGGCTTTACTATTCTGGAGATTTCGTGATGAGTGGATTTTGCTTATATATATATATATATATATATATATATATATATATATATATATATATATATATATATATATATATATATATATATATATATATATATGTATGTAGGTCTTTGGTTATTCAGGTCTTCTCCCACGTAAAATTGGAAGTGTCTTGGCGACGTTTCGACGAAGTCTCATTCGTCATCTCCAGGCTGGTGTTCTCGGCTTCGTGCTTCCTGGAAGCACGAAGCCGAGAACACCAGCCTGAAGATGACGAATGAGACTTCGTCGAAACGTCGCCAAGACACTTCCAATTTTACGTGGGAGAAGACCCGAATAACCAAAGACCTACATACAAACACCCGCGAAAACCTGAGAATATATTTATATTTATATTTATATTTATATTTATATTTATATTATTTATATTTATATTTATATTTATATTTATATTTATATTTATATTTATATTTATATTTATATTTATATTTATATTTATATTTATATTTATATTTATATAGATAGATAGATAGATAGATAGATAGATTCTGTTATACACAATAATCTTTAAAAAGATGGAATTCTTCATATTTCTCTTTCATACCTATAGTTTTTAGATATAAGTTTAAGCAAACTGCTATGAAAGTGCATTTCACAAGTTTCGTGGTTACTTCACCTTTTATTTTAGTAATTCTGCACATCAAAAAGTATGTGACCTAGAAATATCAAGTCTCTTTTATCTAATTGGCTTCAAAGTGGATTGATTCTTTATTTTTTAAGGTCATCCACAGTACAATCCTATGCTGTATACACATAACTTCCAATAAAGCTGAGTGAAATTTATTCCTGGATAAGTATATATGGGACCCGAAGCCTTAATATTTTTATACGTAAAAAATTAATCCTGATTGTGAAGCTAACTTCATTCCATCTGTTGTGGTTCAGCCTGTCTATCTCATATAAATCATAACACCAATCCTTATGATAGCCGTATTTGTTTCTTCAACAAGAATATGTAATTAACAGGCCAAACAATACTTTAATGTGCTATAATGTGATTTGAAATGAGTCTTGAATGTTTAATGCCTGAATTGTTGCCTGCACTCTGTGATTAGTAATAATTGCAGCCACAGTTTCCCCATGATGAGCGAACTTTGACAGCATCAGGTAGACGTTACAATAGTTGTGACTCCACACTTCTCCAACAGAGTGCAGGGAGCCACTTCTAATATCTTCTAATTCCTCCAGATTAAGTATCCACTCCCTTCCCTGTTTCAAGTCTGTCTTTCTTTCCCCATCACTTGAGACTGGATTTTATCAGGAAAATTCATGGCAGGTTTGCCTGACACACAAATGAACAAATGACTTCTTTATTACCCTACGGCCAAAGGCTAGCTGAATAAAATAGCCTATAAGCACTAAAATGTCTAGACAGTAATAAAATACTTAAGTCAAACAAACAGTAACCTAAATGCAATGAGAAATTATATGCTACAGCTGCTGAGAAAGGATTACCAGTTTTACTGACGATGCCAGGTTATCTGTTGCTGCATTCTATATGATATCTGCACAAAATTAATATTGCCTGACAAATGAGGAGTTGAATGGTACCAAAATGTTATGCCTTACAGGAAAATCCAGCTTGGTAAAATGCTGTCTTCATTTACTCTGTTCCTAATATATCTTATTTATGTTCTTTTTAAAACTGTCTAACTGCCTATATACAGTATATCAACTTAAGGCAACTGCTATTTTTTAAGACCATGTTCATGATCCTGAAAAACTTGAATGGAATCCCTGTAGTCTTTCCAATTCAGAGAAAGAATATTAATATCTTCTTTGACCCAAAATAGGCAGTAAAATAGTATTCCTGCTTAATATTACGTTTCTAAATGCTTAGAAACTGCCCAGAAAGCATGATTTGGCATTATATTACATAGATGAGTCAAAGAAAGAGACTCTGATGACAGGATGCTAACACTGGACCATATTTTTTAACTAAGGCTTCTAGTTTCCTTCTCCTCTTCCTCCTTTTTGAGTGTCAGGGAATTCCTTTCTAGTATAGTATATACTTGATTTCTTGATTTCTGAAACTGATTTTAGACACTCCTAAAACAGATTATACAATAAAAACAATAGTTCATAGCTCTGGACATTACACAAAATATTGCTCTTATTTTTCTGTCTGGAAGTTCACTTCCAGATTGTATCAAGTATATATTTTGAGACTCTGAAAAAAACCATATACACATAAAAATGTCTGTTGATTACAGACCAGCCTACCTCTCTGTTACTCTCCAGATATACTGGGATTATAACACTCAGAATTTCAGCTAATACAATTTGATCCTTACATAATGAAGGGGTAGACTTAAAGGCAAGGAGATGTAAAGAAGATCAGGCTATCAATTGTTTTGACAAACAAATGTTGGGGCAATGATCAGGTGCCCAGGAAATTGGTTCTTTTGGATTCAGTGTCAAAAAGCACACCAGTGAATAAAGAGATTTTAAGCTTTGTTATTAATTCAAGCAAACAGATTTAAAAACATAACATAAAAACATACATACCAAGGAAGATGTTATCCAAAGCTCATAAAGGCTGTCAGGAGCTCCTTAATAACAACAACAAAGATAACCCAAGAATGATCAAATTTCAGAGAACCCAATGCTAGTTCTGTGCAGAAACTCCCAGTTTAACGGTCAACACTAAGATTTTTTATTAAAACCTGACACCATGATTCCATGACCCTGCTTCTAAGGTCATGAGACTACAAGAACTGACTTTCACCAGGTGACCCATTACTCTGGAATGGGAACCAACATTCTGAGGCTTTCACAGATAAGAAAATCATTGCAGATATGTGAAGATTGCCCTCTCCTCTCTTTTATTCAATAATCAAGGGTAAAAACAATCTGATTAGCTCAAAATAAGCTCTAAACATTTAGACTTTTTTAATATGAAGAAGAAATCAAAACATACCATTTAACTCCTTGGAATAAAATGGTTTTCCACATTGTCACTACAACAATTAACTGTTCAATATCTCCTGAATTATAGGCTGCATGCCATAAATGTTCACTCAATCAAAATCAATCAGAATAGAGCTGGAATCGACCTTGCTCAAGCTGATGACTCTATACCATTTCAGAAAGGTGGCTGTCCAGTCTTTTCTTAAAAACCTCCAGTGATGAAGCCCCCACTACTTCTTGAAGGCAAGCTGTTCCACCGGTTGATTGTCCTCACTGTTAGGAAGTGTCTCTAATTCCAGGTTGCTTCTGTTCTTGATTAGTTTCCATCCATTGTTTCTTGTGTTGCCTTCTGGTGCTTTGGAAAATAAGTTGACCCCCTCTTCTTTGTGGCAGCCCCTCAAATAATGGAATATTGCTATCATGTCCTTCTTTTCTCTAGACTGGCCATAGACAAATCCTGCAATTATTCTTCATATGTTTTTATTTCCAGGCTCTTAATCATCTTAGTTGCTCTTCTTTGCACTTTTTCCAAAGTCTCAACATCTTTTTTGTAATGTGGTGACCAAAACTGGATGCAGCATTCCAGTTATGGTCTTACCAAGGTTTTATAAAGCAATACTAATACTTTACATGATTTTGATTCTATGCCTCTGTACAACCAAGGATTGTATTAGCTTTTTTGGTTGCTCTTGCATAGGGCTGGCTCATGCTTAATGCTTGCATAGGGCTGGCTCATGATTGTCCACTAGGGCTCCAAGTTCCCTCTCACAATGACTGTTTTTGAGCCAGGTTTTGTCTAATCAGTATTTGTTCCTTTGGTTTTTTCTGCCTAAGCTTGCTTTTCTCCACATTAAATTTCATGTTGTTGGATAGGGCCCATTGTTCAAGACTGTCAAGATTTTTTTGGATCCTGAGCTAAGGTGTTGGCTATTCCTAACAGCTTAATGTTATCTGCAAATTTGATGAGTTTCCTTTCTATTCCCTCATATAAGTAATTTATGAAGATATTGAAGAGTATTGGGCTGAAGATGGAACCTTGTAGTACCCACTACTTACTTCCCGTCATGTAGGTTTAGTATCATTAAGTATCATTTAGTATCATTCATTGACGATTTGTCAGCCTGTTACAAATCCATCTATTGGTAATGCTATCTATCACATATTTTTCTAGTTTACCAAGAGGTAGGTTGTGGTCTACTTTGTTGAATGCCTTGCTGAAGTCTAAGTATACTATGTTTACAGCATTTTGCTGGTCTACTAACTTAGTCATTTGTCAAACAATGAAATAAGATTGGTTTGGCATGATCTGTTTTTAACAAACCCATGCTGGCTACTAGTTATTACCAATCCAGGCTTCTGAGTTTCCCAAATCATCTCATTGGCTACAGAGGATGGACTAGAAGGACTTATGATCCAATAGACTCCAATGTTTTAAGAGTAATACATTGACATTTGAATAATACAGGATGGGGTGGCCATGGGAATTCTTATATACTGGTATTTATGTACAGATAAATTAATAAAGTTGATGATACGTAAGGACTATAGCAATTGCAATCACAGAAGGCTCTTGAATTTGATTACTATTTTTACTCAAAATGCCTATTTTTGGATTCTCTTTTTCTTCCATAGTTAGAAAGAATAATACAGCAAACTAAAGAAGAATGTGGAAACAGGAAGAAATAGAATGAATATGTTATTTTAGTTACATAAATGTAGGACTTGTTGCATCACAACATAGGAGATCAGGGACTGAGCCAAAGGATTCGTGGAAAAGGAGGATTAAAGTCTTTGCATGCAAAATCCCCTACTAACTCCTGAAGCAAGCAGGTGGATGGTACTTTTGTAAATTGACTCTACCCTACATTTTTATCGAAACACTTCATTAATGATACTTGAGATATGATAAATTGATGTTACGCAGTATACAGGTCATTGGATAATTAGAAGAACATTTTGAAAAATGCAGTCTGAATAACAGCAAGGGATTATGTAAGGATTTATTTTAATCTTCAAAGGATCAAATAAAAAAAATAATCTATGGACTGCCTGCAGTTAACCTTACATAAAATATTAAAGTAGGGATGGGAGGAGGAGGTTGTTCTACTCCTGTTTTTGCTAAAAATAGAGAGGATCCAAGTAAAGTGAATGTTTCCAAAAACATTGTGGCCCACATTTTCACAACAATTAAAAAAAATAAAAGCTTGGGCATGAAAATGTTGCATCTGACTAGCTAAGTCTGCAGTTTTCTACTAGCATAGTTAGATCCCTCCCTGCAGGAACACTATCTAATACAGATTAAAATGTCATTGGTTTCCCCACAGGATCTCATGAAATCTGCAAAGATTCTTCCTGCAGGGAATTTCACTCATCACTGGTCACCATGGTACATCAAATGGAAGCTTTCCTTCTGTGCTCTTTAATTAAACCTAATTTCACAAGTTAAGAAACAAATGGTTCTTTTTTCCCCCAATCAACCCTTTGATGTCCTTTTTAACCCTTATTAAACTCAATGCCCTTCTACTGAAAATAACCAGAGATAGAACCAAAGTCTCTTTAAAACGATAGTAAGAAGCAAAGCTTTTTACTCTGCAAGCTGGAAAGAAAATTCCCAGGCCAGACTTAAAATGGCACAAGATAGAGTCACATCTCTTAATGGAGAAATTATCATAATGTTAATTATTAATATATAATTAAATGCCTATTTTCAATTGCTGCTCCTGTTGATGTTTTTGCTTTTCATAGAGGTTCCTTAAAATAAATTATTTTGGGAATTTGCATACACATTGTCTTAAATCATTCTCACAGCCAGGTCAAACTAGAGTTTCTCAATATTTCTGCCAAATAAGAATCATCAGCATCCTTCAGTCTCAAAAGACTATGGTATCGTTCTCTGGAAAGAGGTCCTAAAACAGCATCTATTGTGACTAAAAAGGCCAATTTGAGAGTGGCAATCCTTTCCACACTGAGGGTAGATACATTCTCTCCCCTGCCCAGCCCCCAGATTTCGCTGGTTCTGGGACTGCCTCTATGCCTCAGCCTGCCAAACAAGTGTCTCTTCGAATTGGAGAAGGCCATGCTGCATCTTTAGCCTCCAAGCTGAACGATCAGAGGTCAAGGTTTCCCAGTTGTTAATGTCCATTCCCATGGCCTTTAGATCCCTCTTGCAGATATCCGTATATCGCCAAATAAGAATAATTTGATGATATTGCAACTATCTAGACTAGGGCATCACACCTTCCTCTACACTTAAATTTCTCTGCTACCTTCTCATGTTTGTTTATTCTCAGTACATTTTTCGGGCTGAATTATAAATAGTATCATTTAAATTTTAAATTCTGAATATAATTAACATAATATCATGTGTTCTTCCAAATGTTTCATTGCTTAAATGATTTTAACTGAAGAGGGAAGGATTCTTGGGCTAATGCATCTGCTGCTCCCAGAAATCAGGTGATACTAGTATAGTTTGGGATATAATTTCAGCCCCAAGTTAGATAAATTCCTGTCCATTTTAGTATCTACATTAAGTAAACCAGCATTCTAATTTTTGGAGAATTTTTGTTTTTCATTCCAGATTTTCTTCTTAAAGATCTGTAAATATTATTTTTTTTACCTATCATACTCAGCTTTCTCTGTTGTATATAATACAATTTTTAACACAGATCTCTGACATATCTTTTTAACATACAACATTAATGAAGTTTTAATATAAACATAAACCCAATGTAGGGTTTAACATAAATTGAAATGTGTTTGAATATTAATAGCTTAGGTTGGTAGTTAGGCTGCTGGTTTGAGCTCTGAGCTTGGCAATTTGATTACAAACGTTTTGTCACCATTCGAGAAGATTCAGTTCAATTCAGTTCAAAATGCACTGACAATGTCTCTTTGAATGGCAATGAAACATTTGCAACCAAATTGCCAAGCCTGGAGCTCAAACCAACCTAATTTAACATAAATGTTGCCAAATGAAAGCTCTTTTTCAAGCACACTTATTCTATTTCTTATGAGAGATTCAGAAACCCATTGCTCTTTTCAAACACATATTCTACAAGTCATTCTTGGGGACAGGAAAGTACTATGTTGAATTTTGATAAAATTTTGAATCTGGATAAAGACAGATTCTAGCAGAGTTCATTTTAAGCATCATTAAAACATGGAGACAACTTCTTAGTAGTTTGAAATGCTACATTTTTTCCCACAGTCATTTGGTTACCCTACATTTCTTACAATCTGACATTTGTCCCTTTAGAATCTTGCAAATTGAAAGGTTTTTCCAAACAGATATGCCTATCTTTAAATATGCTCTTTTTATTACGATCCATTCCATTTATACAAAATCATTTTTTAAAAAAATAAATAATTAAAACAAGAAGGAACTAAAACAAGCAACACAAACCATCTCATCCAGCTGACCCCAAGCTTCTTCAGTGACAGAAGATATCAGGTCTCTGACCATTATCCTGGCACTATTCTATTGTTCTGTTGTGAACCTTCCCGACTTCTTAAGTGTATCATCATAGATTAAAGACAAGGCTTTGTGACTTCCAAATTTTTTTTACAATAAGACTAACAAAGAAAAAAATATATAGAGAATATAAAGCAAATTGCTACAAAGATATTGGGGAAGGTGAAAAGAAAGAAAAAACTCCATCCCATCATATTTATGATCCTGTAGGTTGGAAATTTGCAAAGCGCTGAAGCTGTAAGAAAGAAGACTGCTCATCAGCATCTGTGTTTCCAATTTGCATAAGTAATTGGTAAGTGATTAGGAGCACACACTGACAAAAACAAGCCCAGCATGCAGCAGAAAATGGATAATTTTCATGGTTCAAATTATCTGAAACTCAAAAATATTCAAGAAAAAAATAGAATATGTATATTACGGCAAAGAAAAATCCTACCCCTCCTTAAAGATAAATACTTTTAATCTGGCTAGATAATAATGGCTATCATCCAGTGTGTGAAATGCTATCCTAAAGATGTTCTTGAGTTCAGCTCCATTCCTGCCAGCTGTCTCCGTGAATTTTTCTTGTAACAGAATTTACATTATCTTGCTCTATATGTATATTTCAACCTATTGTTATCTTCTAGGTATTAATGATGCCATCATTGCAAGATTTTGGAACAAAAAATCAGGACATGCACAGCAGAATAGGTAGGTCAAACATAACAGAACTGGTAACCGCCTATTGAAGCAAAGGCTGCAATATGCATTACCATC
Source organism: Arizona elegans (assembly GCA_022577455.1). Classification (NCBI taxonomy): domain Eukaryota; kingdom Metazoa; phylum Chordata; class Lepidosauria; order Squamata; family Colubridae; genus Arizona; species Arizona elegans. The sequence continues at coordinate 24,167,164 of JAKOOJ010000008.1, read as the reverse complement.
TAAACCAAGCAGAATAATTTACAGAATGGATCTTGATCTTGGTTTAAAAATGGGATGGGTTAGTTGCTATTGCTTGATTTAATAAGCTTGGAATAGTTTTACAATTTTTCTTCTTTCTTTCTGTAAACAAGGGGTATCAAACTTGCAACAACACGTTGTCGTCACATGACGTATCACAACTTTTCCCCCCTTCGCTAAACTGGGGGGCAGGCATGGCCAGCACATGAAGCATCTGGTCTGTGGGCCGCGAGTTTGACACCCCTGCTGTAAATGATGGAGTTTAATAATATCTGTTTATTTCTTAAGGTAGAACTGTATTTGCCCAGAACTAAGAGTTAACTCTCACAAATGGAAGTCTGGAGTCAGTACCAAAATGCACAATTTTGAATGTTCCCAAATATCTGAACCATTGTCAGTTAATACTGCTTGGCAGTGTATGTAGGACAAATCTACTATCTTAAATTTCAAGACAAGTTTGTTTTCTCCTCTCCCAAACTAAAGCATTATAGATTCTATATAGCTTTATAGATTCTCCCATTTTTGTTTTCTCCCTCAGGGCTGTTCCCACAGTGCAGCACTTAACATCAGAAATAGATCAAAGAGCCTTGTTTAGGTGGATACAAAGTTTGGGCAATCATGTCATTCTCCATAATGGCATTCTATCTTTTTGCTGTGTTCAGTCAAGATTCAGAAGTGCCTGCTCATAAAGTATGAAAGAGCTTCTTTTCTTTTATAATCCATGTAATCAAAATTAACAATCTCTCTAATGTCTCTAGCCTACTACACATAATTAGCAATTACCAGAACTGTGCAAGATGCAGTGATTTCATTTCAGAAGCAGGAAGAAGATGAAGGAATTAACTCTTTATTTTGAACTGATCACATGCACTTGGACATGAATTTGGCCCAATAATCGTCTTATGAAAGTGCATAAGAATAGTCTGTTTGGATTCAGAAAGCTGTACTTAAATTCCCATTTAATCCAAGATCAAACTGAAGTTGCAGCACGCTTCACAATCTTGCCCATAGTTTGTTTGCTTTGTTTGAGAGGGGCAATCAGTGGTGCAGCTAATTAATTTAATTCTAGATTGAATGGTTGTATAATGCCCAAGTGCCTGGGGGAACAGTCTGGTGTCAAATGCTTACAAAAGGCTAACAGATTCAGGGCCAGCCAGATTTCAAGAGATATGCTTTTCCACAGAGCAACCTTTGCCACAAAAAAAAAAAGAAAAGAAAAGAAAAGAAAAAGAAAAAGGCATACTCCTGAGTCCAACAAAATGACATTATTTAATGGCAGAAACCCAGAGGATAGGGGTCAAGTCCACAATGGTCCTGAAGGTGTCCTGAACCAGATTCAAATGCAATTGGGTAATATTTAAGAAAACAAATTCAAAGATAGATAATATTACACTTAACACTAAATAATAATACATTTAGTCACCAATCATACTGAGCAGGAGCACCATGTGACAGGAGCTCTTTCCGAATCTGTGCTGCTCCAGTGAAGCTCAGTGTTGGAGGCTGATTGGAAAGAAGGACTCTGTTTATTGAGCAGAACCAACAACAGCATGTAGTTCTGGGACAGCTGATGAGTACATGGATTTTTATAGATTTCTGAGATGCTGCAGAGGATTGTGCAAAGATGCTTGCAGTGGGTTGTGCAATGTAGTGAGCATTGTGCCTTTTGCCATTCTAATGGTGGTGGGTTAATCCTATTATGTCTTAAAGGTCATGTCTTGTCCTTTTTAATCACCTTCAAAACACCTTCAGGTGAAGGTGTTTTGTTTGTGAATAGATTGGTCCAGTCTTTCTGAATGGGCACAAAATATCCATCTCTAAAGACTTCAGGTATCTGCTGGAGGCTGTTGGTATTCTGCCTCTTCTAATATTCCCCAAAATACTTCATTCTCTGAGGAGGCTTCCTACATCAGGCAGCTAGTTTATACTGTTTCCTTGGACAGGAGGAAGATGGCCTTGCACTGGTAGCCGATTGTTCCAGATCTCAGGCAACCCTTCACCTTTCTCCAAAACAGACAGAAACAATTTCTCCCTTCCCATCCCAAAAGGTTTATTTTCTCTTCTCCCTCCAAAAGAGATTCAATTTCGCTCCTCTCTCCAAGAAAGACTGGATTCATTCCTCTTCCTCCTCCTCCTCCTCTTCTTAACACCCCATAATCCCTTGCGGGATGGAGTCTGGGCAACTGAATGAGCTAGCAGAGTGTTTACTAGCTGAATGCCCTTCCTGTCACCAATGCAGAGTTTTGTTCAGTAGATATATTCTCATTGTGCCCAGAGAGAGAAATATCTGCCTCTACCTAGGATCGAACTCACAGGCTACTGATTGTGAGGTGAGAGCTCCACCTCTAGGCCACCACACCACTCCACTGGATTCATTCCTCTTCTTCCTCAAAATAATAATAATAATAATAATAATAATAATAATAATAATAATAACAACAACAACAACAACAACAACAACAACAACAACAACAACAATCGGTCAACATCACTTTTAGGGTGCAAGGCATGATTCATTGTCATAAGCTTCCTTGTTTTTCTGTCCAAATTGTCTAACTGGACCCAGATGGAGTTAGACAATTTGGACAGAAAAACAAGGAAGCTTATGACAATGAATCATGCCTTGCACCCTAAAAGTGATGTTGACCGATTATATTTACCAAGAGCAGAGGGTGGTTGAGGACTCCTACAAGTAAAGCAGACTGTGGAAGAAGAAAAATGCAGCTTGAATGATTACATCCAGAAAAGTGAAGAACCAATGATTAAGGAAGTAAATAAAGGAGGCCTTTTAAAGACAACTAAAACAAAAGCAGAATATAAGAAAGAAGTAATTGAGCAGCGAGCTGAAAATTGGAAACACAAAGCTCTGCATGGCCAATACTTGAAAAATATTGAAGGCAAAGCTGACCAGAAACTAACTTGGAACTGGTTAAGATCAGGAGTACTGAAAAAAGAAACAGAAAGCTTTATTTTGGCAGCTCAAGAACAAGCCCTAGCCACAAACTGCATGAAGGCAAAAATTCAACAAGTTACCACCAACAGCAAATGCCGCCTATGCAATGAGAAAGATGAGACAATCGACCACCTGATCAGTGGGTGCAGCAAAATTTCACAAACTGACTACCTACAACGCCATGACCGTGTTGCTAAGATCATTCACTGGAAATTGTGCCAGAAGTTTGGATTTGAGTACAGCAAAAACCACTGGGAACATCAGATTGAGAAAGTTTTAGAGAATGAGAAACTCAAGATCTTGTGGGACTTTAGGATTCAGACCGACAGGCACTTGGTCAACAACACACCTGACATAACAATAGTTGAAAAGAAAAAAGTATGGTTCATTGACATTGCAATACCTGGTGATGCACGAATTGAAGATAAGCAGCAAGAAAAAATCACAAAGTACCGGGACTTACAAATTGAAGTTGAGCGACTGTGGAAAAAGAAATCGTGTGTTGTCCCGATTGTAATTGGAGCCCTTGGAGCAATACCCAAAGGGCTACCCCGCTATTTAGAAATTCTAAATTTATCCAACTTGAACATTTTGACTCTACAAAAAACCACCTTACTCAGAACAGCTTACATCCTCCGACGATACCTTAACAGTTCCTAGGTCCTTGGTTAGGACTCGAGCTGCTGAGCTATTAACCAGCCTCAAAGGCTGTGAATCTCACTAAAGATTAAATAATAATAATAATAATAATAATAATAATAATAATAACAACAACAACAACAACAACCACCACCACCACCACCACCTTGAAAACACCAGGTGTGGCTATATTAGCCAAGCAACTGGGACCTGGGCTTGAATGCCTGTGAATGCAGTTCTCAGGGAATGAGTGGATGGATGAATTCCTGAGGGAGGAGTTTTTGGGAGGGAACCTGTATTTCTGACTGCAGCAGCTTTTTAAACGAGCAGATAGCAGCTCCAACCTCACTCCTTCACAATTGTCACTGCTGCTGCCGCCTGTTACAGGTGCCTGCTTGTCTTACCTAAGTATCTGGGGAGACCTTCGCAGTTTGGGTGACCCTGATAAGGACATATAATCTTGACATCCACTCCCAGTGTCCTTTGCTCATCCTTTCTTTGAAAGCACTTATGCTGCCACAATGAAGCAACTTAGCAGGATTGTGGGGGTAGGGTGGGGGCGCTATGCCAAGTACCGGTGAAAAATTGTTTTGCCAAGGACACAATTAAAGCATTTCAGTCCGAAATCACTATTCAAACTGCTTCAACTATGCTGACAAAGAAATATCCAGCATGCGATAGGCATTTACACACAAAACACATTATGCTATCACTGAAGTGCACACCATGTTTTTAACTTGCTGAATGCTATAAAACAGGCTTTTCTATATCCAGAATGCAATCATTCCTGTACCTTGGGTTCTTTAAAAAAAAAAACACACACAGAGAGAAAGAACAGATAGAAGTCAGCAGGAAATGGCTTTGGAGAACATCTGCTATAAACTGTCTATAGAGTACTAGATGAATGTGAACTCGTGAAATTAATCAACCAGGCCGTGACCTTCCTGAAACATTTATGGAAAACAGTTACAAACCATGGCAACATCACTTTGCAGACTTACTCTCAGTTGCAAAGTGCACTCTTCACCAGTTTCAATGCCCACACTCTTCAGAGATGCAGAAGGCCCAAGGAGCACTAGGGATACAATTAATAAGGTGAACTCTACAAAAGGTCATCCTTTAGATTAAATTTGGCAGAAGTGTGAAGCTTTTATCAATTATCATCAAACAGTGTTGTATCTCACAGGATTTTCTCACTACAAAATGTCAGACAATTCTATGTTCTCCATGTCTCTCAAGGCTTTTTCGCACACACATATCCCATTCAGATATAATTTTCATGCAGGTGACAGCATAGCTATCATGTGTGAAGTAGGGCATAAATTTTGCTTTGTGCCGATAGGCTTCTTGTATATGTATTCAGACCAAAACAAAAAGAATGATGTACTTCTCACAGGCTTGTCTTTACACAGTAGGCAGTCCATGCTTCCAACATACAATTGCAAGAAAATTATTGCAATGATTTGTTGAAAGAAGTAAGGACAGTTACTACATTCTATCTTACTTTTTAAGTGGCAGACAAGAAAAGCAAGATCTTTGCTCTTAACAAATTCCAATCTATTTCCATTTCTAGCCAACAGGCCTATGAAAACATTACAGGGCAACAAAGGAGACAGCTGTCATCTGTAACTCTCTTGCACACACACATGCACACATACACACGCTTGTAATATGAAATAGTGGACCTTACTGTTGAAAGAAATGTCACAGCTTGCTGAAGAACATTGGTTTATTTCTAATTTTTGACCAAAAGTATTACAGGAGTTGGGTCCAATTAAAACTAAGAAAAATAAATCGAAGGATGGGTTTGTTGTAGAATAGTATAGTGTGCACCTACACTATATTTCTATTTTTACTACATTGTAAGCCTCCCAGAGTCGCTTTGAACATGAGATGGGCAGAATATAAGTGTAATAAATAAATTGAATAATAATAAAATAAAAGTTTTCTTAAAGGCATGTGTAAAGGTAAAGAATCAAAAATGCAAAAGCTTTGTTCTGTGTTCTCATCAGGAATTTGTGCTTTTATTTGTGGAAAGTTAAACAGAATATTTAAGGAATATTTTATTTAGGCATTGTTAAAACCAAACATCGTAGTAATTATGACTGATGCAAGCTACAATGCAACACATTTAGAAGACAAATATGTCCTCTGTTGTAAATCCTTCCATTTTCCTCTCCCCAAACACTCCAAAATACTGTTTTCCCAGTAATTGTTGCACCTTGGCTCCCTGCATATATACATATTGCCTGTTCAACCAGATTTATCATCATATATGATGTGCACAGCATATTCAGGTCTAAGACCATAATAAACAAGTTAACAGTCTTACTATTACAAGTGCATAGGATTAAGGAGTGCAGTCTTTACAGGCTCAGATTCTTGTTTATAATTGAAGTAGGTTCTGGGCTCAGGAGGCTAACTTAATTGCTTTATATATTCAACAAGATTTATAGGTCTGGTGTTGCATAATGAGAACCTGTACCTGCCCTGTTCCATTCTTTAAAAAAAAAAAATCCTGAAGTCTCAAAAGACGCAAAGGAGAAACTAATAGATGATGAACTGATGTTTCATAAAGTGACTCAGTGTGATAATTTTACACTACTTGTGAAAGGAGTATGAAAGATATTCTGAAAAAAAAAAAAACCAACCCGAGGGAGTTAACTTGTAATATTATAATATTTGGAATGCTAAAAGGTTTACGTAATTTTAGAGCACATTAAATTTCATAAAAGATTCTTTTATGAGGATTCTTAGACAGAAAGGGTGCCCAGATCCAACTCTCTGCTAAGAAAGAGAAGATAATTGCTTCATGGTGAGGAAATGGCCTTGTGCACATGTTTTTCTTTATTATTTAATGAATGAGCCCAGCAAGAGAAGAGCAGAGCTATAAGACAAAGGGTAACAGATATTTCTAATTACACTAAGCTTGTACAAAACACTTTAGGGTGGTGCCTCAGAACCATGCTCCTTTTCATAAAAGGACCCTCAGTCACAAATGTAGGTAAACCAAAGAATGCTGAAAATGATTCTCTTCAGCCCAAGTTTCCTGCCTTGTTCCTCCCAAATGGCATCACTTTAAGCAACAGGCTTCTGCTTGTGTCATACTCCTCAAATGTCTCAGCAGTGACACTTACACAGCTGTGCCCACCTGCCACACAGCGCTTTCAGCTGCTACTTTCCTCTGCATGCTTATAAAGATGCTTTCAGAAGAGAATGGGAGGGAGAAGAAAGAAAAACTTTAAAGACAATGGAAACTCAGCACATTCAACGAGTCACAGCCAATACATTACCCTCTTCTCATCAGCCCTTCTCAACATTTTGAGCCTGAAGGAATGCTTGAAATATTTTTCAAGTCTCAGGAGAACCCCTGCACATTCAGGCTCAAATATAGCCCAAACATTATAAAATTATTATATTTGTTTCATGTGTAGGCATATATATATAGAGAGATGCTGCTGATGGATGGACGGGTGGATGGATAAATATGCATTAACATATATATATCATCATCATTTTAGCCATTGTCTATCCACTACAGGTTGAAGGCCTCTTCCTCATGTTTCCAACCAATATGGTCCTGAGCTTTCTTTTGCAAATTGGGCTCGCAATACTTGCTGATGCCGTCCATCCATCTTGTTTTAGGTCTCTTTTGTGGATGCTTTTTATCAAGTGGGATCCAGTGTGTGTGTGTGTGTGTGTGTGTCTGTGTGTGTCTGTGTATTAGTAATTAAAAACTTTTTAAAAATAAGTAAAAACCAAGCTGTCTTTCTTTTTGGTTACTGATACTTAATGGATTAAAGTACAAGAACTGGGGGTTTCTTATAGGCAGGAGCATTCCTATCTCTAAGAGCTGCCTCAGGCAGCTAGAGAGTATTCTCACAATATTTTTTCTAGCAGGGATTAATAGAGCTGTCTCATAAACAGTTCCCTACTGAAGGCCTCAATTATTTCATTTGAACTTTGGTGGATCTTTCAGGTCTTTCCTTTCAATTCTATAAACTTGAGGTGCAAATATATGCTTTTAAAAAGCATGAGTCAAGAGTTAAGTGGGCTGCACTAAACAGCAATGCCCCCATTGTAATGGAGGAAAAAAGTGCTTCCTTGTATTTTTCTGGTTTATTTTGGATGATGGGGAAAGACCTCTGCATTCCAGTGACATGTATGTGGAGCAGGGGTGGGTTCTAAAATTTTTTACTACCGGTTCTGTGGGCATGGCTTATTTTGGGGTGTGGCATGGTGGGGTAATGTGACTGGGTGGGCGTGGCCAACTTTTTTTTACTTTTAAAAACATTTTTTCTACAACCTTAAGAGGTTGCAGGAAAAAAATGCTTTTAGAAGCCTCTGACGATCCCAGCTAAGCCGCGTGATCGTCCAAAGCTTTTTTTTTTTACTTTTAAAAGCATTTTTTCGGCCGAAGAGGTTATAGAAAAAATGCTTTTAAAAGAAAAAAAAAGCCTCCAATGAGGTGGGCGGGGTAAACGAGCAGCGACCGGGCTGGAGACTGGTTCGGGGGCATGGCCAGCCAATGTTATTAGTTCTCCGAACTACTACAAAATTTTACTACCGGTTCTGTGCGAACTGGTGCGAACCGGGAGCAACCAACCACTGATGTGTAGAGAACTTCATATAGGGAGGGAATTTTACCCAGTCAGTCTCTCCACATGTGGAAGAATTCAGTGTTTCTAGAGCAGGGGTGTCAAGCTGGTGGCCTGCGGGCTGGATGCATCACGTGCAGGTCACGCCCATCCCAGCTCTGCAAAGGGAAAAAATGTTGTGATACATCACATGACACCTGTGTTCTAGAGGGAAAGATTCACTGTCAGGGTTCCAAGGAACACCCCCAATGAAATAAAGCTCTGAGGCCTGAGGTTTCTCAAAGTTCCAATTTATTAGAGATATCATGTTTCAGATCTGGGAAAATCCAAATCTGAAAGCTTCCAGGTTTTCCACACCTAGATGACAATTCACAGCCCCACACCCACAAGTTCATCACATTGTCCAATCAACACCCACAAGTTCATCACATTGTCTAATCAACTCTTCACACTCAACTGGATACAATCTTCAGGCAGTCTCCATCAGACGCAGGCAAAAGTCCTTGAATACGGAATGCTTCTTAATTGCCATTGACCTTCAGTTGATAAATGAATATTCTACATAATCTTCTCCAGTTAGACTCTTTCAGTTAGAGTCTTTCAGATACTGTATGTTGGGAATTGCAAAACTTCCAAAATTTCCCAGCCCTCCTGCTGCCAGAAGATTTTTGAGAATCAAAATTTTGTTTGTGCTCAAAGAGGTTCCCTGCACCAAAGCATACTCTTATTGATTTCTTTCTTCCAGGAGCTCACTTCCATACCTTTTTAGACTGTCACATTAGTTGAAAAAATACAAAAGAAATAAATACATTATTGAACAAAAAGCAGGAATCTAATCATCGAAATTGCATGAAGCAATGTTGACAAAACTTAAGACATAGCCTGAATTTCAGAAGCAAAAGCTTAAAAGGCATACCCCACCTAGTTAGGAAATGGTCCCTACCTCACATTGTGAATATATGTGAATATTTTATCAACGTTTTTGATCATGTCGCTCTGGGTGGCTTTGAAGAACAGAATGCTTGTGATAATTCCCTTGCTGTAGCATTGATATGTCTGTGTCATTATGGCTTCTCTGAAAATGGTAAAAATAATTAAAGAAAGGAGAGCACTAGACATCAGAAGAGAAGTTATGTATAAATCTTGTATGTCACCTTCTGGAAAATGGTTCCACAGCCATGAAAAGTTATTCTAACAAAGAGAATAAAATATGCTACCAGTATTGAAGATGCTTGTTTGGAGATTAGTCATATTGAGTTCAAGTAAAGCTAACTCCCTAATAGGCCTGTGCAAAGCTTCAAAACCACATTGCAAAGTTACACTGTGTTCCCCACACACACACTTCAAAAAACCAAAGCAAAGTTGCCATGTTGGGTTGCTTTGTTTTGTTTTGCTTCATCTTGTCAGTGACATCTTTGCCTGCAGTTTCAATAGTTGAAGTATTTTCTGCCTATGTATAGAACCTCCTAGCTAATGGAGCTGCTGTTCATCACCTCTATGACATAAAGCATCTTTTCTCAATGAGACGAATCACGGCTTGTTAACTTATTCTACATACTAGTAAGGAAAGGAGGGGGATGCAGTTTCATACCTCAGTAGACACAGTGCTGTAGTGTACTGGAAATCACAAAGTAAACAACAGGTCCAACAGATCTAGTTTCACCTGTTGGATGTAAAACATTTGCATTCATTCCCATAAGCTGCAGAGACGCCATCTTCTGATATGAAAGTGCATATAAGACATCAGCCTAAGACAAACTTAAGTTAATGGCCCATCAAAGAATTTATTATAGTTATTGAATAACTGAAATATAGCCCATGCATCTCAGAAAGAAAGAAAAAAAGTAAAGTAAAGTTAAGGGAGAAGAAGAAGGAGGAGGAGGAGGAGGAGGAGGAGGAGGAGGAGGAGGAGGAGAAGGAGAAGGAGGAGAAGAAGAAGAAGAAGAAGAAGAAGAAGAAGAAGAAGAAGAAGAAGAAGAAGAAGAAGAAGAAGAAGAAGAAGAAGAAGAAAGGGGGGAAGAGAGAAAGAAAAGGAGAGAGAGCGCGAAAGAGAGAGAGAAGGAGGAGGAGGAAGAAAAAAGAAAAAAGAAAGAGAAAGAAGGAAGAAAGAGAGAGAGAAAGAGAGAGGGAGAAAGAAAGAAAGAAAGAAAGAAAGAAAGAAAGAAAGAAAGAAAGAAAGAAAGAAAGAAAGAAAGAAAGATATTTGATACCTCCACTGAGAGAGCAATGCCTGTTTGGTGACCTCTTCTTGTTAACAAAGTCTCTTGTTTGGATTTAGTTTTTGTTGATCAAGTATAGCTTCATACCAAAAAGGCTCATAGTCCTATTTTGGAGCACATGCTTTCCATTTAGAGCAGAGGTGTCGAACTCTGGCAACTTTAAGACTTATGGACTTCAACTCCCAGAATTCCCCAGCCAGCATGTATTTTAACATTTATAAAATAATATATTCATTATAAATACTAATTTGTTAAAAAATAATTTAACAAATATTAAAACATCAATGAAAATTTCCAAAGGCTTTTCAAAGAGCCCCCCCCTCCACCCAGGGCTGGGTTCTACTTACCTTTACTACCGGTTCGCGCACACGCTAGCTTTCCTCTCTTGCATCCTTGCTTCTGTGCATGCGCAGATCACCGATGAAGACATTCGGGGTGGTGGGTGGGGCCTCCCACTGGTTTTACTACCGGTTCTTGCAAACTGGTCCGAACCGGGGGCAACCCACCACTGCCCCCGCCCCCATGTGCCTAAACCCCAGCACTCCAGAAACCTGGCAACAGGGAATATAAATTGGGTGTTAACACTTAAAAGTTTCAGAGACACTTCAGGAAGCTGATAGAAAAGAAAGGGTTAAGGGGTTGTTGCTCAAATTATCCAAACCATATCTGAAACCTTTCTTTTGTTCCTCACCCCAATTATTTTCAAATAAAATAAATTAAAACAGGGATGCAAATTAGTATAGTATTTTTCCTATTATTTATATGGTTCCTCAAAAAGACTTCAGGCTTCCCACAAAGTTGGCAAGAACAATAAACTTTGAACACAGACTCTCTTACTACTGTGAACGTAAGCCCCATGAAACTGTCGCTTGAATTCCTCCATAGAATGCTCTCCATTAGAAGTTTAATTTACTGTTCCCATTGTTAGGACAAGTAAGTCTGGTCCGCTTATTTCAGTTTTGTAAATAATAGTTACATGTGCTTCAAACACTTCAATTGTTTATATTGTATTTGAGACAGCTGCCTTAAATACTCTACAATTAAAAAAGCGAGGTATAAATTGAAGTAATAAATTGAGCATGAATATTAATAAATCAGATCCATGCCATTGCACAGCATGTGAAAGCCTGCCCAAACGGAAGCCAAGAATAGGTTACTGCAGAAATGGGAAAGAGAGAGAGTGACTAAAATATTTCAAGATAATTTTGACTTGGATTGCTGTAGGAATGTCCTACTCCTTCCTGAACTAACTAGAGCAAAATGTCACATAAAGTAAGTACCCTGAGAGGCTAATGAAGATCTTAGAAATATCTTTAAAAAAATTTTAATTATACATTCCTCCCTTCTTCATCCTTTCTCCTTTTCTTCGCTAAGGACACTGAATATTACAATATCTGAATATCATTTATGAAACACTGAAATGCTTTATAATTATTCTTATACTTTAAGTTATCTTAACTGTTCCTATCACTGCACTCTTCTAGGCAGAGAGTTCTGACGTTGATCCTGGAGTCTGTTGGAGGCACTCACAGCTCCCCATGCTCTTACCGCCCCTGGGATCACTTTGGCTTTGACTTTCCACATCCAGTGGAAAGTAAGTCGGTTCTATTCGGCTCAGGCAAACTGGTAGTGCCGGCAGTGGGAGGCTCCACCCACATGCCCGGACATCATCATGTCCCGTTTTTGTGCATGCGTGGAGGAGGTGCACGCACTCCTCTGTGCATGCGTGGAGGAGGTGCACATACTCACATTTGCCAACTGGTAGTGAAGGTAAGTGAATTTCACCCCTGATGCCATTATGTGATGAAGTTTCTCTGAAGCCTCTCTCTATAGTCTGCATTTCAGGTTCTGTCTAGTGTGGTTAGAATCCTGCTTCTTTGGATCTGGTGCTCATGCCTGTTCTTGTGCTACTATGCCTCATTGTTGTCTTTTAGTCTTTTAGTCCAGCCCTTTTCAGCCACTGTTTAGTTTTCCCAGTGTCTGCTACCTCAGTTAGGTCTCAATGGTACATTCCCATGCAAGTTCTTATTTTACCATGGCATTTCCTCTGCTTGATCTTCCTCCCATATCTGCTGCTGCCTCAGCATTCTCTCAGCAACTCATTCTTGGGTGTGTCTTACTGATGCACTCCTGGATGCTTCTGAGTTTCATTCAGGACAGCAGCTTTGATACTTACCAGATCCCACCTACCCTCTTTACGGCTGGTGTACGGTGTCTGAGTATTGGACCTGGGATGGAAACTCCATACATTGTGAAGAGCTTGTGAGTCATATAGTGGGCAATCTCTATGTCTGTTCACTATACCGGCAGGTTTCTGATAATTGGTAGGACATATATGTTGATGGCATGGAACTTATTCTTTGTGTTGAGCTGGCATTTCAGCACTTGTCTTATCCTTTGGGAATATTTACTGTAGATGTTGCTGTCTTCCTTACCTCCTCCTTATGGTTCCTAGGTGATTGGGGGATACTAAGGTACCTGTAGCTGGTCTGAATATCTACTATATGGTCCACTGGTACTTCCACTGCTGTTTACAACCATATGCCAACACATCTCTAGTCCAAATGACATCCCAATCTCAACACCTGGCTTGCATTACGGAAACCTGGTTGGGCTCGGAGGGAGGGGTCCCTCTGACTGAACTCTGCCCACCAGAATTTTGGGTGCTACAGCAGCCGAGGGCCCAGGGTAGGGGTGGGGGGGTGGCGGTTGTTATTAGGGAGTCCTTTGGTCCGCAGGAGGTCACTTTTCCTCAGATAGACGGGTCTGAGTCCCTCCTCATGAGATGGGGTCCACAAGGGCAGTTGAGCCTGTTGATTACATACCTATCTCCCAGCTGCGTATCAACGGCCCTGCCCGGGCTGCTGGATGCTCTCTCGGGGTTGGTGGTTGAGTTCCCTAAACTTATTGTTTTGGGGGACTTCAATCTGCCGTCCCTGGGTGGAGCGTCGGGGCGGCCCGGGAGTTCATGACTTCCATGGCAGCCATGGACCTGACTCAGATTATTCAGGGGCCGACTCATGAGGGGGGGGGCACACCCCTGATCTTGTTTTTATCTCGGAACAGTGGCGCGATGAGCTCGGTGGGGGAGCACAGTTACTCATCCCCTGTCATGGACCGATCATCATCTCCTGCGGCTGGGCTTCCATGAGGTCAACCCCATCCCCCCGCTGGGATGTGGGACTGACCATCTGGTTCCACCCCAGGCGCCTGATGGAACCGGAAAGGTTCCAGACGGAACTTGGGACAATACCTCTCTCTCTCTCCCACACCCTTTTCGAGGCTCTGGTGGATGCCTGGGAAAAGGCGGCCTTCAGGGCACTCGACCGTGTCGTTCCTTTGCAGCCTCGGACTTGACGCAGATCCCGGTTGGCTCCTTGGTTCACGGAGGAGCTCCGGGAGACGAAGTGCCATAGGAGAGGCCTAGAGAGCAGTTGGAGATCCAGTTGTTCCGAATCTGACCATTCCTAGTTGAGATTGTTCACATGATCTTATCTGGTGGCAATGGAGGCAGCAAAGAGGGCACACTTCTCTGCCCTCATCACGTCTGCAGATAATCAACCAGCCAGCCTGTTCAGGGTGTCCGGCTCCCTCCTGAATTGGAGGGCAGGGGAGGATCCTTTGCAGGGACATGCTGAGGAGTTTAGTCAGCATCTGCTGGATAAGATCGCTCAGATTCAGGATGGTCTGGACTCTGACTGGGCAGGGTCAGACGGTGAGGAGACAGCTGGTCTTGTGATTTGGGAGGAGTTCATCCTGTCACCCCTGAGGAAGTGGACAGGATTATGGGGAGGCTGAGTGCTACCACATGTGTATGGACCCGTGTCCCTCCTGGCTTGCCTATGCGGCCCAAGAGGTGGGCCGCATGGATCCAGGCAGTAATAATGGCATCTTTGGGGGAGGGGATATTCCCCGCTGCCCTAAAGGAGGTGGTGGTGAGACTTTCCTCAAGAAACCTGCCTTGGATCCAACCATATTGAATAACTTTCATCTAGTCTCCAACCTTCGCTTTGTTGTGAAGGTTGTTGAGAGCATGGTGGCTCGGCAGCTCCCGTTGGCCCTGGAGGATACAGACTACCTGGATCCGTACCAATCGGGCTTCAGGCCAGTGTACAGCACGGAGACGGCATTGGTCGGACTAGTGGATGATCTCTGGAGGGCTCGGGACAGGGAACACTCCTCTGTTCTGGTCCTCTTGGATCTTTCAGCGGCTTTTGATACCATCGACCATGGTATCCTGCTGCGACAACTCGAGGGGATGGGAGTGGGAGGCACTGTTCTATGGTGGTTCTCCTCCTATCTCTCAGGCCGTACACAAGCGGTGTTGGCAGGGGGGCAGAGATTGTCTATGAGGTCCCTCACTTGTGGGGTGCCCCAGGGGTCAGTCCTCTTGCTTCTCCTGTTCAACATCTATATGAAGCCACTTGGGGAGATCATCCATGGTTTCGGGGTGCGGTATCATCAGTATGCTGATGAAAACCAGCTTTTTATATCTTCCCCGAACCAGCCTAGTGATGCCCTCGACGTGATGTCCCATTGCTTGGAAGCGGTACAGACCTGGATGGGAAGGAACAGGCTCTGACTCAACCCTGCCAAGACCGAGTGGCTGTGGGTACTGGCATCTGGGTCCAATCGAGATATCCCATCTTTGACCATCGGGGGTGAGGTTTACCCCCTGTGGATAGGGCCCGCAACTTGGGTGTCCTGGATTCATGGTTGTCTCTGGAAGATCATGTAGCGACCGTGACCAGGGGGTCATTTGCCCAAGTCCACCTTGTGCGCCAGCTGCACCCTTACTTGGACCAAGATGCCCTACGCACCATTACTCATGCACTGGTCACCTCCCGTCTTGACTACTGCAATGCTCTCTACCTAGCGCTGCCCTTGAAAACCACTCAAAGGCTTCAACTGGTGCAGAATGTGGCTGCGCGGGTTTTGATGTGAGTGTCCCGACATTCCCATGTTACACCCCTCCTGCGCGACCTGCATTGGCTACCGGTTGCCCTTTGGGTGAGGTTCAAAGTGCTGTTTATCACCTATAAAGCCCTTCATGGCCTAGGCCCGGGATATTTGTTGGACCCCCCTGCAGCCAGCAACAATCTCCAATTGCCCAGTGCGTTCCCACAGACAGGGCCTCCTCAGGGTGCCGTCAGCCAGACAATGTTGGCTGGCAACCCCCAGGGGGAGAGCTTTCTCTGTGGGCGCACCCACCCTTTGGAACCAACTTCCTTTGGAGCTCCAGATGGCCCCTGACCTTCGCTTGTTCTGCCGTGATTTGAAGACCTGGCTGTTTCACAGCCTGGACTGATGAGGGGAGGGGGGTTCCTAATAGATTTTAAATAGATTTTAAATAGTTTTAATTTGGACTTTTAATTTATATTGTTTTAATGTGCAATTGTGCATTTTATTGTTGTGAGCCGCCCTGAGTCCATTGGAGATAGGGCGGCATATAAATCGCATTAAACTAAACTAAACACAGTAGGTCTGTGTCAGGTGGATCAGTGGCTTGATGTCTTGTTCACACTTTGCATACAGCTAGATATCATCCATAAACAGGAGGAAGATCCACTCTGTCAGTTTTCTTGGCAAGATTTCAGAAGCGTTTTGTCATTACCTGCTGGGGCTGAGAGAGAGTGACTGGACCAAGGTCACCCAGTTAGCTTTCTGCCTAAGATGGGACTGCAATAGTGGTGGTATTCAACCGGTTCTATCCGGTTTGGGTGAACCGGTAGTGGTGGCAGTGGGAAACTTCGCCCACTTGCCCAGACATCATCAAGTCCCATTTTTGATGTCCTGCACATGCGCAGAGGTGTCACATGCGCACAAAGTAAGCACGCGTACTCACATTTACGAACTGGTAGCGAAGGGAAGTGAATACCACCACTGGACTGCAACTCTCCACTCCTGGCTAGATCTCTGTACAATGACTGGTTTTTTGTTTTTTGTTTTAAAGAAATCAAGTGAACCGTAATTATATTTTGCCAGCAGCCATACGGAAGGGATTTTTTGGAAATGGTATAATCCTCTTTTCTTTTCGGAATACTTAAAAATACATCACTGAATATGCCAGCACAGGTTTAATCTCTGCTTTCAACATTTCAATATTTGGATCTATTAAGCACATTCTTGTTCAAGATCACATTATAGTATTTATCCTTCAAGGAACACAAAGGAATCCTTCATATGTGATGTTTTCCTTTTATGTTTTTGGTTTAAGCTGTAGTATGCTTTATCATTTTTACAAAATGTTCTAAGACACTTTATGTGTTGAAAGGCAGAATATGTACCTTTAAATATCAATAAAATGCAGAATAAATATGCCCTATTTATACATAATGATTTTTGAAAATTACATTATCTGTCTTGTTTTCAATATCATACACAACTAACAAAATACCTGAAATTGAGTCATTGTGTACTCAATACTTTGTGTACATGTAATTATATTTTTCAATCTATGCTCATGTGCAACCAGATAAAGATTTCCTCTTTGAAACGTAGACTGTAGGATTTTGGCTTTTTCTTTGTACAACAGAAGATTATACTGCAGCCTCCTTCAGGGGCATAGAACAATAGCAACAATAGTGAAGATGTTACCATCTCCAAGTGAAGTCATGGTTTGTTCTTGGCATTAAGTCTGCAAGGTTGTTGGAAACTAACAAAATCTCTTTTGCTGCTTAACTTAGAGTTAACTATGATTGGAGAGACTGTAATTTATTTAACTATTAGTACTAGCAAGAAGGGCTAAGAAAAAAAATCAGGTTTTTTTTAATGCTACCATATTGTTCTGAAAATAAGACCCTGTCTTATATTTTTTTTGAACTCTGAAATAAGTACTTGGCCTTATTGCCCTGCGCTCAAAAGCCCGATTAGGCTTATTATTAGGGGATGTCTTATTTTGGGGGAAACAGGTTAATTTTTACATTGCAATTTTAGAAGCCATCTTGGAAAACATTTGCTCTGAAAAACATTATATGGTTTTAAAATAAATAAAAAAGAAAATTAATATAAAAACAGACAGCATTCTTCCTTGAATTCCATAAAGCCTAACTGATTCTGAAGTTTAAATTAGTCACTGAGTTAAAGAAGAAAAACAATTATTATAAAATGTAATATAAGTTACTATCTGTATTGGAAGAGCTCACTGCGAATATTCTAAGTACTATAAGCAGTTGAAATTAGGCACATGCATTGTGTTGTATAGGTGGCAGCAGAGATATGCAAACCCTATAGGTACTTCCTGTCACTTAGTGGTTGTCAAAATTTTTGCAGCTTATATATGGCATCCCTACTTTGAATATAGTAATTATTAGATACCACCCTATCAGTTATTTTATTGTTTTTCAAATAATTTTATTAAAATTACAATTGGAAAAGTAAACCTAATATAAATCACAAAAAATAAAGAAAAATAGAAAGTGCAGAAAAAAAATAAAAAAGTCAAAAATAAAAAAGTCAAAAAATACAAATTAAAAAAGAATAAAGTAACTTCCTCCTTCATCAAAACAAATACAATCAATTTTATTTAATTAAAGATATTTAAAACCTTGTTATTCATTCTTAGTTAGCAAAGTTCATTAATGACTACAAAAAATAACTACATAACTATTTTAATCTTGATCACATAAGCAAATTCTATATTCCATCTGCACATTTTTAATAATATTAGGTTTTTTTTTTATTGAAAAAGTTTTCAAATACAAGTTTTCCCCCTTCCCCCCCCTCTTCCCTAACCCGCCCTTTCCACCCAACCCCCCCTGTGACTTCTTCACAACAATAGGCTATTTCATAACTAGTTAGATACATAATATCTTTCCTTTCCCTTAGTCCCTTCTCGGAATACTGACCCTTAGCATATTAATCTTATAACTCCCATTTTTACGATAATCTGCCCTTTTTCTCCTCCCCTAAACTTATAGTGTATTATTACAATTTAACATTTAATCTTTTATATATATTAATATAACATTTTAAAGCGGCCTTCTCCCTACATCCAAATTTAACATTTATTCAATTCTGTCCAATTCCTCCACTCCTCTAAATATATGACTTAAAATCATACAATACAATTCTAAATATAATCCACTGCCCACTTTACTAAGATATACACATATCTATATATGCATCCCATTTTATAAAAAAAAAAAAAAAAAAAAGACAATAACTTTAAATTTATAATCCATGTAATATCTTCTTTGGTGTCTTTCCACTGGATTGTTAAATCCTCCACTCCCCTAAATATATGACTTAAAGATCCTTTTTCTTAAACTAATCAATCAGTAAACTAACCTATTTCAACCCTTCAGTTCCTACAAAATCATGCAATACAATTCTAAATATAATCCACTGCCCACATTACTAAGATATACACATATCTATATATGCATTCCATTTTGTAAAAAGAAAAAAGACAATAACTTTAAATTTATAATCCATATAATATCTTCTTTGATGTCTTTCCACTGGATTGTTAAATCCATCACCCATAATAGGGTAAAATAACATGCTGGTGCAACAGTTTGTTCAAAATCTTCAATCGTCTTCTGCCCCCATCAGTAGTAGATATCCTCGCATCTGTATAAAAGTAAAAACAACCACCCGAGTGACATTATAATTATGATTATATCCATATGGTTATAGTTGTGGTATTCATCAGGATTGTTAATTCCCGTCATCCTACTGAGTAACATCCAGATCTTCTGCATGCCCCGGCGTAACTCTCCTGCCTTATAACTCAAAATAATTATAATATATTTACCAAAAAAAAAAAAAATTCCAGAATAGATGATTCAAATCCAACAAAGTGAGGCTCTTTTCACATCCCAAAATCATGGCATTGCAGAGATCTGCCACAATCCTCAGGATAATATCAAAATAATATTAGGTTTTAATCGCTTGAAATAATATACTCGAGCTTGATGTATTTTAATCTTCCCTTTATCTCTTCTCAGAAATCCTTCAAAGTCTTAACAGATCTCTTTTGTAAATTCAGTAAAAAAAATCAAATCACTCTTCTGATTTAGTATTTGAAATCTTTTTCAAATATCAAGACATCAATCAGTTTCATTTGTATATCCATTGTGTTACGTTACATATCATTCTTATAGAGTGTCATATTTAAAACCATATTTAAGTGAGTTTCAATCTTATCTGGTATAGTTTATGTGTCTTCTGTAACAGGAACTATATTTCAAAAACAGTACAAATAATTCCAAAGGTGATTAAAGAGATGAGGTTTGAAAGACTCTTTTTCCATAAAAAGGCTTTATTATGATTGTGACCTAGGATGGAATCCTTAACTCCAAGTCACTCAACTCAGAAGCCAATCTCAAAAACTTCTGTTCCTGCAGTTTATTCAAAAGGAATGGTTGTATGGAGTACACATGAGTTATTTCATGGTTTCTCCTTGCTCCAGGGAGATTCTACTGGTTCAGATCCTGTGTTCAGCTTTGATCTCCGCTGTAAACACTGTCCTGTTCAAAGGGTGACATCTAGCTCACCATGAATTCTCATTGGAAATTTCTATCATTTGTTTTAAGGATAAATTAGAAATAGTAGTTCAGACTGCTAACCTCACACCTTCCCAAATCTTTACTTGCAGCGGTCAATTTTCTCAATATCTTATTCTACATGCTTTCAAGATGTTTTAACTACAAATGATCTTTTTTCTAGGGTGAAGAATACAAAGATATGTCCAAGATCTTTAACTGATCATAGCCCGGTTTGGGTGGAATTAGAGCAGGAAAGAGGGGAAAGGAGGTCTTGGAGGTTAAATGAGAATTTATTTAGATATGAAGATAACTTGTGTGAGCTTAAAAAACAAATGAAAGAATTTTTTGTTAACAATATGAATAAAGGAACCTCGATGGAGATGGTATGGGATGCGAGTAAGGCATATATGAGAGGAACATTAATTTTTTTGAACAATAAATATAGACTAAAACAACAAAACAGACGGAAAGAGATAGAGGAGGAAATTAAAAAGAAAGAACAATCGCTTATAACTAACCCGGGAGATAAAAAGGCAAAAGATATGATTAATATTTTAAGAGAGCAATTTAATATGTTATTGGCTGGGCAAGTAGCAACTAGCATACAATATGCCAGACATAATACATTTTGTAATGCTAATAAACCTGGGAGATGGTTGGCTTACACGATGAGGAAAAAACAAAAATCACATGTTATAGACAAGATAGAATTTAGAGGTAAAGAAATTTATCAACAGAATTTAATAAAAAAGGCTTTTTTGGAGTTTTATACAAAGTTATATGCTAAAGATGTAATTCAAGATGTTGATATTGATAGATATTTAAAGATGGAGATTCCTGAATTAACACTGGAATAGAGAGAGAGATTGAATCAGCCAATAACTTCCGAGGAAATTGTTGGGGCAATTAAACAATTAAAAATAGGTAAGGCTCCAGGAACAGATGGACTAACAGCTGTCTATTATAAACATTTACAATCTGAAATGTTAGAACCACTAAAAATCTTATTTAATAAAATACAAGTAGGAGGAGGAGTACCACCTTCCTGGAAAACAGCTTTTGTCTCACTAATTCCAAAGGAGGACCAAAACTCCATTAAACCTGAGAATTTCAGGCCAATTTCACATCTGAATACTGATTATAAGATTTTTGCTAAGATATTGGCTAATAGATTAATGCCAGTTATGCAACAAATAATTCATAATGATCAATCAGGGTTTATAAAAGGGAGACAAATGAGATATAATGTTAGACAAATTGTAAACTTACTGGAATACTTGGAAAAAAATAATCAAGTCCCTGCAGCGTTTATATTTTTGGATGCAGAGAAGGCATTTGATCGTTTGAACTGGCAATTTTTGTTTAAAATAATAGAGAAAATGCATTTTGGGGAATATTTTACACAATCAATTAGAGCGATATATCAGCAGCAAACAGCACAAATTATAGTTAATGGAGGTTTAACAGAGGCTTTTAAAATTGAGAAAGGAACAAGGCAGGGGTGTCCTCTGTCCCCACTATTATTTATTCTGACTTTGGAGGTACTATTGAACAAGATACGGGACTCAGAAAAATTGAAGGGTATTGTAATTAGACAACAAGATTATAGATTAAGAGCATTTGCAGATGATTTGGTTATTACCTTATCCCAACCTATAGAGTCGGTTCCATATATATTGGATATAATTGATCAATACGGGAAAGTATCAGGATTTAAAGTTAACTCACATAAGACAAAGATGATAGTTAAAAATATGACTATACTGGAAAGAGATAAACTAGCAAGATTAACAGATTTTGAAATAGTTAAAAAGGTTAAATATCTAGGGGTATACATAGCAGCTTCAAATACAAAATTATACAAAAACAATTATGAGGTTCTTTGGCAGAAGGTACAGAAGGATATGGAAAATTGGAAAAAATTACAGTTGTCTTTATTGGGAAGAATTGCATCAATTAAAATGCATGTCTTACCTAGATTTTTATTTTTGTTCCAAATGATACCTGTGCTTAAGAAAGATGAGAATCTGAGAGAATGACAGAAAGGTGTTAATACTTTTATTTGGGCTGGGAAAAAACCCAGAATAAAAATGAAAATTATACAAGATACACGTGAAAGAGGGGGTCTCAAAATGCCTAATTTAAGATTATATTATGAAGCAGCGGTTTTATCACAAATTAGTGATTGGTTTAATTTAACTGAGGGGAGAATTTTGAATTTCGAAAGTTATGATTTGTTATATGGATGGCATGCCTATTTGTTATATGACAAAAAAGTGGATAAAGTATTTAAGGCTCATATATTAAGAAATGCTTTGTTGGACTTCCGGTTTGCTGCTGGCCGCCGCCAGACGTTCCTCTGGGATCGTCAGCTCCCTCTGCCTGTATAGAGCCGCCGTTACAGCGGATGGCGGCTCGAAAAAACTCCGTTCCCAAGAGGAAACGGAGAGAGAGCCGGCAGGGGTGGGTAGAACTCCCCGCAGAGTCCCAAAAGTTTTTTTTTTAACTTTTGGGACGGAGCGGATGAGAAGCCCCATATCCCCTGCCGCTGCTCCGGGCTTTGGGAGACCTCTGCCTATGCAGAGCCAGGCGTCAAGAGCAAGCCTGTGAATCTAAAAGAATAATTAAAGAAATGAAGAACTGGACCCTTAATACTGAACCGCAAGTATCTCACCCTTTCAAAAACTATTTAAAAGAAAAGAGCAGAGGAAAAGAGGGAAAAAGAGCCTTCTAAAATGGCGTCTGCTGTGGCTGGAGAAGGGCTAAAAGGAAAGTCCTTCCGTTTTTCATTATTACAATGTAGCGGAATAAATATCATTGGCTACATTTCTAGAGAAACCTCGCTCCTGTGCTGCTCAGAAGTTTTTTTTTAATGAGGGAAAGTCTTTTTGTTTTCTATTTCTTCTCTTATTTTTGCTAAATCTTGTCTGTGTGGGAAATGGCATCAGGACTTATACAGCTGGACAAACAGGGGGGGGGAATTTCCCCCCTTAAGAAATTGCGCCAACAAATTTCAACTCTCCAGCGTCAGAAACCCGATTTTAATATATTAGAATTTATCCTTGAAGAGATTGTAAGAAGGGATGAGATTGTGAATCAGCAACTTGAAAAATTTAAGCAGGAAATTAAAGAAATTGGTGAATTGGTGAAATCAGAGTCTGACTTCTTGAATAAAAAGATTTCAAAAGTTGCTAATGGTTTATCAGGCTTTCTGATTCGGATGGAGGCAAAGACTGAATTATTAGAGACTAAAATGAAGGAAGTCGAGGAGAATTTGGATGACATGACTCAAAAAATTAAAAAGGATTTGATAAACATTCAGGATAATAGCTTGGAAGACAAATCTAAAATGGAGACTGACCAAAAGATTGGTAATGAGGAAAATGTACAACAGAGGATTGAAAGAGAAGTTTTAATGATTCAATATAATTTTACAGAATATGCAATTAGATTGAGAGGTCTGCAGGAAAATAATAGAGATGATTTAAGGAAAGTATCTTCTGAAATTCTGGCTGGGATCTTAAAGGTTCAACCTGATGAAGTGTATTGCAGGATTGATAGAATTTATAGAATAAAATCCTGGTGGGCAAAGCAAAGGCAACTGCCTAGAGATGTGGTGATCTATTTTACAGATAAAGAAATTAGGAATAATATTGTGCAGAACTCTTTTAATTCCAATTTGCAATTTCATGGAAGAAAGATTTGGATTTTCAAATCCCGCCCAAGATGTTAATGGAGAGGAAGAAATTTGGCTTTTTAGTGACTGAATTAAAAAAAAGAAATATCCTATTCAGGTGGGACATCCCAGTTGGTTTAATATTGAGATATCAAGGCGTAAGATATCAATTGCACACTGTTGAAAAAGCGGAAGATTTTTATCAAAAAATTCTAAAAATGAATTTAACACCTTTAGGCATAATACAGGATAAGCAAAAGGAGTTGGAAATAAAAGGAAAACATCAAATTACAGAGGCTGTGATGGATAAATTGTCTTTGGACTCCTTGGAGACCCCAGCTGGACTGTTTATAAATAAGAGAGCAGTGTCATCCGAACCCAAGGTGATGAATCATCAAGTCACAGACAAGTGCGCAAATCAACCAGTTGATATACAAGTGATGGAGAAGAAAGATGAGATGATAAAATTAACCCAACAAGAACAATCCACAAAGCAGAATGAAAATCAACCAGCAGATATACAATTGGTAAGCAAGAAAAGAGGATGGAAATTCAACCCGAAAAAGAAAAAGAAAAGAAACAGATCTTATAGAAACAGCAATTTCCAAACTAAGCAACAGTGAAGCCAGGCGCTTTAAAAAATGAATGAATATTAGAAAAGACAGTGGTGGCGAACAATTGTCTGATACTATCCTGAGGATTGTGGCAGATCTCTGCAAGGCCATGATTTTGGGAAGTGGAAAGAGCCTCACTTTGTTGGATTTGAATCATCTAATTTTTTCTTATTTACCTTTTTTTTCTCTTGGAAATATATTATAACTATTTTGAGTTATAAGGCAGGAGAGTTTTGCCGGGGCATGCAGAAGATCTGGATGTTACTCAGTAGGATGACGGGAATTAACAATCCTGATGAATACCACAACTATAACCATACGGATATATTCATAATTATAATGTCACTCGGGTGGTTGTTTTTACTTTTATACAGGTGTGAGGATATCTACTACTGATGGGGGCAGAAGATGACTGAAGATTTTGAACAAACTGTTGCACCAGCATGTTATTTTACCCTATTATGGGTGATGGATTTAACAATCTAGTGGAAAGACATCAAAGAAGATATTATATGGATCATAAACTTAAAGTTATTGTCTTTTCTCTTTTTACATAATGAAATGCATATATAGATATGTGTATATCTTAGTAAAGTGGGCAGTTGATTATATTTAGAATCGTATTGCATGATTTTGTAGGAATTGAAGGGCTGAAAGAGGTTAGTTTACTGATTGTTATAAAATGGGATGCATATATAGATATGTGTATATTCTAGTAAAGTGGGTAGTGGATTATATTTAGAATTGTATTGTCTGATTTCAAGTCATATATTTAGAGGAGTGGAGGAAGTGGACAGAATTGAATAAATTTGGTTGCAGGGAGAAGGCCGATTTAAAATGTTATATTAATATATATAAAAGATTAAAGGTTAATTTGTAATAATACTCAATAAGTATAGGGGAGGAGAAAAAGGGCAGATTACCGTAAAAATGGGAGTTATAAGATTAACAAGTTAAGGGTCAGTATTCCGAGAAGGGATTAAGGGAAAGGGAAGATATTATGTATGTAACTAGTTATGAAATAGCCTATTGTTGTGAAGAAGTCACAGGGGGGGTTGGGTGGAAAGGGTGGGTTAGGAAAGAGGGGGGGGGGGAAAGGGGGAAAAACTTGTATTTGAAAACTTTTTCAATAAAAAAAAAAAAGAAATGCTTTGTTGAGGGTTTGGAAAAAATATCAATATAAGTTAAATTATAAGATACCTGTATGGGCAAATCCTAGACATGCAATAGAAAATATAAGTATAGAACAAAAACAGGAGGTGATTACCTATAAAGAGCTTCTTATTATGGAAAGGGGGGTAATGTATTTGAAATCTTTAGATACACTGAGAGAAGAAGGTATAATTTATACATGGTTTCAGTACGGTCAACTTCAAGCTAGATGGAAGGAAGATCAAAAAACTGGCTTTGTGCAAAATGAGGAGAATTTGGTAAAACAAATTAGAGATCAAAAACAAATGCATATTAAAAGGTTGTATAATGCTTTATTGGAAATAGATTCTGAGACGGAATTGGTTAAAGACTGTATGATTAAATGGGCACAAAATTTTCAAGAGCCAGTGATGATGGAGACTTGGGAAAAGATTTGGATTAGAAATGTGAAATTTACACAAGCACAAAATTTAAGAGAAAATTTTTATAAAATGTTCGATAGATGGCACTTAGACCCCAAAAAATTATCATGTATGTATCCTAATGTGCAAGCTAAATGTTGGAGATGTGACTGTGATGATGCAACTTATTATCATATATAGTGGACTTGTAGAAAAATCAAAGCATTTTGGATAAAGATTTGGTGGGTGATGCAGAATATTTTTAAAAAGAGACTGAAATTTACTCCACAGTTGTTCTTAATGGGTATAACTACAGACTGTACAGTTGCAGAGACTAAATTGATTTTGAACTTGATAACAGCAGCAAGATTGTTGGTAGCACAACACTGGAAGAAGGACTTTTTGCCTACTATTGATGATTGGATATTGAAAGTAACTAATTTAGCTGAAATGGCTAAAATTTCAGCATATCTGAAGGATCACACACAAGAAAGGTATATACAGGACTGGAGAAGATGGATTGATTATATACAAAATAAGTATCAGACCAAAAAATATCAAATAGCTTATGAATGATTTCTTTTATTTGTATAAGCGCTATATAAGTGATATTAGAAGTATTATGTTTAAGAAATAGGATTTTATATATGGGGGGTTAAGAATTTTTTTTTTTAGGGGGTGTTAGTTTGATGATTGGTTATGCAATTTAGTTTATTGTTAAAGGTCAATAGAAATACCTTGTGTTCTGCTCTGGGAAGTCGGGGAGGGGGAGGGGGGTTGGGAGGGAGGGTTGTGGGGAAATTGTGTTTGTTTTAAAACTTTTTCAATAAAAAAAAAAAGATGTTTGTCTGCTTCAAAGAACCACAGCAATGCACTGAGACTATCTCTCTTCTCAAGTGAGAAGTAAACAGGTGGATGGAAATTGTCTATGCCTTACAACTTAATTTAATTTAATTTAATTTAATTTAATTTATCACATTTCTATGCTGCCCAACTCCCAAGGGACTCTGGGCGGCTTACAGCAAAAATAATGCGAATAATGAACATAGAAAAATTATTTAAAAACATTATAAAAACATTTTAAAAACATTAAAAGCCCACACACACCATTCATGGCCAGATCTCACAAGATTGCAACAGCAAGATCAACGGCCCCAGGCCTGCCAGAAAAGCCAGGTCTTCACCGCTTTCCAGAAGGCCAATAGGGTGGGGATAGTCCGGATCTCAGGAGGTAACTGGTTCCAGAGAGCTGGGGCAGCCACAGAGAAGGTCATCCCCCGCAGGCCCACCAGCCGGCATTGTTTAGCTGACGGGACCCGGAGGAGACCAACTCTGTGGGATCTTACCGGTCGCTGGTAGCTATACGGTAGAAGGCGGTCTCGAAGATACAAATAATGGTGCAGGCAGATTCTACCTGGTTCAATGCTTGAATTGTAAGGAAGCAAGGGTGACATTTCAAGGGTCTACTTTTCTGACATTTTAAAGCACCATTTTAGCTATTGAAAGCACTTTTTACAGTCTCTCATTTTCTCCATTTGCTCTGCACTGGCTTTGCTTATTCAACTCTATACAAGATGTACTTAACTACAATAGGGTGAATTACAGAGAGCCTTTTCCCTCAATTAGTTTAAAGAAGGTTTGTGATAGGCTCAGCATGATATAGCTAAATTTGGGAAGTATCACCAGTATGTCCTGTAGTGTATGCCACATATTTGCATGTCTTTTCAGAGAAAGAAAAAAGAAAAAAGAAAAGTTCTACGTGTTATGCATGAAATCTAGCTGCAGATGGCCTAAATTTTGTGTAGGAGTAAAGAAAAGAAAATCAACTGATATCTACAAAATAACTTTAAATAATAGAAAAATGTTTCATAGCTACAACTTTTTTTTGTTAAATGCTTCTTTTTGTGGCCATAAATAATATTATATTAATTTTTTTAAAATCCATGTTTTTTAGTCTGCACTGCATTCCTTCTTGGTTTTGGTCCATCACATAGAAAGAATCCAGTTATATCAGACCAAGGATCTATATAATCAATATCAGTGGTGAAATCCAATTTTTTTTACTACTGGTTCTGTGGGCGTGGCTTGGTGGGTGTAGTGTGGCTTGGTGGGTATGGCTTGGTGGACGTGGCAGGGAAAGGATACTGTAAAATCTCCATTCCCACCCCACTCCAGGGGAAGGATATTGCAAAATCCCCATTCCCTTCCCACTCTTAAAAAGAGCCTTGGTAGTACAGGGGTTTAAGGCACCCTGTTATTAAGCTGGTTATTAAGACCAGCTGCCTGCAATTACTGCAGGGTTCGAATCTCACCAAGGCTCAAGGTTGACTCAGCCTTCCATCCTTTCTAAGGTAGGTGAAATGAGGACCCAGTTGTGGGGACAATAAGCTGACTTTGTATAAATATACAAAAGGATGAAGGCTATTGCTGAGCACATTGTAAGCCGCCCTGAGTCTTCGGAGAAGGGCGGCATATAAATCAAATTTAAAAAAAAAAAAAAGGATATTGCAAAATCTCCACTCTCACTCCACTCTGGGGCCAGCCAGAGGTGGTATTTGCTGCTCAAAATTACCGCTACCAGTTCCCCAGAACCTGCTCGATTTCACCCCTGATCAATATCCTATTTGCACATCAATGAGTCAGATGCCCCAAGGAAGTCTAGTAGCCTCAGGTAGATATTAAATAGGACAAGGTTTTGGGTTAGATTCTCCCTCCATACCAATAGTCATAGAAATTAGCTTGGAGAAAAGGTGGAGAAACTAGAATTTTAAAAATGCAACATAACCTATCAGTTGATCAATGGAAAAATATGTGGGTAAAGGGACTGAAATTTATGTCATACTTTAACCTCAAAGAGATTTGAGGTTAAATGATGTATAGATCAGGAGTCCCCAATCTTTGGGCCATGACCCACTAGTGAGCTGTGAACTGTTTGCAACTGGCCGTGGAAACAGCAGGCGAGTGCATGCACCCAGTTCCTCACATGCAGGAGCAGTAGGCAATTGCATGCATGTGTGCTCCATTTGCATGAACAGCAGGCACGCATGCATGCTTTCCATGCAAATGGAGCTGTGGTGTGCATGCTTGTCGGCCATTCACACGGAATGATACCCTCTCCCCACTCCTGCTGCTCCGCAAAGCCGGAAAGGTTGGGGTACTCTGGTATATATGCCCAGATAATATGGATCCCCCAAAGAGCTGCTGGAAATATAAAACTCAGATAAGAACCATTTACCACCTTTGGTGGTCTTGCGAAAGAGCTAAGCAATATTGGATGAAAATTAATAATGTAATTCAAAACATTTTGAAAATTAATGTCCAATATAGTCTGGAAACTTTTTTTGTTAGGGTTTATGGATAAAGCATTGGAAAAACTACATGGGGTTTTATTGTTATATATGGTAACAGCAGCATGCCATTTATACCGTATACTCAATGTTGGAAAGATCCTATGACACCCACAATAGAGGAATGGTTAATAAAGATGACAGAAGTGGCAATGACGATAAGTTAATGTCCCTTGTGAAGGAAAAATCACTGAAGAAACTCATGTATAAATGGAAGCCCTTTGTGGACTTTTTACAAGATATGCAGAAAAATCAAATTTTGACATGTGGATTTGACGATTGTTAAAATTTAAAAAGGAAAAAGTAGTAGTAAGTAGTAGTAGTAGTAGTAGTAGTAGTAGTAGTAGTAGTAGTAGTAGTAAGCAATATTCAAACATAATAGTGCAAGAATAAGTAGATTTGTTCCCATCATTGCCATGGGAATGATGGGTTGAGTGTAGGCTCAAACATGTTAGCTCATATTCACACTTCTTCCTTTTCCTCTGGCACCCTAGATAACACTTCTGCCACTTCATTTTCCAGAGCTTTCCAGGGTAATCAGTGCATGGAGAAAGGATGCTGAGGAGCAATCTTACTTAAGGTTGTCCCACATGCCCATCCCACACATTGATTAAGAATAAGTTGAAGTGCCCATAAAAGCCTCAGGATACTTCTGAAACTAACCTCTGTAAATCAGCTGGATCCACCAGGCACATAGGGCAGACTGATTGAACAGATTTAGTTTCCCTAAAGAGGGGAGCAGCACCAGAATGCTCTGCAGAAATTAAACAGTGCACATCTATACGTGTATATAATAATACTTGGGGAAAGTATGACTGGCAGCCATCAAAGCAAAGGATCCCCTCTTATCTTATTTTGTAATCTCACAGCATGACCAAATGCTCAGGGCTTAACTAAGCAGGACTAAGTGCCTCCTGGAAGTGAGGGTTGGAGGATCATTTTTCTACAAACCATTCCCAACCAAGGTGTGTATGGGTAAATTACACACACTGGAGGTGTGTGTAACTTATCACCATTCATCTGTTTGGTTTTGGAAGCGGTAAACTAGATTGGTGTGTGTGTGTGTGTGTGTGTTAGGGGTATGCTTGCTGTACATAGTCAGATCACAAAAAGAACCTGGGTTAATACTCTCATAGGTTCAGAATCCCTGCCTAATTCATGGATTGAGCTGTCAATATGAGGTAATACTTGCAGTTACTTTCTAATCTATTTCTAGTAGTTGCCCACTAGGTTTATGCAGATCAGTTTTAAAACAAACAAAAAAATGGCTGTATTTTAGTGTCTGCTTTAACTTGTGACCTAGATATTTCAAAGATTTACCTCACCCGACCGCATTCCATGTGCACATTTTGGTCAATTTACTCTGCTCAAGGTCCCACCAGTAAATTAAACCCACATTGGGATGACCACAAATAGGACGTTGTCAGTGGCAGTTCTCTTTCCTTTTCTAGGAAATATTTGGCTGGGCCTATAAAACATGAGTATTACTCAGACATTTAAGGTTAATAATTACTTCATAACCAGATTATCTAGAAATTTATCTAGGGTCAGTTTATCTGCCTATGGCCACAGCCTCCTCCTCCTCCTTTTGAAGTATACTTCATATGATTTGATTTTAAGCAGAGTTGGTTCACTGTGATGGTTTTATATAAGACTTTTTTTTAAAAAAAATTACTAATACCTTATATCCTAACATTTTTTCTTACAGATTTCTAATTTTTAAACAGAATAACTGCAGATCATTAAGTATTTTTACTTCAGACTATGTGATGACCAAGGGCTGGGATTTGTCTACCATTATCTTCTTAATTTGAAATGCTTATCTTCTTATAGCAACTTTTTTAAAGAGCATGTTTCCTCTACAACATTTCCTGAGTTGTCTGCATAGCCAAGAAATGTTACATGAACCCACAATCAATTTCCAGGAAACATATTGTAAAAGACAACTTTTGCGCAAAGTGTCCCCATTTCTTACACATCACTTTTGAAGGTTAAAAATAGCTTTAAAATGTAAGCCCCCATTACATGAACTCTTTGCCTTCCCATTGATTTTTTTTTCAGGGGAAGTAAAACACTAAACCAAAGTTTTTAGTGTTAGTATTCATACAGACATAGATTCTGTTGGAGGTGAAATTAGCCCCACTGGATCTGAGCTACAAATTCCAACCAACCTCTAGGTAGCAACGAAGAGATCTAACTCTAATCCTAGTAATATATCAAAAGATGTTTTCACCACAAACCGGGATAGAATTTTTTTTTGACTCTAAGCTACTAGCAGGATACATTTCTCTCCATTAAAATGTTCCATCTCTTTTTAAAAGCAATGAACATCAAACAGAAAAAGGATACCTGATGTTCGGCTATAATGCCAGCATAATTAGAATATGCATTTTAGCAAGTATTCCTAAACATACATGCTAAGACGTAGACTTTGTTGTTAAAGAGTGGAGCTTATTTTTGTGTAAACATGGACAGAATTTCATTGTTAATCTCTCCAACTGGATAGTGGCCAAGTACTTAACATTCTCCCAAACAGACTTGTAGGCTGTTTTAACAGGTTGATGTATGCATGCATCAAGAGTAATAGTGCCATGTGTTCGAAACAACAACTGTCATCTTTATATATGAGTTCCCTTAATGAATAAATTCCTTTTCAAAGCACTTACTTCAGCTGTGTTTCAAAAGGATTGATACTTTTTTTTCTTGTAGCTTTTGTAAGCATATGGTTAATTACAATATTCTATTGTATTTGCATATTTTCTTTTCCCCTCCCCATCCCATTTTCCTTCTGCATTGTGGCTTTTTATATTGAAAGCCTGAGGACAAGGACTGTGCAAAACATTTGCACAGCCCTACTGTTTGGCTTTAATTATCAAATAGGTTGCCCTGAGACAATTTCTGGCTCAAGGGTTTTAATAAGAGCACATCAAATAAGGAAAATAAAAATAAATACTGTTCACAGAATTACTATTCCAGAGCAAACCCTTAGAATAACACATTACTGTAATTTTGCAAATTCCAAAAAATCAGTCTGCCTGCTCAGTACTGTATTTGTGGCCATTTGACACACAAAGAGTTAACACATCACACTGAGCCATAAAAGTAATTGGCTTGATTTTGGCTTAGCGTTTTTGTATAAATTCAAGATAGCTTTGGCTTATTCAATAAACTATGGTTAAGCAACTGATGACTTACTGCTATATTTGAATACAGTTCAATAAACATAGTATTGTAGATGGTTGCCAGAATGCCATTCTTAATTTTTAACAAATGAACAGGGGACCTACTAATGGGCCACAAAGATACTGCAGTAGTTCTCAGTGAAAGGCTTGAAATAAAAATATATTCTCTAAAAGTTGTCTTTTTATTTTTCAAATCCCACAATATTTTGCCATTCCTATTCAAAGATTACTAAAATATCATAGGATTTGGTCACATTGCAAGTTGTTAACTGTTTCAATTATAAAAAATAGACTTTATTTAATTTTGAAGTCCTCTGAGCACCATCAGCATCTTATGCAGCATCTTCAAAAACTTGCAGTTATAAAGAAAAAGCTTAGAAGAAAAGATGTAGATGGTTTTCTAGATTACCATCACAATATTCAACAGCTTGTATATGTATGTGTAATGCAAAATAAAACAGCTGCTTTTCCCAGAGGTGATGATTTTATGAAAAGTGACACTATTATTAGAAGAACAGTCGGTAAACAGAACTGCAAACATAGGGAATAAGTATAAAAGAAATATTTCCACACTAAGAGAATTCTGAAATGGAATTACTAAAATGAGAGGGGGGGGGCGGGTTGAGGAAATATCCTTACAAATATAGCATCATGTTTGGCTATATCTCAGATCTCTGCCACTTTTCTGAAAGCTCTTCCTTAAAAGCCCTGGATTTTATTTTATTTTTTTCTGTCTTTCTGCACAAAGTCTGCCTTACTCCATTACAAAGTAAACACAGAGTTGATTACATTGAGAGTATGTGATTGAGAAAGCCCTAAACTGACACCATTACCTGCTCATCTGCTTTCAGAACAGACATTTCAGGTATAATGATCACTTTGCGATCTGACGAAATCTGCCCATGAATGGTGTGAATGGGTTTTAATGTCTTTAATGTTTTTAAGTTTTAAGTGTTTTATAGTGATTTTTTGAGTGTATTGTGAGCTGCCCTGGGTCTTCGGAGAGGGGCGGCATATAAATTGAATGAATGAATAAATAAATAAATAAATAAATAAATAAATAAATAAATAAATAAATAATACACATTTATGTTGACAGGAGTGGACTATGGGTAGTCCTCACTTAATGACCACTAGCTCAGCAACCATTTAAGTTATAAAAGCACTGAACAAATGGCGGTTATGAGCCAGTCCTTGAAGTTCTGGCCATCCCAGCATGTCCTCAATCACCTGACTGTGATCTGGGCCCTTGGCAAGCAACTTGCATTTTCAATCGGTTGCAGTCATATAAAAGCCT
The DNA here is from genome assembly GCA_022577455.1 of Arizona elegans. Classification (NCBI taxonomy): domain Eukaryota; kingdom Metazoa; phylum Chordata; class Lepidosauria; order Squamata; family Colubridae; genus Arizona; species Arizona elegans. The sequence goes on along the minus strand of JAKOOJ010000008.1, from coordinate 24,133,577 downwards.
GTAGAGATTCTCAGTCATCCAGGTAATGGTTGCCCCAAAGGTGCTTTTTTTCAGGAGGCAACTGGACTTTCTTGTTTTTTCTTTGAAGACATTTCGCTTCTCATCCAAGAAGCTTCTTCAGCTCTGACAGGATAGTGGGGAATAGAAGGTTTTATATTCTTTGCAGACAGCTGGTCATTTGCATCATTTTAGAGGGTCGTTGAAGCACTTGGAGGTTTATCTGTGTCCTCAGGGTCACCTGAGTAGTGCTCCTGGTTCCTGTAGTCTGCAATTTTTTCTTCTGGAAATCCATTCCTACTCCCACACCATTCAAAGGGTGTCCATCCCAAATTGTATTGCTAAAAGTCTGCAGAGATTCTCAGTCACCCAGATCATGGTTGTCCTAAAGGTACTTTTTTTTCAGTGGTAACTGGACTTCCTTGCAGTCATATAATTCCAATTTGTGACTTTTCCTGCTGGCTTCCCATAAGAAAAATCAATAGGGATGTCGGAGAAGTTCACAACTTGATCAGGTAAATCTTCCCTATTTGCACACCCTCCCTGCCACTGCTGGGTTTGCACTACCCCTTTCCTGCCATTTGCGCAACTTTCCTCATTTGGTAGCAGCCATCCCATGCACCATCACACTGTCACTATGCCCTCCTCCCCCACTTGGCAGCAGTCACTTACTTGCCTACTGGCCAGTTTACAAACCAACTGGGACTTGCAAGTTCCTACTAGCTTCCCACCAATTGCTGGAAGCTGGCAGGAAGTTGCAAGGAGGTCTTCGCTTAATGACTCACAATCCTCACTGAACAACAGCAATGGCGCCTGCTGACATTGCCGCCATTAAGCAATGTAATCATGTGATGTTGTGCTTTACAATCACATCGCTTAGTGATCGAAAATCTTTTTTCTATTTAATTTTTTTTAAGTGTTTAAACATTTGATTAGGTTACAGAATAAAATACAAATACAAAAGTAAATAGGAAGATGGGGGGGAGGTGACGGAGGAAAAAGTGAGGGGAACTGGGGAAAAGAAAAAAACAGTTGACTTCCGACTCCCTCTGTTGCAGTAAAATAAAGCATTACCATCAAATCACAACTTTTTGCTTTTCCAGAATAATATAACCTAGCCATTTCTATAAACATGTATCAATCTAATTGATAAAACCCAAAATCAAAGTTTCATTTTTTTCCCACCTCAAGCACAAAAGTTCAGAAGCGGTCTCCATGTGGCAACAAAAGTACTTATATTCTTTTCTTTAATCAAAATGGTCAATTTAGCCATTTCTGCCAACTCCATTGGCTTCTGTAGCCATTTTTTTCTCCAAGTCTTTTTCCATTAAACCCAAAAGAAATTTTTTTTGGTTTCATCTTTATCTTCATTTTAAGAATTTTCTGTATTAAAATACGAATCTTACTCCAAAATTTATTTGCTTTATCACATGTCCACCATAAATGGTAAAAAGTTTAGTGATGGAAATTCTGTCCCTAGTTGCCATTGTAATTCAAGGACAATCTGTAATTCTTTAGAAATGGCCATGCTTTAACTCAGGGAGTTTATTTACCTGCTACTTCCCTGGCCCTTCCCCCATTCCTCAATTGAAATGCTATCCATCTGTCCCTAAACTGGCAAAAAAAAAAATTTTTACCAGCACAAGATTTGCTGCTATCCCTACCTAACCTCTGTTCCAGCCATGGTTTCTTTCCAACATTTTATGCACTTTTACATAACTTGAGGTGTTGTGGTCCGCCAGCCTGTGGACCTGGGAGTGGAATCAGACAGTGAGGAGGCTGGGAAAGAACATGGGCCAGTCCTGGAGTCAGGGGAAGGCCTGGACGAGGGCTCTGCATCGGAGGCCGAGATGGGGCCAGGGCCATCTGGAAGCGATGCATGGACTCTGGAGCCTCCAGAGGTGGACAGCAGAAAGGCAGAGGAACAGGAGGAGCCTTTTCCTAGTGCACACATGCGAAGAGCTGCCAGAAGGCAAGAGCAGTTGAGGCAAAAAGAACAACTTGGGAGTAAGGCCAGAATATGACTGGCCACTCCCATAAGGCTTAAAAGAGCAGCAATGAGCCATTGGGTTCTTTGTAGAAAAGCAATGTTGATTCCAGTGCTTCTTGTCAGCGTCTCTTGAACTTTGTGGGGGTTTTGTCAAGAAAAGCCTTTGGACTAAGCTGAGAATGAATTAATTCTCAGATGTTTTAATAAAATAAGTTTGTTCAGGACTGAATTGTGTTTGGTAATCACTACTTGGGCCTCAGTCACATGAAGCTGTCCTTAGACTTTATTGAAATAAGATGGGGAAACTTGTTTAATCAGCCATACAGCTAAGGACAACTTAAAGTAGTCACATCCATGCATTTGAGTAAGATAAAAGCAACGTCATGGAAATAGAGCAGAAAAAAGAAGTTTGTCAAGAAATATGCTTGGTTATGTGCAAATGGGGAAAGAGCTTGCATTGATCTGTCACCAACACAGTATAGATGATTCACTGGTTCTTTCGAATTCAGAAGCAGTGTCCACAACAATAGGACTACTAAAGGCTTTATTCCAAGGCAGTATGTATAAGAAAATACCATAGTAGAATAACGTGAGATGGCAAGCAAAGAATATCCAGGAGTACCAAAGAATGCAATAAGACAAAGAAACACCCCTTCTGTTAGTCAGGGAACCTCAAAGATAAAACAGTGGTGAACTTTTTCAAAGCTATCATACGCATGACATCTTCATAGTTAGATCTGTATCAAATTTCCAATCCTATGAGAATTTTGACTAATTTATAGAGGCTCTGACCCATAATTACACACATTTGGTTTTCAATGGTTTCATCTCACTGGGTTTTACCAGGACAAGGAAGATACAATAGGTCTATCTCATCTTGGAATGCTTTGCCTTGCTGCCAAGAATGAGTCCATCAAAATTTATGGTGGAGGATTCCTGCCAAGAATTGACTATCAAAGCAAAGGACTCATTTTTTTTATACCAGCTGGTGATAAGAACACCTCAAAATTAAGGAGTATCTTTTCTCAAGATTAATTGGATTGAAGACGAGAAAGGTCATTTCACTCTACACGCATGTCCCATTAAGGGCAAAATAACAACCCTAGAATGACCCTTTAGTGACTAAAATAAATGCCTGCTTAATTTTGTATTATAATACTAAACATTACATAAAATTATAAAATCATATAGGATTCTGTATAACATGCATGTAAGGCAAAGCTATGTGCCATCTCCTCACCAATTCTTCAGAGGAACCACTTCTTTGTACAGGGCCTCTTTTTATTTATTTCTTATACTCTGAGAAACACTCAATAATGGCACTTTTCCAAATGATGGCCAAATCAATTTAAAACACAAGAATAAAACTATAAAAATAGACATGAAAAACATCAAGATAAGACCAACAACAGTGATGATAGTAGCAGGGGATTTCTTTTAAGCATCTCAGAAAATTGGTAACATTTGGTAAATGCTTTACACACCTATAAGAAATGCTATTAGCTGACATGATGGACCAGATTTATATATTAAAAAATCCTCTTTGCAATAGCATTTTCTATGGGAATGTGGAAGAATTTCCTTTTTTTCCCCCCCCATGACTCTTTAAAAAATCACCCTATTATTCTTTGCTAAACTGGGCAGTGCTTCAGATTTGAAGACCAAAAACTGCTTTGGATTGATACATAGGCAGTACCTATCTACAACTCCTTAAACTAAATTATTGTTTTTCTAGGATAGCACAACAGATGTATAATTCTGGAACTGGTACCGTTGCTGACAAGTGCAATATGAGTACTCCTTTATACTCCAAAGCCTCTTTTCAACTCTAATCTGAAGCACTGCATAGTTCCACTCTTTATCACTGCCATGAAACTATGCTTGATTTTGCCAGTTTTTGAGAAAAAATCACCCAGGATCTCAATCTGATCTAACGTTGAGTAATACATGACCATGATAGCAAAAGGCAAGCTTCAAAGTGACTATTAAATCATAACACAGACAGACCATTTTTTTTCTTCCTATAGTAACAAAGCTCCATAAATTGAAGTGGGAAATCCATGAACCAACACAACTTTCCACACCCTTTGCATGTGTAGGGAGGATGTTACATGAGGCTTTCAGGGAAAGACCAGCATAGCAATTGAGAAGGGAGAAAACTAAAATTAATATATTTCAAAAATTAACAGTACACTTTAAAAATACAAAGAAAGAAAAGAAAAAAGAAAAAATCTAATATTTTAAACTCACTGGTTTACTAATGAATTCAGCACTATAATATGAACAATATAAGATATTACTATAAAGTACTTTATCACAAAATCTCTGTCATAAAAACACATGTTGCTGCATACTTTGATTAATGGAAAATATTGCCTTTTTGAAAACAAATAGATTTATACGTTTCCAATTTCTTGACATCTGGAATAATATCACTTTTCCAATTTCTTAATATAATTCCTTTAGCTGCCTCCTATGCTGAATAAACCATAATTCCTAATAAACAGTAAAATTCGAAAGCTTTAATATATAATTTCATTTCTTTTTTTTTAAATACTTTATTGAATTTTCCAAAATAAAAAGAAAATATACAATCTCTATCTCCTTTCAGAGGTACAGTGTTTATACAATTTAGTGAGTCATACGTTAAATAAAACTTCATCCTTAGCTATACACTATTCTATGCAATATAACTCTAATTCAAGTACAAAACAGGTCATATCCTAAAGTCATGTTTTTATCTTGTTCTTCAACCAATTATACCAGTTTCCCCATATGCCATAATATTTAGAATTGTCCTCATTATTTAATTCACTCGTCAGTTTTGCCATTTCTGCGCACTCTAGGATTTTGTTAATTAGAGTTTCTTCTGAGGGTATAGATTTATTTTTCCAGCATTTCGCAAAGGCTAGTCTAGCCGCGGTTGTAATCTGGATTATGAGTTGCGTTTTGTTGTTATTAAGGCCATCTTCAGTTATGCCCAGGAGGAAAGATTCTGGAGCTAGGACTACCTCCTGTCCCGTTATTTCACAAAGCCAGTGTCGAATTTTGGACCAGAACTTTTTGGTCTCTGGAAAAGTCCACCATAGATGATAGAAGGTGCCGACCATTTTTTCACATTTCCAACATGTGGCTGAGAGATTTGGAAACATTTTCGCTAACCTAGCTGGGGCTAGGTACCACCTGGGTAGCATTTTATAGTGGTTTTCTCTAAATGTTGCCGATTTCGTTATTTTGTAGTTCCTATTCCAGGCCATCTCCCAATCGTTAAAATTTAGTCTATATCCCAGGTTTTTTTCCCAAATATTTAGCTGATTTTTTGCTATGATCTCTGCCCTATCCTCATCTAATAGGAAGTTGTAAATTTTTGTTAGCATTTTCTTGTCTATTCCCCAAATAATTTTATCAAAATTTCCGTATTTAGCTTCTATACCAAATTTATCTCTATCTTTTTGGAATCTTGAATTAATCTGGAGGTAGTTCCATCAATCCAAGATGAAACCCTGGTCCCTCAATAAATCCAGCGGTTTAAGCTTCCCTTCTTCATCAAGGATGTCCTTATATGTGCCCAATTTATAATCATCTCTCCTGTTTGGGGCCGCCAACGCTTCCATAATAGAAATCCAGTTGGGTACCTTAGTATAAATCCTCTGTCTAATTTCCTCCCACGTGCGAATAAGAGTCTCCCTAATTTTGTGTTTATGAAAATAGGATTTTTTCTTGTTCTTTGTATTTGTAATTTTGTAATTTCATTTCATTTCATTTATTGGATTTATATACCGCCCTACTCCCGAAGGACTCAGGGCGGTGAACAGCCACAGAATAAAACACATAAATACAAAATTTAAAACAGAATAAAACCGAATTAAACAATTTGGCTGAGACAAATTTAAAACACCCAATAATTTTAAAAACAAATTAAAATTTACATTTTAAAGGGGAAAGACTTAGGTCAGGCCGTCTTAATGGAATAAAAAAGTCTTGAGAGCGCGACAGAAGGTGCGCAGATCCGGGATCCTCCGTATCTCCGGGGGGAGCTCATTCCAGCTAGTAGGTGCCCCCACAGAGAAGGCTCTCCCCCTGGGGGCCACCAGTTGACATTGTTTGGCCGACAGCACCTGGAGGAGCCCCTCTCTATGAGAGCGTACCGGCCGGTGGGAGGCTATTGGTGGTAGCAGGCGGTCCCGTAAATAACCAGGTCCTAAGCCATAATTGAAGAACATTACATTAACACTTTAATTTTTAAATACTTTTCTATAAATCTATAAACATACTACAGTAAATGGTCTTGTGGGCATATCATATAGTTCAGCAAGCTTTCAACTTTTTTACAACACAAGAATAAAATATCTGATGTCCATCCTTTCAAATACATTCATTTGGGTCCAAATACATTTTTAATGAATCAACATTCTCAAATCTGTAGATATCATTTTAACATTTTTAAGGACATGACACCATTGTAAGTGGCTGATGCTAGTTGGGATTGCAATCAGAGGTGGTTTTTTTTAAAATTTGATTTATATGCCGCCCTTCTCCGGAGACTCAGGGCGGCTTACAATGTGTTAAGCAATAGCCTTCATACTTTTGTATATTTATACAAAGTCATCTTATTGCCCCCATAATCTGGGTCCTCATTTTACCTACCTTAGAAAGGATGGAAGGCTGAGACAACCTTGAGCCTGGTGAGATTTGAACTTGCAGTAATTGTAGGCAGCAGATGTAAGTAGATGTTAATAACAGTGCTTTAGTCTGCTGAGCCACCAGAGCACCTTTTTTATTATTTGTATTCAGCAGGTTTTGACCAGTTCTGGAGAACCGGTAGCGGAAATTTTGAGTAGTTCAGATAACAGGTAAATACCACCTCTGAGTGGCCCCACCCCCATCTATTCGCTGCTTCACGAGTCCCAGCTGATCAGGAAGAAATGGGGATTTTGCAGTAACCTTGCCCTGGAATGGGGAAGGAATGGAGATTTTACAGTATCCTTCCCCTGGAATGGGTGGGAATGGAGATTTTACAGTATCCTTCCCCTGCCATGCCTACCAAGCCACGCCCACAGAACCGGTAGTAAAAAAATTTGAATCCCACCGATTGCAATGTATGTATGTATTTGTGTGGTGTGTGTGTGTATTTAATATATTTGCTACCTAGTGGCTGGTCATGGAATTTTAAAAATGAAGATCACCTGATCATAGCAGAAGCTCAGCACTATAGCAGTAGCTGGTAGCACTAAAACAGCCATACATTTCTCAAATTTCATTTCCTGGGGTCCCATGGGTCCCATATTTTGGGCACATTCTGTAAGGTAGTCCATTTGAGATACCTTGGTTCAAAAATTGTTGTCCTGTGATGCAGTCTTTTGCCCAATTAAAGGTCACAACCACAAACGTTTTTACAGTTTTTAACTACACTGGAATCTACAATTCCATTATTTCCTGATTAGATAATTTACAGTGGTACCTTAATGCTCAAGTGGTTTGAAACTCATCAAATTTGGTACTGAATGCATTTTGATGCAAATATTTTGTCCCAGTACTCATTGTTTGTTTGGTATTCAAGTCACAAGCTAGAACTTGTCAGTGTCAGTGTAATTAAAGGGGGTCTATAGTGAAGAAAAGGTTGAGAAACACTGCCTTATGGGGAAAAATTGTTTGGCACTCATTGCACGTCATGTCACATGATGTCTCACTTAATAATTGTGGGTTATTCACTTAAAAGCCACTCATAGTCTTCTATGATGATGAGATAGGTAGCAAATATATTATATGCCTACCTACCTACCTACCTACCTACATACATACATACATACATACATACTTTGTGGAAGTATAGTTGTAAACTGTCATGATCACATGATGTCTCGCTTAATTATTGCCTCACATAGTGATGGAATTTCCAGGCTCAACTATGGCTGTCAAACAAGGACTTAATCTACGGTATATGCCATCTCATACTGTAATCTCCTTTACCCTTTATAAGCCACCATTCATATAGCAAAACATATGGAAGTTACCATGGTATTTATTTCATTCATTTTAAGTACTGTTAACCATCTAATCTGAAGGTTAAAAAATGCCAATCCTATGGGGCAATTTACTTATGCAGAACCTAACATCTGGATGTTGAAATGAACAAGATCACAGAATTTCACCACTACTATCCAATCTGTGATGCCTCATTGACAGATTAATTTTAAATTATCCCCTATCTCTTCTCGTTTGCATGATTCCCCTGAAGCAATGGGCAATACTAAAATGCAAATATGGGTGGAGGCAAGACAAAAGGTTGGATAGAGCTAGACTGTTCCCAGGTCAGGGACAATAACAGCTGTTCTTAAATGGAGGCAGAGGTAGTTGCATAGACCAGGGGTTGGAGGGGTTGCATAGTCCGCGGCTCTGGAGCCACATGTGGCTCTTTCATCCTTCTGCTTTGGCTCCCTGTCACTGGTCAGCTACACAATTAATAGGGCTTTCGGTTAGGACAGGTAGAGGAAAAAGGACGCCATGCCAGGAGAAGACTCTATGGTGGGGGAACTGGACTTCCGGTCAGCTCCAGAATTGAACTGAGGGCTTCTGGTTAGGACCTTTGTGGCTCTTTGAGTGTTTAAGGTTGCGAACCCCTGGCATAGATGTTATTTGTGATTCTTGTTATTGTACTGTTTGCAACATTTTATCTTTGGCCTTTGGCCATTGAATTAAGGTGGCAAAACATGCTGTTGAGGCTAAGCCAAATAATTGGGGGAAACATGTGGCATTTGGGACTAAAGTTAGGGCAGTGCAACTTTGGGAAATACGTTTTGAGACAGAGAAAAGAGGTGGCTTTGTGGTTTCTTTGACGCCTGGCCCTTTGCAACAACAGTCTTCTAATTCTTCCCTTTCCCCTGCAAAGGATCTTGCAAACGATGAGCTGAAGCAGAGCGGATTTAACAGCCAAGATGTCTTAGGTGGACAATTCTCTGTTCCAAATAACTTCCTGCAGGGGACAGGCCCTAGGTCAATAGCACAATACTTGTTTTGTATGCAGATAATTCCGCATTTTATTCTCTCCTTTGTTAATTAAAACAGCTTCAGATAACAGATGATAGAATGACTTCTGCCTGAGATTCACGAGATCTTCATCTAGTCAATAGAAAAACACTGAACTAAAAGGACGGATAGTGAATGTTAGTTTAATTAAACTTCCTATATTCTTCTTGGGAGGCACTTTTCCTGGAGTAGAGGTTTTTTTGCTCTGTTGCTATGCAATGATACAACATGAATAGTGTTGTATCACAAAAGTGTACAGTTTTTTTAAAATTTTCCCTTCTTTTGGTGTAGGGAGTATTGGGGTGTTATTTATTCACAAATGCTTATTTATGCATAACTCCAGGACTCTGGGTAAATAAAACATAAACAAAAGAAGATAAAGGACAGGACAAAGGACGTCTGTCTGTCTGTCTGTCTGTCTGTCTGTCTAGCTCGTCCATCCATCTATCTATCTATCTATCTATCTATCTATCTATCTATCTATCTATCTATCTATCTATCTATCTGATCTATACTAAAACATATTTACAAAGTCCTGTTTAAACACAATAATAATAATCTGAAGATTCCTCTATGTGGAGATTTAGAAGTATAATGTTTATGTTCTTAGCATTTCAAGATTTATGCAACTTTGTTTCCTGCATTAAAAATGAGGAAAATAAGGAATGTTGGTGGCACAGTTAGAAATGGCTTCAGGGGAACATAAAGATGGCTTGGGGCTCATATCCCAGCTGTAGGAAAAGTGTTTCCTAAAACTGCCTTGCCAACAATTACTTGAGAACTCTGGCCTTTTAATTTCTGCCAAGGCTTGGATTCAAGGTCTCCTTCCAGGGTGCAGAACATAAGAGGCAAACTCGTTAGTTTGCTTTCCAGCTGTAATTGGTGCTTATGCTAAAAGGTAGTCAGTGATTTCTTCCTAAGTGTACAGTGACAGTTTTCTGTTATGTTGCCTCAAATACTGCAATATTTTCATCCCCCAAAAGCTTTTATACAGAAGGCAGCAGATGGTAAAGGCTGTTAGAGAGCTCTCTGCAAATTGATTGGCCCTGCCTCAATTTTTTTGTTATATAAAGGGCACCTTGTATATTGTCATTGCAAAGTCATCCTGATTTGATGGAAAAATGATTGTTCAACAAAATTTTATTTCAGTTATCAATTATTATGTTTAGCTTTTCTTCCTTTTATTCTTAAATCAGGGTAGAATGACACATTGCAGGTTACCATAACAGCATGATTGCTCTGGTAGCAGCAAACCCATTAGGCCTCTGGAGTGCTTCAAATGCTAAAGCAAAACAGGGCTTCGGAGCATATACGGCAGGCATAAAGCACACGCATGCAAATCCTTAAACACGTCTCTTTCTGGATCATTCTGCAATTGCAGATAATAGCAATGTCTTCCCTAGAAAAGATGTAGTTGCTTTAAAGCATTGTAAACAGATATTATGTAAGTGCACCTCAACGTATGTTTTCATCTTAGAATCTAAAGCACTACAGAACTCTAGTATCAACTCTTTAAACTTTGGGTTTTTTCCCATAAATTTCAGCTCTGTATGCTAGTTTTCTGTATATAACATAGTATCAATGAGAATGGGTAGGCTATGAAGAGAAGAGAAGAGAAGAGAAGAGAAGAGAAGAGAAGAGAAGAGAAGAGAAGAGAAGAGAAGAGAAGAGAAGAGAAGAGAATAACAGAGTTGGAAGGGACTAGAAGTTCCTTCCAACTCTGGACTCACATGGACTAGAAGACTTGGAGGTCTTCTAGTCCATGTGAGGAACCTCTGTATTCTGATTGAGGTGTATTTATTTCCAGTCACTTCGTGTTTAACATTTAAGCCTTACCCTTAACATTCTCTGTCACTGCTTTTTAGTTTTCTTCTTATTCTCCACCTTTTGTAGCACATCCTAGAGCCCACGGGTCTTATGCAGTCCCTGCACTTCTTTTTTGTAATTTCTAGAATTTAGTAACAATTGTCCAAACCTGGAGAAATGATTTCCCCATTGATTTTAAGCGGAAAACAAAAATGGCCGTGTAGAATATTAGCTGGGCTCAACACATATTTATATATTCTTTTTGTAAAAAAAAAACCCTGCCCTCTTTATTTCCAGCCTCACGTGCTTTTATTTATTATACTTCTATTATACTTAATTGACTTCATTATTACTGTTACATTATGTCATTACTGTTACCATTGTTTCTGTGGGTTTATTTTGCAACTTTGATTACTACATTGGTTATTTGTGTTCTATTTTATACTTTACTGTGGCTGTCTCACTTTTTATACCGTTGTGTGGCAGTTTTTATTACTGATTATTATTGCAAACCATTATGAATTTGTAGCTGAATCATTGGCAAAGAGGGGGAATAAAAATAAATGAATAAATTTGCAGTCTTTCTATACCACCCACATCAACAGTTTCTGAGCAGTTTACATAAACATAAATTCAACCCCTACAATAAAACATCTTAACCTTCTCCACATGAAGCGAATTGAGCTCCTGAAAGCATATAGGGGGTGTGCATAAGTGCACTAACATGCCTATCGTCCCTGTCATTGTATTTTTATTATTTTATTCTTGTTCTCATTTCTGTTTGACAAATTCTAATAAATAAATAAATAAATAAATAAATAAATAAATAAATAAATATAAAAATATAAAAGACAAGCAGCAGTAGCTCAATTACCATTAATCTTTGAGGGTTCACTCAAATGAAATTGTTTTTAAGCCTTGAAAAATCTAAATAAACGAGGGCCTAGCTAACCTTCTGAGGTATCAAGACATCCACAGCGTTACTCGCCTGCCATTGAACAGCTGAGTATTCAATATAGTGAAGGTACCTTACCAAACAGAAGACCTTTCCCACAGTTTCACATTGATGATAAGCAGCCAGGTGAAAAGTCCAAATTCTGTTGCAACCAAACTGCAACAACTATGAGTTCAGGCTTTTCTCTGCTAGAATCCACCCACCAACTCAGGTAGGAATGGAAGCAATGCTCCTGACAGAAAACTGCCAGCTTGACTGGAAAGAGGAGTCAAGCAGGGACCAAGTTTGGAATCGTTATACAGCTCCGAGTGGCATAAGCTTGATCTTCCCCAAGATCCAGGAAGCCTTATCTGGTTGTTTCCAAGGAAAGGCAAGCAGTCTGGGAAGATTCTGGTAACATAGATGGAAGACCATAACATTGTTTCCTTTAGCTATTTACAAGTGTCTCTTGTTACTTGCACCTGACATTTCTCACCATTTTTAAAAGATTTTATTATCCTGCCTTTATTACTTTTTTATAAATAACCAAGATGAGGAACAATATAAGGAACCTCATACTCCTTCCTCCTCCTATTTTCCTGATAACTCTGTGAGGTAGTTTGAGCTGAGAGAGAGCGACTAGCCCAAGGTTATACAGACAGTTTTCATGCCTAAGGAGTAGGAGGGACTAGAACTCACAGTTTCCTGGTTTCTAGGCCAGCACCTTAACCACCAGTGGTGGGATTCAGATTTTTTTATTACCAGTTCTGTAGGCATGGCTTGGTGGGCGTGGCAGGGGAAGGATACTGTAAAATCTCCATTCCCACCCCACTCCAGGGGAAGGATACTGCAAAATCCCCATTCCTTCCAGCCTCCAGGGAAAGATTACTGCAAAAGCCCCATTTCCTCCCGATCAACTGGGACTCGGGAGGCAGAGAATAGATGGGGGCGGGGCCAGTCAGAGGTGGTATTTACCAGTTCTCTGAACTACTCAAAATTTCTGCTACTGGTTCTCCAGAACTGGTCAGAACCTGCTGAATGCCACCTCTGTTAACCACTATACCAAATTGTCTCTCTCCACTGAAAGTAGTTGAGGAAGATGCTATGTTTGATGGTACAAAATTCTGCTAAATGGTTAGAAGAGGTAGAAGAAGGACTGTGTACCCATTCAGGTCCTAACAAAAGTTACACAGAGAATCAAATAATATATTTGACCTTTTCTGTGCAGAGGTAATTCCTCATCACTTTCTTCTGAATCTTCCCTCATGAAGTGACCTTCTCCATTGTTCCACTCACACATTTCTCAGTAATTTATTTGCTTTCTGAGCTTTGTGATATCAAAATTATTTACAGAATTTTGCATATTTGTTCAAAATATGAAATACAACAGTACTTTATTATTGAAAGTATCAATTTTTTTTTAAACCAAAAATGTAGTCTCTTAATTACTACCTTTAAGCACTAGTCATTCTGGAAAGGGAAGATCCTGACTATAGAAAATCAAATAAAAAATAATATGGGTCTCTGATTCTATTTCCAAGTTTCAATTGCTCAGTTCACTTTACTTTCCTCTTTCGTTAAGTCAACTAATTTTTTCTGCCCTTTTTCTCATTTGAGACAAACTGATTGATCTGACATTTTGAGTGAACTCAGTCTTAATAATTTTCTTCTCTGGGAGCTTAAATTTAAAGAATCTAGAAGACCCAGGAGAAGAAAAAAGGGGCAAATATCGCTTTGTTTGAACTATAATATCTTGGCTTTACTCCATTTTTTTTGTTGATAAAATATGAGCATAATCCAGGTATAACTGTGTTCTTGGAGTGCAGAAAGGCAGTGTAAGGGACTGGTCTCTTGATATGACATTCTGAATTAGTTAGTTGGTGTCTAATGAAGGAGTTAAAATCATAGGTCTCACAAGGTTTCTCAACTTCAACCATAGAAAACCTTCCCTCAGTGATACTCAACTCTGCTGGGTGGGAATTCTGGGAGTTGAAGTTCACACATCTTAAAGTTGCCAAGGTTAAACAACTCCCACACTCTTCGGGGAAAGATGAAGGATGAGGAGCTGGCTTCTCAAGATTCTTCAAATAATTGCTCCCTCATAACAGTGACTGCATAAACTACGAAAGAAGCAGTATACGTATGAATGAATGCTGAATCCATGTGGGTGTGTGACATCCCTGTATGTAATTGGAACACATATGTATACATGAAGGGTAAGGGGAAGTATGCATGAAATATGTCTGGGTGGATTTGGCATGTTTATTTTAACTGGGAGGAAAGAGTGTTTTAAAACATCCTGCAATTGTTCCTCAATACAAAAATATTTACTATAAAATGAACCTCCTGAAGTATCCTAATTTACCTGGATGGGGAGTTATCTGTCCTGCAGAAAAGAGAAAGGAAGTGCTTTGGATTTTCCCCAAAGCCTATAAATAGAAGTATTTATAGTTTATCATTAAGTTTATCGTTATCCTTATCGTTATCATTATAGTTTATCATTATCCTTATGATTCTTGATGAACGTATCTTTTCTTTTTCATACACTGAGAGCATATGCACCAAGACAAATTCCTTGTGTGTCCAATTACACTTGGCCAATAAAAAAATTCTATTCTATTCTATAATTATTAAACTGTTTTTAAGGAATTGTGTTTTGCAGCCTTGTGCTATTCCTGAAACTGTCATTATAACGGTAGATATATGTGGGAAACCCTTTTAAATATATTTTTTCCAATTGTCAGGGAAAGGGAAATGTAGGAATGATGTCATACACAGATTTATAAATTAAATATATACTATCTACCTAACCTAAACTGATTTGTAATAATTTGAAGTCAACTACTACTATCCTGTTACTTCTGAAACACCCCACCTTAATATGGAGGTTGCATGTCTCAGTGCACAGGAAAGCTCTCTTAAAAATTTAAGATTAAAAGTAATAGGTTACTGTTGGGTGGGAGTCTGTCCATTGCATGCAATTACATAAAGTGTTCAAAAATACATTAAAATGGATATTCATTGTGTTACTTTTAATGGTTGAACAGTGGCACTTAAAGAAATCCTACTGGTATTTTGCTACTTTTACTGGGAGATGTCCAACCAGTTTCCTCTATCATTAATTGAATTTTTGAAATGAGCTATTTAGTTAGGATTAAAAAACAAAACAAAACTGTAAGACTCCAACCTCACTCCTGAGTTAGCACAGCTGACCCTACTTCTTTCCTTGGCCGCCTGCATACTAACTAGGATCATCTTTTTTAAAAAAAAAAATGTTGAAAGTTGCTGTTCATTTTTCTTTGGGTAATTACGAGAGAAAGAGAACATTTGCGCACGCAAGGGTGAAGGTTGTTTTTTCCCCCTTCTTTTCATTTTTAAGGAGCAATATCCCAAATCTCATTAATCATCACCAATAGGCTGTGAAACCTCCATGGATGCTGTTATCCTGCACAGCCACTCTCTGACAGCTTCCTAATGGCTACCTGCTGAACGGGACTGGCTGTGCTGACAGTGGCACTCTGCTGAAGCTGCTCATTTTCTTCTAGTGCCCTCCAATTTCATTCATGGAACAGAGACAAACACACTCCAATTCTCTTCTCTGGAATTTAAGGTGCCAAGACCTGCAGAAAAGACAGTGCTACTTGCACAGCATTTTTATATGTTTTGAATGCACTATAAAGATTAACTAACTGATCTACAGGATACCATGGTGAGAGAGGAAATGAAGAATGGCACACACACTGTGTATAATGAAGTAATTTGAGTATGCCTGAAGGTATCAATGTAAGTCTTATTCATTAAACCAATTCCCTAAATTAGTTTGTTCAGATTCACTCCAAGTTTTCATTGCAGTTGGTTTATATATACTGTATATTGGTTGGTTGACTTAGATAATCCCCATCTGGATGTTCCCTTACTGTTTATGACCGAGGGACACACAGGCAACATTTTATTGTTTCGTTGCATTTATTTTTAAAACTTCCAAAATTCCTGTTTTAAAATTTGTACAGCCTAAACAAAGGGAGTAGCTTCAAGAAGTGTTAGTTTGTCTATCTAATTAGACATCAAGATAGAAAATAGATAGCTTTAGCTAATGGTGGATTGAGGTTTACTGGTTTACATCTGTATCAGTCACAAAGCTTCCTTTTTAAAAGAACCCTGCCTTTTTCAAAGGTATAAAATAAGATAATATCCAAATATTCTCTTCTCCTTAGAATTAAAGTCAGGTACAAATATTGTATTTTATGTTTTTAATGGCAAGACCTTGAAGAGACTTTGATACAAATTAAATTTGTCTTGCCCATGTTCACCGTATTAATTTATGCACATTCCCAAATTTTTCTTGGAGGAACAAGTATCTTAACTGTTATAGTATGTTTAGTCTGAACCTTTTCTTTTCAAAACTGGAAGCAAACTAGATACAATTTAAATACATAGTAAAGCATTGGTCTATACCAAGGATGTCAAACTCGATTTTATTGAGGGCCCCATCAGGGTTGTGTTTGACCTCGGGGGGCCGGGGTGGGCATAGCCATCTCGACGTCACTCATGTCAGAGGCACCTGTGGTGTCCTGAGCACTCTGCCAGTGAAAACGGGCTCCCAAGCTCCGTTTTTGGCTGCTACAGCCTCCTGCAACCCTCTACCAGTGAAAACAGAGCTCGGGAGGGCCACAGGAGGCCGTGGCACTGAAAACAGAGCTCGGGAGCCCATTTTCAGTAGCAGAAGCACTATGGGCCAGTCCTTCCCTGTTTCTAGGCTGGCCCCACAGGCCAGATCTAAGTACCCCACGAGCTGGATCTGGCCCCCAGGCCTTGAGTTTGACACCCCTGGTCTATACCAAAAAAAAAAAAATGCAATAGCAAAACAAAACTTGATTTCTAATGCTTGTGGGTGGGTCGATTTTCTACTGGCAGCAGCTTCTGTCTATCCCTACTTCCTAGCTCCTTGGTATTTCCTTCTTATTACAGAAACCACCATGTCACCACAGCATTTTAATATCTCCAGGGACGGAGATTTCAAGCTGTGCACTGGAAATCAACTTTAGTCATTCCACATTAGTCACTACTGATTGGTCCTTCCTCAGTTTTTGTAACGTTGTTTTGTTGATGATCACCAACATTGGGTGTGAGCTGGTGCTCTGAGAATAAACTACTAGTATAAAGTGATGTGTCTGAATGTCTCTTTTCATTTTATCTCTTAGAAGGTAAGTTGGGTTAAGAAGAGCCTAGTAAGTTGTCATAACTAAGGATGGGGTTGAATCAAAATTTCCTAGTCCAGCACCTTAACTATCATTCCATAGTTTGATTTTCAGATTCTCAAAGGCATCTATAAAGTGATACAATTGCACAAGATTAATAAAGTCAGCTCTCCAAAACTGGGAAAATTTAACAAAGATGCTTCAGTGGGTTTATTTTTATGGAAAAGCTTCTGCTATATTTCTGTGGGAAATATGGAATAGCTATCTGGTATTTTGCTGTATAATTTTCCTCTGGTGAAAGCCGATCATAAATCTTCAAAAGAAGAACAGTTTGACCTTTATGTACACAAGCTAAACCTCAGATAAAATTCTAATAATTATTAAAAAAAAGAGATGACTGTGAATTTCTTCGAATCTTTATAATATTTCTCTGGTTTTATTTGTATATAAGGGTATAAATGGAAAGTAGTTGTACATGGAATACTTCATGAGGAGCAATTTAACAGCATTGGACCATAACTTACATTATTTCTAAAACCTCTAAGCTAAACTTACAAAAAGTATAGTGGGGGATTAGAGTCTTTTCAGTAACTTGCTAGTCCCTTGGCTCACCCAGACCCACCCCAAACAAAGCTTGGAATGTTGTTGCTGTAATGCAACAAGGCTGGTGGCCATGCAGGCTGTAGACACTCTGGACTGCAGAGGCTGTGGTAGTTGTAGAAGGTTACAGCTGTGGAGAATGAAAACTAGCTTGTATGGTTGCGGAAGCCACCAAGACTGGAATCCAAGGTGGCTATGGAGGCTACAGGGATTCAAGTTGGCAGAGGCTATGGAGGCTGCAGAGACTGGAAACCATAACAACTGCAGAGGGTGCATAGGCCACAAAGAATGCATTAGTACTCTTCTGATAGTAGTGGCCTGGAAGTTTTGGAAAGTCACAGAGGCTCAGAGGGCACCACATGAAAGCTTGAGCCAGTAGAAAATATTAAGCCCAATATCTGACCTATGGAATCATGATTAATCTGGAAATTGTTGGGTGGAGTGGAAGTCCTTGGCTGCTGATCCCCTAGGCCAGTGATGGCTAACCTTTTTGCAGTTGCATGCCAAAAGCATGGGGAGTGTGGGGGGGGAGCGTGCATGCGTGCCCACACCCATTGTTCAATGCCCCCACACCCCACCTTTCTGCGCATGTGTGCACGCTCCCCGTGCTCCCCCCACTTTTGGCACGTGGTGGCACAGTGGACACGGTAGGCCCATTTTTTGCTCTCACCAGACTCCAGAGGCTTTCTAGGAACCTGGGGAGGGTGAAAACGGCCTTCTCCCCTAGAGGCCGGAATCGGCCCATTTCCCGACTTCCGGTGGGTCGGAAGGCCCGAAAATCAGTTGGCCGGTGCGCGCATGCACACTGGAACTGAACTAGGGCAAGGCTCATGTGCCCACAGATATGGCTCCATGTGCCACCTGTGGCACATATGTCATAGGTTTGCCATCACAGTCCTAGGCCATTTTCAATTTAAGGAATGAGGGTCCCATCACTGGGATGAGATGAGTGGGACTGGGGTATTTTCTCTTTTTTTCCCCTGCAGGAGCTTTTTCCCCCACCCCAGCCCCAAGTACATTGGCAGGGCAGCTAGTGGGGATTGAGTCCCCTATGGGCTGGGGATTCTATGTTTAATTTATGTGTAAGTGTGTGTTTCTGTGTGGTGATAAGGTGAAAATGAATACATTTCTTTGGATGGGATGAGGATATAAGGGATGGCAGTGGCATGCTGAACCACCTTGATAGTGGTAGTACAGAAAATGAATGATATGGCTAGAATTCAAGGGTGGGCCACACTTGAGGGCACCGGGATCCACTGTTTGAAGGTGGTCCTATTGTCCAGTTCTCAGTTTCTACCCTCTGTACCAGAATCTTGGTGGCCCCAGTCTGTTTCTGAATGCCAGACTGGCATTCCTTCTGAAAGCTTCCTTCATCTTATCAGTTACAACCACATAACACCAATTTTGTGGACAGTGCATTAGTTACCTATAACTTTCCAGGCTCATTTTTAACTTAAACTTATATGGTTTGACTTGCCTTAACTCCCAAGTATCTTCAGGACTGTCAACTTTGGGTTGAATTTGCCCATCAAGTTTAGTCAATTCAGAAGGGAATGCTAGACCTCTGGAACAGCCTGCTATGTTTTTGAAACATGTTAAAAATAGGGCTTTTAGTGCCTAATGACAATTGAGTGGGGACTGACAGCTGAGAAGTATTCATTTTGGCACTCTTAGAGTGTTTTGGATCAGTTTTATAACTGTCATGGTGTTTTAAAGTAGACTGTATGGAATGAAAAGTGTGAGTTCACACATCTTGATACAAAAAAAGACCAGCCACATTGTGGCTTTGGGTAATGTGTTTGATATCTTCACATATGTTGTTGGGAATAAACAGAAGTTATTCCCACATTTTATAAACACCAAAGGGCATAACTTGGGGGTTTGCAGTTGCCAAATTTAGCCAGATTCGGGGAAATGCCAACATTCTGGATCTGTCACAATTCCCTCTTCAAACAATATATGGTAAATTATTTGATCAATCTGAATGTTTTCTCCTCAAACCAAGTTGAGGTACCCTACACATCATCCCCTGTTCATAAATACTAATTCTCCCTTTAGAAATGGCATTTATGATCCACCATATACCGCTTTTGGCTGGTGTGATATGACAAACATCTTGAATGAGAGTCTAAAACCTATTGCTCACCCTTGCATATTTACAGCTAAATCAATCCCAAAACCAATCTATATTACATGTATAGGGAACAAATTAATAACACAGAAGGAAAAGAGCCAGTCAATCTTAGAATAGCTGAAGTTGATTGTACAACTTACTGTATTAACTCTCTTCTGTGAAGGCATAATTCTTTCAGGATTTTTCCCCCTCCCCTCCCTTTCCCCTTGCCTTATTCTTTAAGGTTTTGATTTACCATCACGAACATTGCAAACCTTAACTGATCCATTTTTAGTTTAGGAGAAAACACCCTGAATTGATGTTTTGGCTGTCTTTATAACAATGTTAAATGGTTGGAAACTGTCAAAGTAAAATACTTTTACTGCAGTGTTTCAAGTAAACAGTATAAACTGTATTGATCTTCTACAAAGTACAGAAACATTTCCCACGTTATTTAAAGTATAAGTACCTCTTTGGTTTAGTTTGGGCCTTCATCCGAGCATTCAAAAAGATTGATGGATGAGATGGAAAATTTCCTGTCTTGAAGGGTCTTTTTCAATTCACACATAATACATTGGCTATTCTACAGATAGAATCATTTCTGTTTCATCATTTCTTTTCTGAAGGAAAAAAAAAAGATGTATAGAGCTGGGTCAGACTTCTGAGCAAAGTTAAGAACTAGCTCTCCAAAACAAATCCCAAAATGCTAGGAAGCAAGCCTTGATGGCATCAAAGATTGTAACATCTCAGGTTTTTATATAACTCAGCTGGAGGCTTTTAACAATACAGCATGGAGATTACAAACTTAACACAATAATTGAAAAGACAGAACTCTGTGCTTTTATTTCTCAAATATTTTTCAAATATTTTTGTAGTTTGGTAATTTATCACATTATATCTGTCTGTCTTTTTGAAGTCGTTTCCCCACCACCACAAAGAATGGCCTACAGCAGGGGTGTCAAACTCAAGGTGTTACGTCATCATGTGACGTATCACAACTTTTTCCCCCTTCGCTAAACTGGACTTGAGTATGGCCAGCGCATGATGCATCCAACCTGCGGGCCGCAAGTTTGACACCCCTGGCCTACAGAATCAGGAATACAAAATCTCAGTCCAAGCACATAATCTACAAACCTATGATAACTAAAGGAAAGGGCATTGAAAGAGAAAACTAAGTCAATTTAGCCCCCAAATTATTGTTTTTCTCATACAGTCTGATCAACTGTACAAAAATTATGCCCCCCAGGAGAGAATATATACTGTCTGTTATGTTGATAACTTCAGAGGAAATTAAATATAAACAATGAAGGTTAAATTTCCTCATGACATTGTAAAAACAAACAAGCAACTCATTGGACGCTATCAGAATGATCCATCTATGATAAAAGATGAGGCATTTTTAAAAGGTTTCGCCATCCGGACCTTAATGCATTTCAAAATGCCTACAAATGAGGTGACCAACTTTTAACCTTAGTTGTTTTGAACAAGTGAAGGGCATTTCCCTTTGCATTTTGCTTTGTGCTGTTGAAGAGGCCTGTAGAAGATTCCAATATATGCTGACAATAAAAGAGATGAATTAGCATAACTGACTGTTTAGTTATTAAGATTAAATATCCTTTTATTGCAGATGTTTGCCAAGGCAAATGCTCCCCAGTGGAAGGCTCTAAGCAGTTAAGATAGATTTGATGAGGATTTTAATTGCTGTTATGCAACTGGTAATGGAAAGTTTTTGTTAAATGTCATGCAAAATCCAATCAATAATTTGAAAAAAAAAAGAAAGAAAGATCTCTTGTTGTGAAGGCCTTGGGCATTTTTGTGGAAATATTTTGGTGCCAGAAAAATTTCCTTAATTGCTTTGTCATTGCCTCCTCCCCTCTATTCTCTCCATGCTCCCCAACTCTGACTGCTTATTACAAGGAGGGCCAATTTGTTTTAATATGGGCAAATACATTTGTGCTGAGATAAAGAAAACCATGAGCACAATAAAGCTTCTTAAAGCACAGATAGAGAGAGGCACCCTGAGGGCTTATTAAACCTACTAATGGAACGTGTTTTCATCTCTCTGCTCACACCTATTTACTGAGGTAATCACTTAGAATAATTCCACTATGCTCAGAAAGGTGTGCCTGATTCCAAACCTCATTCTTGTAATGCATGAAGGCATTCTCAAACCAATTTGATTGTCACAGCTTTCCTTCCTCTCTGGTCTCCCCATATGTAAGCATTGTTGTATGCAGGATTGGCAGTGCGACGTCAGGCACATGTAACACAGAGGGAACCGGCATTTCCCAGCATTTCTTTTTGAGAAAAACATGACAGTTTAAAGACTTTGGAAAGCACATTCAACTTACTGTAATATAAAGAAGCTTTCTAAACTAAGGAGTGCATTTTGACTTACATATTCAATGGTCTTTAATAGTATCTGAAATGAAGACTTTCAGATATGTACAGGGGTGAAATCCAGCAGATTCTGACAGGTTCAGGAAAACCGATAGTGGAAATTTTGAGCATTTCAGAGAACTGGTAGCGGAAATTTTGAGCAGTTCGGCGAACCGGCAAATACCACCTCTGGCTGGCCCCAGAGTGGGGTGGGAATGGAGATTTTGCAATATCCTTCCCCTGCCATGCCCACCAAGCCACACCATGCCCACCAAGCCACACCCACAGAACAGTAAAAAAATTTGGATTTCACCATTGGATATGTATCGTTATGATGCGTACTAAACATTCCATATCTCGTTAGTCTCTAACTATTTTAGGCTATCCTCTTAGCCTAATTAAAGCAAGTTGCTAGCAATTTAAATGATTTTCCTAGCCTGGAAAGTTGGTTGCACGCTACGGTCATCCAGATGTTTAAACTGGATTTGACATTTTTATCCACCTATTGAGCCCTTCCCAAGAACCTGGAATAGGCCGATTTGGTGTTCTTTAATAATACTAAAGATATTGTTGCGGCATGTAAGCTGTTCCAAGTAAAGCTGCCTTTTGCAATTGACTGCTGGTGATTATGTGAATGTTGATTATACTCAAGTGGTGCTCCAGTGTTTTGGAATTGTACCCAAGGTGTCTGTTACTGTTAGTAGAAACCTTTGTTTTCTTTTGCTACACTCATTCTACTTCTATTTGCAGGTCTTTATATTTTCTTATTTTTTCCAGTTCTTTCTTTTCTATTCTGCTATCTCCAGGTATTGCAATATCCACTATCCAGATACTTTTTTTAAATCTTTCTTGTCAAGCGTTGTTAAATCTGGGGTATTGTATGGCAGATGCTTGCCTGTTTCACTCCTAAAGTCCCTGTCTTCATTTTGTAATACTAATACTTTGTCTATTTTGTGGTTCCACCAGTTCTTTTTTGCAGGCAAGTGGTTTATATTCCAAGGCATCATGGTTGCTACCTTGTCATGTTGTTTGTAATAATTGATCAGTGTGATCTTCTTGCAGCAATTAACTAGGTGGTCCATTGTTTCTTCAACTTCTCTGCAGAGACAGCAACTGCTTTCTGTTGCTGTCTTCTCAATTCTGGCTTAGTACGCATTTATTCCAAAGGCTTGGTCATGTGCAGCTACAATTCGCTTAGCCCTTCTGTCTCTTTCTTCAATTTTCCTGTCCTAAGCTAAATCTAGGTTTTGTTGTTATCTGTTTTGCCTGGTAGTTCTTATATATATACTCCGCTGCAGCTGCCGCCCACTGAGACGAAGAGGGGTATTGTAGGCTTTCATCAGTCCCCCCACAGACTCCACCGGCAGCCGCCATCTCCTCCATCATCTTCTCCATCTTCCCTGAGTCTTCCTGCTGTCCGGTAGACCATGTAAATGGGTGGGGCTCAGGACCCCAGAGACTGGCTCCAGATGGACTGGAAAGTTTCCTTACGGTTTAGTACTGAGTTGGTTTAATGTCAGGGTTCCAAGTAATAGATCCATTGCAAGCAAGATCTCCAGGCAGATAGATTTCTCAAAGAATAGCTTTATTGGAAATATCAAATTGGCACATATCTGGTGAAAACCAACTCTGAAGGGCCCCTTGGTTTTCACCTAATAAAATGTAAAAGTTTCCCCCCAGTCCCAAACAATCAGTTACATAGCCAATCAATGCAATGGTCTGGTGACATCACTCCTCCTTCCTCCAGCCAGGTATGAGAATGTCATACCAATGTTATACCAAGAGAAAGTATTTTATTTTGACTACACATCCCCAGATATCTCCAATCTCCCCTCCCTATCCCTCGCTCCAGTGTGGCAACACTGAAGCTCCAAGATGGCTTCCGCCAGGTCAGCTTCAGGGTTGACATATATATTTAGAAACTAACTAAAGAGAGAAGCAACCTGGAATTAAGGAGAAACTTCCTAACAGTGAGGATAATTGACCAGTGGAACAGCTTGCCTTCAGAAATTGTGGGTGCTCCATCACTGGAGGTTTTTAAGAAGAAGCTAGACAGCCACTTATCTGAAATAGTATAGGTTCTCGTACTTGAGCAGGGGGCTGGACTAGAAGATCTCCAAGGTCCCTTACAGATTCTATTCTATTCTATTCTATTCTATTCTATTCTATTCTATTCTATTCTATTCTATTCTATTCTATTCTATTCTATTCCATTCTATTCTATTTTGTCTAGGTTTTGTTATCCATTTTGCTTGAGATAGATAGATAGATAGATAGATAGATAGATAGATAGATAGATAGATAAACTATATATATAACTATATATATAAGTATAACTATAACTGCTAACACGACGAATGACACCAGACCCACACTCACGAGAGCCACACAGGATGTCACCACCACACATCCATGCAGAAAGCAGACTCAAACCCACACTGATAATGAGCCACGACCAAGGACCAGAAGCCAGACCACAGCTGCATCATCAGCCACTTTAAACCCCTCCAATACATACATGAAGCAGACTGACACCCACCATGAAGAGCTCGCACGGCCACAAACACGAAGCCAAACAACAACAACGCAGCTCACCAGCTCAAATCCCCCTGCAACTCAGACTAAGCTGAGCACAACCAAGTCCCCACCCAAACAGAACACACTCCCAGCCAATCAGAGCACAACCAACCCCCCATCCAATCAGAGCACAGCCAAGCCCCTAACCAATCAGAACACACCTCCACCCAATCAGAACACAGCCAAGTCCCCACCCAATCAGCTCACACCCCCACTAGCAGTTAAAATGAAGACACAGCTGCAATCTCACATTGCTCCTGGAAGCACGAAGCCGAGAACACCAGCCTGAAGATGACGAATGAGACTTCATCGAAACGTCGCCAAGACACTTCCAATTTTACGTGGGAGAAGACCCGAATAACCAAAGACATATATATATATATACATACATGCACACACACATACAGAGGCCATGTGATTCCTTTCTTGCCATAATTCTTTTCTATTCTTCATTCTATCTTTTTTTATAGGCCAGTTTGGTATCTCAGGTAGTAAGCCTTCATAGTATACCAGTGCATTTTCTTCACTGTCCTTCAGAGGCATTATTCCAATGCCCTTTTTTTCTTCTTCAACTGTTTGGTGTGCTTGGAACATTCCACATTCACTTCTGCTCCATCTCCTTTATCAACGCTGCACTCATGTTGTATTTCTTTGGGTTGTCCCAAAAATGCATCTTTCGATTGTGACTTTTTGGGTTTTCTTTTAAGACGTTTAGCTTCTTATCCAAGTAGCTTCTTCATCTCTGATTGGATGGTGGGGAATGAAAGGATTTATATTCCTTGCAGACAGCTGTCTGTTTGCATTTTTTTATAGAGAATCATTGAGGCCATCTGGACGTATATTTGTGTTGTCAGGGTCGACAACCATATCCTGGATGACTGAGAATCTCCATAGACATTTCTTTGGGTTATCCCATAGTTGGGCCCAGAACTGCAATTTCTTCTATATCAGGTATTGACTGGTTCACTGCAGTCTGTCCATTGATACATTGGTAGAAATGTTTCTGATTCAACTGGAATTGGAGATTCTGCCTATAGAGTGCAATTTGAACTTCATAGCTCCTGATTTTCTTGATTAAAGTTGATATCTGCTGCTTTATTATTTCCAGCGCTTTCTTGATCTTTGTTGTGTCTAGGTGATATTTCTTCTCAGGTATTCTTTGGTCTTTTTGTTCTTCAGCTTCTTTCATCTGTTCTAGTTTGTTTGTAGCATGCTGATCTTACTTTCTGGCCTATTCTTCCATTTTGGTGATGCACTGTTTGGCTTTTTTATTGTTTATTAATTTTGCATCCCAGGTATTCTGTTATAACAGCAGCAATGCTGTACATTAATTAATTTAATTCTTGCAGTGACTTGGTGCTTATACTTGATATTACAGTACTGACATCTTTTAATATTTGTGCTAGCTGTTTCTTTAGAACTACTGTAGCTTGCATTCAGGCAACCTATGGTTTCTGTCCTGTTCTAGATATTCAGTTATTTTTTTGTTTCAAATATTCTTTTTTAATTTGAAGGCCTTCTAAAGAAAAGGCAGAGGAGAGGGTGCCTGATTTGGGAACAAAACGTTCAATAGCTATGCTAGCTTTCTCTATTACTACTACTCCCCCCAATTTGCTGTTACAGACAGCTATTTCTGTCAAGGCTTCAATTTCTTTGCCCTGGATAGACCTTTGCAGTTTTTCCAATTTTAAATTGACATTGATCTGCTAACTTCTGTTATTTCTGATCCTGTACTGGTATATTATTTTCAGGCACCTTCTTTTTATAAGAATTGATTTGTAATAATAAATCATTATTTTGTTGTTTGTGTATTTGTGTATTTATGATGAGTAAACTTTTCTTCCAGTAGTCCTGCAGCTGTGTGCTCTGGTTGCTTAGCCAACAGCCCTGAGTCCTGTAGCCCATTTGTCACAAGATATCCAGGAACTCCAATACCTGACACAATCCTTGTTGACCCAAGTGTCGACTGAACCAGTATGGGTTTCTGTAAATCGGTCTCACCAGAGGCTCCCTTCATCTGGCTAGTCTGATGAGACCTATCCAGTGTGGTTGAATCACTAGCATAGCTCTCATCTTCCTATGCAAGCCCCACAATCACAAGGTAGTGCCTCACTGGGGGATTATTATTATTTTCCAAATCAAACAACTGTAGTTGTTTGTTCCTGGCCATTGTTCCTAATTGTGACTTGCTCTGCAACCCATTTCTTTGTGCCTGGTGGCTTTGTTTGATACATTTCTCAATGTAAGCACTCAGAAAAGGAAGCTTGCCAAATATACATCTATGGCAAAGCTGGCCAGGAGCTGAGATGCATTTTAAAGTCATTGAATATGCCATCCTGCCTCTTGCCTTGAGGGAGAGAAAATTACAATTTCAAAAACATGAAAACAAGGGGGAAACAGTAATAAACTGGGAAGTGATGCTCCTTCGAAGGTGGACAGCTCCCTAGGAGGTGGCCCCTAATTGTAGCAATCACTTTTAGGTGTTCTAATGCACTCAAGTGAATTATGCATCACACAGCTACTGAATGACAACAACCATTTCTGACTCCATTAATATGGAAGATTTCAGCCAAATGCTTTTAAACGATAGCTTCTCTTTATTTGTAATTTCAGACTCTATTGATTTCCTTCTGTTCCCTTCATTATGATTTCAATTGATTACCTTGGCAACTGCAGTAACAATGATTGTACTTGACACTGTCTGAGACTCTTGAGATGGTATTTGAATAGGAATGGTATAATTTGGGGGGAATATGCCTACAAGAACCTGCCATTAAGAGTACACTTACACTTCGCTTTTATTGACTACCCCTTCTTTTGAGTAGGCTCCTGTCATGGACTCTGCTGTTACAAGGGACTATTGCAGAAATTGTGTATAATTTCTGTGGCTCTTAAAGTAAAAGTTTCCTATAAAGTAGCATTTTTTTCTTTTACTACATGGATTTTTCTTAGTTTCTCACCAGTATTCTTGATACGTATAGGTTTTACAAAGACTTCTGCTATTTGTTAGTGTGAATCGCATTAAAAATCCAATCCAATTAGATACCAACTATTCTTTTTCATGGATTGCTTCTGTTTCCCATTCTGAATTTCCATTTTCCAAATCAAAATAACTTTGGGATCAAAAAGATATATTCCAGAGCAGAATCATAATAACATCTCCACAATATCCTATGGTAAAAATAAACTTACACTCACACATACATCAGCTAGGGTAACAGAAGCAACAGAGAAAGAAAAATGGGTTTTGTTTTGTTTTTTTTTTTTAAAAAAAAAAATCCTGTTTCTGATTCTTCACATATAATTACTTTCCAAAAGGAATGCAATAGAAGCTTCTGGCTGAACAATAAATATAGTCTTGAGCTGCAAGTGCTAGATATGCGGTATACCAATCACATAATCATTATGCTTCAATCCGTGGAGGCATTCAGCTAATGTGTATGTGGAATTTAGTAATGTGTATTGACCTTATACTCCCACCAGAGACACAGGCTCAATACTGCTTGGTAACCCTACTCTACCTTGTCAACAGCAAGTAGAATTATAAAATCGAAATAACTTCTTTTCCCAAATAAGGGAGAGGGCTTTTTCTGAGAAAAGTGGCAGAAACCAAGATGTATGGTCTGTGGAAGATACATCTAGAGCAGGGGTGAAATGCTCCCGGTTCGGACCAGATCGCCCAATCCAGTAGCGATGGCAGCAGGTGGTTCAGAGAACTGGTAGCAAAAATCCCTGCCCCCCCCACAATGCCCAGCTGAGCCGTGCAATCATCAGAGGCTTTTTTTAAAAAAAATTAAATGCATTTTTTCTACAACCTCTTCAGCCGAAGAGGTTGTAGAAAAAAATGTTTTTAAAAGTAAAAAAAACCTCTGACAATCAGGCAATTCAGCTGAGATCGTCAGAGCTTTTAAAAGCACTTTTTTACAACCTCTTTGGCCGAAGAGGTGTAGAAAACCTGGTTTTATAAGTAAAAAAAAAAAAAAGTTGGCCATGCCACCCAGTCATATTCCCCCCCACCAAGCCACGCCCACAGAACCGGTAGTAACAAATTTTACATTTCACCACTGATCTAGAGCTCCGTGTTTTTTAGGCCAGGGATGCATGTCTCCTAACTAAACATATACAAAACATTATAGATGGGGTAAATGAGTGCATTAAAAAACAGAAGGCAATTATTGGCATTCACTTACCAAGCCAGACACAATTTATTTACTCAGTTCAATTTATTCAATAGTCAGGTATGTGATGTTACAGGGTAAGTATGGTTTGGCTCCTTAATTTCCAAAATTACCCCAAATTTACTCTCATCAAGCATGACAAGAATTCCTCATTTAGTGTCCACAATTGGGACCCACGACCTAGTCACTCCGCAAAGCGGATGCTAAGTAAAACCACACCTGTGCTTATGATCTTCCTTCAGCTTTCCTTTGCTTTACTAACCTGCAAAGGTTGCAAATAGAAGGACTGGTTGTAAAGTTACTTTTTCAGCTCCCCTGGAACTGTGAATGGTCACTAAATGAGGCAGACGCTAAATGAGGATTACATTATCAGCAAGTTGTCGTTTCAATGCTGAGGCTGTCACAATCAAGAGACGTAACACACACACACTTACAGGGGTGAATTGGGATCCCCAAGTCCCTCTCCTTATTGGTCTCCACATCTAAACTGGGATAAACCTTACCGCTTGGAAGCCGATGCTAGAAGCCACACTGGAAGAGAGGCTGATCCACCAGATCCAGTGCCCTAGATAGTCAAGGCAATGCAGAATCACCAAACCTCCAGCCATATAAAGAGAACCAGGATCTAAGTCAGCACAAATCCCTCCTTTTGGCTTCCCCTTCAGGGCCTGCAGCCCCCAAAGCTTGAGAATGATCAAGAGCAGAGCAGGCTTTTCCAAAAGGCTCCACCCTGCAAAAGAGGGGAACTGAACTTGGACCTAATTGGAGTAAGTCAGAGGCCTGGCAGCAATCCCACGTCCTGCCCTCCACAAATGGCCTGCATTATTTAAGTTTACCTTAATCACTTCACAATTCTTTTTCAGATGGAAGCTCACATTTAGTTTGTGGGAGCCACCTATCAAAGTAATTGAGGCCAAGACAAGGAAATGGGTGGAACCAGGAGAAAAAGAAAATTTGATAACATTGCAATTAAAGTTGATGGCATGAGACGAATAGGGCTATTGCCAGCATACTAACAACATCCCCCCTTCTTTCACATTCAGAATTACAGTACAGCCACTTTTGAAATGATTCGTTTTATGTATGTATGTATGTATGTATGTATGTATGTATGTATGTATGTATGTATCTGTCTGTATCTATCTATCTATCTATCTATCTATCTATCTATCTTCTATCTAGCATCTATCTATCTATCTATCTATCTATCTATCTATCTATCTATCTATCATCTATCTATCAAATTTATGCACCTGCCCATCTCCTTTGAAGTGACTCTGGGCAGCAGGCAATATAACTATCTACAAACTTGATTGCAGGTAGTCTTCGACTTATGACCACAACTGAGCCCAAAATTTCGGTGGCTAAGTGACACAGTTGTTAAGTATGTTCTGCCCCGTTTTACTTTTCTTGCCATAATTGTTAAGCAAATCAATGAAGTGGTTATTAACATAACATAACCATAATTGGTTTCCAACCAATCTGAACTAATGGCACTATCACTTCAGTGCTGTTGCAACTGGACAAAATGTTGCTTTTGCTCTGTTCAGTCAGTCCTATTTATCAGCAGAACCACAGTGCTACCCACCAGCTACAAGATCCTGGGATCAAACTGTTCCAATCCTGAAATGCCCACTTGTTTTCTG
This sequence comes from Arizona elegans, assembly GCA_022577455.1. NCBI lineage: Eukaryota > Metazoa > Chordata > Lepidosauria > Squamata > Colubridae > Arizona > Arizona elegans. The sequence goes on along the minus strand of JAKOOJ010000008.1, from coordinate 24,103,133 downwards.
TGGAAATCAATTTGGCCAAGTTTCTCCCGGTTCTCTGGACTGACCTTTGTTTCACTCCCTCCTCCAGCATTCCTATGTTCTTTAGCTTTCTAAGAGGGTTAAACTCTGCATGAAGTAACTTCAGAAAATCTGGGAAACCATGGGGGTCATGGTTGATTCAGTGATTCAGAGTTGGAGTCCAACAGCATTCATGGCCTGTTTGAAAGCTTTATAGAAGTATCTTCTACCTATTATTAGAAAGAGAATATTAGCTTAAATGCCCATTCAGTCTGCTCCTCTCCATACCTGTATTCCTATATTGAACCCTTCTCCACAATTATCTGCCTTTCACTATCTGGCTTTGAAGGCAATGGAATATAGAGTCTGCAAGCAAATAAGAGGAAGTTGATAGAGACATCATGCTAAACCAGATGGTTGGTATGGACAATACTTAGTAGCTTTGTGTTTTGAAAGCAAATAATGGAACCTTTCTTCCTTTAATGTTCTGGAACTTTTTTCTGAATCATCCAATCATCGGCTGTCTTTGGGACACATCTAACTTAACAGGCAGTCTATTACATATTTATATAAAATATCCTTTCATCTTTAATTGAATATGAAAAATTGTTTAAAAGAAACCTTAAGCTTCCCTAGGAAAATCACTGTAAAATCTCTGTGATGTGCTGGACTTAGCTAGAGAACTGCAACTGAAAGCAGAACTAATAGAGAGCTGAAGCAGATTGTGACTTGTTTGATAAGCCCTGTATTGTGAGTCATATTTAAGAAGCTAATGGAATTAGTTGGTTATAATTAAGCCTGATAGAAAGAGCTAACTGCAGTTGGCACATCAAAAAAGATTGTTCAATGAAGCAGTTTTCGCCTACATATTTCTATCACCAGATGCTGACTAATCAAGTTTCTCTGAATATGAGCACCCCTCAACTAAGAAACAGGGTCACCTATTTTCCTACAGCCTTGCTCTCTATGAAATAGTCTCAGAAAGAAATCAAATTTAAATCCTTTAGAAAAATCAAATTGGGGAGGAGCAATGTATAAACATAATTATTATATCCCTTTCTTTGTTTAAGATAATTTAACCTTTCTACTCACATCTCTGTTCATTTTTTTAAAGATGGCATTTAAAAATATAATATCTGGTCAGCTCACTTAGAAAACCATAGCTATTATTTTTACCCTCTGCATATTTGGTCTTAAATTCTGGTTTGTTTCTAAATAATGCCTGTGTTTGCATTAAATGTTGTGCTACAAAAAAAAAAAAAAAAAAAAAAGAAGAAGAAGAATTGAGAAGTACATAAGCACCACCGTCTTACACAAACACACCATTTGGATGACTTACTGTATAAACCAGAAGTTTCTAACACCTAGAGTGGCTACTATTTTGGAACTGCAGAAATTGGGATTTGAAAGCCATGCCTTAGTATAGCTTTCACATTCTGGTTTCTATACATTTACAATGGGATCATTCTCGGTTCAAGGAATATGGTAAAACTCAGACTTTGTTTAATGAGCCATGTGTGATAGGGGAAGATGTAAGACGGTAACATATGCATTACCATTAACTTTTCATTTTGGGTTAGTGAGCACAGACAATATCCTTGATGGTTTCACTGAACACCGAACTAGTGTTTAGCAAACCTCTAGAGCTGGTCAAATAGAACATGTAAATAGTGCACATAATTGCATTCCCTAAGAGACATCAGTTTCTTAAAAAAAAAAAAAGTTATACCAGTAAGAAATGGATGGCAGGTTGCGGCATCTGATCCTCTTTCCTGTGTAATCCTTCTTCTCCTTCCCATGTCAGCAGGAGATGTGCTGTAATCAAAAATTGAATCCAATCCCTTGCTAAACCATTGCTGGTCTTTCTTAAAATGTTAAGCTCTTAGCTTTTGCTGCAGTTTACCTGGAGTTAACTCTGCTTTAAGCTGATAGCAAACTCTGGATTTTCAGCAAAGGAAGAATTATGCCCTCAACAACTGCCTAACCACACATTTTCACATCAAACACTTTTTTTCTTACTTGCAGCTATTTTTTTCCCCCACAGCAGATAAAGCCAGACTAATTAAAAAAATAATTAAAGGGTTGAAAGCTGCCATATGAGTTGTGACAACATATCAACTTTTGTTTGCTCCAGCTGCTTTTCACCTCTAGCAACATGACAGTTCACATGGCAGCTTCGCTTATCTGACAGGGGTGCCAGCATTTTCAAATCATGAGCTTCATTTGAACAGCGAAATTGGTTGTGCTGTCATGTTGCATTCCATGAGGCAGGGATCCGCAACTGCATTTATCAGCTTGTCACCAGCAACCAGAAAATCCCTTTGCGGCTAGAGCAATTGCCCTCTCCTTTGGCCCACACAGAGACCCTGGCTGGGGGTGTACAGTTGATGGCAGATTGGGAGATGCTCAAAGGTAATAAGAATCTCTTCCATTATTGCCAGGTGTCTCAAAAGCCCAGCAGTTCAGAATCACCCAAGAAGCCTATATTTCCTAGGGTTGCCAGGTCTGCTTCCAAAAAATAGTGGACAAGTGGGGGGGAGGGGGGGGGAGTGTTTAAGTAGTAAAAAAATAAAAAAAAATTACAATTAAATTATATATTTTCTTACAAACATTTTAACACCTATTAAAATAATCACTTCAAAACTTTACTTAAAATTCAAAACATCAAATATATTATAATAATATGTAAAATATTAAATTACATTTTACTTTGCTGTCGTGTGTATTTTTTATTTGACTGCGCAGCTTTGATCAATTCTTTGTGTTTAAGGAATAATTCTTTAATTTCAGTACAACGTTGAGAAATATTAAAAAATATACAAAGTTCACTTTGAACTGATGGTACAAGCAGTCGGTTACGTTTGTCAGTCCACACATTTCCCATGACGCTGAAAATTCGTTCAACATTTGCATTTGATACCGGAATTGATACACAATACTGGAACAGTTTCAGTAAACTCGGAGCTGGCTCTTTCTTGAAAAAGTACGTCCACTTATCAAGGGATGAATCGCCCTGCAGATGAACATAAACTTCTTCTAAGGCAGAAATTTCATCGAAGAGAGTGTTGGGTAGAAGTTCTTCTTGCCATGCTGATAATAACCAGATGTTCGTCATTTCTTCTAAAGTTGGAGGATTATTGCGATCAATTAGATTGAAACAATTTAGCGTCTCATATACTGAATCGGTGAAATTATACCACTTTTCTAGGTATGCAATGGCTCTTTGATACATGTTGATGGCTTCTTTCTTGAACGTTTGCACAGCATTCTCAGGCAAATGTTTTTTACGTAAGGCAAATAAAACTTTCATTCCAAAAAACTGCTCATCGTATTTTTTTTGCAAAGAATCACACAGTTTACACATGATAATGTGAAGATCACATGCAAGAATTTTCTTGCTTTCCAGCTTCAGTAGGGTGTCTTGCATTATTGACATGAAGAAGTGCGTGAAATATAAATACAATTCTGAAATTGTTAGTTCATCGTCCTTTGCGAGTTCATTTTCCTGATCTGAAATAAGGTTCCAGATAACCTTATGGCACTCATCAGATCCAAGAGAAATAAAATACAATTTTAGAGGTATCCAGTTTAAAAGAAGTCTTTCGACCGCTTTAAACAAACTTAACCAACGTGTTGGAACATGGCGCTAAACTTCATGGAATTCTGACTCGCAAAACTTATGTACCATTTCATCATAAAGCTTTTGAATAAAAAAAATGTCCACTATTTTGTGAAAGAAAATAGTGAACATAATGTGAAAAAAGTGGACTGTCCGCTCAAATAGTGGACACCTGGCAACCGTAATATTTCCCCAAAGTCTCAACTTAGGAGAAGGATCTGACATGTTTAGGGGTTAAAGGGGCCAATGTGATTTTTACAAATTTGAATGCTAATAACTTCTAGAGGTAATCATACATTTGCTGCAGAAATAACAACGAAGATTCCTGTATCGCTTTAAGGCTGAGCAAATTTCTTAACACAAAAGCTTTGACTGCTTTTTTACTGCCGCATCATATTTGTGAAGCTAACAAAATAAAGACAAGCTCTTGGTTATGTTGTGAAAATGATGGTAAAGGCGACCAGTCTTCTCCAATGTTGGAGATGTGCTGAAGTTGCATAGATTTCCCAGCTTTTAGCCAGGCTGGCTGGGAATTCTGGGAGTTCCAGTCTGGAGGGCACTCTTGAAATAGGTGAAAGTATGCCAAGACTGAACAAAGCATGAATGTCTCATTGATTTCAATATGTTTATTCTACATAGACTAAGTTTGGATCAAGCCCAGCATCAAGAAAAGGCTCTTTTATTTGCCCAGATTTTCTAACATATGACAGCTGCTTTTAATTGGTGGTTTTATGGGTTCTCTCCATTTTGTCATTGTCATCTCTCTCTGTGTTCGCTGCTAATTTTAATGGGCTCTCATTGTTGTGCAAAACTGTATCTGTAATTTTATTATTTTAATTATGGAAGCCATCCGGAGAATTTTTAACTGAAAAGCAGCAGGCAAGTATTCCAAACAAGGAACTAAAGAAAAATAAAAGCAGTTCTGCATTAGATCCATCCAATGCCACCTATGTCAATTATACCCTATAATATTGTGTGTGTGTGTGTGTGTGTGTGTGTGTGTGTGTGTATTTCAATAAAAGTGGCCCATTTTCTCTTATGGCCTTTCTCTCCTGGAGCCACATTTGCGGATCTAATTTTGACAATCTGGTTTTTAATGGGCCCACTCAGCTCCTTTTCTCTAAAGCATTCTTTAAACTGCAACAATATTTGGAACTCCTAGCTCTTGATTTTCCAATGACAGCCTGTATATTTTGTTCCCTTCTCCTAAAAATGCTACCACAGCAAAAAGCCAAAAAAAAAAAAAAAAGAGCCTTGTTTAGATACTAGTTTACAAAGGCAAATAATAAATTCTACATAGAGGTAGCAACCATTATAGTGTGTTAATAATTTCTGGCGTAATGAAAGTACATCTCAGGTACAGAGAAACATTTATACTGGCACTAATATGATTAATAAAGCATAAGTGCAGTAGCACTTATCATTCTATAATAATTTAGCCCTTTTTTATATATTCAAACATTCAGTTCTTCCAATTTGTCTCTCTTTCAAGGTCTCAGAGATTTGACATTTCATCTTTGCAAGGATACCAATGTAGCCAGCTTCGATTATAAATACAAATATATATGAATGACACAGCCTTCTTGGACTATACCAGTTCAGAATGCAGCAAAAATTTCCTACTTCAGTTCCCTGCATATGTATGTACTAGCTAGAAAAAGGACTCAAGTTTGGATGTTTAGTATTTATGTGTAATAATGTTTAGCTGGTAAACATGCAAAAGTATTATTTATCTGTGGGTAAATATGAACAGTTACATAATCTGACTTGGATTTTATACTTTATTGGTTTTAGCTTTCAAGTCCCCACATATTCTGTAATATAACAATAGAAATTCCAATCCAACATGAACAAAACTTGCAATGTTCACTGGTTGAGTTCACACAACATACTAACACATGCTTTGTTTAATTATACTTTATTTAATAATCTACAATAATCAGGCTATGGGATATGTTATGTCCCAATTGCTAAGCTGGAAAAGCTTTGGTTTCTATCTGGTTGGGCTACTACATGTGAACACTGGCTGTTGTGGAGAATTCACAAAAGTAGAGGTGTATTTTGAGAGACAGTTTGATGTAGTGGTTAAGGTGCTGCCTAGAAACTGGGAAACGGTGAGTTCTAGTCCCACTTTAGGCATGAAAGCCAACTGGGTGACTTTGGCCAGTCAGTCTCTCTCTATTCAACCCAGCTCACAGGATTGTTGTTGTTGTGGGGAAAACAGGAGAAGGAAGGAGTATTATGTATGTTCACTGCCTTGAGTTATTTATAAAATTAATAAAGGCAAGATAAAAAAAAATCTAATAATAAAATTGGGTTGGCAGAATAGCCTAGGTTGTAGTCTGTTCTATACAATCTGTTCATTTTGAGAAGAATACAGAAGGCCCTGTAAAACTACATGGCTTTTCTGTGCATTGTCCTAAATAATGCTGCTTTCCAAATGCATTTAAGTAAGAAGAAGGTTGTCTTTCTGGTGAGAAGCCTGAGAAATAATAGGAAAGTTAGAATACTGTTCATGTTTGAATCATTCTGGGCACATAAATTGCTAAATATAACAATCTGATTACCATATGCTGATTCTTGCACAATGATTGGGCAGTCAGTATGTTTTGTGATGTTTACATTGGAACAGTTCCCATCTATCTATATACTGGGTTAAAAATGTTGTCGCTGATAAAGCACATTCTAGTAAAGTCTAGAAAAGTCTAGAAAAGTCTAGTGACCACTTAAGGATAGGCATGTAAAGATGCAACCAGGTCAATGAAGGAGAAGGCAGATAAATAATTTGGCCTAGATTTCAAGCTCAAAGAGATTCTCAAATTGATATTTGAAGTTTCTGTTATACATATACATAGACTCACTTTTGAGTACTTTTACTTTTTTCATATACAGATGCAACCCAGCCCCGAAATTGTTTGTTAAAAGTTAATTTGTCAAAAACAAAGATATTCTTTTCCTGGAAATATACTCTCGTTACATATGTTTTTGAAAATAAAGAGAAGAAATACTGACTTAAATGAGAATAGTGAACAAGAGTAGCGCCTCCATTCGATTCAGAACAAATAGAAAGGCCTGGTGAATGCATTCCGTAGAAGTTACCCATTCTGGCATTTGCCTGGGGAACAATTGGGGGCTTGCCAAGAGTAACATGCATAAATGCAGCATCAATAGTGAATGCTGACATGTTTATAGCACACCACTAGACCGAATCTGAAGAAGTTGGCTTCTTTCCAAGAAAACAGCCATAAAAAGGAACCTGTCTGTTACTTTGTGTGTGTGTGTGTGTGTGTGTGTGTGTGTGTGTGTGTGTGTGTGTGGCGTTAAAATCAAGGAAGGTAACAGTAACACTGCAAGGCACACCTGAAACTCAATTGAACTCTTCAGGACAATTTCATATCATAGCAAAGATTATTTTTTTTAAAAAAGAATAAGTAAATTGATGTTAATTGCAAAAAAGAAAGGAAGGCAGACTTTCCCAATTTAATGTCTTCAGATCTACAGTCCAAAGAATTTCCAAACTGCACTGGTCCCATTGATTGGAAGTTCTAGAAAAGAACTTGGGAAGGCTGCTTTGGAAGCATGAAAGGATAACCAGACATATGAATATTTAGCTCCTGCCCTTTTTCAATCCTACAATTAGTCTTCTGTTTCCTAATTCTGAGTAGCTAGCTCATCTGCCTCCATTTAGATCAGGAGTGTCCAACCTTGGCAAATTTAAGACTTGTGGATTTCAATTCTCAGAATTCCCCAGCCAATGTCTTTACAGAGGCTTGGTGTAATATTGTTTTTTGTCCCTTCTACAACTCCTTGTTAAATTATTTTGTGAAATTTTTGTCTTTCGTGGTATTGGCTTCTGTCTTCTCTTCCTTTCCGCTTCCTCTCCTTCCTCCTCATTAAGTGTTGTACCTTATGATTTTTGACGAATGTATCTTTTCTTTTATGTACACTGAGAGCATATGCACCAAGACAAATTCCTTATGTGTTCTATCACACTTGGTCTATTCTATTCTATTCTATTCTATTCTATTCTATTCTATTCTATTCTATTCTATTCTATTCTATTCTATTCTATTCTATTCTATTCTATTCCATTCCATTCCATTCCATTCCATTCCCATTCCCATTCCCATTCCCTCTCCTCTCCTCTCCTCTCCTCTCCTCTCCTCTCCTCTCCTCTTCACAATTTCTACAGTTTGTTCTGACATTCAGGTAGCCTTCTACTGACATTTTTGGAAGCCTCTTTTCATAATCACCCTCACTAACGTCTTTAAGTTGATTCCATAATTACTCTGATTCACTATCAATGAAGTTCATGGCTTTAAAGCAATTCACGATACTCTTCCTGAAAATGGTAGGCACCTGGCCATGTTTTAACAGAATAACAGAGTTGGAAGAGACCTTGCAGGTCTTCTAATCCAACCCCGCTGCTCAAGCAGGAAACCCTATGCCAGTTCAGATAAATGGTTGTCCAATCTCTTCTTAAAAACCTTCAGTGTTAGAGCACCCACAACTTCTGGAAGCCAAGTGATTCCACTGATCTTTGACGCTATAATTGAGCTTCCTTTTAGTAATAATATAGTCAATTTACTTTCTGTATATTCTATGTGGTGATGTCCATGCATGAGGCATCATTTTGTTTGTTTGGAGACAGTTATGAAGAAATCATTAGAGTGGCAGAAATTGATAACTTGGTCTCCTCACTCATTTCAGTTTGCTATGCCAGACTATCTAGCTATATTTTCCTCTTTCGTGTTTCTAACTTCAGCATGTCAGTCTCCAATCACAAGCACAAACATCTTGCTTGAATGTTCTGTCTCAATTTAAATTGAATTTGATCATAAAATTCATCAACGTCTCTTCTTCTGCATCAGTGGTTGGAGCATAAATGTGAATGATCATCATATTAAAAAAGGATTGTTCATAAATCTAATCAATATTATTCAGTCATTGATTGCATTGTTGTCAAGTACTGTTCTTATAACCTTCCTGATGATAAAAGCAACACTGTTCCTTGTTGTTGTTTGCATCCCGAGTAATAAACTGATCCAAGTCCATTTCAATTTGCTGATGCCTAAGATGTCAATTTGTAGTCATTTTATTTTATCTTTCGCTGTGTTGAGCTTCTTACATGCACCCTGTGTTCATGTTTCTTACATTCCCCATTCCTACTGTAGTTCTGTCTTTGCAGCTTTGGATTTTGTTTTTGTGTATGGTAGACATCCCGCAGGCTTTAATCTAGTCATGTCATAAATACCATTAATACTGCAAAAGATCCTCAGTTCCTCTTCAGCAGCATGTTGAGTGCCATCATCCAGCCAGCACTATATCATCAATCATTTTTACAGGTTCTATCCATGTGATTTTCTTGGTTAAAAAAGCAGGAGTAGTTTACCATTGTCTTCTGCTCAGTATTCATTGTTGCCTTTGCCATTGTCAGTAAAGTGATCATCCACCTTCTGCATCTTCGTAAATGGTCGCTACCAATATAGGTCTCTGCTTGCTTTGGCTAGGCAGCTGAAATAACCTTTACTCCTTGGGTGACACTGCCGGCAATATACACATTTGATACACACTCCTGATATTCTTTTTCATCCCTTCCAAGAGTAAGCCCCCCTCCCTGATGAGACAGCATAGTAGGACTTGGGAGCCCCACCAAAGGTCATCTGATGTAGGAGACCGACTGGCAGAACCCGGGGAGGAGTTAAATGATGCATCAGTTTAGAATCCTTCCATAGTCATAAAAAGAACAAAGTCCAACCTCCCCTTTGAATATCATTGACCTTTATTTAATTATGTCTAGGTGCTAACCAGTAGTCGGAGGAGATTCCCGTACTTTAGCAATAAATCAGTAACTTAGAGCCTTCAAGGGTGGACCTGGTTTTTGGACTTGACGTCTACCAGCACAACCAATACCATTTCCATCCTGTTCCCAACCCAGAATCTTGGATGAAAGAGGCCTAGATAATCTGGGCACCTACCGTAGGAGCTGAATTCCTTTCCCCAATATAATTTTCTTTATGATGCATCAGGATTGACGTTAAACCAATTAGAAAAGAATATCTAATCTCCAAAGCGGTGGGTTCTGCAGTGGAAATAGATTCAATCTGTATGCTTGCATGCAGATATGCTGCAAATCCGAGATGCTTTTACAGTTCACCTTTCACTGCTACCCCCCCCCCTCTCTCTCTCTCTCTCCCTCCCTCCCTCCCTCCCTCCCTCTGTCTCTCTCTCTCTCTTTTTGCAGTCTTAAAGGCACTGAATGTACTAAACTGGATGTAGTCTTCGTCTGAGAAGGGCACAAATGAAAAAAGATAGATCACCAAAGTCTCATGTCACTCTTTTCTCACTCTTCCTTTCCTCCTCCTTGCTATTTGATCCATTTGTTAGATTGAATCTCTTGTCGATCTTTTTTTTCCCTGCTCTTTTTTTCTGGCTTAGCTGCTCTAATTCATTTTCTGTATGCTACCCTTCTTCTCTTGCTTCTGCTGGCCATAAGGGCCACTGCCTGCTGCTTTCTCTCCTGCCCTATTTTCTGTCAGTTGAAAATTTTGTTCCCTTATGCGTCTAGGTTCCTCCTCCTCACTTTTGCTGTGGACAGAACAGTTCGTGCTGAGCTGATCTAGGGTGAGAGGGAAAAAAACTCTCTCTCTCTCTCTTTTTTTTTTTTTACTTCTGCTGCTTTTCTTTAAACTCTTTTCTGTTCTCCAAAGCTTCCTTCCCTTCTAAATTGCTTTTAGTACAAATCCCCCCTTTTTAATATATTTTTTTCTTTCTATGATCCTTGATTGCCCTTTTGGTTAAACTGGTCCTGTAGCTTTCTGCTTGTCAGAAACACACACTCCTGGGTCCTTTTCTTCTGCAAGTTAAGTTTCTGTTTCAGGCCTTGAGTGTCTTTTTCTCTGAGCAAAGCCCTCCCTCCACTTTCAAAAAATCTTTTTAGCTTTTCCCCTTCAACAAAAATTTAACTCAACTGATACCCTTACAGTAATCAGGTATTGGACTGTCTCGTAATGAAATGGCTTATTTCTCCCAAGTGAGCCATGCTGTGTTTCAAATGATCATTTTAATCCAAAATCTCTAAACTGTCATCCTTCTCATGAGTCATCGATCTATCTGGTCCCCTCTTACTAGGTATTGAATTGATCTCTTTATTCCAGAGGAAAAAGGGAATACAGTGATAAACCTCATAGGAATGGTACCTCATTCAACGGGTTCTTGTGTCTTTGCTCTTTCCTCTCTCTAGACTTTAATATTAAACTCTCTATTTTGAGATCTAAAACAGAGATGGGTTTCAGCAGGTTCTGACCAGTTCTGGAGAACTGGTAGCGGAAATTTTGATCAGTTCGGAGAACCAGTAAATACCATCTCTGACTGACCCTGGCCCCATCTATACTCTGCCTCCCGAGTCCCAGCTGATCGAGAGGAAATGGGGATTTTGCAGTAACCTTCCCCTGGAGTGGAGAGGGAATGGAGATTTTACAGTATCTGTCCCCTGCCACGCCCACCAAGCTACACCCACAGAACCAGTAGTAAAAAAAACTTGAATCCCACCACTGATCTAAAAGGCTTTCTTGCTGTTTCTCCATCTTCTTCTTTTCATTTCATTAGTAAGGAAAAGAGGAGAAGATTTGTTTTTCTCCTTGCCAATTCTAACTTGATGATAGATGGATCCGTATCTGACTGGGCGTGACTGTAGAAAACTAATTTGTTGATTGTGCGGGCTAAAATTGTAAAGCATCTTCAAGAATTATCAAAAGCTTTGTCCAAATTGTCCTGTAGCTCCACAGCAGTGATGGGTTTCAAATTTTTTTACTACCAGTTCTGTGGGTGTGGCTTGATAGGCGTGGCTTGGTGGGCATGGCAGGGGAAGGATACTGTAAAATCTCAATTCCCTCCCCAATCCAGGGGAAGGTTACTAAAAAATCCCCATTTCCTCCCTTATCATCTGAGACTTGGGAGGCAGAGAATAGATGGGGGCAGGGTCAGTCAGAATTTTTACTATCGGTTCTCCGAACTACTCAAAATTTCTGCCACCGGTTCTCCAGAACTGGTCAGAATCTGCTGAAACCCACCTCTGCTCCACAGGAGAATCGTTCCTTACCCATTGCTCTTTTGAAAAATCTTCTCCCACTGTTTACATCACCCCCTCCCCAATTTCTGTTCAGCTATGAGAATCCACATCTTTAGGAATCCCCATTGCTATTGTTGGCTGATACACTGCAGTGTTTTTTTTTAGTCCCTGCAGGAGTTTTTTTCAGACAAGTCATATCCATGTTATCAGTGGTGGGTTCCTCCCGGTTCGGTCCGGTTCGGCCGAGCTGGTAGCGGTGACAATATGACATCATCGAACCGGTTCTCCCTCACCTGCCCTCCCACCCCCACCCCCCCACATTATTCTTACCTTTTATTTGGTCCCACCCCCAATCTATTGCTGCCTCCTGAGTCCCAGCTGATGATTAGAGGGGGAAAAAACTGTTTAAACTCTTGCCGCGGGGATTCAAAAGGCCGTCCTATAGCTGATCAGTGTTAAAAGCAAACAAATGAGTCAGGTCGTAAGTGCAAGGACCTTGCAGAAATGACTCTGACCAGATAGCCATGCCCACCTAGTCACATGACCTCCAAGCCACACCCACAAAATAAGCCATGCCCACAGAACCAGTAGTAAAAAAATTTAGAACCCACCCCTGCATGTTATGTGTTCATTCACAATTGGGAGAATTTTTTTTTAATATAGTAACCTGGCAGAGTTACACTACTAGAGAGGAAAGCACTCCAGCAGTGCCTCCCAAAAATTCTTCAACAACCCTCTTCTCTTAAAACAGAGGTTAATCCTGACTTTCCCAGCTGATTTCGGTACCAGTCCTAAATAGATTCTCCTAATCTTTTGCATTCTTTAAGTAAACTGGTACTGTATGCAGGCCTGTTTCACCTTGACGTCCCAAAGGTGCTTTTTCAAGAAGCACCTGGACTTTCTGGTTTTGCTTCTCATCCAAGAAGCTTCTTCAGTTCTTCAGAATTGCTGAAGAAACTTTCTGGATGAGAAGCAAAACGTCTTCAAAGAAAAGCCAGAAAGTCCAGGTACTTCTTGAAAAAGTACCTTTGGGACAACCATGACCCGGCTGACTGAGAATCAACATAGATTTTCACCTTGAGTTTTTTTTATGTCCTCCACCCTCTCTTGGAATCTCAACATAAATAAAAGAGGCCACCTTTACGGTGTGAACAGTAAGCAGACATCCTATTAATTGTAGGATAATACAAATGATTAAAGTAGAACGTGCTAATACAATTCCTGTTGAATTATATTTGAGTATAATAGGTAGCTGTTTTCTAACTGAACTTTCTCCCATACTTTTGGATCTGTATTCATCCTCTTGTTCTGGATGTCTTCTTCAACTGGCTTTTCCTCTTGATATTGAGCTTCATCTCTCTGTTTCCTATCTGTGGCCAGGTTGCTTTCCTCTAGCTCCATTTCTTTTTCCCCACTAGGTAGCCTTGTCTATTGTCTCCATTGTTCTAAATTTCTCTTTCCCTACTGCCTTGCTCTTCTAATCAGTCACTTACCCTCTTTCTGCTGCATTTCCTTCTGGACTTCATCCATAATCCATGTTGCTATGTGCAAGTTTTCCTTTGACCTATCACCTGACTTCCTCTTTTTATAATCTCCACCTTACACTCCACCTATCTCTGTAAGCTTTTGTTTCCTTATTCTATTCCGTTTGATATGTTTTTATTCCCCCAACTCTGGTAACTTTAAGTTTAATCTTTAATTCATCTGCTTCTTTCTTTTCTGGTTGTCCTCTTTCGAAAAGAGATCAGGGTAGTTTCAATTGTTTTTCTCAGGGAGATGATGATGATGATTTGACCATGGTCCATCTAGCATTGGTGCATTGTACTCGGACTGGTAAAACGTTCTCCAGAATTTCTGATCTTTTCCAGAGTTATCTGAAGATGTATTGGACTGCTCTTTCATCCTTCTGCCTGCAGAACATTGCTCTATCACTGAGCTATGATTCTCTGTGACCCAAGAAGATCAAAGAGTTTGTTCTTCTGTCTTCAAGATAATACGTCTAAATGTCAACATAGCGCTACACAAATTTGATCCATTTTAATGCTTATTCTGATAAGTTGAGCTTAATGAAAAGTATGAAGATGATTCTGTATATGATTTTTTTAATGTGCCCATATTTTTAACAATTAAGGAAGGCCGGTCCATTTCTAGAGGATGAATCTTAGGATACATTGGTCCATAGTGACAGGCCTTTAGCATGGTTGTTTGCTTTATTTGGTTTAGTACATCATGTGAATTCTGTCATTGCAATTTATAAATTATATTTTGTGGCTTTGTATAATTTATGAATGTAATCAATAACAACAAATTAAACAAATCACGGTTAAAACAACATAGCTTAGTATGAAGCATTAATTCAATCTGTTTTAGACTAGGTATCCTAGGAAATACAGCAAGGCATCTTTTCAAAGCATATAATATTGATGTGCCAACAGAATTTGGCTTTACATCTATAAGGAAAACTGTATAAAGTAACAAATTCAATTACATTTGAGTTCTTGGACTTTAAAACCCTGATAAGCAGAATTCTGCTGAGACTTCAGATGAGACAACTTATTAGTATTCCCAAACTACTGATACAAAGCATTATGCAGTTTAAAAGTTAGCAAATACTTTAAAAGATGGGGATGTGCAGCACAGATTGGGTTGAAAAAAAATTGCTTGGAGTTGGAGGCACCAGCAAAGAACATTTCTCACAAATATTAGATTCTAAAAAGCAAGCCGTTATTCATTTCACATTAAATACAGCACATTGTTTAAAAAGTGTTGCTACTTTTGATGGAGTTTTCAGTATAACATATTTACAACTGAAACTTTATTTTAAAGGTTGATAGGTTACAGTTCAATATAGAAATGACGTTTCCTTCAAAAAAAAAAAAAAGTACAAAAGTACAACAATGGTGGGGATGAGGTATGAAAGTCAAGCTACTTTTGCTTGTAGTTTTGATCCCTCTTTGATGTTGTGCATGATTGTTGTCAGGGTACAAATGAAGTTAGGATTTGCAGACAAAGAGGAAGGGGAGATCTGAGAATGGAGCTGCTGTTTTCTCTTTCCCCCACCACCCACCCAGTTTTAACTCTGGTATTAGAATACTTTAAAAAAAACTTATAAAGAGCCATGATGGCACAGTGGTTAGAATGCAGTATTCCAGGCTAACTCTGCCGACTGCCAACAGTTCGATCCTGCCCAGTTCAAGGTTGACTCAACCTTCCATCCTTTCCAAGGTCAGTCAAATGAGTACCAAAATTGTTGGGGGCAATATGCTGACTCTGTAAATCGCTTAGAGAGAGCTGTAAAGCATTGTGAAGTGGTGTATAAATCTACGGTCTAAGTGCTATTGCTTAATAACTACAAAAGCTTTCATTTCAATTCTTTAGGTTTCTTTTTAATGTCAATATGGTAATAAGAATCGTGCTTTTCATTTTATTCAACATGCGGCAAGAGTTTTGAATATATATAAAACCTTGCTGCATTTTCAAATGCACATATTTCATTGAATACAGATTTTTTCCCAAGTTGCACTGTTGACAACAGAAGAAACTCAATAACTATTTAAAGCAGAACATAAGAAAGCAGTTCTCTAAATGGGCTTTGGATGACTTTGACTATTTGGGTTAATGTACCAAAGAGCCATCAGGTGATACTGCCAATTCTGTACCTGTCGTGCCTAGATTAGAAACAATATCCCGAATGTGAAAGACTTTGTATGCCTTTTCCCTTGCCTGCTTGATTGTGTGGCATTAATAGTAAGAACCAATTTAACGCTTTGGCTTTATTTATTCACTTTCTCTTTTGCATTTGCTATACAGTTCTGAAGAATTTGATGCGCTGGCTTCCTGCAGAAGAAAGGGCATTAGAGCAGTTAGATATGTTGCTCTCCAGCAAGCAAACTGTCAGGGCTAACAGTAGGCTTGACCCTCTAATGCCTTTTTTTTAATGACAAAAGAAAAGTAAAGATTTTTTACTGTGGTTTGACAAGCCAGAAGATATAGGGTGGTTTGTTTTGTTTAGGCAGCATGCAAGTATTTTTTTTCCTGCACTGGTACATCTAGATCAGGGGTGTCAAACACCGGCCTGTGGGGTGCTTAGATCTGGCCCACGGGGCCACCCTGGAAACAGTGAAGGACTTGCCCACAGTGCCTCTGCCAGTGAAAATGGAGCTTAGGAGGACTGCACATGGCCCTCCCGAGCTCCGTTTTCACTGGCAAAGAGTTGCAGGAGGCCGCCACAGACAAAAATGGAGCTTGGAAGCCGGTTTTCACTGGTAGCGTGCATGGGCCACCACATCCGCCCTCAAAATGAGTGACATCGAGCTGGCCATGCCTACCCTGGCCAGGTCCACCCTGGCCCCCTGAGGTCAAATACAACCCTGATGAGGCCCGCAATGAAATCAAGTTTGACACGCCTGATCTAGACAATACTCATGATGAATCAGTCTCATGTACCAGTTCAAGACTTAGAATAACATTGAAGTTATTGAGGCTGCATATGGTTGTCCCATGTTCCTTGTAGACATCAAAGGTTCTTGAAGTACAGTACTTGGAATGGTCTGAATAACAAGCTGTCAGGATTCAGAGAAAAACAATTTTGACATCTTCCTTGTAGATGTCAAATATTCTTGAGGTACTTGGAATGGTCTGGATAGTAAGCTGTCAACATTCAAAGAAAAACAATTTTGACCAGATGTTCATTTTTGGTTATTGTTTTGAGTGTGTGTAATGGTTGAATCATTTTGTCAATTCTCTTTTTACATTTAAGAGTAAAAAGAAGCTAGCTATCTCACTGCAGTATCAGAACCTAGTGTTTGAAAATCTACATTTTAAAAGAAGTTTTGCAAAATGGGAATGGATAAAATCACATTGTACAAGGATTTATAAGGATTCTTTCCTGATCTGTACAGCATTCCATCCCCTGAAAAAAAAAAGAAAAAAGGAACATGTAATCTATCTGTTTTAAAGAGTAGTTTATGAAGGAAGGAAATTATGAAGTAACATAGAGAGAGGAAATAAAACTGCATTTATAAAAAAGATTGGAAGCCTCTTTTTTTTCCTGTTTCTGTTTTCTTTTTTAACCATTCACTATTCTTTATTTTTCTTGTTTCTTTTCTAATATTTGTATTTTACAGAATAACAGAGTTGGAAGAGACGTCTGAGACCTCTGAGGCAGGGGTGAAATGCTCCCAGTTTGGACCGGATCAACTGATCTGGTAGCAATGGCGGCGGGTGGTTCGGAGAACCGGTAGCAAAAATCCCTGCCCCTCCCATGTCCACCCAATTGCCCAGTCACCTGTTTGCTGCTTCTTTTAAAAAATCATTTTAAAAGGTAAAAAAGGGGCTCTGACGATCACAGCTGAACCGCGCGATCGTCAGAGCCTTTTTTTTTTAACTTTTAAAAGCATTTTTTTACAACCTATTCGGCCGAACAGGTTGTAAAAAAATGCTTTTAAAAATAATAAAAAAAAAAGATCGCGCACCACAGCTGATACCCCCCCCCCGTGGGCTGTTCTACTTACCCCATGCTTCCTTTTGGTGTGCACTGCGCATGCGGTTCAGATTTCATCACTGCTTTGAGGTCTTCTAGTCCAACCCCCTGCTCAAGTATTTCAGACAAATGGCTGTCCAGGGTCTTTTTAAAAGCCTTCAGTGATGGAGTACTCACAACCTCTGATAGCAAGCCATTCCACTGGTTTATTGTTCTCACTGTCAGGAAATTTCTCCTTAGTTCTAGGTTGCTGCTTTCCTTGATTAGTTTCCATCCATTGCTCCTTGTCCTGCCTTCTGGTGTTTTGGATACACAACCAGAGAATAGGTTGGCATCCTCTTCTTTCTAGCAGCCCTTCAAATATTGGAACACTGCTATCATGTTGCTTCTAGTCCTTCTTTTCACCAGTTCCTGCAACTGTTCTTCATATGTTTTAGCTTCCAGCCCCCTAGTCACCTTTGTTGCTTTCTCTGCACCCTTTTCCAGAGTCTCAATATTGGGGTAACCAAAATCACAATATATTTATTTAACCTTATTATTTATTATTATTATTTATTAATCAAATTTCTATACCGCCCTACTCCCGAAGGACTCAGGGCGGTGAACAGCCAAGATAAAATACAGATAATACAAATATTTTAAAAAAATCCCTTAACATTATTAAATATTTTGGCTGAAACACAGATTAAAACACCCAATTTATAAAATCACACAAATTAAAAATTTAAAAGAGGAGAGTTAGGCCAGCCATTTCAACCTTGTTGAAATCTTTTTCATACTGTGTGTGTGTGTGTGTGTAACTTTATGTGTGTGTATGTATGTATCAGGGTGGGTTTCACTTACCTTTGCTACTGGTTTGCTTGCATGCGTGCCACCTCTGTGCATGCGCAGAAGCTTCTGCCCATGCGCAGAGCTATTGATGATGTCCAGGCAGGTGGGTGGAACCTTCCACCACTGCTGCTACTGATTCATCCGAGCCGGGGTGAACTGGTAGCAATCCACCACTGGTATGTATGCATTTGTGTGTGTGCGTGTGTGTGTATAAAATGTATTGTGCTCTAGGTACCATTAATTCCAGTTAATATGATTGGTGGGTGAAAATGATGGAAATTGGTTTTTTTTTAAAAATTCTTTATTGACTTTATTTACATACATAAAATATAGTAACATTTTTTTTTAACATCGGATATGCAGCGTTTATACATGAATACATGATGTGTACCTGGTGTCATTTATGCTGTTTATTGCTATTTAGTTACCACACCTTTTACTCCTTCTTTGATTTTATCATTCATCCATTCATACCACCTTCCCCACACAGTATGATAATCTGAGTTCTCATCATTATTTATTTCATGGGTTAGTTTGCTCATCTCTGCGCACTCCAATATTTTTCTAATTATAAGTTCTTCTGGTGGCTGGGCTTTCTCTTTCCAGTATTGTGCGTATGCCAGTCTGGCAGCTGTAGTTATATGTATTAGTAGGTAAATCTTTTTCGTTCCATACCCCTTCTTTACTATTCCCAGGAGAAATATTTCCACTGTCAATTCAATATCTTCTCCAATTATTTCTGGTAAATGATGGAAATTGTTCTCTAAAACATCTGGAGGGTCCAGGTCAAGGAAACCTGATGGGAGGAAGGGTTGTACTTTCAGACTTGGAAGATTGATTTCAGCAACACAGGACAAACCAGATAGGAATCACAACCAGATGAGCTAATCACAACCAGATGAGCTAATTCTACTTTACTGTAAAGCTACAAAATCTTGCAAGTCTGAAAATACAATCACCACCCCTTTACAGCCCAAGAAACTAGAGACAGTCTCTTTGAGCCTCTTGCCCATATCAATTTGTAGGTTATGTTCTCTCTTATCTGACTGTTACTTTGACAACATCCAGTTGTTACAATAGGCCAGTTAGGATGGATATACTCCAGGTGCCTTCCCTTAAATGTTATCACCAAGTGATAACCCCTTCAAGGCCTGGGATAAGGTGAGACTGGAGCCCAGGACTCGTGTTTAGGATTCTTGATGGTTTTAGAGTATGTAGGTTAGGACACTGGGGTTTGATTTTAGATGTTGGTTTTATTGGTTGTATTACAGTTTTGTAATACACCCAGTGTTGTGACACATAAGCTGGGTGGCCATACAAGCCTTTTAAATAAATAAATAAAAACAAACTGATTTCATGGGAAATATTGAAACATTCTGGGAGTCACACATAAGGCTTTGCGGAAATAGCTAGCTTTAGGACCAGATGTTAACATTTCTGTTCTCAATAATATATCCAAGCCAAGGAGCATTCTTCAACTTGGTACTCTTTTTAGCTGTACAAATGGAGTCAGCAATGAGAGCTGCATTTTCATCTGATGGGGTCATAGCTGGTATACTTGGTATGACCTTATCTGATGAATCTAGACACAATTTTTTACACTCTAATTATATCCAAATTAAGCTACTGTCCAATGTTCTTCTGTTAGGGACAATAAGACCAACCGAGCAGTGGTGCTGATGTGGTAGAATTGCTTCCAAGTGAGATCTGTCAAATATTGATGTTACATTCTTTCAAGCAGTTGGTTGAAAATGCATTATTTGAGAATGCCTAACTAACATTTATTTTATCTTATCTTTCCTAAAGTATGTGGTGATTTAAATTACTGCTGTCTTGCCACAATCCATTCTCCCAAGCATAGACATACATGCATTCAATAAGTATAGTCGGTAATCTCAAAGTAGCACAGTGATTCTCAGTGCTTATCTTCACAACAAACCTGAAACAACCCTAAAGCCAGGAAAATACTTGGCCTTCATGTCACCTAATAAGATCCACAGTTGAAATAGGATCTCTGCAATCCATGTCTGAGCCTTTTTTCAGCTAAATTTCATTTTCCCAACCAATTTATTTCTCTCTCCTCACAAAATCCCACGTTTTCCACGTGTTTATAGATCTAGTACATACTGCCTTATTGTCAAGGCTACAATTTTTTACATGGTTAGTAATTAGTCAAAAAGCCACTGAACTCCAAACTTAAATTGGTTTTGTTTCTAATTCTGCTCACCTAGTGACATTCTAAAATCCCCAAGTCAGTGGTGGGATTCACGTAATTTAACAACCGGTTCTCTGCCCTAATGATTTCTTCCAACAACCAGTTTGCCAAACTGCTCAGAAAGTTAACAACCGGTTCTCCCGAAGTGGTGCAAACTGGCTGAATCCCACCACTACCCCAAGTGCCCTCAAAGGCTACAAGGTGAAAAGAACTGACCAACCTGTAGGAGAAATCAACAAGCTGAAATAAAATACAAGTTGAATGTATAAAAAACAAGCTGAAATAAAAGAAATAGTCACTAGCTCCCTCACAACTGCACCCATTGTGACTTTAAAGAACTTACTTGTATACTTCAACTCCCAGAATTCCCTAGAAAACTGGCTGGGGAATTCTGGGAATTGAAGTCCACAGGTCTTAAAGTTGCCAAAGTTGGACACCCCTGAACTTAGTCACTAATGAAACTATCCTTTATACAGAATCACATATGCATAGTTATATGGGTGAAAGTTCTTTGAACATCCCTTTAGCAGAATATAAAATACACACCTCAAAACTCGGATATAAATGTTTATGTATTTTATGCATTTACTTTAGATAAGAAAGTTACATCCCAGGGAACGAAGGCATATATATAGCTACAAAACACCTAGAGTGGAAGGAAAAAGGATTATTTCCAATCTTTATGTTTAAAAGAAGCAATCGTTACAAATCCTCTTTTCTTGCTACCTTTCATAGTTTTTCAGATCATGAAAGAAGGAACTCACCCTCAAAAAAACCACCCTGAAATTCTAAATATGGTTTTCAGAAGGAAGCCAACTGAAGATGATTAAATTTACTGTAGAGTAGACATACATGAAAAGCATTGCTTAGAAAAAATTATAATTTAGCCTAGATACTCTTTAAATATCAATATAGATTATAAAACAGAAGGGAAACAATAATAAGGATATAATAAATAATACTAGAATATGATATACTGGTATACTAATTTCTGTAACCATTAGGTTCCTGTAATACATATTATTCCTTTCTATTTGTATCTCCTGTTACAAACATATTGTTATTAGGCCTCTGTAATGTATCTGGTATTTGTCAAACGTATGTCCCTGCCATTTGACCTGAACTCATATCAATCTATCTAAAAGCATGGTACGTATTTTTATTTTATTTTATTTTATTTTTGAACTTGTATACCGCCCTTCTCCCTGAGGACTCAGGGCGGTGAACAGGCAAATAAAAACATCAAATACAAATATTAAAATACAGTTAAAAATATATATAAATTTGGCCCCATTAATTAAAACAATAAACAAAAACAATTAAAAACACCTAAAAAGAGTTAGGCCAGCCCGGCTTGTTGGAAAAAGAAGGTTTTAAGGGCACGGCGGAAGGCACTGAGGTCATGGATTCTCCTTATCTCTGGGGGCAGCTGATTCCAGAGGGTAGGTGCCCCCACAGAGAAGGCCCTCCCCCTGGGGATCACCAGCCTGCATTGTTTGGCTGATGGCACCCCGAGGAGGCCCTCTCTGTGGGAGCGCACGGGTCGATGGGAGGTCATCGGTGGCAGCAGGTGGTCTCGAAGATAGCTAGGCCCTATGCCATGGAGCGCTTTAAAGGTGAGAACCAACACCTTGAAGTGCACCCAGAAGACCACCGGGAGCCAGTGCAGCTCGCGCAGGAGCGGTGTTACATGGGAGCGTATCTCAGTTGGAACTACAGCCATCAACAAAGGGATGATTTACACCTCAGCCCTAATTTATGTTTGATCTGGATAAACTCCTGCTTTCCAGAGCCAGGGGGCCAAAGTGGCCAATTGAGTAAACAAAGAAATGCTTAAGATAAGACTAATTGGGGAAGTTTCTATTCCCCCTTGCAGGGCAACAAGGAATACACAAACCTAAATTAGGAGGCCAGAATTGGGTACTAAGCTGACGTCTCTGAGGGTATAAAAGGACACCATATCTTCCCCAAGGTGGGGCTATCTCTTCGCATGCATTGTATCTGTATCTTCTGGATATAGTTCCACCCAGTATTTTATTTTTGGCCATAAATAAAACCTGATTTTTTTGCAAGCCTCGTCTTGAGTCTCTCTCTTTGGCATTCTGGTGACTCAAGTGTATTTTGGGACCTTACATTTCCTTAATATTATGATAAAAAACTAATATTTTATATTTCTCCAGTGAAAGAAATAACCAGGTTGCCAACTGAAGAAGCAGGGAAAACCACAATCTAACACAAGTCTTGCTACCACAAAGTGTGCAGCCTTGGGGGTGGGGGAGGGTCCTAGATTGTGTCTAGCCTTTATTTATATATATATTTTTCTACAATTCTTATCTCACCATATTCCATAAGACACTTGGAGCAATTAACAATAACATATAATATAAACAGTTAAAAATCATAAAAACCTAAAGTCAATGTGATATGAAGAACTGAAAATATGAAGATTTTGATTTCTTTTCCTAAAAGCAGAAGGCATTTGCAGCTAAGTGAATCCTAGAAAACTAATTCCATAATTTGGGAGCAACGCAGCACAAAAGGCTATCTCAGGTGTGCCTAACAAACTAAACACACAAAATGGAGGAATCTTTCACTTTGTGAAGGCTTTTAAATGAAACGTAATAATGTCAGACAGATTGAGTTAACCAGATAAACCCTTCGGATGATTAGATTCTCAACCATTGAAAGTTCTAAATTATTATTTAAATTGCTCCTAGTGGGCAGGACAGGTTTTTCTTAACAGACAAGCTTTTATATTATTGCAGAGGTTCCATAGGTTCAGGATATCAGAAGGTCTTATTGTATAGCAGTGTTTTTCAAATTTGGCGATTTTAAACGCTGTGGACTTCAATTCCCAGAATTCCCAGTCAGCATATGAGAGTTGAGGCCTACACGTCGTAAAGTTGCCAAGTTTGAAAAACACTGTGTATACTGTAGCAATTTTCTGCAATCTCATATGCCTCCAGGCATGTAATGATTGCAACTCCTAGAATTTCTAATTGGTGAAATATACATCTGGAAGCATCTAATTGGGGAAGGCTGATCTGCTTTCTTTCTTTCTTTCTTTCTTTCTACATTTTAAATGTTTAAGATAGTCATTGTCTCAAGAAAACCAAGGAAAGCATATTCCTTTACCAAACATGTGTGAAGAAATTATATATTAATACAAATCCAGTAATTTCTACATTAGACTCCTTTCTGTTCTTGCTTCAGTGAACAAACTATTAAATTCAAGGAAAGCTTTTGTATTCATTATTATCTCCTATTGTACACAAAGCTTTCCTTTCATTTGCTCCACTCCTTTTTCATAATTATGTTACATGTTGTTGTGGCTTTTTCTTAATTTCTTTTTGGTTTTGCTACTGAATCTTTGGCCCTTCATGCTGCCGATAGTAGTCTTTTCTATCGTAGGGAAGAAATACTATCAGAAAAAGCATCATTTCCAAAGTTGTTGTTTAAGTTGAAGGCATATTAATTTGTTTTATATTTATTACATTTCCTAGATTGTATAATTATAGATAAATTTTAAAATGTTACGTCAGTCTAAAGAAATACTATGCATGTTAATACAGAAATAAGCCCTAAGTATGTAATAGAGGTTAATCCCAAATAAGAAAGCAAAGCATTATAGCCCTGGTGGTGAATTAATATTCTCTTGAGTTATACCAATTCTTTAGGCACATATTCCAATACCTAGGCAGTCCTTCTGCAGAGCCGATAAATCTTCATAAGCTTTGTTGCCTGAGATACTTGTGGACAGAGTTATTCCATGCTAAACTTGTAACATCATGCGTAAAAAGGATCATGTAAATTGCCCATCTGGCATCTTGAAGGTCTTCTTGTTTTTTTGGAAAGATGGAGATACTGCTCCTATTCTTTACCTGTGGAGAGCTTAAAGCCACTGCTTTTGTCCCAAGCAGAGAGTAGGATCTCAGTAGATCTGACTGTCAAGGATGAGATGCTTGATGCTTGATGGTATCTTAGAAATAGAAATAGAATAACAGAGTTGGAAGGGACCTTGGAGGTCTTCTAGCCCAAGCAGGAAACCCTACACCACTTCAGACAAATGGTTATCCAACATCTTCTTAAAAATTTCCAGTGTTGGAGCATTCACAACTTCTGCAGGCAAGTTGTTCCACTTATTAATTGTTCTAACTGTCAGGAAATTCCTCTTTAGTTCTGTTGCTTCTCTCCTTGATTTGTTTCCATCCATTGCTTCATGTTCTACCCTCAGGTGCTTCGCTCACTCTTGTTTGTGGCAGTCCCTGAGATATTGGAACACTGCTATTATGTCTCCCCTATCCTTCTTTTCATTAAACTAGACATACCTAGTTACTGCAACTGTTCTTCCTATGTTTTAGCCTCCAGTCCCCTAATCATCTTTGTTGCTCTTCTCTGCACTCTTTCTAGAGTCTCAACATCTTTTTTACATCGTGGCGACCAAAACTGAATGCAATATTCCAAGTGTGGCCTTACCAAGGCATTATAAAGTGGTATTAACACTTCACGTGATCTTGATTCTATCCCTATCTATATTCTATTTTAATCCACAATAGCGTTTGGAATCTCTGTCTTTGCAATTGCAAATCTCATCTTGTTTCTTTCATTGTGCTTAGGAAGCATCTGGGTTAAGGTTGAGGAGACAGCGTGATTCTGCTGACATGTCCATGTTTGGCAAGTAATTTGTTATCTCCTGGCATGTTTCTCCTGTATCTTTTTGTCAGTTACCTCTTCTAATGAGCTTCACCCTGCATATCTTCGAGTAGCGGGGCATTAGGCCTGAGCCTGCTGTATTTATAATATTCATATGGTTTCCATTTTTTGGGGGGGGGGGCAGCCTGATCTTTCTAAGAATTAATCACACATGACCGAGGAATGAGCTCAGATGTAAAAGTGACACTCAGATTGCTAAATTGAAATATTCGTGAAATAAAAGGACTGCATCTTTATAAATCACAGCAATGCTATTGATTCTCTCTCTTTTTGTTCTTGTTACATTTCCAAAATGGACTCATAAATCTGTATAAGGCAAAACAACACAGTGAGGGAACTAATTCGTTTTCTGTTTGCATGGGTTTCCCATTTGGTTTTCCACGTGTTCCCTAATTGGCGAATACATTGTCAAGATGGACAACTATTTGAAACTAGTATTTCAGTTTTAAGAACATGCATTGATTGCCTAGATATTTCCTATTCATAAGCTTGAAAGCTTCTTGATGTTTAAATGCTGAAAAAAATGTGAATTTTATTCATACTTTGACGGACGAAATAATGTAAGAGTGCTATGCTTTATAAAAAATACATTTGAAACTATAAGGCTATTTTGTATGTGACAAATTTCTGACACTGAAGTCACTTCCACATAGAAACCTGAATATCAATCACTACATTAGCCAAATGTGCATGCTTGTTTTTTGCAGAGCATACATGCTCTAGAAAGTTGAGTTTAATGTGACAAATATGTACAGAGCAAAATGCATGTCTATGATCCACACATACAGCTGTCAGATATCATTGCTTGCTATTTCATAAATGGAAAGCATTTTATTAACTTTTCAAAAGTGATGTGCCCAGTACAGTAATACCAACATTCTTATAATAAATAACTTTGGTTATAAAATTAAACACGACGCCCAATCATTCTGTATAATGATGCAACAGTGAAAAAAGCATTACGTAAACATAATCTCTTTAATCTTAAATGGCCTAATAATTTGAAAGAAAAAGGCAGTTTCATGTTAATGGGCCACAAATTGATTTAGCATGTAGTTAAACTGGCAATAGGTAAAGCAATCCTGCAAAGGTGACAAAATTAGAAATGAATCGATAAGGAAATAGAGAGAAGAGTTTAAAATATTTTTCAGCAAGCCAAGATTTAATCTGACAGGCAAAACAACAATATATTATATGCATCAAATGCAAGTAAGAAGAACCATTTTAGGAGAGGATATATTATCACAGGGGCTAATTGATTAAACAGTTATAAGTATCCCAGATTTTTTTCCAGCCATTTATAAGATTTTCTTCATTTTCAAAATAATAATAAGAAATAACAGAAGTCAGGAAAATTGAAGAAAGTGACAGAGAGGCTATTTCTAGCTGCACAAGTCCAAGTCCAAGTCCAAGTCTGTATATGCATTTTAGAACAAATGCATATACAGCCAGAATTGAGACGACAGCAACAGACAGCAAGGGCTGCCTCTACAAAGAAGCTGAAAAAATAGTAGACTACCTTGTTAGCTGCTGGAAGAAGATCACACAGAGGGACTACAAACAATGGCAGAGCAAAGTAGCAACAATGGTGCATCTGGAACAATGGTGCAATGGAAAATCTGCAAGAAGTATCACTGTAAGCAAGAATTAGAGTAGACACAAAATAGACAAAGTAATAGAGAATGAAGACGCTAAAGTGCCTTGGACTTTAGAATTTAAACAGACAAGCCCTGCTGCATAATGCCCCAGGCTTAACAATTGTTGATAAAAAAAAAAAGACAAAAATGTCTGGACTGCGGACACTGCAATACCTGGAGACAGCGGAAGAGAAAGAACTAGACAAAATCAGAAAGACCTCAGAATAGAAGTCAAATGACTGGGCCTAAAGAAAGCAAAAATAGTACCAATAGTGATGGGAGTCTTGGATGCAACTCCAAAACATCTGGAACAGTGTCGGCATTGGCAAAATCCCCATCAGTCAATTGCAAAAGGCAGATTTATTTGTAACGGCTTACATCCTTACAATATCTTTAACACCACTGAAGAAGAACATCTGCCTAGCCCAAGTCTTTGGGAAGGGCTCAGTAGATGGATAAAAATGCCAAATCTTGTTTAAACATCTGACCGGCTGTGCGACGAGCCGTGATAATAGTTTCATTGAATGAGTGTTGCTTTATTTTTTTAAAAAAAGCAAAACAATTGTCCTTCTTTTGTAACTTTTTTTTCACTGAAATTATCTGAAGTTACAGATGGATGCATCTTATTTACTCTGGCTCCATATCATGACAATGTCTCTGGTTTAACTGGATTATCCTCTAATGGTTTGATTCAGAGAGAATTCTACCAAAGGGCAGAAAGGTTACTTTGCACATATTATTCTGACTCCCTTATAATTCTGCGACCTAATTACATCCACTAAAGGGTACGGTTGTTCTCACCTTTCTGACAAATAATGTTATAAAACCAGAAACCTCTGTGGTTATTCATATGGACTGAATTATATCTTTAGGATTTAAAACATTTGTTTTAAACTTCCCGTTACAAGGGAAAATGTAGCTTGCCACATTATCACCTCTCCAAAATGAGTGGAGTGATGATTTGTAAGCTAAATTCTTGTGGTAAACGATTCAAAAGGGCAGCGATAGCAACCTATCAGCTTCTTTTAAAAGGCAGCAGAATCAACAGCAAGTTTTGCAGAGCCCTTAAATTGATGCATGTATTATGGCATCAATCAGAGTTACACAACCGAGAACCGCAGGGCATGTGCCTCCCTGAAGTCTGTGGCTCCAAAAGTTGCCCAATTGTGGATTTTAATGAAGCTAGAGGGGAAAATACTAATTACATGGGCACTAATTAGATCAGTTATTATAGCTTAAATTTTAGTTAATTTCTACTAAGTAAAAAAAAAAAACATGAGAACTACTGCAATATAGTGTTAAAGCATTAGCAATAGCACTTAGATTTATATACCGCTTCACAGTACTTTACAA
Organism: Arizona elegans; assembly: GCA_022577455.1. Taxonomy (NCBI): domain Eukaryota; kingdom Metazoa; phylum Chordata; class Lepidosauria; order Squamata; family Colubridae; genus Arizona; species Arizona elegans. The sequence continues at coordinate 24,075,215 of JAKOOJ010000008.1, read as the reverse complement.
CCCTCTCTAAGCAGTTTACAGAATCAGCATATTGTCCCCAACAGTCTGGGTCCTCATTTTACCCACCTCGGAAGGATGGAAGGCTGAGTCGACGTTGAGCTGGTGAGAATTGAACTGCCAAACTGCTGGCAGTCGGCAGTCAGCAGAAGTAGCCTGCAGTACAGTGTTCTAACCACTGTGCCACCACAGCTCTTAGACTAAAAACCAGGAGACTGTGGGTTCTAGTCCCATCTTAGGCACAGAGCCAGTTGAATGACCTTGAGCCATTCAGGTTCTCTCAGTTTTAGAAGGAGGCAATGGCAAAACACTTTTGAAAAGCTTTGCGAAGAAAACTTCAGGGACTTGTCCAGGCAGTCTCTGAGAATCAGATATAACTAAACAGAAGGGGGAAAAATGAAAGAAATCCTAAAATTGGCTTCAATTTATTTGCAGACCTGCTTATTTTGGGTAGAATGGCTTTGGCGTTATCATTTAAAGAGTAATCATAGTCTTCATCGCTCGTAACGCAGAAAAATAATACTTGCTGTGCAGTTGCTAATTTTGAGGTGCCACAATTTCTTCTTTTTTTCTTTCAAATTATATACTACCATGTTTTCCCCAAAATAAGACCCTGTCTTATATTTTTTCGGATCCCTGAAATAAGCGCTTGGCCTTATTTCAGGGCAAGATAGGGCTCCTCTTGCCATTTTATCTGATTTCCAGCTCTATGTTTAAATATTTTCGAGGAGGGCTTATTTTAGGGGGGAGGCTTATTTTAGCGAATGCACTCAAAAGCTCAATTGGGCATATTATCAGGGGATGTCTTATTTTTGGAGAAACAGGGTATGTGGGTCATGGGACTGGTCTAAAATGCATGCAGTGTGTCAGCTTTAAAGGCAAAAAGGCCCTTTATCATGCGTATATAGCATCTGGTTGCTACTCCTTAAAGCAGCTGCATCTTTTCCTAAGATCAAATGGCTGCCCTCCTCAGCTGCACAATGATCCTCAAAGAGACATGCTTGGTTTAAGAAACTGCAGATCTGCTGCATTCGAACACACACACAGGGTCTCCTGAGCATCTTTTGTCTTTGACTCTGAAGCTTCAAGGATCACATTAAAATGAATCTGATCACCCAGATCTCTTTGCTTCATCCAGTCTAAAAAGCCACACACAAGTATTTCTTCTAAAATTAGAAATCCAGAAGTCCAGTTCTGCACTCAGGCAGACAAACTTTCTGGATCGAAACAGCTGCTACCAGTATAGACACATGAAATTCTGCAAAATATTATACAATGCCAAAGTGAAATCTACTGCAATATTAACCATCCCTTTAGGCTGAAGGACATTGGCAAGTGAATCCAATTTGAAGACATTATATATCTTCTATGTTTCAACGCGCATCTAATCTAGCTTAGTATAACCACAGGACAGAATACAGCTAATGCAGTATATCATCAATCAGCATGGAGGCATATCTGCAAGTAGTTCCACTGTACAGCATAACACTCATCCATTTTTTCTCTCATCTTGTCCGGAGGAGACTGTTGTTCTATTGTGTTACAGGTGGGGCATATGCAAAATTTGAAAAGTCCGTTTGTTGTACTTTCCTGCCCATTTCAATAGGCAAATATTAGAAATGATGCTAATGTATTTGCTGTTTGTATAACACCCCCCCCCCAATTAATTGCATTCTCATATTATTGGCCACATTGTAATCCCGGTAAGTCTCCCAGCCCACCTGATTAGGGGTGTCCTTTTGGAAAGTCTGATGTTATGAAGTTAGTACCGTCTTTCCCCAAAAATACGACCTACCCCGAAAATAAGTCCTAGTCTGATTTTTTTGCGGTGGGCCTAATATACACCCACCCAAAATATATTCCTAGTGCCGTGTAATGGGGAGAGCTCCTGTTACTTGTCCCAGCTTCTGCCAACCTAGCTATTTGAAAGCACGTAAAAAATGGAAGTAGAAAAATAGGGACCACCTTTGGTGGGAAGGTAACAGTACTCCATGCGCCTTTGGCATTGAGTCATGCCAGCCACATGACGATGGAGATGTGTTCGGACAGCGCTGGCTCTTCAGCTTTGAAACGGAGATGAGCACTGCCCCCTAGTGTCAGCAACAACTAGCAGATATGTGTGAGGGGAACCTTTATCTTTAATATACACCCTACCCCCAAAATAAGCCTTCATGTAGGGGTGGGTGTGGCCAGCACAGAAGGCAGCCCTCCCCTTCCCCAGTCACTTCATGGCTGCTTGGGCCCTTAACCGAGGCTGTGGATCAGCTGATCTAGCAAGGGCTGGGAGTTCTGTCTCTCCAGGTGCCTGAAGATATTTCCAGTGCACTTTTGCTAGCTCCAACCCTGCCCAGGGCACCAGGCAACCTTGCAGTCAAGGGCCCCTCTCTTCTGCAGCTCACTTTGTTGCTCTGTAGCAGGCGGCGGCCACGGTAATATAATTTATAATGTCTCACTCCTAAACCTGAAGGTTCCTTCATACCTTGGCTCTGTTCAGCAGAGATTATTTTGTTTCAGGAGACTCAGTAGCCTAATTTCATGCAGATCAGCAGTAAATGCAACATGCAGCAAATACTCTTTTTTTATCACAAAGGCAAAGGAACCGAGCATATTCACATAATCGGAAATATTTCAATGACCTCTCATACAGGAAAAATGAGAACTAACCCTGTCATTGTGCTATAAATGAGAATTACGGCCTGCTTGGTGTATTGTACTGTGTTTCACTTAATCAAAATACGTGAACTGAACTGAATTTTATTGTTCAACCTCAGGGAATGTTCTGTTAAATGGAATACAGCCATGGGAGGTGACACTGTGTCCTGCTTACTGATGGAAAAGGCATTCCCTCTGCATCTTGCATATTAGGAATATATTCATATACTTCATTTCAGGGCAATTTATGCATTCAACCCAGGCAGTGGTGTCAGCTCCTTGATATTCTAAGCTGCTGAAGGGATTAATCATCCCGTTTGACAAAGAGAGCGCAAACAGTGGAAGAATGCGAACAAATATGAACAAATGCTGGTAACAACTACTCTTTGATTTTTAGTTTGTGGCTGGGAAGAATGAATTCAAATTCAGATGTAAACCTGACCTGGCCATGGTACCTGGTAGGAAGCTGACTACTCTGAATTATAACTGTGAGATCCAGCTGCAAATTTCTGATCCTCCACTAGACAGCAGCCAAGAGAATGCCATTCAGATTTTTGCAGCCCAGATCTGCTAGCTCTTCCTGAGGGATGATTGACATTAAAGAGGGATATTCTGTTTTAGGAGTGCTCTGAATACATTAACTGGAGAATCTCAGGAGAGCTGACCACGAATGCTTTTTACCTACTTAGTCTGGAGTGCATAACAATTTGACTGCACCTTGCTTGTCAGCTCTGGCCCTTCTTATTCACCTGTCACAGTAATCAGATAAGTGGGTTCTCCCTGCCAGGGTGGCACTTCTCCTTTAGAATCCATTATCTGCTGGGGCATCTACAGAGCATAAGGAGAGTCCTAAAGCTGCATTTATTTTTGGGAATCAATCTTCTAAGGAGTTAAAACTGACGGTTTCTTTTAAAGAGTTGAATGCATGATTTGAATGCATGTTGTTCTGTTGTTTGGCTTTTATTAGTTATTAGTTGATTAATTTAAATTATATTAACCAATGTTTTATGAATGTTGTAAGCTGCCTTGAGACAATTATCTCACCTTATAAACTTTTATTGACTTCTTTAGGCACACAAGCCAATGGAAAAGTGGTGCACAAAACCAGCGGGAAACACAGATTTCTGCAGACATCGGTTTCCCAAGGTTGCTGTAAACTGCTTGTTTCTCATGCTGAAACTATCTAGAAATGAAGCCAGCTCAATCACAGGTCTTTGAAGACCTTCCTTCACCAACTCCTCCTGATACTTTCACCAATATCCATCATTAGGTTAGCGAAAAGAATTTAAAAATCCATCTAGTTTTACCAGTCTTCTTGCCTGCGGGAGAAACCAGCAAAACAGAATTATAGGAAAACGGAAAGCAGAACTAACTAAAATTCTGCAAAAGGGGAACTGACTCATTGTTCACATGAACTATTTCTAGTTCATATTTAGCGGGTGTGTAGAGACATGCCAACAAGGACTCTCATTTTGATGCAGATTCCCAGTGCTGGGTTTTTTTTTTTCAGTTTTATCCTACTTATTTGCTAAAGAAATTAAATTTACCATGACTGGTAATCTGCTAAGCATGCCTGCACATCCTATTCCTCTGTGACATTTTTTTTTCAGAGTTGTGGTAGAAGCATATTAGTTCCATCCTCAGCAACTGAGCTCTCCTGTCCAGTTTCAAATATGAGAATGTCATTGCTCACTGAAATATACAATAGCTTGTCAGAAGCAAGGAAAATGCAATGTAACCTCTATATCTGCTTAACCAAGCACTTTTCCCTCATTAACATTCGGATTCTAAGCACACCTTCTACTTTGCTTAACCTACATAGGTAGACAAGTACAGACAATAAAGCTCCTCTGATAGATACCTTCTTAAAACTTTCTCCTTCGGGATAATCTAGGCTTCTTCTGGCAAAAATCTATTGGATGCCCAATAGATGGGAATGAACCTGGAAATGACACAGATTATGTGTCAATTTCAAAAGGTATCTACTAGGTGACTAAATAATTTTAAAATCCATGAGATGTGAGCAGTGGTGGGATTCAAGTAATTTAACAACCAGTTCTCTGCCCTAATGATTTCTTCCAACAACCAGTTTGCCAAACTGCTCAGAAAGTTAACAACCGGTTCTCCCGAAGTGGTGCAAACTGGCTGAATCCCACCACTGGATGTGAGGTCCTTCAGGCCCATCCCAGTTGAATTGTCCCATCTCTGTTTAGGCTTTCTGGAGGAGGATTCCACTGTTGGAAAGAGATATTGCTACAGGCTGATGGACAGCATGAGGAAATTACTAATAATAGGCAATTCCCCTTTTGAGGTCAATGTCCTTTCTCTGATCTTAGAGGGGAATCTTCAGGAATTTTATAGTCTCTGGGGCATGCTCAAGGGAAAATAGGATTGCAGCCAAATACATATTTCTATTTAAAATGCACATTTTACATTTTCTTTAAGAGAAAGATTGCATGGGAACAGTATTAAATCAGTGGATAACTATGTTCCAATCCATGCGTTAGCTCTGGAGGTATGAATTGAACCAATTCAGATTAAAATTCCTAAACTTGAACTGCCACTTGCATCTCAAACTAAGCAACAACTAAACGAACTTGAGCAACAACTCAAACCTAAAATGCCTTGACTAAAGGGCAAATATTTGAGAGCTAACCTCGTGTTACTTCACAGCAGCTTCATTCATTCCACACTCACAATAATAAACATTTCAGAATCCATAGACTGTGACCTACTCAACATTTCACATTATGTGATAAAGCTTTGGTGTTCGGAAGAATTAAAGAGAGGATGTGATTGGCAAACATATTTAACCCTACCCAACCTTTTCAACTTAATAGTGGTCCTGGCAGCATTAAAAGCAGATCTCAGGAGAATTATAGTGATATATTAAAAGCTTCGGAGAATTCATAATGGCAAAGAGATGATTGCTTCCTCCTTTTCTGTTGAAACACTGCCCATTAGGATATATGACAACCTGTGATCAAAGTAAATGAAAGTAAAATATTGCCTTTTCTTTCTTTCTTTTATCTGAGGTCAAATGAATTTCCTGTATGCCTTCCTGATTCTAGAAAAGTATCATTTGGAACTTTTAATTATTTCATTGATGATTTTGGACTATAATACACTAATCCATATATTTCTATATAACAATGTGGGGATCAGCTGCATTCTTATAGTTTACAAAGAAATTGTCTGCATAATTCTTTTCAAATGTGCAGAATAAAGAAAAAAGAGGCCAATTGAGTACTAAAATAAATTCTGGTTTAAAACATTACGAGCAAGAGATAAATTTGCTTTCCAACCTCAGTTATGGATGGAACTGGTTCAGTTTACTTTGAATCTATATAAATAAAAATGTAAATATTTGTTTGTTCAAAATCTTAAATCTCCGAAAGTTCTTCACCGATTGCTTTGAAATTTTGACACAACGTTGCATTCGAATACGTGCGTGTTTTTGTATACCTATATTATGTAGATGTCACACCTGTAACAGGTAAAAACATGCTTTTTTGAAAATCAGCGCCATCTGTTGAATGTAAAAGCAATACACGCTATACTAAATATTTTATGATTCCATTTCAGTGTTTCTGATTGCATTGTTAAATTGAATTTTCATAGATTTCGATTTATTTTGATTTTGATTTAATTTAATTATTTCATGCGTCATTGCGTTGGAATTGAGCTGTGTCATATCCCTCTGTAGCTCAGGTCACACCTACTTTGCCTCCATCCCACCAGTCTTTTCACTCGGTTGATTGGATTCAGACCTGAGTTGCCTTTCTCTACGTTTCTTTTTGGACTTTAACATCGCAGCAGCACAATGGCAGACGCGAGCCGGGTCTTTTCCCCTCAGTGCCGCCACCGCCAGACCCACAAGCAAAATGGCGGAAAATGTCAACCACTGCGAAGCGTCCTCCCGACTAACAGAGTATGCCATACCTTTGGCAGGGACCCCAATGCCGCCTGTGGTGCGGAGAGCTGCGAAGGTGAAGGCGGTTATACCGGCAAGCTGGGAAACCAGCTCATACACCCGTGGCAAAGTATCCTTGGAGGCGTCCGAAGACAAACATCCAGATGGCTGCTGGATTCAAATTATTTGTCGACTGCCAGCGTCCCAGAGCCCCAGGAATGCAAACTCACCGGCGGCAGCCCGGCTGGAGGCCTCCACCAATCCCAAAACGCGCAGCTCTCCCAATACAAACACCAAATAGGTAAAAGTCCAAGAAAGCAATTCATTAAGCGACATTAAAGTCCAAAAAGAAACGTAGAGAAAGGCAACTCAGGTCTGAATCCAATCGACCGAGTGAAAAGACTGGTGGGATGGAGGCAAAGTAGGCGTGACCTGAGCTACAGAGGGAAATTATTGGCACTCGGTCAAAAAATATTGTATACCCACAAGACTGAGCCACAGCAACATGTGGCCGGGTACAGCTAGTTACAAAATAAAAAGGAAAGGGTCATTGCATGTTAATTTCCATGTGATTTTCCCCTCCCCCCATACAGTAATAAAGGTAGGCCTCAACTTACAACAGTTCATTTAGTAATCATTCAAAGTTATAGCAGCACTGAAAAAAGTGACGACCGTTTTTCACACTTACGATCTTTGCATCATCAGATGCTTGGCAACACTCATATTTATCACCATTGCCATGTCCCGGGCAGAGGTGAGTTTCAGCAGGTTCTGACCAGTTCTGGAGAACTGGTAGCGGAAATTCTGAGTAGTTTGGAGAACCGGTAGTAAAAATTTTGACCGCTCCCGCCCCCATCTATTCTCTGCCTCCCGAGTCCCAGCTGATCAGGAGGAAACAGGAATTTTGCAACCTTCCCCTGGATTGGGGAGGGAATGGAGTTTTTACAGTATCCTTCTCCTGCCATGCCCACCAAGCCATGCCATGCCTACCAAGCCACGCCCACAGAACCAGTAGTAAAAAATTTTGAAACCCACCACTGGTCCCGGGGTTATGTGATCACCTTTTGCAACCTTCTGCAAGCAAAGTCAATGAGGAAGCCAGATTCACTTAACAACCATGTTATTAACTGAAGAACTGCAGTGATTGTGGCAAAAAAAAAAAGTAATTTAACAAAGTGGCTTTTGAGCAAAACTCATTTAAGAAATGTCTCGCTTAGTAACAAAAATATTGGGCTCTGTTATGGTTGTAAATCAAGGATTACCTGCAGGTAAAAGTATTGCCCAGAGAATATTGATATATGTGATTAAGTTCCAAATCATAACTATTATCTTATGTTTCTTTCAGGAAACTTAACAGAAGAGGCAAATCTGAGTTTTTGTTATTGCTAGCATAAAAAAGATAGCTCATAACTCTTTGTTTAAAGTAGGGAAAGTGTGGAAAAATGGAACAAGAGCTGCTGTGGATATTACCACCCTATCTAGTGTCACAATAGAGCAGGGGTGTCAAACTCGATTTCATTGAGGGCCGCATCAGAGTTGTGTTTGACTTTGGGGGGCCAGGGTGGGCATGGCCAGCTCGACGTCACTCTTGTTGGGGGCGCCTGTGGCGGCCTAAGCACTCTGGCAGCGAAAATGGGCTCCTAAGCTCCATATTTGGCTGTGATGGCTTCCTTCAACCTCTGCCAGTGAAAATGGAGTTCGGGAGGGCTGCCTGCAGCCCTCCCAAGCTCTGTTTCTGCTGGCAGAGGCACCACGGGCAGTCCTTTGCTGTTTCCAGGCCATTCCATGGGCCAGATCTCAGCATCCTGTGGGCCGGATCTGGCCCCTGGCCCTTGAGTTTGACACCCCTACAATAGAGCATAGGAGTCATTGGTGGTTTGGCATACTGCAGATAATCTCATAATTTGTTATAGATGGTAGTCAGTCTATGTTCTGCACTGGAATTTGTGTAGATTAGCTGTAACTATCCCTGCCTGACATTTGAAAACCTCTCTGATTTAAAAATCTAAAGAATAGTAAGTGGAAGAATGTGGAGTTACAATCATTAGTTCTTCTACTTGTCTGTCAAAATTGGAAGCACACACTTTAGCATGGGCTAACTCTTTATTAAACCATCTGCACTATATTAGTAGTCTTATTTTCTCTGGAAGAAAAATCCAGATTCCACAACGAACACTTTTATTTCCTAGAACCAACATTATAATGTTTCTGTGTCAATTTCTGTTCATATAAACCACGTCTCTGCACCCTACCTACCTCATCCTTTTTCTGTATGTAGGATACAAGTGGCATTAGTTTCCTATTGAAAATATATCATTTATTGATGACATACATTCATTTTGCTTTTAGCTCACTTTGCACTTTACATTTTCTTCTGACCAAAATGAATCTTGTACTATATTCCAGCTCTGCAAATATGTTGGTGGGAAGGGAAATTCACCTTAGTGCCTGGGGGGACTGATATAGTTATATCTATAAATTTTTTAATGCTAATGGTAAGCAAAACAGGAACAAGAGCCATATTTATTTCACACACAAATGAAGGCCCCATCCTTTAAAAAAAGGATTGATGATAGATACTGAAATACAATGAGTATATATGTGGTGTTTTTTAAAAAAATAGGTTATATATTTCATATTCAAGTCCTGAATTTTCAGGGTGGTATTATAAAATCCATGCACGTCTAGTTTATTATCTTTTCTTTTCCTACTACTGTCATTTTATCAGCAGCCACTAAAATTTCCCTTTTACTGATTCTGTAGATTTGACTTGATTGATAGGAGAGTATATTATTTCCACCACAGCCCAAAGCATAATTTTTAAAACTCCCATTGTACTATTTTTAAATATACTTTTTTCTTATAAAAAGCTAGGATTCATGTGGATAGATTATTTTGTATCAAAGGTGGGGGGGACACTGGTTCTAAATTAGGCCGACTTTCCAATAACAATAATCCAATGAAAGAATGATTTTATTTGCTGGTATAAGCAACAGATATAAGTTAGAGGTCCTTGGTGCTCTCTGAGCTTGGTTTTTTTCTGGCAGATATTTCATTATCCATCAGCATAGATGATGTTACCTAATTGGGTAATGAAATGTCTGTAAGAAAACAACCAAGCTCAGAGATCACCAAAGACCCCACAGTTAACTTTGTCTGAGCTACAATTAAGTAAGACATAAGTTAACATTACTAATGTTGATGTGATGTAGAAAGACAGGATGAGTGGCTACTACCAAGTCAATGGTCAGATAAAGAAGGACTGAGCTCAGAGCAGAAATGTAACATGAGTAAAAGTCTCACACAAGTCCTATCCAGTTCTCTCCAAAATAAAAGGACAGCGAGGAGAATCACACCCAGACATGCAAGATTCTGTTACTATAGATTTACACTAAAAAGTACTTTCTTAAATGACATTGGATTCCTGGTCCGATTTACCTTGAAGACTTGACATGTGCAAATTGAGAGACATAGTTTTTTAAATGCTCTCAGTCTCCATGGAACGCTTATTACCTTTTTCTAATCTTGCAAGCTATTTACTATTTATTGCTGTTGGAATTTGCCTGTTGTGGTGTACTAAGTGCAGTGAGAAGATATCACATGTGACTTTATATGTAAACTTTTCTTTTTCCATGTATGCATTTCAAAATTATCTGTACATTTCTAACTGACACTTTCAACAAATATCTTGTTTACTGAAAAGATCAATAGGAATTAAAACTTTGGAGTAGATCTCACGTCTAATGGACATTACTGGAGTTGGGCTATTATCTGAAAGGGTGCTTTGCTTTAATACGGATCTTGTTTGTAAACTTTGCCCCTTCACCTCTAACAGCAGAGTGATCGCATTACTTTGCTTCACCTGTTCTAATGGCCTCTTTCAGCAATTTGAATTATTGGAAGACACAGTGGTTGGCATTGCCTATAGAAGTTTCAAAGTAACCTAAAATGCCTCACCAGAGGGAACCTCAATTGTTTCTTCTCCTGCGCTAAAAAAACCCCCACATACCTCTTTATGAGGTAAAGCCTTGCATATATTATGATATATTGCAGTCTAGCATCTGGTTAGAAAAAGATAACATTGGGTCCAATTTCTGTAAAAAAAACGGTGTTGTGTCTAACTCAATTGGTCAGCCTTCTGTTTGCCTTGGCGGTTTGATGGGAAGTTTTCCTGAATTCAGAATGTGTCCGCTTTTCTTCTTAATACAGCTTTAGGATCACCAAATCAAGGTAGTGATCCCTTTATTGGAGTATGACTTTGTTTTGTAGAAGCAGAGGTCTGCTGCATCCTTATAAAATAACTCAATATTATATCATCATCAGTATTTTTACTTCATTTTAGAATTCTACACAGCCTATTTCAGCAGCAGTACATCTCTGACTGCTCAGTTGTGTATGCTAATAATAGGTGAACTTCCTTAGAGATCTGTTTAACCAGAATTTGATCTGTCCTGCCATGACAGAGCAAAGCTAGGTCTTTGGCAAGTAAGAAAGTTCATAAAAGACAATTAAGAGCAGTGGTGGGATTCAAGTAATTTAACAACCAGTTCTGTGCCCTAATGACCAGCTGGGTGGCCGTGGCCATGGTGGGCATGGTCAGGGGGTGTGACAGGAAGCACTTGGCTTCCTGCACCCCCCTGGGAGCAAAAATGGGGGGGCACCACACCATCCCGTGCCGTTTTGGGCCTCGGATGCCTCCCTGCAACCTCCTGGGAGTGAACATGGGCCGCAGGGGGCACGCCACACCTCCCCATGCCCCAATTTGGGCCTAGTAGGCCTCCCTGCACTTACCTGGTAGCCAAAAGGGGTGCTTGGGGACTCCTAGAAGGAGCAGGGAGGGGAGGGGTGGAGCCAGCCAGCAATTTAACTACTAGTTTGCCCGTACCAGCCTGAACCGACTGAATCCCATCACTGATTAAGAGTAAGTACCATTCAATCTGAGAGTCATAATCAATGAGACTATTTGATTTTTAGGAGATAGGAGCTAAGAGGCTATAGTGTGAGGGTGATCCACCATCAAGAAACCTAGGGATAAGATTGAAATTTCAGAGCACAGAAACTCCCTGTGAGTCAAACCTCTACTTATACCTCAAATAGCTGAACAAATCTAGGTTGGCTAGTTAGGTCACAATCAGCACCTCTTAATATCTGCAGATATTATCTTCCAACCATGCATTTCTTTGCTAGCCAGCTTGCTGAGCTTCAAAAACATAGTGTCCTGTTCTGTTGGAGGTAATCCAGCAGTACTTATTTAGATTCTTTGGAGTAGATTATCCAGGATCTGATTCAGCCTCTGTGCTAGATTTTAGATTGAGATGTCCAGCCTTAGCAACTTTAGTTCTTATGACTTCAACTCCCAAAATTCCCCAACCAGCCATTCTGGTTGGGGAATTCTGGCAGTTGAAGTCTAAAGGACATAAAGTTGGACACCCCTGTCTAAGAAGACTGGTATTCTATTGGCTCGGTTTTATATTGTGTATTGTCTTGGGAACTAAGCAGGGTTAGGCCTGCTTGTTATTTTAATGGCAGATCACCAATTGAATTCCAAGTCTGTCATTTTACTTGGAAGTAAATAACAACAGAAGAAGATAATGGCAAATGGCTTTCATGTTGCTTCCAAGAAACTAAACCTAAATGTGTCAGTGGAGACATGAGGTATGGAGCTTGACTTGAAATAGAATATATATTACTTTTTTTTAATCCATGAAAACCTTTAGTAAACCCCAAAGCAGAATACAAATGCAAGGAGGAAACTGGTGGACATTTCACCACCAAACTTATAGCTATGTATTAATAACAGGCTTCCCAACACAGATAAAAGGGCTGAGAGACAAGAGATAAATTGCAGAAGATTCATTGTTATATACTGGATACTTGGCAAGACATTAAGTTGTCCACTTCCCAAGAAATTCTAATCATCTGGCAACTCAACAAATAAATCTGGCAATCCCTTAATACAAAGTAATAGAGAAGTAGATGTGTAAGTATTCTAGTTAAATCTCACCCGACACTGTCCAACATACTGGAATCAAATTGCATGCAGTATAAAATCTCATGTAAGAAGTAGATGGTCTGCTTCTTTGCATTTAAAAATAAGTGTCAGAAGAAGTTTTTTCCCCCAACAAATAACACAAAGAAAAAGAAGAGCTTAAACTCTCCCTTACCTGTTTTTTCCCCTTTTGAATCCTTTTCCAGTGGCATTTTCTCCTATAGTCTATCTGGTGGCAAGGTCAAATGAACTTCTGGATTTTACAAGAGAAAAATTAATTATCTAGGAGAAAAATTAATCAGCAAAAATTGATGGAGAAGAAAGAATGATATTCTTGCCAGCCATCCTTTTGCTTATTCACCTCCCTGTTTTCTAAATAGATGTAAACTACAGAATTTTATTTATCAGAATTTCCTTATTATTATTGGTAACCTGGAACATGGCCTCTAAACTAAATTAACACTTGCTGATTTTTTTCCCCTACCATTATTATCAAACCAGAGAATGTAGCAGAATCCGTTGGAAGAAGGAGAGGGAGGGAGATGACAAGGCAAATTCCTGAGAACAAATAACTTGGACCTTTCAGAAATTGATGATGTGTCCTAGAAACCCTAGAAAATTATAAGACATTATGTGACACTGATTAAAAATGATTTTCTCTCAAATTATTCTTCCATCAACAGCCAAGCAATGAGTCACATCCAAGGTCAGACTCTCACTCTTTGGCAATTTAAGCTTCATACCCTTGGATGAGATCCAGCTATGCTAACCACTGAAATAGAATGAAAAATACATTGCTAATTTGACAATAGAAGTAAAAACTAAGCTTCAAACACCATATGGAATAAGCCACTTTTCTGAATACATGATAGAATAGGATATTATGGAAGTGTTGCTTTATAAATCCAGTAAAGGGCTGATGGGACCATTAGAAATCAGAACATTTTTCTTAGATGGGGCAGAAGGAGGTGTGTGTGTGTACAGGCTATAAATAGCTAAATTATATTTATCACAATGTGAAATTTAATCTATCGTCTTCCTTTCATTGGAAAAGTGATCAACACTAGCAGAAAATGGAATATCAAAGTGACTAGAGAACATATTTCTCAGCCCATGGGAGATGTCTTATATTAGATTGCTTTGCATATATATATATATATATATATATATATATATATATATATATATATATTGGTCTTTGGTTATTCGAGTCTTCTCCCACGTAAAATTGGAAGTGTCTTGGCGACGTTTCGACGAAGTCTCATTCGTCATCTTCAGGCTGGTGTTCTCGGCTTCGTGCTTCGTGCTTCCAGGAGTGCGGTTGTCTTACATGGAGAATGTTTTGTGAGGCAGAAATTGGATCACAGAATACTCCAATAGTTAAAATGGAAGATATTTCTCTGTAGATGAAATGGCAAGGTTAACAAAATGGCTACAAGGAAGAAATGAACAGAAAACAGGGAACAATATATCAAGACAAATGCTTGGGATGTGGGGGTGTGCGGAATCTTTATACTTATAGCTAATAACACTGTGGTTATTTTTATTTAATGACTGATCATTCTTCATAACATCATCCAACTGAAGTACAATGAAATATTGCTCTTTGTGCACAGTAATGATGGAATGAGTCTACAACAGTGTTTGTTCTAGACTCATTCCATCACTATCAACATGACGGCTGGGGAATTCTGGGAGTTGATGTCCACAGTTCTTAAAGTCACTATAAATTGCTGGAAAATATCCTCTCAGATAATTTTTGTTATATTAGAACTGTGCAAAAATCTGAATTCAAGGACAAAAGATGATTTGGAGTATTTGAGGAAAGGCATCAGATAATCACACCTGTTGGTAGCTCCTTAAGGAAATTTGAATTAAGAAGGTACCAACCCATGTGCATTCTCTCACATACCTTGAGTTACATTTCTCCCATCAAAACTAGATCACAGCCATATATCCTGCTTTAAACACAGAACAACTACATTTTGAAAGAGCGAGAAATATCCTACATAGGCTAAATTTGAAAATCAAGCCAGTTTAGCCCCATCAGGCACCATAAAATCTCTTTTAAATTCCACCCAGACTTTGAATAACACTCTCAAAACTGGGTGAGAACCAGTGTGATATAGTAGCAAAGATTTTTGGCCCACGCTAAAAGTTCCTACACAACCGTGAACCACACTGGATGACTCAACTTGTTATCACTCATCTCAGTCTATCTCAGAATAAGCTTGTTGTGAAGATGAAATGATGGGAAATATTTGAATGGACAGAAGAGGAATACAAATGTAATAGAGCAAAATTCAAATTTCACAGGACTCTTTGGATAAGCTTTGAAGAAACACCGCTGCTGGCGCTGACCCTAACATGTTCTCCAGAGAATGAAAAACACCCTCTCAAATTTGTGATGTAAAGCACTGCCTCCAGTGCTAATAGATAAATGCCAAGAGATATTTCAACATTAGACTGAGTGATGTCATTTCCTCAGGCAATCAATTTGGGTTCTCGCGAAAAAGGTACATTTTCAAAGCACTATTTAATGCAGAATGGTGAGTGCTTTACTCCCAAGGAGAAGAAATAGTGCTGGCTTGTATTTTCTGCATTGGATGAGGTTGGTTGGCCTTTGAAACTTTGCACCTTGACTTGGGGAGAGAAGCAAAGTAGAGAGGGACAACACTCTCCTGTCCCAGATAGCAAATAGCTAGAACCAGTTGTGAAATCCAAATTTTCTTTACTACTGGTTCGGTGGGCATGATGTGGCTTGGTGGGCGTGGCAAGGGAAGGATACTGCAAAATCTCCATTCCCTCCTCCCTCCTGGGGGAAGGATATTGCAAAATCTCCATTCCCACCCCAATTTGGGGCCAGCCAGAGGTGGTATTTGCCAGTTCTCCAAACTACTCAAAATTTCTGCCGCCGGTTCCCCAGAACCTGTCAGAACCTGCTGGATTTCACCCCTGGCTAGAACCCCAGTAGAAAAGCTACAAACAATTTAGTCCTTACAATCACTGTTTCAGAATGAGCAATATTATGGCTGTTTCAAGAAGTTCCCTTCGTCCAGGAGTGGACAATTAATTTTCTCAAGGGCTCACATGAGAAACTGGGACTGTGAAGGTGCTTAGGCATGCACAGATATATATACTTGAGTAGTGGTGGTTCAGTGGTTAGACTGGAGTACTGCAGGCTACTTCTGCTGACTGCCAGCTGCCAGCAGTTTGGCAGTTCGATTCTCACCAGGTTCAAGGTTGACTCAACCTTCCATTCTTCTGAGGTCAATAAAATAAGGACCCAGATCATTTGGGGGAAATATGCTGACTCTGTAAACTGCTTAGAAAGGACCGTAAAGCATTGTGAAGCGGTATATAAGTCTAAGTGCTATTGCTACATAAATTGGGGGGGGGGAGAGCAGTCGCCTTCAAAATAAAAGCAACCCACAAGGGCCTGACAGGGACAGCCAAAGTTGTAGCACAAGAGCTGTAAGCCACAAGGCCACGTCTGCCTTCATCTATATCAGTGGTCCCCAACCTTTTTGGTGCCAGGCATGGGTTTTGTGGAAAAACATTTTTCCATGGACCGAGGGAAATGTTTTTATGTACAACTTAAATCCCGTACATAGGAAGATGAAGTTTTGCTCACTCACCCATCACTCATCTCCAGCTGCGTGGCCAGTTCCTAACAGGCCACGGACTGGGACCAGTCTGTGGCCTGGGGTTTAGGGACCCCTGATCTATATGATATGATTTGTTTTGTAAGATCTTTCCCCTCCAGATTATTTTGTTTTCTTGAGGTAGTTTTTGATGTTGATGGGGGGGAAAAAAACCCCTCTCCCATTGTTTGGATTTGTTGTCATTGTTGTTAAATGCACAGTGGCTCACAAACTCATCGTGTATGTAATATAAATTGATAGCCATCGTCAGAGAATTTTTATGAATGCGGCACTGGTTATTATTTTCAGTTTGCCCCGCTGACTCTTTCGTCACAGGAATAATACCAGGATAATCGCTTTTTAAAAAGCAGGTTTTTGTAGGACTAGCTGCCAGGAGACGATGACATTTTTTGCAGAACCGATTTATAATACAACATCCCATTTTACAATTGAAGGGAAACAAAAGTAGCTTCTATTTATAGAGTTATGTGAAAGGAGAGAGAAACAAAGAACCTACATTGGCATGGTCAAGTAAGTAAGTCAGGAACCGTGTTGTGTTGAGAGATAGGAATTGCTCTACAAGAGTCATTACTTCTATTTATTGAATAGCCTACTAGTTATAAAAGCAAAAGAATCAATATTAATGGCCAGAACATACTTTCGGAATAACCTGAACAGTTCTTATTAATGAAACAGTATCCCCTGCTTGTTTGTTTTTTCAACAAAGGGATTATTTTTCTGTTCTAGTCCCAAAGGTGCTTTTTCAAGAGGCAACTGGACTTTCTGGTTTTTCTTTGAAGACATTTCGCTTCTCATCCAAGAAGCTTCTTCAGCTCTCCTGTCTTCAAAGAAAAATCAGAAAGTCCAGTTGCCTCTCGAAAAAGGACCTTTGGGACAGCCGTGACTTGGATGACGGAGAATCTCCATAGACATATTTAGCGATGTACTTTGGGATGAACATCCATCGAATGGCACGGGAATATGAACGGATTTCCAGAAAAAAATGCAGAAAAGCTAAAGAAGCTTCTTGGATGAGAAGCGAAACGTCTTCAAAAAAAAAAAAAACACAAAGTCCACTTGCCTCTTGAAAAAGCACCCTTGGGACAACCATGACCTGGGTGACAGAATCTCCGTAGACATTTTCTGTTCTAGCAATTTCTAAGTTGGTCCTTTTAGAAGCAATCCTGTGATGCATATCAAAAATAATCTCCGAGTTAATCATGTGATGCACACCAAGTATTAGGTTTGATTCTGTTTTGCAAGATTGAATCTGGATTGGTCACCAGGACCAGAGGTTTAATCTTCCAAGCTTTCGGACTCATGCTGGAGCCAATCTTCAGGGAACTTCTTTCTACTGGAATACGTGCTTTGAGCTATTCTGTGAGTTGTATTTATGTGGTGCCTTCCTATTGGCTGATTGGTAGAAATGATTGAAGCCTGGGAAACAGGCCCCTTGCCAGTCAACAAGGGTGCTGATTTACCACCAGCTTATGAAGTACTTAGCAGCCGAGGACTTGGCAGCACAAGGAAACAACAGCCAATCCGCCAGCCATCAACATACCAATCAGCCAATAGGAAGGCATCACATAAATACGACTGACAGAATAGTCCAAAGCATGTATTCCAGCAGAAAGAAATTCCCTGAAGATGGGCTCCAGTATGAGTCTGAAAGCTTGGAAGAGTAAACCTCTGGTCCTGGTGACCAACTCTGATTCAATCTTGCAACATCATCCTGGGACACATGTGTTTGCCTTCATTCATGATTCTGTTTCATTTGGAAATCCATCTCAGTATCATAATTAAAATGATAGACTAAGAATCAAATTCAAATTCTTATCAAAGCACCCAATCCAGTGGTGAAATCCAAATTTTGTTATTACTGGTTCTGTGGGCATGGCTTGGTGGGCATGGTGTGGCTTGGTGGGCATGGCAGGGGAAGGATACTGCAAAATCTCCATTCCCACCCCACTCTGGGGCCAGCCAGAGGTGGTATTTGTCAGTTCTCCCAACTACTCAAAATTTCCACTACTGGTTCTCCAGAACCTGTCAGAACCTGCTGGATTTCACCTCTGACACAATCTATTGGATTTGCTTAGCATAGTAAGAAATTCATAATTGAGGAAGTGATATGCACCTATGCTTATGCCAGAACCCCTTGTTGTACCCTCTCATGAACTCCATATCTTTTCCTTGGATCTTGTGATTGCATTACGCTGGCAGGTTCTCTTCAACACACCTTTTTCAGCATTGGATCTGAAATGCTATCCATTCCTACAGACAATCTGCATCCAGGACCAGTTTAAGAAATTTGGAAATTGAACAGAACATCAGGTTTGGAGGGACATCACCCCAGATTAATATGGTTGATGGATTCCTGCCAAATGAGATGTTAAACTGAAATTAGCATGGAATACTCACAGAAACTGAACAGGAGTTAAAGAAGCATCTAGAAAGAATTTTTGCATGCAGTCTCCTAGCGCTAAAAATCCTGCCTAGGAGAATGATCTCATTTATTATTTGTTTGTTTGTTTGTTTATTTATAATTGTTTACATGATGATTCCATCCAAGATCTGGAATGGCTCACAGCACCATCAACTATAAACTATAAAATAACCAAATATAAAATAATAAAAATAATAATAGTGTCACAACATAAATATCACAGTAAAACATACAATGGTACCTTGGTACTCAACTGCTTTGAAACTCATCGTATTTGTTAGGAAATTGTTATTGCCCAACTGGTTGGTCAGGAAATATATAAACCAACATTGTGTGTTTGTAGCTAAAAGTATTATGTAGCTTTAAAAACTGTGTTGCATCATCCTGCATCCTGATTGGCTGAGCTCTGTAGCCAATGTACTTAAGGAGAGCTGAATTATGGTTTGTGTGGACACTACACCATTTTACCTGCTGATATGCTGTAACTCTATATTTGATCTCTCTGCATGATCATTGCTTGATCATGGCTATTTATTGCTTTTCTACTATTTAATGACTGTTTTTATATTGAACTGTGTTCCTGAATGCAACTAAAGAAGATCTGTTTTATTGTATTTTCTACAACTGTTAAGAAGACTTTATATTGGAAAATATCCCTGGACTGATCTTTATCTCATTTTATATGTGTATGACTTGGAATGTTTTTGGACTATGATTTTGCTTTTTCCCTAAAAGTAAAATATTATCAAAACCCAGTTTGTTTGTATGTTAACTGTTATTATCCACAATCATTCTCAGTCGCTTTCGTGTGTAAACGCTTGTGGCTCAATAACCCACAATATCGGTTATTAGCCAAGAATATTCTTAACAGTATTCAATGGTACTCAGTGCATTCTGTCCTGGTACTCACTGTTTGTTTGGTACTCAACACACAAGCTAGAACTTGTCAGTGTTGGCTGCCTTGTGACTCACTACATTATTCCTTATATAAAGAAATTGTTTGGTACTCATCATTTTTGGTATTCATCGTGCCTCCTGAAACTAATTAATAAAGAGTACTGAGATACCACTGTATCTCAGTTGTCACTTCACCATACAACCAATTAAGAGCGCCCAAAAGGGTCAGGACCAACAATCTAGATCCTCATTTTACCAACCTCGGAAGAATGAGAGGCTGAGTCAACCTTGAACTTGGTGAGATTTGAACTGCCAAATTGCAGGCAGCCGGCAGGCTGCAGAAGTAGCCTGCAGTACTGCACTCTAACCACTGTGCCACCATGGCTCTTAGTAGCGAGCTTCCCTTTTTCCCCCATGCCCTCACATGTCCTTAACTATTTAAGAACTTCCATTTTCAGCTATCCAGTGCAATTCCATATTTTACAATCTCTTTAAACTGGTCTTGTCTACCTTAGTGAATTTATGAGAGCATAAAAATTCATACAGACTGAATACAAAAGAGGAAAAGAGTAGAATGAAAACCTTAAAGGAAGTAGGATTTCAACTGTGATGGAAGCAGTGGGAAGCACATGATCAAGTTTCCTGCTTCCAGACCCAGGTAATCTGAAATCATGGTTACTTATAAGAGCAACAGGAGGAAAATGCAATTTACTCCATCCATTGCCTGATAAATGATGAAGTCATCCAGAGTCTCTTTCAATAGCGAGATGGGAACATGTAAATTTAATATAAATAAAACATTTTTAAAGCACACTCACTAAGCCACATACATATATGCATTCTGTCTATACCGGATATTTATTTTCACTTAAAAATAAATTCTATATAATTTGAAAAATAAATAAATATGTCTTTCTTAACATTTCCTCCACCCAGGAGCCCTAGCTTACAAAAGATTTTAGACCTTACAAAGAACTTTCAACCCATAATGGCGCCGTCATTCACAAGGTCCCCCTTTCCAAAGGTCTGCACAAAGAGATGGTTTTGTTTATTCCTATCTTGCACAGTCATATTGTGCTTCCTCTTTATTAACTCAGCACCAGCCTAACAAATTAATAAGTGTTCCATTTTGACCTGTAAAATTGTTTCACGAGAAGCAGCTTAAATTTCCCTGCATTAAGGCATATCTTTGCAGGAAAACTCCATGAGATCCGTGATCAAATTTCAAAGAGGTGGGTCTAATCACAGATGAAACTAATCTCTTAATAACAGAAGGAAATAGCAGCCAGCCCACTGGTTGAAAATCCAGAGAACATGCCATGTTATCAGGAGATTTCTCAGAGCAGAATAGGGCTTTTTTTTTTTTAAAGCATTTACATAAATTATACAAAATAGGGAGGCTTATGATGCCTTGCAGTGCTTCCCAGCTGAAATAACTGCACAAAAACCCAGGCTGTCAGTTTGGTATATTTGCATTTCAGATTAGCAAGCCAAGTCTGTGTATTCCACTTTGAGTGGTCAAGTACTGACAGCTTAGGACATCAATATGTTGTCGGGGGATTTTTACATCCATTATACCTGAACTGCATTGTACATTGATTTATGTCTATCACCAGGATTTATAACTACAGGCAGAGAACTACAAACAATTTAGCTTCAAATTTAAATCTCTGGGTAGTCACTTTTAGAGTATCAAAGCTGCTGTTTCTGCTTTAAAGGACTCCACCAAGCTATTTGTAATGGTATCATTTTCTTTCTTTCTTTCTTTCTTTCTTTCTTTCTTTCTTTCTTTCTTTCTTTCTTTCTTTCTTTTTCTTTCTTTCTTTCTTTCTTTCTTTCTTTCTTTCTTCCTTCCTTCCTTTCTTCCCTCCCTCCCTCCCTCCCTCCCTCCTTCCTTGTTGCTTGCTTGCTTGCTTTCTCTCTCTCTCTTCCTCCTTCTCTCTTCTCTCTCTCTCCTCCTTTCCTGTCCAACTGCAAGTGTTTACCTTCACAATCCTGTGGAACAAATATTTTCCTAAAACATTAATTCAAGAGTATGCATTTCAGCAGGCAAAATCATTTCCTCATTAAGTAATGATCAAAGCACGAAAAATTGGAAATTTGATGGAAAATAACGATCAATCTACCATTCCTGCAAATTGTCCAGCCATCTCTTTGGTTTATAAATCCTGCTGATCATAACTAGGTGAGCCTGATTTAGAACTTACTTGATAGATAATTTAAATCAAGGCGTGTATTTAGTGATAAAATCACTAATGTTGTCTAAAATGAGACAGAGCTGATTATAACTGGTTTGCCCTTTGATTTATTTGCTAAAGTTGTATCCCTCTTTACTTCAAAACCTCAAGGTAGCTTAGGGTTCTCCCTTCATTTTATTCCCCTAACAACTATTTCGTTGAATGGCTAGCACAATCATTTACATTTACTTCTATTTATTTTCTATTTCTATTGAAATTTACTGAGGGTTAATTTGAACCTGGGTTTATCCAATCCAAGCCCAATATCATACCTATTATACCCACTGGCTCTCACTAGATTATTCAGTTATGTCTGAATAAATGCATCCAACCTAAGTCAGGACTAGCCCTCTGAACACTAATCAACTCCTGTCATCATGAAACTGATATCATTGCATAATGAACAATCTCTATCCATCATAGAAACAAATAAAAGCACCAGCTGTTGTAATATGCCTAGTCTGAAAGATGAATTGGTCAAAAGGGATCAATTCCAATTGTCTTCAGACAATATTTGCTCCAAAGGATCTGCTGAAAAAAATCAGAATACACAATATACTTACTGTGAAGTAACCAATTTAAATAACCTAATAGCTACTATTGATTTCCTTGGCCTTGTCAGCTTGAATTGATGAGGTCATGTGAAAGCCAGACCTAGAAGATGCTTCAAAATCTGCTACATTACCAACTATTTTTCAGGAGGATGTTGGTCTGAAATTTATATGTGTCTGCATATTCTTCAATTGCTGGAGTATCCTTGTCACAGGAGACTATTGCATTTGTTATTGTCAAAAAGCTGAGAAGTAATTTGTGTTTCTCATAGCAATCATATGGACGTCATGACCATTGTCAGTATCATCATGGGTTCATGGTTTTAAGGGTTTGTTTGTTTGTTTGTTTGCTTTATACTGCAGTTATACAAGTTGTCCAATCAAATGTCTAAGAGCCCAACTCAAAATCCCCCCTCCTTTGTCACCAACTCTTTATTAAGACTGATTTCTAGGCTAATTCATAATTGAGAAGCCATCACTCCTCAATGGTAAAAGCCCCAATTGTGCCAGTGGATGAGACCTGCTAGAGATCCCATCTGCTAAGGTCAAGGAGAAAAGCCCTTTCTGGTATGGCCCCAACCCTACTATCCAAGGTGAGAACTGTCCCCTCCCATTTGGCCTTCAAGAAGGGCACTAAGACCTGGCTTTGCCAGTTGACCTGGAACCTCAAAGGGAGTGCTCATCACTGGAAGTGGCTGGTGGAGTAAGAAGACCTCATCCCCATCCCATCCGTCTCTTAGCTCTTTTAGTTTTGGTTTTAGTACAGTTTCTAATAATATTTTAATCTGAGTAGTTTTAATGCTTTAATATTTTAATTATATTTATTTGTTTTATAATATGCAAGCAGCCCAGAATCACCCTGTAGGAAGATGGGTGGCATAAAAATGTAATAAATAAATAATTCAACTCTGCCATCAGAATTGTTAAACTAAATATTGAGGTCAGAGGAGTGGAATTGGATGAAATATGGTCTACATGAGAAAGAAAAACAGATGAGTTAATATTTTGATGGTTATATAATCGATACTTTGATGGAAGATAGTATATGTTGTAAAGATAATTGATACTATCACATATTTGTCTATTTATTGTTGTTAGTTGCAAAGTCATGTCCACCCCATCATGACCCCATGGACAACATTCCTCCAGGCCTTCCTGTCCTCTACCATCCTCTGGAGTTCATTTAAGCTCACACCTACTGCTTCAGTGACTCTATCCAGCCACCTCATTCTCTGTTGTCCCCTTCTTCTTTTGCCCTCAATCTTTCCCAGCATTAGGCTCTTCTCCAGTGAGTCCTTCCTTCTCATTAGGTGGCCAAAGTATTTGAGTTTCACCTTCAGGACCTGGCCTTCTAAAGAGCAATCAGGGTTGATCTCCTCTAGGACTGACCAGTTTGATTGCCTTGCAGTCCAAGGGATATTTGTCTATACATTACCGTATATTTGTATGTATGTATGTATGTATGTATGTATGTATGTATATATATATATATATATATATATATATATATATATATATATATATATATATATATATATATATATATATATGATTATAATGACAATGATGATGTTTGTATATTAACACCATAGACAAGAAGAAGAAAAAAGAAATGCTGAACTGAACGCCTCATCTTTGAAGTTTCTTTGACTTTAGATGATAACTTAACTTCCTCATGGCCAATTGAAATAAAGTTTGAGTTAACTCTATGGATGTCCATGAAATATCAGGTCTCCACCAACTATGATTAAATTCTACTGGAAATAAAACAATTGATTCTCAGCCTAGACTTACAAAAGGACCTAAGCTTTACTTTATAAGGATGCAATTTAGGCATGCTATGGATATAATTTGAATTCACTAAATATCTTACCATTTTATGCCGAAAATATAGAAGAGCTTTTACTTTAGCTAGACCTGTTATCTTACCTTCATATCTTCTGGAAACTAAATTCAGCAGATCATCTACAGAAGATAGTTCAGGCCAATGTTCTTTGGAGGAAATCAGTTCAATAACCCTTCACTGAAATTGGCATAATGATTAAGCCTTTTTTAAAAACCAAATACAGCAACATAAGGGCTGATCTTGCACTTCCCCTCCTATCATACATTTCGGAGTTGACCTTGAAGAAAGTTGCTAAATTCTGTTTGGTTGCCACACTATTATTTGTCATGAGATAGCTGAGTCTTCCTTGTTTAGGGCAACATTTTAAAACGATCATGTTATGATTTGGCAGCATTAAGAAACAATCAATGATAGCAATTTGCATTATTTTAACCCAAACTTTCTGAATAAGTCCAGCTGTTCTTTAAGGATACAGAGATTCACTCACCTCAAAAATGATGAGCCAGAACGTGCTTTGGACACTGTACAAGTGCAAATGCATTGCCCTATTCATTAAAGCAGATCATTTTTTCCAGACCTGTTCAGAAACATGAAAAAAGATGGACCAGTTTAATGAATACCAGAGAGGTGTTATCCTCTGCAAGTTTTGAAGGAACTTATTTCTAATCATGTCCAAGCCATGCACAGCCCTAATGAATATAACTTCCCTGAAGGCATACTATTCCACCTATCGAGGAATTCACATAAATTCAAAGACCTTTGCAAAAAGCACGAGTCCTTCCATTACCATAGGGAAATAGCCTAGCTGTCCTGGTGGATAAAAAGACAACTGTTGGTCAATAAATCATCCAAATTGCTAAAGACCGAGGAGAAGTCCTTTTACTTGTGGTTAAATTCTTGGATTGCTCACACATGAATGTTTGACACATCGGATTTCAGCAAATTTTATGGTCCTGACGAATGCACGGAAATCTAGGGTTTTCCTTTGTTGAGAGGAAATGATTAATTGTCCTGGGAAGATAACTAATTTTTATTTTGGGATGTGCCTTTCGGAGAGAATCATAACTTTCATCAACAAGAAAGGCATTTGCTGAGGTTCAGCAAATGGGACCAGAGGACTTTGAAACATTCAAGCAAAAAGCAGAGAGCAGCTCACAGAAGTCTTTCGCTGCTCCAGTGTATCCTTCTTTATGAAATAGAGCTGGTGTCATTTATTTGGATTGCACCCAGCAATGGACATGTTAAATTATTTGGGAAGGCCAAGTGCAGCTCAGTCTTGGAGGAAAACTACCTGATAACCTGGAAGGAAGCAATCAGAACTAATTCAAGCACATTGTTTTTCACACAAAAGTAAACTCTACAATTGCCACGTTTTCACCTCCATTAATCCACTTGGAAATACGTTTTCACACATTATGTTCCTTGCATCCAGACTTGATCACAACTGATCATGCGGAGAGATTTGACCCTAATGGGCTTCAGGCAAGGGTGAAATGCTCCCGGTTCAGACTGGCTTGGGCGAGTAGGTAGCGATGGCAGCGGGCAGTTCGGAGAACCGGTAGCAAAAATCCCCAGCCCCGGCCCCCATGCCCAGCTGAGCCGTGCGATCATCAGAGCCTTTTTTTCCTTTTAAATGGCTCTGATGAGCCAAGCTCTGACGAGCCAAGCTCTGACGATCCCAGCTGAGTTGCCTGCTAATCAGACCCACTTAAAAGAAAAAAAGTTTCTTTGTTTCTCCCCTCCTCCCCCCCCCCCCCCAGCCTCCAGCTTGCTTACCTTAGCTGCTGGTCACAACGCCTGCCTTGCTTCGCTTGTTGTAATACCTGCAATCCACTGCATCAACAAGCAACTGAATCTCCCTGCCTGCAATCAAGATCATCGGTGAGCAGCTCTATCTGCAACTTTAAGACTTGTGGACTTCAACTCCCAGCAAAGCTGGCTGAGGAATTCTGGGAGTTGAAGTCCACAAGTCTTAAAGTTGCCAAGGTTGGAGACCCCTGTTCTATTGGGTAAGTTTTTTTCTCCTTTGGGAGCTTTAAAAAAATAGTTAATTGGTTTTTTTTTTAGTTGTTCTTTTTTTAGACCTCGCCATTTAGGAAGTTTTAAATTTAGCTGCTTTTATATATAAATAAAAATAAATTAAAATAAAATAATATTTGTGCAGCTTTCTGAGATTTAGTGTGTTTCTGTAGTGTTTCACTCTAACTACACAAACACACATAATCTCACAAAGCTGTATGTGGAATTTTATGTGTGTAAAATGTGAAAGTTGGTTTTTTGGGCTTTTTGTGGCTGTGTGAGGTTCCTGCTTGTTGCAGGGTCCATTTTGGGTCTAGCACAGCTGCTTTTACATTGTGGGCGAGCCAGTTGTGTTCTGTTGTGTTGTGTGTGTGTAAAGTGTGAAAGTTGTTTTTTGGGGGGGCTTTTTGTGGCTGTATGAGATTCCTGCTTGTTGCAGGGCCATTTTGAGTCTAGCACAGCTGCTTTTACATTGTGGATGAGCCAGTTCTGTTGTGTTGTGTTTTGTAGGTTAAAAGGGGGCAAAAAAGTGACATTGATTTGGCCACACCCACCCAGTCACCTTACCATCAAGCCCCGCCCACTAATTAAGCCACACCCACAGAACCGGTAGCAAACATTTTTAGATTTCACCCCTAACTTCAGGTGAGACTTTTATGCTATTAGGAAGCAAAGCTAGCCATTAGCATGCTCCTTGTCTTGTGCTTACCACTTCTACCTGAGCATCTCTCCTCTGAGCCATGATAAAGGTAAGGAGAAAAAGCATCTTCTCTTATCTACAGCTCACCACCTTGGCAGTGGTGCAGCTTTCCCCAGAGAGAAGAGAAATCTACAGCTGTTTGACCATCCCTAGAATAGCAAGATAGTCTTCCAGGATTGGTCAGGCATCCATAAATTGTTCAGTCATTTACAAACCTAGGAATCTTCCTAAACAGGAAATCCTAAGGTGATGAGCTTGACACAAAAAGTTACATTCAGAAGATTTTGTTTCTATACCAAATACACTGCTTTATTCTGTGCACCAGCTGTTTCTAGCTGCATTGTTTCAAAAGGTCCATGTGCTCCATTGCTCCGCAACTGGATTTATATTCTCTGGCTTGCGATTGAGATTTTAACTTTATTTCCCCAAGAGATCGTGATTATATGTTCCCGCTATTGACTTAAATGGGGAGTTTGGAGACTGGATAAAAGAACTATTTAATATTGGCATTTCCTGATGATGTTCTATCCATGTAACTCAGGTTAGCTTTTTTGAGGTCAAAGTTAGTTAGCTAATGTCATCAAGCCAGCATATATGTATGATAATATTGTTAAATAGTTTCAAGAACAGTTTCTTGAGAACATTTGAGGAATCTGACCTTTAATTCTAAGGCCAACCCTTTTATATTTCTTGCTCCATAGGAAAGAGACTGCATGGTGAATAGCAGTAGCAATAGCACTTAGACTTATATACCATTTCACAGTACTTTACAGCCCTCTCTAAGCAGTTTAGAGTCAGCATATTGCCCCCAACAGTCTGGGTCCTCATTTTATTGACTGCGGAAGGATGGAAGGCTGAGTCAACCTTGAGCCGGTGAGGATCGAACTGCCGAACTGCAGACAGCAGAAGTAGCCTGCACTACTGCATTCCAACCACCGCACCACCGTGGCTCTTAATGCTTCACTAACTGAAACTCCTGACTATAGAAAGCTAGTATATTAGAATAAAGGTTTTCTTTTCAGCAAACTGATTTTTTTGCACACAGGGAATTTAAAAATTGCCGGGCAGGAAGTTCATACGCACAATTCTCTGTTTGTAATATAAAGTGATGCACTTCGAGTACTGTTAATATGTGATTGTTCTCCAATGTCTCATTTGGTTTAAAAGCAGAAACATCATGAAAAGACTAGTCCTAAATTCAAACCCATTCCCTCTGGCCCTTCATTTAAAACAAATAGCTGGGAAGCGAGGAAACCCAAAGGTTCAGCATATGATTTATACAGAGCTCAGAATATTGGTGGTTAAATGCTGTTTTCCTCATTCTTTGCTCGGTATTAAAGCATCTGTAAAACTTGGCCAGAAATCTAATGAGAATATGTTATTTCCACGGGATTCCTGGCATTCTGTTTTAAGGTCCCAGCTGGTGACACTAACAAGCATAGCATCACGCCATTGGTATTCTAATATATTTGGTTCTTGGTCCTGGCAAGAGAGGAAATGGTTGCATTATTTTCTATTGGGAGATGGGGAATCCATATTATTTTGTACTTGGCGGTAAGCAGACAGCCAAAAAAAAAAAGGGCTCATTTTCCCAAACTGGAGAGGCCAGATTTAATAACTTCAGCAGAGATGCAAACGGAGAAGTGTTCACCGTGTTTATATATTGCATCGTATAATATCTTGCATCTTATATAAAACCTATAAAGAACGGTTGCTGGAACTGGGTATGTCTAGTTTAATGAAAAGAAGGACTAGGGATGACATGATAGCAGGGTTCCAATATCTTAGGGGTTGCACAAAGAAGAGACAGTCAAGCTTTTCTTCACAGCAGGACAAGAAGCAATGGATGGAAATTAATCAAAGAGAGGAGCAACCTAGAACTAAGAAGAAATTTCTTGACAATTAGAACAATTAATCAGTTGAACAGCTTGCCTTCAGAAGTTGTGAATGCTCCAACACTGGAAGTTTTTAAGAAGAGATTGGACAAAAGATTGAAATGGTGGAGGGTTTCCTGCCTAAGCAGGAAGGGACCTCCAATGTCCCTTCCAACTCTGTTATTGTATTCTACTCTATGAGTGTAAAAGCATATAGAAGGTTTTGCCTGCTGTTCCCCAAAACATTTGATCTAATCTGGCAGTTTATGGGATATGGTGCCAAGGAATAGATCAAATACATAAAGCAAATAGAGTATCTGCAATGTTTAATGGCTTGCCAATGCAAAGCATTAATTTTAAATCTCTTTTATTTAACTACCTATCTACGTTTATGCAATTGCTACTTAGAAGCCTTCCACATGATGAGGAACACCATACCTCTCACCCAAACTTTTATTATTGGAGGCATTTTGGAGTTCATCTTTTTGAGAATCTGGGTTCTTAACTGTAAACCATCTCCTCTATAAATTCCCCATAGCAGACTATTTGGAACAATATTAAAATTATTAATAATTAGAATTAAGAATTATTAGAATGGGGAGTATCTTGGAGGTTTAATGGGTGGATATAGGTATTTAGCCATATTGTCCTTTGCTTCTTCCTTTGTCGGTTGTTTTCATGTGTTTTGATTTACCAATATTCACATGGAGCACGGCAAAACACAATGAGCATTTCATTAAATGTGAGAGCAGTTAATTTGCTTATTCACTATTTTCCTCTCCTCACATTGGTAGATGTGTATGTAGATCAAGTGGGTGGAGGGCTGTGCACACAGACAAACGTTTTAAGTTGATGTAACCCATCATGATGGCCATGCAAATCTTTAATTCATTGATGGACAAAGATTTGCTCTCATTTCTTATTTTCACCGTACTGTCCTACTACTTCCATATTTCTTGAGCCCTACCGTGGAGGCCATAAATGGAAAGGTAATACCCACAACATTCATTAAATGTGTCTGGTCTGCAGGCACTGGTATCTCCATCTCTCCCTCTTTGGAATACCCAGAAAAAAATGTGGAATTTTCTCCCATTAGTCTGCACTGATGTACCTCATTTATTATTATTTTAAGTCTAGTCATACATTCCTTTTCTGTTTCTAGTAGCACCATCTTTATCCTATGGTTTCTTCGTAGGTTCAATCAGTACCTGAAAAACATGAAAGCAAACTATGTCATGAATTTTATTATCCCTACCATAGGCATATCACCATCACCACCACCACCACCATCGTTATCATCATCATCATCGTCATCATCATCGTCGTCATCATCGTCATCATCATCATCATCCTTGATTTCATGTATCCTAATAGGCAGACATGTAACTTAATGAGCACCTTAATTATACTCCTTAATCACGCAAATAAAAAAAATAGAGTGCTAGTGGTAAAGCTAGTGTAGCCCTTGAGTGTGAAAGCAGCCTGGATTCTACAATTATGTCATTCACACCAACATTACAGAGTGAGGAAAATTCAAATGATAAATTTGGAACAATAGAATTAGGTGTTACTTTAGTAGTGGTTACAAAATGAGAAACTGACCAGGCTCGGTGAACGCCTAACGTAAGAACATTTTGATAACAGTTCCAAAATTAAGGAGCAGGACTTTTTAGCAAAGGCACCATTGGAGACAAAGGATTAAATTTGTTACAACTCTGTGATGCTCCTTTGTTATATGTATTATGATGGGGGTGATCATGTACATAAAGGAAGAGCTTGTATTGTCATGCCCAAGGTACCATCCTGACACAACCGGCAGATTCAATGGACACCTCTGAATCAGGGGTGGCTTCTACTTACCTTTATTACCGGTTTGGAACGGGATCACTGATGATGACATCCGCGGCGGGGGGCGGGACCTCCCGCCAGTTTTACTACCGGTTCTTGCGAACCGGTCCGAACCAGGGGCAACCCACCACTGCTCTGAATGGCTCTTAATGGAAACCCCTTCCAAGGAAAATTTGACAAACCATTCCAATTTGGGGGTCCTGCTTTTGCAGCAGATATTTGTGAGAGTATGATAGTTTACCATGTTATGATGATCTATTGCTATTATTTTCTACTCTGTGTTCAGTTTCAACCTGTAATTAATTGTTATGTTTTATTGATATCTGTAATTATCTTAATGTATTTTTCACTCATTTCAGCACTGCCCTAAGGGCCAATTTAAAAAGGAAGTCTGCAGCAGGGTAGGAATAGAAACAAACAAACAAACAAACCCTTCTAAATGTCATTGAATGAACTAATTATGCCCAAATGGCCCAAAACAATTTAAATCCAGTAAGTATGTGAAGAAAGGGCTCCAGACAACAAGAATTTAACAATTCATTAGATTAATCAGAATAAAAAGATGGGAAGCGTACATGAAACTATCACAACATCAGTGGCATCAGCTAACAGATGTTGCATTCGTCGAAAAACAAAACTGCACAGAATGTCATTTTCATCAATGGGTTTGCGTATTTCAAAAGTTGTGCACTTTTAAAATGTATTAACAGTTTTTACAGTTCATAAACTATTCAGCAGTGAACCATGTTGTAAGTGCTGGAATGTTGCTTTCCTAAAAGACTCTCCCACCCACTTTTGAAAAGGACTAGAGAAGATGAGAGAATTTTATTTGAAAATACAGAGCCATCTGTTTTTAACTCTGAACATGTAAGAAATCCCATCAGACCAATTGAACAGATACTGTGATGCACAGGTTCTACTTAGATTGGGAGTTAGAAGCAAATGGCTCAAACATGTTTCTTGGTTTCCAAGGACTTTTTGTGCACGGTACAAATAATTAGACTTTGGTTTTCCATCGGAATGCAATGAAATATTCTCAAGTGCATGGTCCTAAAGGACCACTACTCCCTCAAAGAACTGAATATTTTGTAAGGGCTCTCTTTCATAAGCAGCGTCTCTTTTTTTTTTTCTTCAGCATTTGCAATGTGAATTTGCTGGATTAGGTTTTCATAAAAATCAGAATCACCCTTCTGGATTAGGCCAAGGTCCACCTTACAGAAGAGGGAGAGGGAGGGAGGGGGAGAGAGAAAGGGAGGGAGATCCTATTGAATCTCCACTAGCTTTTTTTTTTTTTTACTGTTTTACTGTTTTACTCTTTAACAGACATCAAGACACTTTTTTGGGAGCAAGGGAGGAAGAAGTCTAACTCTTTAATTATTCAGTTTCTGTATATCATGTGCACTAGTAAACATACACACTATAGGATTTGACAACTGGGCACTAAAATTTGCTTCCTTACAATAAAACTAGACACAAGGACAGTTTTTCCCCCATGCCATCACTCTGCTAAACAATTAATTCCCACATCTCTTTCAAACTAACTAGTAAGGCTGTATTACTATTTGTCTTTTCATCTTTCCTGTTCACTATCTCCTTATCTTATGGCTATAATTTTGTTGCTTGTACCTTACGATTTATACTGTTTATTTAGTATCCTATTATGATTTATGTTGATTGCTTATTTAGTATCCTATGACTATCACTGAGTATTGTATCTTATGATTTATGATGAATGTATTTTTACGATGACTATGATCATGGTTTATCACTTATTGCTTGTATGTACACTGAGAGCTTATGCACCAGAGATAAATTCCTTGTGTTCCACTCTCACTTGGCCAATAAAGAATTCTATTCTATTCTATTCTATTCTATTCTATTCTATTCTATTCTATTCTATTCTATTCTATTCTATTCTATTCTATTCTATTCTATTCTAAATACCAGTGTGAGAAACCATCTGAGACACTTTTACTTTTTTGTGCTACAAAATGAGTAATTACAGGTATTACCTTTTTAAAAAGAGATATAAATGGTCCATTTTGGAAATGCCGATATATAAGAGGAGTGGGCCACATGGTAATTCATTTTCAGCCCAGCAGGCAGGCTGTGGGAGACTTCTAGTAATGAAGTGAACACCTTTTGAATCATCCTTTAAGGTTTTGCCAATATTTTGCCTTTCATTTCTTAGCCTTTTGGCATCTTTTGTAATACGTTGCCAGAAGAAATCAGTAGTTTTGTTGAGAGAATTTGGGTGGTGCAATTTTGAAGTTCTCTGGAGACCAAATGTGGGATGCCAGTGGACCATATCTGTCCCATTGACCATGCATTCTGAATTACAAAATGGTAATTCTTTTTAAAAAAGGGTTCTAGTGTTGTTTTTCAAATGAAGAAGGTCTTTGCCACTTTAGCTATGTTCTGCTCAACAAACAGGGCATTTAGTCAAAGAACTCTAAGGAAAAATTACCAGGACTGGGCAGTGGGAGGAAAACAGCCATTTCTTGACCAAAGAAGATGTCATTCAGCTGTCACCAGGTAGTGCTCATCTGCTAGCAATGACGTTAACTCAGAACACAGACCTCACTAAGTGAGATCTCTTGATGGACAACCGAAGCTCACAATTTGCTCTCATCCACCACTTGCAAAAGAATGGGGCTAATTCAAATTTCTGGTGATGTGTATGGACTGGTCAGTTCAGGTCCATCCTGAGCATGGAAACTGACTGGATGACTTTGGGCCCTTCTCCGTCTCTTTCCACCCACCCATTTTAGCAGGAAAAGAGTGAGTGCAGAGGAATTGCAGAAAGGCATATTAAAGAAACCACACTGTCCTCCTGGAGAGGAAGAGAAATATAAATTTAACACAAAACAAAAGAGAGAGAGTGGTGGGGAGGGGGGAGAAGAGAGAGAAGCCAACCCAATGTTAACTTGGTGTGTGTTTATTCCTTATATACCTGCCTAATAGTATCTGATAGTATTAATTGGCCAAATTAAAATCTGGCGGAATGGACCGCATATTTAAAATGGATGGCTGAACAAAGCGATCGTTTGTCAGTGTTCTCTGTGGCATTGTTAGCAAGACAAACACAAATGCACAGGAAAACGAATAGCTCCAGTTGTCATGGATACAGTTCTGGTGAGGGGTACATGTTTGCTTGCTACCCTGCCTCTTGGCGCTTCTCCCCACGCCATTTTTTCCCCTCCCTCTTTCTGTTTTCTCATCCGATCCAAAACATTGTGAGATGGGATGTTTTGTTACATGGACAATGAAGCAATGCATGAAGATTGATCCGCAATTACTTGGCATTTAGGAACAAATTATGAGCATAAGTTACACTATGACACAAAGCACATTATGCTCACTTTTTCCGTGGTTAACGTGTGATGAGCAGACTAATGAAACTTATTGTAAGACATGCATATCCTAGTGGGGAGTGTTTTCTGAGGCATAGGCTAGAACACAGGAAGTGTCCCCCAATTTAGAAAAGCTTTCCTTCCTTCCTTCTTCCTTCCTTCCTTCCTTCCTTCCTTCCTTCCTGATATATTTAGTTGTACATGATATATATTGTATAAAAACAATCCCTCACTGACACCTATATTAAATATAAATACATATTTATCTGGTCCACTAGCCTTCCTTCCCAGAGCTTTAATGATTTCACTACTGTCTACTTCTCCTTGCCCCCTAAAAAAGGAAGCAAAAGAAAATTGGGATCACAAGGGGATGGGAGATCTCAAAAGAGAGAAAAATGGATTTTTAAAGTGTGAAAGGAAGCAATCCTTAGCCTAGCATTTGGTTTCACTATATTCCTCCCTATCTGTTTCATGGTAGAAGAGTTTAATCTGTTAAAAGTTGCAACCGTTCAGAATTTAGAACTGTGAAAGATTGTACGATAAAGTCTTCTCCACTGGCCAAATTGGCTTGAAAACCTAGCATGTGATGGAGAACAGTTATAAAAAAAAATGGTTAGTGAGTATTTGAAGCCACATTATATGAATATCCATAATAGCAAATTTTAAATGATTGTAGCCTTAAAGCCATATACAAACAAAATATTGAATACAAGTATTACATTCATAATATAAGTCTAAAAATAATGGAGTCTAAAAATAATTAAGAATATACAGTAGTTACAAAAATAAATACAAGCAACATATTATGGTAATTCTAATCCTAAATAATGGTATAGGATATTGTACAAACCTGAAAAGTTATTTTTGAGACCTGGTCTCAGAGTAGAAGCACTAAATAGAAATCACACTCCCTAGCTGGAAATTCCTTCAAGACAGGATTATTGTCTTTCTCTTATAGGCATATATATAAGAAGGATGTAATACTTCTTTTATTCAGTATTTTGTCTGTATCTGGCCTTACAATACAGAACAATTTGTTCTGTAATAACTTTGATCTGAATTGAATATCTAAAGCAGGTGTGCAGTCTTGACTACACGTGACATTTTGATTGTGAAACATTTTGGTGACATTTTGATTCTGAAACATTTTGGTATGGTTTCTAGTGATTTTGGGATGGGAGCCAAACCACAGTTGATACTTTAAATTAATCTTAAAACAAAATTTCCGGATGGCTGGGAAATTAGAGACTAACAGGTAAGAGTAAGTTTGTAGTACAATGGAAGGCACCCCGATCCCATATGGATTTACTTGTATCTTCAGAGTAGATGGAGGTTTATGACGAAACCATTTTAAATTAAAATACAGATCAGGATTTTTCCCTTGCGGATTCCAAGGGTTTTAATTTATTTTGTGGCAGGGATTATGTCAGATATGAGATAAGATTAGGCTAGACACATTTCTCTTCCTCACAGGTACACCGTGATAATAACCTGATTACATTTCATCTCCATTACAAGATCCAGAGGTATGTCTTTGAGGCAGCCATTCCTCCTTTTTTCTTACCAAGAATTGCATTCTTGGTAATTAAATCATGCCATCATGCTACAAAGGGAACTTTGATAAGCAGGCAGCCATCCCTGGTCATACTTCACGCAGGCAAGAAATCACAGTCTGTTAAGAATCATTCTTTTGTTTGCTTTCTGAAAGCATCTTTCTTGTATCATGGCCACTGACTGCAAGCTTATATGGACATTGTTTACGACACCCTGTTAGCCTCGCTTGGCCTCAATCTGATTCTCCAGATATTACTTAGGAGTCCTCCTGATTTCAATGAAACCTAAAGAGCTACTTCACAAATCATTTCTTAAGCTCCGGCTCAGACAGGCATCATAATAAAAAGCTTAGCCCTTTAAATGACAAAGAAACTTCCTACTGCTGCACACCACTGATTTATTAGAAATGATTCAAAGGACTCCATTGCCCTTGCTTTTGCTTTCATCTAATCTCTAGAGCCTTTTCCTCAGGGTTTTAAAACTTTTGCATTCATTCACAAGTAGTCTGTGAAGGGCTCCTTGTCACCAACATAGCTGGTTGGTATTTAAGGCGCCAGGCTAGAGAGCTGGAGACTGTGAGTTCTAGTGCCATTTTTGGCATGAAAGCTACCCAGTGACTTTGGGCTTATCACTTTTTCTCTCAGCCCAATTCACCTCACAAGATTGTTGTTGTTGTAGGGAATATAGGAGGAGGATAGAGTATGCGGTATCTATTTACTCTAACTCAGTGGTGAAATCCAAACCGGTTTGCTTCCGGTTCACTGGCCATACATGCGCATTGCACACCAAATGTGCATTGTGTGAGCATGTGCAGAGTGCACCAAAAGGAGGCTTGGGAAGGTAAGTAGTAGTGAGGGGGGATCAGCTGTGGTGCATGATTTAGCTTCGCTAGAAAGCAGGATTTCCTGCTTTCTAGCAAAGTTAAACTGCGCTGCACAGCTGATCCCCCCCACTGTTCTACTTACCTTCCCAAGCCTCCTTTTGGCGTGTGCTGCGCACGTCCGCATGTGCAGTACACATCAAAAGGAAGCTTGGGAAGGTAAGTAGAACAGCGAGGGGGGGGGATCAGCTGTGGTGTGTGATTTAGCTTTGCTAGAAATCAGGATTTCCTGCTTTCTAGCAAAGCTAAACCCCGCTGCACAGCTGATCATCGGAAATACCAGTTCAGAGGAACCAGTAGCTTTTTTAAACTACTGGTTTGCCTGAACCAGTAGCTTTTTAAACTGTCGGTTCAATCGAACCAGTAGCTAACTGCCAGTTCAACCGAACAGGTAGCTAACTACTGGTTCACCTGAACCGTTAGCTTTTTTTTACTACTGGTTCGCCTGAACCGGTAGTTTTTTATCACTATGGTTCACCCAAACTGGAGCAAACCGGTAGCATTTCACCCCTGCTCTAACTCTCTCTATATATATTTTTGGTCTTTTAATGACTGCGTAATCCCTTGCATCAGGATGGAGTCAGGGCAACTGAATGGAGCTGAGTAATTACTGGCCAGATGCCCTTCCTGAACTCTGCCTTGGCAACAGGAAAGGCATCCGGCCAGTAAACACTCAGCTCCATTCAGTTGCCCCGACTCCACCCGATTCAAAGGATTATGGGATCATTAAAAGACAAAAAAATAAATAAATAAATAGAGTATGTGGTTTGTTCATGATCACTTTGAACATAAAAATAATAAGGGTAGGAAATAAATAAAATAAAAATGAGAAGTCAGCAGGAAACAGATCAATAAAAATTGTGGTCTTCCTGTTTTCCTTGCTGGTAACATTTGGACACCTCAAACAAAAGAGTATCCATAGTCCTCCATCTAAGTTTACTGCCTATAGGTTGGGAAGGAAAGAGTGAACGTTTTTGGGCCTCCACATCCAAGATTTTGCCAGATTGATCTTTGTCAGTCAAATCATTCATTCTAGAAGTCCCAGTTCCATAATGATCTAACTTTAGCTGATTGGAAAAACTGAGTTCAAGGTTGTAGTGTATGGGTACGATCTTCAGAGCTTCCATGCTTTGGAGGGGAGGGGAATCACCAATGAAGGGGATCTTAGAAGGGCCCAAAATTTACTTTTGGATGTTTTTTGAATTCCATCCATAGGCCTAGTCTAGAAAGCCTCACTGCAACTTCTTTCTACTTAGGTAAAGGTAAAGGTTCCCCTCGCACATATGTGATAGTCGTTCCTGACTCTAGGGGACGGTGCTCATCTCCGTTTCAAAGCTGAAGAGCCAGTGCTGTCCAAAGACATCTTGTGGTCATGTGGCCGGCATGACTAAATGCCAAAGGCGCACAGAACGCTGTTACCTTCCCACCAAAAGTGGGAATTTCTACTTAATGGACTGCAATACCTATAAATAAAATGTTTTGTGTAGGGGTGTCCAATTTTGGCAACTTTAAGAGTTGTGGATTTCAACTCCCAGAATTCCCCAGCCAGCATGGGAATTCTGGGAACTGAAGTCCACATGTCTCAAAGTTACCAAGGTCAGACGCCCCTGCACAAAATCTCAATCAAGAATTCAACCCAGAAGCTCCTTGGTGTGGGAAGTATATAGAACAGCTATTAATTTCAAGCAGTCAGCGCTTAACCTTCTAATTTTGATTAAAATAGGTTGCCATCCATTTGCTGGAGATTAAATTTATACTTTGGTGGTTTCTCTTACATCAATTAGGAAAAGTAAATCTTTTCTGGAGAAATTGCACTAGCGCTCCACCTGAATACTAGCTTAACCTACTCCGTGGCTCTCATTCATCACCCCAAAACAGTGCCAGGCTCTGTGGGGGTGTCTTTAAATGTAACCCTTTCACATGTAACAATTCATATTCAATTACCGGCACATGATTCATAGATTTTACCATCCATGCATCCTGTGCTATACATCACAAGCAAGCAAATCACCATTCTGTCTGGCTGAGCCCTAAATGGCTGGCATATGTTTGTCATTCATAACACTCAAGATACGATTCCCTATTCCAACGGCACAGTGGAGCCTGCCTTGTGTTGGTTCATATCCCAAAGATCAACAGTCTCAGTCACTCCATCAATCACAGCATTTAAATTGGCTGGCCTTCATTCATCATTATATCTGTGACAGCAAGATTTCCCCAAACTTCTAAATGTATGAAAACCCTTGGATGATACTAATTCCCACAAAGGGATTTTTAACTTTCTGAAAATTAAACATGGATTCTGTGGTCCCCATTGCTTCTTACATATGATGTCCTTTCTGTGTATCATTTCCTCAAAAACTAAGGATATTTATCACATATTGTTCCGTACTTCTATCCCGGAGGGGTGATAAAATACTCCCCACTGTCTTGGCTCAGCTCTTGAGAATGAAAAAGGGAGCTGTCTCCTCAAGAAACCGAATGAGACTGTGCAGGCTAACTCCTTATTGCTGACACATCCAATCAATTAATGGGAGAAACAACCATCCTGGATTTGACCCGTTGGTGTTTAATTTAGTATTTATGTTGGGGAAAAAAAAACTTAAATAAAACAAAGGCAAAAGACCTTTCCCAAATTTGTTAACTTTATCATGCAACAAAAGGCAAGAATTGGAGCCCGTGATGTGGTTACACTATTCCACAGTCATGATATTAACCCCCCCCCCCCGCCCGATCCATCAGCAGGGTTGGAGAGTAAATACAGATAATCCTTACTTAATGACCATTTGTTTAGTGACCATTTAAAGTTGCAACAGCTCTGAATGAAAGCAACTTCTCTCCCCAAAGTTAAAGTTAAGTCCCCAAAGTTATGGCTATTGCAGCACTCTTGTGGCCATATGATCAAAATTCAGGCACTTAGTGCCGTGTTTCGCTAAAAATAAGACCCTGTCTTATATTTTTTTGAACCCTGAAATAAGTGCTTGGCCTTATTGCCATGCACTCAAAAGCCCAATTGGGCTTATTATCAGAGAATGTCTTATTTTGGGAGAAACAGGGTAGTCCACCCACATGTAGTATTGGTCATTCCAATACTCCTACCCTCCTATCTTACCTTTGCCCTTTTGGCTCCCCTGCACAGGAGGATTCCTTGGTGGCATTGGCAGTGTTGAGAGATATGGGAACTTCAGCAGTCTTGTGGGCCACAACCACTGCCAAGGGTCTGTTCTCCAAATCGCGCATGCTATTCTTGTGTTGCTTCAAAAAGCTTTCCAGAAGCTTCTGAGGCCTTCCAAAGGATTATGAGAATGATACACATGATTTAGAGAAGAGGGGGCACTGTTCTTGCTGTCTTCTTGTGAGGTTCTCCAGCTTGAGGACGGGGTTGGACTAGAAGACCTCTTCTGGCTCTATTCTGATTATTTTAGGTTACAGAAGGCCTCAGAAGCCTTCCAAAACATCCTGAGAATGTGCATGTTATTTTAAGATTGGTGTGAGCTATCTTGGGAAGATGGCTGGCATAAGCAGCAGTTGCCTTACATAGGGCCAGGCCAAACACACCTCCTCAAGCAGGAGGGAAATGGGGAAGATCACTGTGTGCTACAGGGCCATTGGAGGGCAAGGTGGTGGAGATGGCCAAGGCTTTGCACCATAGCCCTGGGGTGGTTGACTGTGGCTTGGGACTTGAAGCAGCACCCAGTGGTATTGCTGGCAGCAAAGGCAGCTGAAGTAGAGGTCCAGGATTGGTGGCAACTGGCTGAGATTTCTGTAAAGCTGCAAGCCTATCCTTCAGCCGCAGTACCACACCACTGCCAAGGAGTGCTGCCAAAAGGACAGAGTTGGGATGGAGATAAGAGAGTGAAGGAGTTTCAGAGAAGGCAGGGAAGCTTTTCTGAGCTTTGAGGCTATGAGGCTATGAGGGACAAAGCCAGGAATATTTTAGATTGGGGTGGGTCCTCAACTAATGATTTGTTGGATTAAATTAACAATGGCAACCTGAAGCTTTATGATTGCATTGTTTAACCACTGGTGGCACAGTGATTAAAGTGCAATATTGCAGGCAAACTCTGTCCACAGTCTGAAGTTCAACCCTGTCAAGGCTCAAGGTTGATTTAGCCTTCCTTTTCCCGAAGTCAATAAAAATGAGGACCCAGATAATGCTTATATTTACAGTGAAGAAATATCTATGGGGCAGTATATAAGACTAGGTGTTATTGCTATTGTTTAGCAATGGAAATCTGCTCCATTTTACCACTGTAACTACCCTTATTATTTAATCCCTGATGTTGAAAGGCTTTCTACTTGTAAGGAAGGGAGTCCTGAACCATGGAATTACATTCTGCTTTTCTTGCAATGACCTACTAACTCTTCTTCTTCTTCTTCTTACCTACTTCCTGATCAGATACAAAAAGTTCAACTTCTTGTGGTGGATAAAGATCTCCAGCCAATTCCTGCTGTTGCAGAGTTGTATTTGAAGCCTGTAGAATTCATTTGCTGTTGACAATAAAGTAGACAAAGCAAGATTGCAGATTTTTTTTTCACCATGCGTATTATATTGAATTTTGTATTACTGTACATATTGTGGTTTTGTTTTTTTTTTACACATGGGTCTGTGACCTGTAAAAAATTTGACTGATTTCTCTGACAAGTTGGCCCATGATAAACCACTATACATTTACCTTTCTGTTCTCCATATCTCCTGTGTAGTAAAACTCAGTGTGTTGACAAGTGGCTGTGTTGGGTGGAAAGCAATAGATAAATCAAATAAAGACAATATCGAATTTTTGATTAGGGAAAGAGATCCTGTTTCACACAAGCAAACTATCCTCTGTATATTGTTGGTAACCATTTACAACACAATGACATGGTTACATAGCCATTCTTTTCCCCTTAAATAGTCGCCATTGATTTGGCTCCTTAAATTTCCTGGCTTTCACCTTAGGATAAATTGTTTTAGACTTCATCATATGTCTGTACACGGTTATATGTTGCAAACCTTTTGGCTGATGTTCATTTCTGTACTTTCTTTCTCTTAATTTATGACTATGTAAGATCCTGGAACTTCATTTATTTAATCTCCTTTGGGACAGTTATATGTTTTGAGGCCATATGTGGAGAAAAAAAATGTGTGCGCATTTCAGTGGTGTTGCATTCTTTTCATAAATAAAATATGCCATTAATTTAATCATTGCATTTTTCAACTCGGCGACCTATATTGTGGATTATTGCTCCAGTATGTTTACTAGAAATATGGAAATGTATTTATTCCCAATAGGTTGTGATTCTACCAAACTAAATTGGTATTATTGAAACAGGAGTAGATGCATAACTATCACTGGCTTAGATTCTTGGTTTTGAAGTGCGCTCCTGATATCTAAAAATGGTTTCTAAACTTTATCAGAATTAACTTATCTAAGCCATTGTGTTCAAATGGACTATGTAGAAGCCATTGTGTAGGGAAAATCTTACTTGACCATCCACTATATATGAATTAATAATAAATCCTCTGTTACTAATGGGTTTGAATGAGATCAATTTTTGCCTCAAGATTTGGAAGTGCTGCTAAAAAAAATTGGAGTCATAATTGTTCCAGAAAGAGCTACTTAAGCTATTCTTATCAGAAGCATCCATACTACCTTTCTATGTCATAATTTTTAGGACAGCCAAGGTTAATTCCTCCTCATAGGTGTCTGATTAGATTTTTATCCCGGTTTTATTATTTTATAAATAGTTCAAAGTAGTGAACATACCTACTCTTTCCTTCTCCTATTTTCTCCACAATAACTCTGTAGGTAGGGTTGGATTGAGAGCGACTGGGCCAAAGTCACCCATCTAGCTTTTGTGCCTCAGGCGGGACTATAACTCACAGTCTCTTGGTGATAGGCCCAAAGTCACCTGGCTGGCTTTCATGCCTAAGGTAGGACTAACAATCACTGTCTTCTGCTTCTAGGCCAATATCTTAACCACTAGACTAAGCTGACTAATGTCATTATGGAATTGATGAGATTCAGTTCAATTTCAATTCATTTGTCATTATGACATCATGGAAACAATGCAACTCACATAATGTGCATTCATTGCCGCTAACATGAATGATAGACAGTGTGTTATTTGTGCCACTTGCACAATGATGTCTTGAACTGCAGTATCACTACTCCCACCTATCCCCATGTTCTTCCCTTGCCATGTTGCAAATCCTGAATTGAAGGAAACCTTGGATGCACGCGTGGGTGAGTGGATAATGTTCTGCCTGTGACTGATTATTATGGTGGCTTCATTCCATATCAGAGTCAATCAATCATTGTGAACATGGATAAAATGAGCATAAGGGCTATCTACTAAATTGTGGGTAGGTTTTTTTTTTTTGTTGCTTTTCATGTAGCGCATCATCAAATAGAAATAGGTACTTAGAAGCAAAAACAATATTGAATTCCTTATTCCAGGTAGTTTCATGAGATAATATACAATTTGAATTCAAGAATATAATTATGGGTTCAGTGACTGCACTGAACAGTACTGAACCATTTTCTCTCTGTCTAGAGTTAAGGAGACTGAAGATCTTTATAAAACCTACTCACTTCAAAATACCCTTCTCTAAAGATATCTTTATAACCAAGACATCTTGTTATTGTAAAATTAACAAAGTGATAATAACTAAAAGTGTATTGAATTATAGGTTATAAACAAAAATACTGTCTTGGGTATAACTAAGAATTGCTTTTATTTCTCCTCCTCCTTCCCTCCTTTCTTCCTTCCTCCAACTTTCTCAGATTAAAGTTGTTCCTTGAGAACTTCAGTTGCCCAATATGGTCTTCTTTGCATCTTTATCTCTTTTGCCAAGGCATTAAATAGTTTGCATTTTTATTTTCTATTGCATTGAGATGGTTCTTGTCTCATAGCTGATTTTATAGCTAAGGTCAGCTCCTCATTTTTATGTTATTTCTATTTGCATCAGATTGGCTTATTAGGCATTTTCGAAAGCACGCAAATACGAGTAGCTAAATAGGTATTTCCATGGGAAGGTAACAGCATTCCATGTGCCTTTGGCATATACACATGCTGGCCACATGACCACATAAATATCGTCAGACAATGCTGGCTCCTTGGCTAAGAAACAGAGATGAACATCACCCCCTAGAGTGGGACGCAACTGGACAGGGAAACCTTTACCTTTATATACTGTATAGTAAAGAAATAAAATCTCTCTCCATGTGACTGCCTAGAGTTGTTATGGTGAACCTATGGCACGGGTGGAGCCATATCTGAGGGCACACGAGCGTTGCCCTAGCTCAACTCCAGCACACATGTGCCCGCCGGCCAGCTGATTTTTGGGCCTTCCGGGCCCACCAGAAGTTGGGAAATGGGCTGTTTTCGGCCACCAGAAGGGTTGAGGAAGGCTGTTTTTGCCCTCCCCAGGCG
Source organism: Arizona elegans (assembly GCA_022577455.1). Lineage (NCBI taxonomy): Eukaryota > Metazoa > Chordata > Lepidosauria > Squamata > Colubridae > Arizona > Arizona elegans. The sequence goes on along the minus strand of JAKOOJ010000008.1, from coordinate 24,031,402 downwards.
CCTAGAAAGCCTCTGGAGCCTGGGGAGAGTGAAAAATGGGCCCACTGTCCCATCGCATGCCAAAAGCAGGAGGAGGGCGGGGGGAGCACGTACACATGCGCGGGAGGGCGGGACACAAGTGGGCATTGAATTATGGTTGGGGCCTTCACGCGCACGATCCCCCCACTCTCCCCCCACTTTTGGCACACGACAGCAAAAAGGTTAGCCATCACTGGCCTAGAGCTATCCGAATATTAGACAGCAGTTGCAATGAGCGCTGGCATTCCCTGAAAATTTCTCAGCACAAACAAGCTTTATTGTGTAGCCATAATCTCTCTCCCCCCAATCTAAAGAAACAGCATTTTAAGCTCAGAGAATGTATACTATTTTCCATAAATCTAAAACTATGATTATTCAGACTTGCAGGAAAGTAAGAAAGGACCAGAGCTGGTTTATTTTGTGAGAGGGTGGGTTTTTATTTTGGAATGAGCAGGTATGACTGGTTGAAAAAAAGATCATGGCCTTTGATTTCTCTATTTGTAAATATTCCTGAGAATATTTATTTATGCAGAAGTTTTGTATGGCTCCCCAACTCGTGTGACTGTGACTCCAGGTGGCACAGGTCAATAAAATCAAAGGCAAGTCCAAATTACAATTAAATCCAATGATGTCGACAAGAATAAGTAAAAGTGGACATACTAATAACATACCGTCAGAGACCATCAAACACACATTCCATCACCTAAGACAGGAATACAATACAAGTGGAATGAGGCAGCAACTTTGCCTCACTCAAGATGAAGAGATGATGACCTAGAAGCTTGTCAGGCAGAGAGAGAGAGAGAAATACTAAGTCTTGTTTATTAATTTTTTGGTAAGATTGCTAAGCTTCCATTTAACTATAGTTAATAGTTCCTCTGTTGAAAGATTGAAGCAGAAAGAGGACCTGCTTTTGAGAAGGAAAAGTTTTGTTTCTGCTGTAGTTTGAGTAACATCTCTTTTGTTTCCTTTCCATCTCTGGCCCAACAGCTGGAGAACAAGCTACACTTCATTCCTGCTTCCATTGTTTACAGGTGTGACATCTGTTAGTGTTTAAATAAATATGGGCCAGATGAGGGCAGGTGTTAATAGAAAGCCATCAACTGTGTGTGCTTTTTTGGAAAATCACTTCCAAGAACTCTTGTGCAACAGAGATAAGCATTTTCGAGATACTGCTAAAACCCGAGAGTGAATAATAAGAGCGAAAGGACCTCTATGTGGCTGGTTGGTTAATGAAATTAAAATTCTGAAAGGGATAAAAGTGCTTAGAAAAGTTTGCATTGTCTCTCTCACACAAGGCATCCTGGTCTATTTCCTAACATATATTTTATAAGCAAGGATTTCTGTCACACCATAATATATGAGAGCGATGAATGGCTGCTGTGGCTGATTACACACCAAAGCATTCAATCATTCACAAATGGCTGTTCATTTCCAATACACAAAGAAGCAATGGAGAGTGCAGTTGTGTTAGCATATCCATCTTTTCTACAAGTGTGTGTTGCTTGGGTATGAATGAAAGTGAAGCAGACGATCTCGTTTGCTGTACTTGAAAAAACAAAAGACGTCTCCAGAAGGTGTTCATTTCCCATCTTCCATTCCATCAATTGATGGTTGGAAAATCTGCATATTCAAACAGGGTCTTCTGCGAATGTCAGGCAAAATCTTCAGCCTTTTCAATAGGACCCTGTTTTCTATTAATCATGACTGTGGACACTGAAATCAGAATACAATTTATATTCATCTGAACCAATGAGGTGTATGAAACAGCAGTGGGGATGCTAATAGAGTTCAGCATTTGTTGGCAAGAAACTTCCTATTGATTTTGTGGCAGTCCTCACTCCACACACCCACCCACCCCGCCATCTCCAATGTGCTGTCTAGAGCTCAAGAGTGAAAGTAGAAAGGACTTCTTTACAAGAATGAAAATGAGTTGATATTGGCTAAAATAGAACAAAGAGAACTACAACGGAGATCAAATTTCTAGGAAGAATTCCTACACAAAAATCCATAAACCAACACACACACACACACACAAAGAAAGAAAGATCACAACTCTCCAGCCTTTTAATTCATTAATTACCATCTATCCTAGACAGTGATGCATTTCCGGGTGTTGAAAGGATGTTCGTTGATTGATTGATTGATTGATTGATTGATTGATTGATTGATTCGATTTATATGCCGCCCTTTTCCGGAAACTCAGGGTGGCTTACAATGCGTTAAGCAATAGCCTTCATACTTTTGTATATACCTGCTTAGTAGGGCTTTCGCCCCCCCCCCAAGCGGTGTTCTTTTTTATACAAAGTCAGCTTATTGCCCCCACAAACCGGGTCCTCATTTTACCTACCTTGAAAGGATGGAATGCTGAGTCAACCAGACTCAATGCTTGAGCCTGGTCAGATTTGAACTTGCAGTAATTGCAGGCAGCTGGTGTTACTTAACAGTGCTTTAGTCTGCTGCGCCACCAAGGCTCTACATGTTAATGAAATATTATCTAATGATAAAAGTAAAAGAATAAATGTAAATAATAATAATAATAATAATAATAATAATAATAATAATGGCATAAAAGGAACTGGAGAACCACCTAAGCAGTATCAGCATTGACAAATTCATTATCAGTCAATTGCAGAAGGCAGCTTTACTTGGAATAGCAACAATATCTGTGACACCATCAAACATCCACATCTGCCTATCCCAGATCCTTGAAAAAGACTCAATAGATAGAAAAAAATGCCAAATCCAGCCTGAACTTCTGGTTGACTGTGTAATGAACCATAAAGACATAAAATGAACTGGAGCACCACTTGAGCACTATCGGCATTGACAAATTCACCATCAGTCAATTGCAAAAAGGCCGCTTTCCTCGGCACAGTTTACATCCTGCAACAATACCTGTAACAAAATATCAACATCTGCCTATCCTAGCTCCTTGGAAAAGAATTGATAGGTGGAAAAATTGCCAAATCCAGTCTGAACATCTAGCTTACTATGCAGCAAACCATAATATAAAAGGGATCGCAAGTAGTTGGGGAGCAGGGCCACAAGCTCCCCAATGCTAGGAGAAGGACATTGACTAGAAGGTGGTAGGGGGAAAATACATTTTTTTCCACAATGCTCCAGAACCATATAGCCCTGATGAGCTGAGCTATCATCACTGCAAAGCACAACTCATGAAGAAGTATTGAGGATTTTCTCCTGCTTATGTATGTGTGAGAAATGTGTGAGAAGAATCTCCTAATTTCAAGAGGTCATGTGTATGTATTGGAAAATTCTCCACTTATTTTTGGCAACTCATGCAATAGGAACAGCATTCTCATGGATGAGTGTGCAGAATTCTTGTGATGGTTAGGTGGCCAAAAGTAAGTTCATGTACCTTGTCACTGTACTCTTCTTCTCAGAACAACTTCCCATGTTTCCATAAATCTGAAGGGAATGTCTCCTAAGTGGCTCTTTTAAATCCGATGTGTGGACAGGCAGGCACAGTGGTTGCAAAGTCATGGAAAGGCTGTACAGAAACATTGCCTAAAACTTCAGAACAATGCCCTAGGCATGAAAACATTCCCAGAAGTGATTCAGAATAAATTCTAACTATCCTGAGAATGAGACACAAAAAAGAATAGAAAGAAAATAAAGCTTGGGGGAACTTGTAATGCTGTTTTTCACATAATAGTAATACTGACTATAAGGATAGAAACAGAGTGGTATTGATCTAGAGAGAGGCAACTAGTATAGGTAGTCCTTGAATTACAGTTGTAATGGAATCTGTCTGCCTATCATGGTTGTAAGTCTGACTCGATTTTATGTCATTTTTGCAGCAGTTGTTAAGTAACTAAAAATTTGTTATGTGTGCAGTTTTGCCAAAAAACCCAGAACTGCCATATTTTGACAAAACCATTGTAAAATGCAGTCACGTGACTGTGGGACCATGGGGGGAGGGCGGGGGGAATTATCAGAACTTTGAATCCAGGTCCAAAGTAACCCCAAGTTAAATTTGTTGTAACTTTCAACAGCTGCTAAGTAACCGGTCATAAATGTAGGACTACTCGGATCTTCCATTTGCTTACCTCTCCAATTTTCCTTGCCTTCTGCCCATCTTAACTAGGGTTTATGGCTGTTGCAATAGGAACACTCCAAAGATAGCAGGTTTTGCAATAATGGTGAATATCTGTAGCTCAGTTGTAGGACGAAGGTAAAGGTTCGTTCTCCGAGCTTGTGGGTTGGTTTCCAAACGTTTTGTTACCAAGCTAGCTAACATCTTCAGTGGAGTTTACGGGATGTCAGAAGACCAGAGGTGGTATTCAGCCAGTTCGGAGTGGTTTGGGCGAACCAGTAGCGGCGACTGAGGGTGAGCCTGCCCCGCCTCCACCTACCCACCCCACCCCAGCCCACCCACCCCGGTGTAATGCAGTCCTATTTATCCACGTTTTTGAGGCTGGGCGCATGCGCGGAAGGCACGCAAGTGAGCGCATGCATAGAAGGCGCACACACAGCGGGTGAACCGGTGGTAAGACTATGTGAAACCTGCCGCTGCAGAAGATCCTCACTTGACACACCCACAGCTGAAGCCCATATAAAACGAACACTGACACTAACACCCACTAGACTCCACTGAAGATGTTACCTAGCCTGGTAACAAAACATTCAGAAACCAACCCAAAAGCTTGGCGAACGAACCTTTACCCTCATGTCAGGTTTTGTTTCTCTCTGCTAAAGTTTAAAGGCTTTGGAACGACTCTACACATTCTTGAACATGGGTGATTGTATCAAGAGAAAGGTCTACTTTCACAGCATCTTGACCAGAGTTGCTATAAGCATGCTGCTGCTTTATGAAAGCAATTCTTGTAGCTGTATATAGAAATTGTCATGTCTTCATGGAGGAAGCAACATTTCAAAGGAAAAAGGGGAAGGGTAAATCCCAATGCAATTGGAAATAAATCGAGAAAATGTTGGGGAAGGAGGGAAGAAAATCCCCCTTTTTTTTAAAAAAAAAAAAAATTTCCACTACAACAGAATATATTTTAGTAGTTTGAAATGTTGCAAGAAATTGCTTGTTTGTTAGGGATGCACACACAAGTCCTGATCCAATCAAAAGCTTTGATTTAATCTGGTTAATCAACCTGATTTGGAAGACTGAATCAAGTCCACAAATTGGATCTATTAACTGGACTCCCCACCCTCAATTTTTTTTTATGTATGGAAATAAGTCAAATTATTCACAGTGTTTGGAAGGATACCGATTTCAATTAAAAACTTTTTTTTCCCAATTTGTAGATTCAGTTGGATGATCTTTGAGATATGCTGTATGTCAAAACTCCGTGGAGCCCTAAAACAGTTGAGTTGAGCAAGAGAAAAAGAGAGAGAAGAATATTTGTGACTTAAGGATACTGCAGAAGAATTGGCAAGCGATCTGAAAGGGAATCACTGATCAAGATAAGGATACTAAAGTATCCTAATCTGGATTTTAACATCATTTTCTAGGCCAGGTACGGTGAAACTTTTAGACACCCAGGGCCCAAACTGCGCATGTGTGCATGCCCAAACTGAACGATGTGTGAACATGTGCATGTGTGTACATCAGGGGTGGGTTATACTTACCTTTACTACCGGTTTGCAATGCGAGCACGCATGCACATTCACTTCGCTTGCTTGCGCAAAAACTTCTGCACATGCGCAGATTATGATATCCGGCCGGGTGGGCAGAACCTCCCGCCACTTTTACTACTGGTTCTAAAGAATCGGACAGAACCGGGAGCAACCCACCACTGGTGGACATGCACGGATATTCACATGCATGGACATACACGCATGTGCAGCAGAGACCTGAAGACCAGCTGGCTGGTGGGAGGCGGGGCATCCCAACACCGGCAGCACAGCAAGAGGTAAGATCTTTTTCTTTTGTGAGTTTCTGTTTCATTGTTTGCAGGGAAACAGAAGCTCACAAAAAAAAAAAAAACCCCACCAGAGAGATCTCACCTGGGGCAACAGTGCGTGTTCCAGCAAAGAGGGCTCTGCGTGCCACCTCTGGCACACGTGTCAGAGGTTTGCCATCATGGTCCTAGGCCATATCTCAGGCTTACATTTTCCAGTTGTTTTTTCTAGGTTATCATTATTAAAACATATTCAGTAGGCATTCTTAAAAATTGTCCCATTATATATTAAAGGAATCGAAGTCTCCTTTATAAGCATGGCCTTGAGATGCTTTATTAAAAGGCATTTGGAGAGGTATTCAGGATAGTAAACCTAGCCTCTTCACTTCTGCCATTGCTTTAATTCCTCAAATCAGAAACAGAATTGAACATGATCCTTTTGATCCAGGCAATAATGGCCAAAAAGGCACAGAAATTCAATAGAGTCAGAAATGTATTTTCTCAAGTGCACCTCTTCTCTTTCACTGTTGAGCCTTCAGCTTTCTCATAAACAGGAATGAAGCAGAAATTCATTTGCTTCACATTTTAGTGTCAATATACATGCTTTTGCCCTTTTGAACTAATTCATAAATAAAAGCGGTTAGCTTTTGAAATCCATCTCTTTCAGAATTTTGCAGCTCATTTTGTAAATTTAAAATAACTCGGCACAAATATACAGAAGCAACAGACCAAAATATAAAAAGGGGGAAAAAAAACACACTGGCATTTGAGATCTACTGCTTAATTCTGGAAGTGAGGCCTGGAACAGAGACAATTCCAGGGCAACGGAACCTCCTCTGTCCCGGAACATAATGGCCAGTCAAGTTACAGCCTCAACGTCTCTTGGCTAAGGCGGATGTGCTAGGTCACAATTTGTTGACCATGTTTTGCTAGCCATTCCGATTCTCCTAGAAATGCACCATCAAAGTGTCACTTGGAACCAGAGCTAAGTGCTGTTTGAGGTAATAGCTTTGCCCTTGGAGACCTGTGGTTCTTGGGCTGTGGTAACATAGCAAAATGTGTGAGGTCAAAATAAAGACATGACATCAATAAAAATCAATAAAAATAAACAGGCTGCATGCCCGAAGGGTAGCTAATCATTTTTTCTTGAGGTAATAGGCCTCCCTTACAAGAAATAGATCTTAAGGAATAAAATGGCAAATTCTCAAGTAAATAAATACATTTTCTCCTTTTTGGAGTTTACAATTGACTATCAAGGAGGAGGGCAAAGTTCTAATAGGAGACCATCAAACAGAACATGCATGCTAAATTATATAATCAATTAAACAGTCTTGGTTGACAAAGAAATCTATTTGCACTCAACCTTTATTTCTAAGCCTTCAATAAATTCTAATGTGAGAGCTTGGAACTTTTCCACGTTAAAAAAAATAAATGAACGGTGGCATAATTGTGAATTAATTTCTGCCACTAAAACAGCTGGATGAAAAAAAGCTTTCTCCTGCATCAAGTTGCAAAATCCCACCCAACAGGATCATGTACTCAACTGAAATGAAATGAAAATAATGGACATTGAATGGACATCTTGTAATTAAACCAGATTGCCAATTAGATTGCTTTACCTGAGGTTCTCATTGGGGCTCCCATTGGTTGGAATGAACAAGTTGCCCCAGCAAGCCAGAGACACTATCTTCTTCCTAAGATTTTGATTCCCTCCACCAATTCTTTAATTCTGATTTAAATTCTCAAGAAATGTGAAAGACAATGTTTTCATCCGGGGTGGGGTTAATAGCTTTGTATTAAGATGCCATGGTATGTATTTATTTATTTATTTATTTATTTATTTATTTATTTATTAAATTTATATACCGCCCTATTCCTAAGGGACTCATTAGTAACTAATGAGTAACTAACTCATTAGTATTAGTAACTGCTGCTGGATTCAGTGGGTTACTAAATTAGCATGCTGAGGAACAATAATCTGTCTAGGAATAGAGAGCATTTGAAAAGTTTTTGAGGCCCACGGTTTGATCTATCCCTTGTCAGCAGCAATATGGTTGTGACAGGCATGGAATCATGTAAGTGAATGTTTTTAGAGGAGTACAAAATGGATGGGAAAGATCTTTATAGGCTAAAGGTAGCAAAGATATAAAAGCAATTGGTTTGATCCTAGAAAATGGACTTAGATATGACTAGCAAGGAATTAGGTTGGAATCATGCTCTCTACAGCCACATCCATATGTTGACCAGTGGTGGGATTCAAATTTTTTTACTACTGGTTCTGAGGCGTGGCTTGGTGGGTGTGGCAGAGGAAGGATACTGTAAAATCTCCATTCCCTCCCCAATCCAGGGGAAGGTTACTGCAAAATTCCCATTTCCTCCTAATCAGCTGGGACTCGGGAGGCAGAGAATAGATGAGGGTGGGGCCAGTCAGAGGTGATATTTACTGATTCTCCAAACTACTCAAAATTTCCACTACCGTTCGCCAGAACTGGTCAGAACCTACTGAATACCATCTCTGATGTTGATCTTTTGAGATAGTGATCCAAGGAGGCAGCAAAGCAACCAAGAAACTGAGCTTGAAAGGATCAAGAGTAGCAGGTGGTTTAATGATTTTTGGCTATCCTTAAGCTGCCCATGCTTGTATGAAATGGCAAACTGAAATTATAATAAGCAAATGTAAGATAAGAGTTAAAAAAATGTCCTGTTGCATTCAACTATTCAGTGCTATATTTGCATTTGTGAGGCCAAAATTTTGGGGTGTCTGCCTTTTTTTTTTTTTGCAAGATTCTGAGGGTTAAGATATCAAGTTAGAAGCTTAAGACACTAATTAAAACTTCACTGTCCCATACATTCGACTGGATTTTCAGAGAGGCAGGACCAAGTACTAAATCAGTACCTGAACCTGGATGCAAGAGGGACCTGGTTGCAACATCTATCACTACATTGATGGCTAGGGTTGATTTGGCTGATTTGGCTGGCTAGGCAAGCCAAATCACCACTCTCACTTCCTCTCTCACCACTCCATGTGCATCCCTATCAATGCTGCATGCTTGGTGAAAGAAGACAACCATCCTAGATAGGAGTGTACCAATCTTCATTCAAGAATACCTTAACCCTACACTCCATTTGGACCTGAAAAGCTTCCAAACTCTATACTGTGCAAAAAATGTGGTCCTGCACATTACTATTGTCCAGACCCTGAAAGTTTAAGAGACCCAAAACATGTTTACACATGGCATTGGCCAAATGAAGACTCTCTAGCCTCGACTTAAAATGATAGAGATATTTGGAATAAGTGAATAGAACTATGTTTAACTTCATTACTGATTTCTGGAACAAATATATCCTGCTAGAATCAAATAGCCAGACAAACAAACAGTTTATGGTGAGTTCTCATATGGTATTATTGCCACCATCAATGCTACCATTGACCCTTGAGAAGGATGGTCTTGCCATATATTTGATTTCTGGTATAAGTTTTTGCTTGACTCCTAATTAAATATGTGTTACATAATCCTATTATTTCTCAAAAAGGTTCTCATGAACTTAAGCAGTAAAGTATGAGTTTATTTAGTCATGCACATCTATCTACAGGCAATAGTACTCAAAGCCTTTGAGTCCATGGTTTTATGAGTCTTTCCAGCTAGATCACCTTTCTTGTGTCTAAATACAACTTCTGAATCAGTTGTGCAAATATAAAGCACAAATTTACCTGCAAATAATCAGTATATTTGAGTTCTTCTGAAGAAGCACATATTTGTTAGATGATTAGGAAATACATGTACAGTAACATCAATAGCAGATACTCTTCAATGTTGTCCCTGCTTTCTCTGATAGACTTTTGATAGTTGACAACATGCACACTAAAATAAACAATGGGAAACTCAGGATCCAGTGGGACTTCCAAGCACACATTCATAACATTGAAACCACAATTAACTTTGGTTGACATTTCGTTAACATCTACAAGATTTGAATATTAATATTGTATGCAAAAACTTGGAAAAGCAATGGAATACTGAGAATGGAAGATTGGATTATAAAATCAATTAAATTTGAAGAAATAGAGCAATGGCAGAGGAAAAAACCACCAAGATTGTTTTGTAATACTGAAAACCTTACATGGATTTTGTGTTGAGAGAAAAAAATCGCAACACAAAGATTTTTAGATTTGGGAGTTAAAAAGGGTTGAAAAGAAGAGGGGGAACAGATAAGATGATCATTACCTGATAGAAGGGTGGGAGGCTTAATTGTATCCTTCCCTTCCTTTTTTTCATTTTCTTACATCGTATTATTTTCTGCTTGTTTTGTATACTTTTACTCTATTGTATAATAAAGATTTGAATATTACCAGTCTACTCCAGGATTTGTTTATCAAAAATATTTGCAGGTGTTAATTCAGCACGTCTGATTTTTGGCCTCTGGATATGACTTTGTTTAGCAGCTTTGTAACCAAAGCAAAGCAAAACACAGGCCTCTCTAAAGGAATTACAACCTATTTTCCTCCTTAGTAGGATAGGCTGCAGATCTGATGGTTGTATTAGAACAACCAAGAAAATATCCATTTCACTTTCACTTCCCAAGCTTTAAAAGTGAAGGGAAGCCACAGAGGAATCCTCACATTTCCTGGGCCTATATGAACTAGGTCAAGGGTGTCAAACTCACAGCATCACGTTGTTGTCATGTGACATATCGTATTTTTTTTTATTTTTTTAATTGCTAAACTGGGGGTGGGCATGGCCAGCATGTGACACATTTGGCCTGCGGGCCATGAGTTTAATACCCCTGAACTATGTTACCAAGGTCCTCAATTCTCGCACGATTGTATTACAGTGAACAGAAGGCACACATGAATGGGTTGCAAATATGGCCATATGTGCTGCTGCTAATTCAGTGTTTGAGAAAATGTGCATGATTATGAGAAATTGGAAGAAAGAGGGGGAAGGAGGGAGGGAGGGAGGGAGGGAGGGAGGGAGAGGGAGGGAGGGAGAGAGAGAGAGAGAGAGAGAGAGAGAGAGAGAGAGAGAGAGAGAGAGAGAGAGAGAGAGAGAGAGAGAGAGAAGAGGCTAATGATTGCAAAGAACTCAGGCTAAGTGGTGTTCGTAACTATCCTATTGAGGAAGATTTTGTCCTCATTTCACCCTGAATCCTGACTGTGCAGGCCTGGTTATCTGGGTGGGACAGCAGAACCTCGGTTGCCAGTGTAACTAGTGACTGTTTCACCATAGAAGTTCTGATCCCTACCACATCAGTATAATGTCACATTATTATGTTCAGGGGGATGGACTTAATCTTAATTAATGTATATATCACTCCATTTTCATTCCACCTTCTAGGAAGGGATCTGTGGGATGAATTAGATTCAGTATTAGCTACCTTAAAGGGATGCTTTCAACAAGCAAAAATTATATTAGCTGGAGATACTAATGCAAGACTAGGTCCCTCAATGAAGAGCTATGCTAACCGAGGTTTGGTACCAACTGGTTACTTATATAATGAGTTCACTTGGTCCTCAATGGACAAGAGGACCAATAAATATGCCCAGAGGTTAATTTCCTCACTGTTTATGAATGATATGCAAGTACTTAGTGGCTCAAGTGATGGGTATATATATCCCTATACTTTCTCGTCCAACAAAACCTCAACCTCTATCGATTATATCTGCACTTCCTCTAGTTTAGTACACCATTTTTCAGAAGTAAGAGCTATATTTAGAGAGGAAAGCGACCACTTTCCCATCACAGCTCTGGTTTCACTCTCTTCAGAAGTTAGGCCTCATTCAAGAGAGGAAATTGGATAAACATTATCCACCAAATTTAATCTTGGTTTGGGAAAATGGAGCCAGAGGCACACCTCCATGAAATTATGAAAATGGGTGAGGTAAAGTTTTTTGCACATTTAACATACGTTAGTAACAATGGATGTCTTAATGACTTGGAAAAATGGTAACAGATGCAAATAACTGGAGCAATTTATGTTGCAAAAGTCACTGAGCCACATATATTGTACTTCCTGGTAAGGTACGCCTACCTGCTGCTTTACTTGTCTGCTGTAATAATGAAAGGTCTTTTCCTGATATTTTGCTGACATAAGTCAGCTGAATAAATTCAAGTGATAGCAAGAGCAATAGGTTAAAAAAATAAGCCTTTTATAGGTTTGATACATCATTATCTCTACCCGTTACTGCCCAATACTGCCCGTTTTAAGGCTTTCCTAAAAAAAGCTGTTACCAGATGTTTCTGTACATATTTACTCATTGTTGTGAGACCGTTGGAACAATTTCATCACAGATGCAAGCTCTTCCTTAAATGGAAATTTATTCAAACAGCAGTCTATACACACATAGTTAGAAAACCATTCTTTTACGCAAGATTCATTACTTCAGAATGCCAAAAATATTCTGCTTTGGCAATATAATTACTTAACATACACACACGCACCCCACATATATAAGTTTGCCACTGGAAAGAGCACCAAATACATCATTTTAATTGCCCCCCCCCCACTGTTGTAAGAACTAAAAGGGCCTTCAGAATGAGGATAACCAATCTGTGTTAGTGGCAGAACTATCCTTCGTTGTGAGCTGTTCCAAAGAATAACAATCACAATAAAAATACAACTGCTATGCTGAGTTTGAGGCTCCCGAATCAATATTTTGTTCAGCTGCGAAGTAAACATCATACCATTAGATCACTTAAGACAGAACTAAGGCAGGATGTTTGCATTTTCAGCACCTGTTTTGATTAGGTTTCAACACTCAAGGACTGAATACACACAACAAGCACTGTGTACACTCCATGGAGTGCCTGAACAAAGGTTCTGGATGAAGATTCTCCAGGCGTTCTTCAGAGGTGGTTGGTTCCCTAAAATACAGATATCTTGACAGCCTGAGGCATTTGTGCTAAGAAACATTGGTTTCTGTATTTCTGATGCAGCTGCTCACATTTCATTATTTTTTATTAGGTGCATGTACCCATCCTATTGACCAAATAAGTGGTAAACCTCTCTAACGTTATTGCATTAAAAGCCTGTAGCTTGAACCATTCCTTGCAAAACCTCTCTACAGTTGTGTGTACATCTGCAACTTTAACATTTATTTATGATTGTATATGCAGATGATCCACACTTGTGGAATTTATTGATTTAACAATATGAATATGCTGGTCTAATCCCTACAGATTCTGGGTGACAGAAAACCGTACATCTGTTCTAATATCGGACCAGTGTTTGCCAGTTTAAAGGCTGTCCTTTGAAGCAAGCAATGAGCTTCAAACACTGTAGCAGATGAACATAAAATCCGTATTTCACAGGACTGTAGTCACCGCATTTTATGCTGCTACATAAAAACTCTGTCAAGAAAGCTTTTCCCCTTCTTATAGGAGGAAGAAAATCAAAGCTTTGGCGAAATGATATATTATTTAATTTAGATCAAAGATATTCCCTATTACCAGAGGCTATGCCTGCAAGAATAAGAAACTGATGAACAAATTTGGGACCATAAATGGCAGATAATGTCATGAAGGTATTAGGGCTTCCACAACCCAGAAAATTGCTTCAAGATATTGCTGTCCTTTCAAATGGCGGTTGCTTTGCTAGTGAACTCAGGCTGTCCCTGGTCATTTTTTTAAACAGAGCATTTATTTTCGCCATTGGTCAGAAATGCAAAAACACAAATATAAATAACAAACACCTCATTTTTTTTAGCAATTTCAACAAATTGACAAGCCCTATCCGGTGGTATCTGGTGAAATAAAAAAACAAGGGACTCTGACAAGCAGAAGTGTGAGAAAAGACAACCGGAGTTGCGTAACACTGACATTTTTATTAGAATTCATTTGTAACAAATGGAGCTTGTGTCAGCAAAGAACTGATTTCCATACAGACTTTCTTTCGCCACTAATGTAACGAAGTAAGAAAATAAAAAGCACGCCTTTCATTCTGTAAAACATTTACGCGTACTACTGATTAGAGGTAATTGTATTTTTTTTTAACAAGCCATTTTACAAGGTTTTTTTTTTTTGTTTTGTTTTAATTTTTCAGTCTAGGCATCCAAAACGAGAGCAGAGAACACAACTTGTATTATTTTTGTAAAGACACTCCAAGCCTGAATGGCAACGCCACATAACAAGATGGATGACGGGACCCTCAGCCCTCTAATGATAGTCTTTTGGAGTATCAGGGCTCTTAAAAATTAAAAGATTAAAACCAGAAGATGGGGGGGGGGAATAAAAAAGGGGGGAAATCTGTGTTTCATTGTTGCCCCTGCAAACTTTCCCCCTCTTTTATCATGTTTTTGTGTTATTTACATACACACAAGTGGATTTTCATAATTGGTTTTCTTACAGATGGGTTCAAGTAATAATACTATTGGGTGTAGAATCAATAGGGCAGTGCATAGTACAAAGATATAGAAAGTGCAGATCACCCTCCTTTGCCCATCCATCCTCACCAACGGCTAACCATGCAAACCATTTTTTTTTTAAAAAAGAGAGCTAAAATAAAAGTTCTGTACAAATAATTCTTATATAGTTTGTGTATTTCTCCATCATTAACTAATTACAAAATTATACATAACTACACATACATAGGTAAATAATAGCACCGTACTGATTATGCTGAGGAAACAAAATGCCGACTATGGTGAATGGTGATTCACGAGACCGACTCGTTGAAAAAAGAAAAGAAAAAGGAAATGAGAGAAGAGGAAAAATCACCACACCGCAAAGAAACCCAAATGGAGTGCACATCAATGATTTGGATAGAAATCTTTTTAGAAGCAACTCCTGAATAGTCGCTTGGAGAGGACTGGCTATTTAATTGGCGGCTTTTCTGTGTTGTGCGCGCCCTTCCTACTGATTTAGCTTATGATCTTCTTTTACAAAACAAATGAATGTTGGAGAAAGGCTGGCCCTGATCTGTAGTGAGCCACCTTAAAAGGCATGTCTGCATAAGATGTCCACAGATAGAGCTGGGGCACATTTGGAGTCCTCCTAGACCAGGGGTATCAAACTTGTGACATCAAGTTTTCGTCACCTGGCATATTGCGACTTTTTCCCCTTCACTAAACAGGGGGTGGGTATAGCCAGTGTGTGATGCATCCGGCCTGTGGGCCGTGAATTTGACACCCCTGTCCTAGACACATGGCCTCTACAGGGATGGTGGAAGGCAACTTTGCACAGATCCATCTTGTGCGCCATTTGTGCCCTGTCCTGGATACAATGAGCTCTTGCTGATGTACGATTGCTTCCTAAGCCCCCCATTCTTCTGCCACACCTTGCTGACAGCTATACCCATGATTACTAATTCTTTAGCGTCCCAGTTTCTGCAAGAACCAACCGATCCATGTTACACGGTCCTGCTCTTTGGGGAAAAATTCTATTGCTTTGGCCCTTGCAGGTTTGTGCTTGAATTTAAGCCAATTCACCCAAAGTGTTTATGCAGCCGTGCCTCTCCAGTATCGTTGAATGGCACGTCAATCTGTCGAGCCATCCTTTTGATTCAATGTGTGAATTCAGTATGTAGCCTGGCCCTTTTTTATTTTTGACAGAAACAAATCAAAAGGAAACATGCAGTGCACACATTCATGTTGGATTCTGATGTAGAATTAAAGAATCTCACTCTGAGGTAGCCTTCTATAATGCTTATTTAAAAACTATTATACATATGTATGTGGATTTTTTTTGTTTTTTGCGCTTTTTAATTGATTTTCTTAAAATATATATATATATAAAAGTGCTCAAATAGAATGCTTTCTAGTGTTTGGTCTTTTAATATATTTATTTCTGGTAATGGTGGAAAACATGGAAAAATAAATGCTAATGTAGGTATACTCTTGGTTGCTTTTCTTTATGGAAACACATCTAAAAACATTTCTTTGTGATCTATATTTCGATCAAACATGGCACCAGGTAGACCTAGCCCAATATAAGAAACAATGGCTTCTGTTCAACTAGCACAATCCATTTCTTCAGTTGTCATTAGACAATACACCGTAAGTCCTTTGTCCAATCCAGCTGATCTAAGGAGCCCTCCTAACTTGAGTTAAAAGAACCTGTTGTGGCCTCCAGTAAAATTCACGTACATGAGTGGGGATCCAAACCCAGTCAAATTGCCATTCCTAAAGTATTAGGAGTATTTTATTATATTTTTAGAATAGCAGCATGTCTATAAAACAAAACAAAGTAAAATTATAGTTATGAATGCCAGCTGGGGGCATTTTTGAAATGTTTGCCTGTGCCTACAGGGTGCCTGACTACCCTCTGGTATGAATAAAAAAAATATCAATAGTGAAAACTTGGAATGAATATTGTTAAGAAAAACTTCACATGCTGAAAAGAGACTGTGTTAATTCGGAAAAAAAAAGGTTTGATGAGAAATCACAGAGATCCTGTTGGAGCAAACATAGACAAAAAATAATAATGAAGCAATGCTATCAAAATAGGCATCAAATATAAGGCACTCTAAATGCAAAAAATTAAAACTGAAAAATAGCATTTCCAACTGGTGCTGTATGTCAGAAAATATTCTGGCCTACAGAGCAACGTGTGTTTGGCTTTGCCCCATTATACGTCGTCATTCCAAATATCTTATTCTATACTGTGGACAATTTTATAAGTGGATACATTTTAAAAACCCTTGACAACTATTATAGCATTTTCCTTCTGTTAGGGATATGCACTGACTTCCTTCCTATGCCTACTTCCTATACTTATTATGGATGCTATTGCACTAAAATTTGAAATCTCACTGACAGCTATAACATGATATGCAATGCAAACCCTAAGCAGGTTTATTTAGCAGTAAGTCCCACTGAGTTAATGGGCCTTCTCTTCTAGTAACAGCGGATCAAACCTTAATGTGCATGGATGATGAATGATATGTGTGCACATGATTTCTACCCGTTAGATTTGGGTAAGGTTGAATTTCAAGTATCACTGATGTGCATTCCTCATTTCCCCTAGGAAATTGAAAAGAAAGCAAAACAAAAAGATAAAAGAAACACAAATCCCTCAAAAGCAAACCTCGAAATGCAGAGATGTGTAGAAATATTGTATGGTCTGAATGTATCAATTTGGATTTTCCCCCTACTACTTCAACAAATCCAAGTCATGGAAGAACTGATACATGTATATTTATATTTATATATTTATATTTATGTGCATTTCTTTCTGTCTATCTACGTATTATTGTTGTAGATGGATAGAGAGAGAATGAGAGAGATATACATATATTTATAATAGAAAGAGAAACGTGTGAGTGTTAGTAGCAGCTTTATACTTGCGCTTCCCTGTTGATTCCAAAAGAAATAAAAACAAAATCTCCCATATGTAGATTAACTGATTTATATTTCATTGGAAAAAAAAATCAAATGTAAAAGCAAGATCTAAATGAGAATGTGGTCCTGGAGATAAATATAGGGCTGCACAAAAATGTGCAAATTGTCAAAATTATTTAACATTTCTACAGCGAGATATTACAGATAACAGTTCTACAGCATAAAAAAAAAACTACAATTCAGAAACAAACAAAAAAATTGAACAGGTATGCAATTTTTGTTTGAATTTACTTCATCGAATGATAAACTTTGTTGTTGTTTTTTAAAAAAGGAAGAAAAGTTTACACAGTTAAAAATGAAGCACAGGTCAGCAGTATCTTTACAATACTAGAAAACTAAATCAAGGACTTTCTTTTCAAACATTTGCCCTTTGCCCTCCCAACACCAAAGGTTACTGATGAGCAATATGGCAGGAAGGGGGGGATGTTGGAACCAAGAGGTGATTTTGTTCTGGAGGAGCCGGGACGGGCTTCCTGACGAACATCTGGTGCTGAATTGCAGAAACCTAATGTTGGCATCGTTCATTATCATGCGGTCCTGAATGAGATGATCGTCCTTGGAAGGAATGTCCTCTTCCTCTTCATTCAAATTCAATCAAAACGGAATCTTGGGATCTCTGTAAACTGAAATCCTTCTGGTGCCTCAACCCAGTCAAGTTTCTTTAATTATGTTTCTGGTTAAGTTTACTGATGACTGAATTGTTGGTTCACCCGGCAGTTTTTTTTTCCTGTTAATATTTCCCACTAATTGGTCTTTAATTTAAAGTTAAGTACTTCTCAAGCACACTGTATGGCTCAGAAGAGGCTCTCTGGATCTTAAAGGGCCTGTAGTTAAAAATCCAGAATGGGTCAGCGTTTTTCCATTTGTTTTTTACGTTGCATAGTGATCAAAGCTGCCCAGATATTCTAGTGCAGCTCGATAGCAGAACTGATACTGATCCTTGGGAAAGAGAGAGGAAGAGAGAGAGAGAGAGAGAGAGAGAGAGAGAGAGAGAGAGAGAGAGAGAGAGAGAGAGAGAGAGAGAGAGAGAGAGAGAGAAATTTGGGTTGAAATGAATATATTTGCTCAGCAAAGATACATTGACAATTTTCTAATCCTGAGTAAGAGAACAGAAAAAAGAGGTCACTTTCTGTATTTACACAAGCTCTGTGTTCCCTTACCTTTTCAGATGTATAGGGGATCAGGATAATTTTGGTTTAAAAGCTAAATCAGAGTGGCTGTTATCCTTGGCAGAGAATTTGTATCTCCCTAACAGGATATATATAAATGTGATGTATGTGCTTAACATTCATGTTCGTGGTAGCCACTAAAGAACTGCATCTGAATTATGGAATTACAGAATGGACAGGGAGACTGGACATCTAACACGTAGCCTTTCGGTTGAGATTTACAAGAAAGTCTGGTACCGGGTTGTATGTATAGAATGTCAGAGGTAGAATGTCCAACAGGTGCCTTAAGTCACCCCTCCAGCAAGCGATCCATTGTATTTTTAGTAGACTAGCTCATAGCAGGCCCTCCAGCACTTTTTGGTGTAATCTTAATTGCAAAAAACACAAAAAGCAGCAGTAGGAAGACTACTTCAGAACATCCTGCCCTATGCACCTTGTTTCATTTTTGTGCTCCTGAAAAAGAATATTGCACTAGATTGACTAATCGCTTTCAGACAACCCTAACCCTAACCTTTGATATATTTCTTTTTTCTTTTTCTATCTGTATCTGTCTGTCTGTCTCTCTCACATTAAGTAATTATTTAATGAAGCCCTCAGTACTAGGTAACTAGTTGTTGTTTTATTAGAATTTTTGGCCAATGGATTTAATTGTTTTTACTTGTTTTTAATTTTTCTATTGTCATGGTTTTATTTCTGGCTGTACACTGCCCTGAGTCCTTCGGGAGAAGGGTGGTATATAAATTTAATAAAATAAATAAAATAAATAAGTAACTAGCTCATGACTATTGCACAAAAATTACTTTGATATAATCAGTAGTATTTTTTTCTTAATATTATATTTAATCTTGTATGAAGACGTCTAATAATTTTATGCTTGTAACAGTGATTTCCTTAACTGTAATTAATATTGACAGAACATTTTTTTCTTTATATTCAAAATTCCAAATTATCCAACTCAATAACTTTCTCAATAACTTTAATTAATACTGTATCTTTGTCCCGAAACAACATAAGGCATTAAGATATATAACAAGATAATAAAGAGGGAAACATTCTCATCCCTTAGCATTGTGGTTCTTCTTCGTTTTACTGATTGTTAGATCTACAGCCTCCTTTTCTTCCCCCTCTTGCCCTAAGGTGCAGCAACAGATTTTTGCTGAATCCAAGTAAAGTAAGGAAGAGGATCTTTCAGCTGTTATTGTGAAAACAAGGTGTGAGTTAAGAGAAAGGAATTCTATCATGAGTCTAGAGGGCAAGGATTGGGGAGGGGGGGGGACCCTTGTTTTAAATCCCAGAACATTTATGATCTTACTCGAAATAAAAAATGCAGGTCCTTGTCATCTTGTGTCTCCTTCGGGGAGAACAGAATCTCCCAAATAATCAGGAATTTGGACAATGCAGGGATTTCCATTGCACCTGAGGCTTTACTAAAATGCAAGTGGACCCAATCCTCTGCAGATATTTGGGCTCAAGATGGGAGGTTCAGAAAAATTGCACCACTTTATTCAACCTTCAATCAGATTTATTTATTTAATTTATATAATGCCTTTATTATTTATACAAACAACTCAAAGTGGTAAACATATCTAATATTCCTTCCTTCTCTTAATTTCCCCAAAACAACGACCCTGTGAGGTAAGTTGGACTGAGAGAGTGTGACTGGTCACCCAGCTGGCTTTCATGGCTAAAGCAGGGTTAGTGGACAACTGGGTGATAGTGAAACCACCTCCAGTTGCTACCCTTTTAGTCCCCAATCAGGAACTAAATAAAGATGTGCTACTATTCCTTTCTTCTCATCCTGCCTTATATTTCAAGGGAAGTCTTCATTGCTTAAAGCATCCTTCAATGAAAGAATGAAAATAGTCTATTTGTAGGTTCTATATTGTCTTATGTTACAAAATATAAATAACAAATAGCAAATTAAGATATATATTTGATCATTACTATATTCATGTATATACAGATGTATGTGTGTGTATGTAGAAAACTGTTTTTCTCACCTCTGTTTGTACCATGGCTGGCCGCTGCGTCCTTAACATTTTGACAGTCTGGAAAATATCTACAACACCTTCATATCTCATTCGTTCCAACACAATGCTTAGGGTTATGAACACTCCAGTTCTTCCAACGCCCGCACTAGAAAAAAAGAAAGAAAAGAAGGAAGGAAAAGAAAGAAAGAAAGAGAGAGAAAGAGAGAGAGAGAAGAAAGAAAAACAAAAAAAGCAAAATTTAGTTGAACACCAAACTGTGGATGGAATATAGCTTATGTATACAAGTTCTATAAACTGAACATGTAAATCTCATTCTTGCAAGGTGATTCTTTTTTGCTTAAGCCAAGTAGTAATTGTAACTGAAATTCTGAATGTTATTTGAAGACACTGTTTTTGAGTAGGAGTAGATAATGAAAAACTAGGAGATCTTTATCAACAGAGATAATTGAAAATCATTTTTTTAAAGCATATACCAGCTGATAGCAGAAGAACTACATTTAGTTAAAAGATTGTGCTTTGAAAGTATTTTGAGAAAGCATTTTTACTACTACCCATTAAAAGATTAACATTATTGGATGTTGGGTTATTCTTCCAAATTATTGTATCAGGCTCCTGGCCTAAGTATATGACAACATGGCTAATAATGCAAAATATTAATTAACTGAAAACACATATTACAATCTGATGGGATAAAATCTTGGAATGTTCAGATTAAAATAATGATTTCAAGCTATTACTGTTTATCTTAAATGGAAAGAAAATGAAAGCAGGATTTTGCCATGTTTGCTTCAAACCAGTCCATGTCAATAACTAAAACAAAATGAAGAACAAATGCTACAATTACTCTTTCCTCTTTTTTCTTACAAAAATCTATTAGGGGATTATATAAACAGTTGTATTGTAGATACGTTTTTTGAACTGTACAAATAAACGAGGGAAGCAAACACTTTTACTATGATTATGGATTTTTAGCTAATGATTTTCTTAATCTCTCTTTCTCTGATTATATGCCATGAATTATCCGTATGCATTTACTCTTAGTACTCTTTCTGCAGGATAATCTGTCCCCAACCAACCCTTCTGATTTTGCAATGGTGTGCCCATTGATGCTTGAATCCAATTGAGTCCATCCAGCTTGTTGCTTGTTGTTTTTTTTCTCTTTCCTGCCATTTTCCCTGGATATATATGCACAGACACTCACACATAACCATATGAATAAATGTGAGTACAAATTGAACAAATAGATATCCTAGAAAGGTACAGTACGTACACACATTGGAGATGTGACATGTTCACGTAAGTGAAATAAAAAATTGGGACTCTAAGGTGCACTTATAATTTGGGACATCGGTAATACAGCTTGCCATTATATGAGTCATTATATGACTATGAGTTTATGTCTTCAAGTGTTAACTAAATAGGATCAGTATTTATTTTCTACTCTGTCAAAAGATGATTTTACAGAGCTAATCCTTTAATTATAGTATCTGATTTATAACTCTGCCTTACTTTTTGGAAGGATACAAATACGAATTTTCTTCCTACTATTCACATCTAATGCATACTAGCTTGCTATGTATTCCCTCCATTGACTCAATTCTTTACACTATTAGTTATCCCTTCCACGTATAGAAGATATAGATATGAAGACATATCACATCACCTGAATCAACATTTTTGAACAAATTATGGGGACAGGCATTCTTTCTATGGATGCAGAATTGCTGTATACATTTTGTAAATACCCAGAGAGAGATTATCTTTATTCTGTAGTTCCTGAGCATTTCTATGGCTGTTTCTGTCCATTTTTATACAGCTGATAATATTTTATCTTCTACTTTTGTTCCTGCCTAGTCTTTCACAAAGACTGAATATTAGAGTTCTATAGTCCCATAAGGAAGAAGCAAGCTGCAGAATTGCCAGAACTGGAAAATTGTATAAATCTTGCAATTCTTTCCATTAGGCTGCGCACATTTTTACTGAACATATAACTATCAAATTAAAACATTAGTTTTTGCGATCCATAAAGCAAATTGATTAAACACAAAAGATTACGATTATGATTACCTTTATTATAGTCACTGAGCAGTTCATAAGCAAAAGACGTTCTATCTTAAATATTCTGTAGGATTGTATTTAAAAAATGTTCCCCACCTTGTTCCATTTATATTCAACAAAACAATGAAATATTATTTTTCTAAGCTTACTAGAGGAAATAATTGTCAGCTACTACAACCTTTTGCTTCACACTGGGATTTGTAGGAATATTAGCAGCAGCATTACTGACAGATGACTGTCCAGATTCCAGTTAAATTCCAGTAGAAGAAAATCTTTTTTTTTCCTTCTGGGACTGCTAGATTTACTGCATGGGTCTACTATGCTGTTTATTGTCATACTTCTGTAGATGGGGAACGAAAACTGTCAGATAATGGCATGAATAAGGTCACACTGTCAGCTCAATGCTGACATGACATTTGCTTCCCCATGCCTATATTTCTACTTCGGCATGCTATTACCATCTTTTAACTTGTCATTTTAATTAGACAAACAATATTTAGCATCTGCGTTTCTTTCTCTTACCTACAGTGAACCGAAATTGGCCCATCTTGTCCAAACTGCTCTTTCGTTTTATGAACTTGGCCAATGAAGTCTATAAACCCTTCTCCCGATTTTGGCACTCCTTGTTCAGGCCAGTCAGTAAACTGGAATTGCCTCACTGTTCGGGACTGGCCATCCTTGGAATGAAAAGCAGAGAGATCAGATGGGAAGTACAGCAGAAGATGACATGTTTAACATTCTTATTTAGATTTTGTGATCATATACTGACAAGGAAAGTGACCTGCAATAAAATGAAGATAGCTTTCCGGCAATCTAACTGCAGTCATGATGAAATTTGCCTTTTGCTCCTTTTTTTGCCATTAACAGAACCACAGTGACACAAGAGTGCAATTTCATTAACCACAGTGATGCTCAAATTATTCTCTGCCCTGGAGAGGATGTTTTTGACATTTAAATCCTGGAAAAGCAAAATCTGCAGACAGGAAAACAGGCCTGGAGGAAGCTTGATTTTGAAGCAATACCAACAAACACAAAAATATCTTTTGTCTATTGGTCACTATTATGTCCACCTTCTTGTCCCTGTTCAATGTGTTCCTCTGTTGGCCTAGCCAAGCCACTTGAATGTTTATGGACAGGATTCTTTTGTTACTAATTTGTCTTCATGTTAGTTCTTTCTTTCTTCATAGCATCTATTTCTCTATCAAAGCCGCATGCAAATGATAGTGAAGCCAGCCTAAAGTATTAAAGAATATTCTTATTCAAACAATTGCTGAAATTGCAATTCTGGATCTACCTTGTAAACCGAGATTTGAAGAAACTTCTTTGCAGGCAGACAACAGAAACAAAGCAAACTCATATAATTCAAGCTAGCCTTGTAAAATTAACATTGTTATTGGCGCATCTGCTTGCATATAATCTACCAGTAACAATTTCAGGCATTTTGATATCATGAAAAATATAAAAGAATACCAACTTCCAGCTGACTGAAGCCTTAGTAAATGGCTTCTTGGAGGCAGTTCAAATTTGCCACAAGTGAATGGTTCTTTATAGCCTAATGTCTTTTGATTAGTATTGTAAATCATGAGTACAGTTCATAATAGTGGCCTTTGTGACATGGACACCTGCCTAATTAGGGCTGTCTTTACATGTCTCACTTTCTAACCATCCACAGGGCCGCTATCATTTTTGATCTCCATAAAATCAATTAAGTGACCCACCAATGTGAACTAGATCTTATCAAAATGAAGACATCAAGTCCTTTATAATTTGTAGCATTGCCCTGGAAAAAGTAATGGTTATAGTAATTGGCAGCAAGAGAACAGATTATGTATCAAAGGATTTGATCAACCTGCCTCAACTGCTGTGCTGACTTGTCTTCGTATATTGTCAGACTATCGAAACTGACATTTAATAGAAATGACACAAATTGAACTATTGCTATTAACCTTCATGCCTTCTGGATACCTTCTACATTCTGAATGCATCCACTTTGTAGCCATGATAGGAGAATCTGCAGATGCCGTCTCTCTGTGCCTGCAAGCTATAATTGAAGCATGGTGCACAAGAGGAGGACGGGAAAACTATTGCTAGATGGCCAATTGCTTAAAATGGCACTTTCTGCAGAATGAAACCAATGAAGAATCTCAGTGATGAACGGGAATTCTTATAAAGCAGATTGGAAGCTGGAGGCAAGGGGGGAAAAGAGCATTCTCCTACCAATGCATTCAGTTGATTGCCTTGACATGGAGGTGAATAAAACTTGCCTCAAATAGAAAAGCAGCACAAAAACGATAACTGCACTTCGTGTCATTATTATTCAAATTCTGCAGTACGTTATTCAGCAACAACATGCAGATGGAAAGGGCACCATTACATTTCTGTAATCAGTAGAGTCCAATGAAATATGAGAAGTGTTTTTGATTCTGGGAAATAGTTTAGGTGAATTTGATGGATAACTTGGTACTATCATCTTTGGACAAATTCTCAAGACCTCAAAAAGCCAGAGTAACAATCACTTCATCTTTAATTGCATGTCTTTTTTTTAATACTTGTGTGGTGCCAGTAAATTAGCACAAGTACATAAGAAATAAAAATTGTTCTCACTGATGATAAAAAATTACGTCCCGAAATTTAATGAGATGCTAACTTTTAAAAGTCACCCCACAAAAGGCCAAGATTATATTAATTAATTTGGATGAGATCCTCTAGCACTATTGTGAAGTTTAATTCTATCTGACTCTTTGACCTAGGAGGCCCTGTAAGCAACAGAAAAAACAACAACTGTATATTATTGCTATATTAATAGCAATATTAATATTGTGCACACATACCTGATTGTTTGATATCTAACCCGATGAACTAGAAGGTTATTTGGATTTGGGTTGTCTGTTACTATGGCCAACGAAAGGCCTTTGGAACAAACTACTGTATATAAATGACAGAAAGTGCTTTACTATTCAAAAGTTGTGTGTAGCTCCTCCAATTCACTGACCCTGACTGCTCACAAGGAATCTTAGGTGTAAAAAAGTGGGAAGTTATGTTTAAACTTTCCCAAGAAATACAGACTGTATCACATGGCTAATACAAAAGTTCCACTTTAGATGAAACTATTTTCGCAATGGCATTACATTCTTCAGTTATCACAGCTGAAAGAAAAAAAAAATTGATAATTCAATTTCATGGGAGTTTTGTTGCTATTTGCAACACATGCATAAATCAGAATAAAGAGCCCAACCATGGCATACTGCTTTATGTTGATCCTTTAAGTTTATGCAGGGTTTGTCGGTCTCATGATCCATGGTGGCCAAATAGTGAAGGCAATAGTGATCCTCAATGCCTAACTCTAGAATGGCAAGGAGAGGCTTGAAACTGACTGAATAATTCTTGTAAGGAAAATCTACAAAGTCAGAATGTGACAGAAGAAAATTTCCAAAGGTTGAAAAAGGTACAGAATTGAAAGTGCAGAATAATTATGTGACGATGGTTAATTTCATTTTCCTTATCACAGAATTTTAGTTACTTACTTTAGTGTAAAATTGGGGATAAATGTGGCTAATCTTTTGGAATGAAATCCATTTTAATCTAGTAAAACTCCATATGTAAAGAATATGTGAAATATGCATGTAATGACCCTTTCTGGGCAGCTTTCTGCATAAAGACACATGTGTCAGGAGGATTGGAGAAACTTCCATTCAAAACTTTGAACTGGATATGATTAGATTAAATCATTACTGTCAACCTTGAATCTTCATTTTAAAGCCTTCAAATTACTTTTGTAATTCAGTGGCCTTTGGCACACGTACACCTATACTTTTATCAAATAGCATTAACTAAATTTGCATATCCCAACATATCAATAACTTTGTAGAATAACTTTCAATAGGGTCAGTACATTCAGAAAAATATTGTTCCTGTTGCAGTTAGTATCCCAAATGCAATACTTTACATTCTCCCACAGAAGCCAAATCTAATAAGGAAAAGGGAGAGTTACACTCCCCAAATACACATATTAAATCAGGTGAAATTGTAACTGGATAGCCACATCCTAAATTCTGCTGAGAATATTTTCTCAATTTATATGGATACATTCTCCATAGGAAGCATGCTTACTACTAATTTGGGAAAGGTGCTAGGAAGATGGCTTAGGACCAGGGTACTTACGGGACCGCCTTCTGCCACCAGTAGCCTCTCACCAGCCAGTACGCTCACATAGAAAGGGGCTCCTCAGGGTGCCGTCGGCCAAACAGTGTCGAATGGCGGCCCCCAGGGGGAGAGCCTTCTCTGTGGGGGCACCTGATATCTGGAATGAGCTCCCCCCGGAGATACGGAGGATCCTGGATTTACGCACCTTCCGCCATGCCGTCAAGACCTATTTATTACAACAGGCTGGCCTAACTTCCCTTTTAATTGTAACTTTTAAAATTGGTTTTAAAACATTAGGGGTGTTTTAAATTGTTTTGAGCCAAATTATTTAATGGGTTTTTATATTGTCTTTTAAATGTTGTAGTTTGTGTGTTTTATCTTTCTGGCTGTTCACTGCCCTGAGTCCTTCGGGAGTAGGGCAGTATATAAATCTAATAAAATGAAATGAAATGGAATGAATGAAAATGAAGATAAATAGGTCTGCAGGACTTGATTTCTTGATAGAATAGAATAGAAGAACAGAGTTGGAAGGGACCTTGGAGGTCTTCTAGTCCAACCCCCTGCTCAGGCAGGAAACCCTATATCATTTCAGACAAAAGGTTGTCCAATCTCTTCTTAAAAACTTCCAGTGTTGGAGAATTCAATAATATGATGTCAGAAGGTATATACAAAAGATACATAAATGTCATGACATCGGGATCTGCCTTACTGAGCCAGTGGGGTCCAGCCAGGTTGGCTTCAGTGTCGGGGGCATGCAATGTCCATTGATTGTATCCTGCTTTGTAGGGCATGCCGAGATCCAAAAATGGATGGGACACTGTCCATTTTGGGAAGGAGTTTTAGGAATTTTATAGGAGTTAAAAAGGGTCTCAAAAATGCTTTTTTTTTTCCTCCAAAAGGCAACTGGACTGTTTTTTCCTTGAGGAAGAATAACAAAAGGTTTCGTTTTTCAGCCAAGAACCTTCATCAGTTGTGATGAAGGAGGGGGGGAGGGATAGAGGATAGCAGTGGTGGGTTTTTACCGGTTCGCCCCGGTTCGGGTGACCTGGTGGTGGCAGCGGCGGGAGGTTCCGCCCACAGGCCCAGATATTATCACGGATGCTCTGCGCTCTGTGCATGTGCTGTGCGGGCATGCTCACAGTTCCAAACCGGTAGCGAAGGTAAGTGGAATCCACTACTGGAAGATAGGTACTGACAATTGAGACTGGATAATGGGAGATGGAAGGATAGGTTATGACTGGATGGTGGGGGGGGGGAGAAGGGGATGGAAGGATTGTATTTCTTGCAATTGACTGCAAGAAATACAATCCTTCTTTCCCACCACCACCACCTGCCTTTTGAAAAAAAAAAATCACTTTTCAGGCAATTGACCTAGATGACTGAGCATCTCCACAGAGTAAAACGGGTATTTTCATTGGCTGCAAGGCTTCGTTCATTAAAGCCTCCAAACTAATACCTTAAAATGTATTCCAGATGTGGTCCCCATTCTGTATGGCTATTACAAATGGGAGGCTGAAGGCCATACGTGAGGCCCAAATTGCACTTTTTTCACTCCTTATTAAAGCTTTCTATATCAGTGGTGGGTTTCAAAATTTTTTTACTACTGGTTCTGTGGGCGTGGCTTAGTGGGCATGGCATGGCTTGGTGGGCATGGCTTGGCGGGCTTGGCAGGGGAAGGTTACTGCAAAATCCCCATTTCCTTCTGATCAACTGGGACTGGGGAGGCAGAGAATAGATCGGGCCGGGGCCAGTCAGAATTTTTACTACCGGTTCTCTGAACTACTCAAAATTTCTGCTACCAGTTCTCCAGAACTGGTCAGAACCTGCTGAAACCCACCTCTGATCTATATGATCATACTCTAAAAGCCAGCAAACCTGTTTTATCAACTATTACTTTCCTTTGTAGTGGTCCCCTAAATATTAGCTCAATGGGCAATATAGTAATAATATTTTGTATTCATTCAATATCTTTCAGGTGATCAGAATGATTTTCATGTATAATTTCAGTAACAAAAGACACTCAAATATTTGACTTCAAGAGTGTATTTCACGGCAAACCTCCATTGCAGCTGCCACTACAAAATACGTAATCACCACTTTCAAAAGCTTGTAATGGGATGTCTGTCCAAAAGATTGATTTCATTTTATTTTCAGGGCAATTAGGACTGCAAACTTTAAAAAAAAAAACAAAAAAACAAACAAAGCTAATTTAAACACATTGAATGTGCATTTATTTTAATGAAAGAAGGAAGTAGATGCTAGGTTTCAATGTTAAGAAAAGAAATCCAACCTTGATTAAACTCATTGGGGCCTTATTCTACATAACCATCTATGTGAAAATCACTGAAATGAACAGACATCAAATGCTTGGTTTTGGCTAAGGGACTTTTGCCAACCAAAACTCTATTCTCTAAGCTTGAAATGGTGGCTGCCTCCTCTTTAGGTCAACATTAACAATAATAGTAATAGGGTGTGTGGTTTTTTTGGCAAAGAAACTGAAATTTGAGGATGTCCTTGCAAGCAGAATACTCTGGTAAGTTTCTCTAATCATTATCATTGCTACAGGGCTTCCATAGATAGAGATAGAGAAAGGTAAGGATTTATCCTGCCATCAAGTGTGAAGTATTATATACAAATCACAGCTTGAAAATGGCTAGAGCAGGGTCTATAAAAAGGTTTATATACAGTTAATCTTATATCAGGATGAACCTTTGACTTAGCCTTTCAAGATAAGAAACATAAAATGAAAATTAGCCAGTTGGGGTCATGGCATTGTAGCTCTTCTCTGCAGACAGATTAAAAAGCTGAGGAATAAGCTATGCCAAGAATCAAATTATAATGTGCAAAGCATGTCAAGCTTCCCTTAAGAATGCTATTTGCTCTGCAGATTTTAAATCACACCACATTAACCTTCAGGCTTACATGACCTAAGGGCTGTTGTTGAACAGTAACATCTTTGCAGTCTTGGATAAAAATTCCTAAAAAAAAAGTATTGAAAAATAAGCCCCACTGAGGGAAGCGGTGGAAAGGACGAATAGTAACTAGATCTTTTAATCAGTCAATTTCTTTCCAGACCTAAACATTACATATTTTTTCACACTGTTGCGCTGATCAAATACTATGAATGAGAATCATTCATTTTCCTAAAATACTTCAGTGTTTTGGAAATTGCTGAACTGCCTCGAGTTGAATATTGACCGTTTTAAAACAGTAACTGTATGGTTTGAGATTAGAAAGCCCAATGTTATGATGCTACCAGTCCTTTCTTTACACGAAATAGTGGCAGTGCTGGATCATTTTTTATTGCATCCCAGGGCATTTGGCTTCTAAAATATAGCACTAGTCTAATTTATTTTCCTCATCCGAGACGTGCTTCAGTCCACTTCTGTCCATTTCTACTTATTCATCTATGTGTCTAACACAAGTTGAAAAATTCTTTCATATGTATCGGGATAGGATTGAAAAAAAATATGCTGAAAAAGATGAAAGACCTAGAGGCTAAAATGGTTCAACTCCTGGGGGAGCACTTTCCTTAAAGAATCAGCATCCTGATTTACAGCTCTGGGATGCTCTTGGACTCATCACTGTCTGGTGAACTACAGATAATGGCTATGATCTGGCTTCTCTCTGGTTGTAAATCATCTGCAACTATCTGGAGTATGTGTACAATAGGCCCTGTAGTTTCCTCCAAAACGCATTTCTGAAATCGCTCTGCATTGGATTGACTTCCAGGAGGAATTGAAACTACAGCTGGAATCAACTGAATCATATAGATTAGGGGTGTCAAACTCGTGTTGTCATGGCAGCATCACGTGACATATCAGGACTTTTCCCCCCTTCGCTAAACCGGGTGTGGGCGTGACGCATCCGGTCCGCAGGCCGCGAGTTTGATAGCCCTGATGTAGATGCAGATGAGTCTCAAGAACTTTAAATATTTAACTCCACATAGGCTGTAATAAGTTTTAACTGTCCAAAGTGCGAAAGGACTTGGGACAGGGGTGGGTTCTAAATTGTTTTACTACTGGTTCTGTGGGCGTGGCTTATTTTGTGGGTGTGGGTTGGAGGTCATGTGACTAGGTGGGCGTGGCTAGCTGGTCAGAGTCATTTCTGGAAGGTCCTCGCACTTATGACCAGTCCTCGCACTTACGACCTGACTCATTTGTTTGCTTTTAACACTGATCAGCTGTAGGATGGCCCTTTGAAGCCCCGCGGCAAGAGTTTAAACAGTTTTTTTGCCTCTAGTCATCAGCTGGGACTCACGAGGCAGCAATAGATTGGGGGTGGGACCAAATAAAAGGTAAGAATAATGGGGGGGATGGGGGGGTGGAGAACCGGTTTGGTGACATCATATCGTCACTGCTACCGGCTCGGCTGAACCGGACCGAACTGGGAGGAACCCACCACTGACTTGGGACCAGGTTATTGAGAGGATAACTTTTATTCAGTTCATACTGCCAGTAAATTAAAATTGATCTCAGCAGTCATTCTCAAATATCTAATGTTAAAACTGTCTAGGCTGACATGCGTAGAAAATGGTGGCTATCAGTAGAGAGCCCAAAACCATGGAATTGCTTTCCTATTGATTTTTGCTTCATCTGTGGATCATTGTCTTCTCCCTAGTATCGCTTTTGATCAACATCTGACTTAAATTATATACAACAGAACAGTTTCTCATTCTTTTGCTCTTTTTACTAATGTCACTGTTATAACTTACTTCTATGCGGACGTTGCTTTAAAAATACTTTCTTGAAGCAAAATGGAATAAATGCATTTTCTTGACAGCATCTTGTTAGCTTTTATGAGATGAACAAAAGATGGTGTCCCATATTCTCCCCACCCACCCCCCAACTCCCTTCTGTTTCCAAGGCTGGCATAATTCTTCCCCTGTCCCAGAATGAACTGGCCAAACTGGGGAATGTCTCTTGCTTTCTGTTTAGATATGAGGCTGCAGTTCTAATGATATATGACTAGCTTACTGACCATGTGTGTTGCGGATCCAAAAATATTTCCATTCCTATGGGGATAATGATTATCACTGATCAGAGACTGGGACACAAAATTAGATTGCCAGATACGTTAGAAAATACTGCTAGTAAAAGGCAAAACAAACACGCATAACAATAAAATGTAGGACATTCATAGTATGTTGTCTTACCCGGGCATCTGTGACTTTGAATTCTCTTAGGATATATTGTGGCATATTATACTCTGCCATAGGATCAACCACAAAATATTGATATCTGGCTGAGCGCTCTGCAGGCCAATACTGGTGGCATTTTTCCTGGAAAAGCAAAAACTTTCAGTTCTTTGTTTAATTTACAGTTCTGTCCAATTCTGTTTTCCAAGGAGGCATACTTATTGTTATATTCAGAATATTCCTGTTCTGAGCAAAAGATTAAGCTTTAAGACAGTTATAAGATCTGAAGACTTGTTATATCAAAGTTTTGTGCTTCTCCTCATTTCCTGAATAGATTTTTTCTGGAAAGATACAAAGTTTTTCCCTAACTCTCCAAAAGTTTAAACAGCATTCTCAAGATTACATTTATTTAAGGGATTAAGAAACCTCATTGTTTATTAGCACTTTTTCAAGCACTCCTGTCCTTCCTTTCCTTTTAATGGACTTTCTTTTTTTCAGTTCAGGTGAAAATATTCCAATAAAATGAGTTCATCTTCTTGACAAGTAATTTTTTATTCATGCAATGATTATTTCAAATGCTGCAATCAAATGAACAATGTGCAGGAATGATCAAGTAAATTAAATCCATTATTTTACTAACTCTTAGGTTTGGGTTACAAAAATGAACAAGGTATCTTTGAATCAATCTGTATATAAACCCTAGGACTTCTTGCAAAGTGAATCTATTGACATATTATCAACAGTCCATCTGTCAAATGCTATTAATTTCAGTGTTAAATATATTTCCTAGGAATTCTATCATTTGAAATTAATTCCTGATTTTCAAAATTCATCTGCACTGACTGGGATAATGTTCAAGAAATAATCTGGAAAGTTCTCTTAAAATATGTTCACATCAAGCATCTGGAAACAATACAGATTTTAGAAGTACTACTAGATACACCAGAAAACCTACTGAAAACACTATTTGTATACAAATTGGCTTCATTATTTGAAGATCTAATGATGATTAGATTAATGATTGTTATCGCTGCTGTTATTATTCCTTCTTAACACCTATTTGAAGATGCTGATTCTCAAAGTCTTGATTATTTTATATATAACTGGTATCCGAACCAAACC
The DNA here is from genome assembly GCA_022577455.1 of Arizona elegans. Classification (NCBI taxonomy): domain Eukaryota; kingdom Metazoa; phylum Chordata; class Lepidosauria; order Squamata; family Colubridae; genus Arizona; species Arizona elegans. Next base: position 23,998,556 of record JAKOOJ010000008.1, on the reverse strand, counting down.
AAACCAAACCAAACCAAATCAATAGCTTAAGTCAGCATCTTTATTGATTTCTACTTATACTGTAAGAATCATGCCAGATTGCTTGCTTTCCTCTGGGAACAAGCTGATAAGATTTCATGGATCTGGTGGAGGGATGTGGAGGTCAGGTTTATGCCTCAATTTAGCTATACAAACATTCAAGGCTAATTCCTCACTTGAACCCTCCTTTTATCCTAGCTGACAGTTTCCCAACAATCTCCCACTATGGTATTTCAAAAGATAGCAATTCTATCTAATAAAGACCAGAATAAGCAAATAATAGTTTAGAACAAGAATTTGGGACAAAATGTAATAGTGAATTAAGAATTCCATAATACGTTTGTTATAGGAAAGCAAAATGTTTGGCTGAAGGTTACACAGTTAAAAACAATTCTTTCTGGAAATACCTACATAGAGCAAACAAAGCTTAGAACTGCCTTTTGATGATGAATCTGAGTACTGTTGCTAACTCAAATGGGAGGGCTGGACATTCAGATTCAATGGTTTCAAAGAGACACAGGCTGCAAAGGGAAGAAGGCGATGAAAAATAGATGCAGCTGAATCACACCTATTTGAGGTTAGGATTTTGTTTCTCTTGGTTTGGAGTGAGGTTTGTAATTTTTAGAACTCAATTAAGCCTAGGCAGCCCACCCCTCTTACATTCTTCAACACTGTTATCAAATTCTGCTGATGCTACATGCTAAATTCTATTCAGCAACTCAAATATGCCAGTTTATATATATATTAATTGTTTTGTAATTGTAATTGTAATTTATTGCTATTTCTATTCTATACAAAAAATTGATCTAGAGTCATTATTGATAAAGTATTTGGATAAGGCAAACATTTGGTAACTTATATAACATGTATAACCTGTTTAAATGTTACAAGAATAGCTCTTTTTTCTGCCATAAAGGTCAGAGAATTACAGTTCTTGTAAATGAAGCAATGCACACATCCCATATTGATTTAAATATTGAAAAAATAATAATTTTGTGTTTAATTTAATTTTTACCACAATCAACCAATTTTCAAACTTACAACTTACTCAGAAAATCTTTTGTACAAGAATTGCTGTAGAAATTCTTAGTCAGACCTCTGAAACAGCACTCAAAAACCTTTGAATCAAATATTAGGATTTAGACTCTCAAGCAGCTGCTCAGGAAGTGAATGTCTTAGCATTTCCTTGGCACCCATTAGATCCCCTGCCTGTCTCCTTAAAGAAGGCAAGAAACTAACATACTGCAAAGCACATTAGTTTAATTTCTTAAGAGTTTGGGGGTCTAAACTAGATTCTATATGCTTTCCTAGAAAATAATGTGACCTTACTTAGATAAAAAAAAATAGGATCATCTGCCCAACAACAACAACAAAGCAGCTCTAGACAGACATGTGCTACAAACAGCTATTGTAAGAAAAGTCAGTCCTATGCAGCATATACAGTCCTATGTTGTGTCCCTATTATGACAAGCAGACTTTGTAAGCTTGTCAACTTGGGGCAACTGTAAGGTGTATCAAACACCACACAATAAAAAGATCAGGACTTTGTTTGCAGTACAGTGACTACCACATTGGCTAATTTTACTCTCTTAGTGGATATCCCATTGCCAACAGCCTTTTTCCTAACCATTCTATTTTAATTTTACAACTCCAAGGAAGGTTGGAAAGCTCTGTGCTAGTTCTTGTTAAAGGCTAGCTGGCTAGTTTGTCTCTTATCAAGCTATAACTCAAAAACAAAACACTACTGATTATCTTAAAACTGCATGGCTGAATGTGCCTTTCATCAAAAGTACTTTCTGCATAAGAAGTGATCTATCCTTTTATCCTGACATGCTAATTTTCTGTGTATAGTAACATTCAGTAAAGTGAACCTTAATTGGTTCACAAAGTGCAGTCATGACCCTATTTTTGTACCCCCAACTGCTGTTTGTGATAGTGAAGCTTCTCTTGTGAATTAAAACAGTACATCCATTTAAAACAGTACATTCCTGTAGCTGCATTGCAGAAGAAGTGCAAGCTGTTTTGAAATTTATCAAACATAAATGATAACAATTCTGTGAATGACACAGACAGTGTGTGTGTGTGTGTGTGTGTGTGTGTGTGTGTGTGAGAGAGAGAGAGAGAGAGAGAGAGAGAGAGAGAGAGAGAGAGAGAGAGAGAGAGAGAGCGCGCAGAGACAATGTTGGATTCATTTGCAGGTGGAATTACGCAGCCACTGTGCTTATTTATATATATGTATGTATAAGGGGTGAAATCCAGCAGGTTCTGGAGAACCAGTAGTGGAAATTTTGAGCAGTTCGGAGAACCGGTAGCGGAAATTTTGAGTAGTTTGGAGAACCGGCAAATACCACCTCTGGCTGGCCCCAGAGTGGGTTGGGAATGGAGATTTTGCAATATCCTTCCCCCATTAGTGGGGAGGGAATGGGGATTTTGTAGTATCCTTCCCCTGGAGTGTGGTGGGAATGGAGATTTTGCAGTATCCTTCTCCTGCCATGCCCACCAAGCCACACCCACAGAACTGGTAGTAAAAAAAGTGGATTTCACCAATGGTATGTATGTATGTACGTATGTACGTACACACTCACTCACACAAACACACACACATACACACAGAGTGGCTGCCAAATTCGACCTGTAAACAAATCCAACATTGTCTCTGCTCAGGTGCAAAAGGGGTTAACAGTTTGCTTTTCATTTTGCTTAGTGATAATTAGCAGTAGAAACAGCATTTAGACTTATATACCACTCCATAATGCCAAAATCAGCATATTGCCCCCAATAATCTAGGTCCTCATTTTATCGACCTCAGAAAGAAGGCTGGAAGGCTGAGTCAACCTTGAGCTGGTCAGAATTGAACTCTTGGCAGTTGGCAGAATTAGCCTGACAATACTGCATTCTAACCATTACGCCACTACGCTTCTTCTAATTACCAACTACATTAATACAAATAGATCCAAATAGAAGTAGCTGGGAGAATTGCTTGTTCTTCCTATATTAACGTAATTTCTGACATTCTTTTTCTAGAATGTAAAAAAATATAAAAAAACTTACTCTGCCCATTTCTCGTAGCTTAGTAAGCATGACTACAATGGTTGAATTGTGCTCCCAAAGCATTCTCCAGAAATCTTCTGTTGTTTCTGCCAAAGGTCCCTGTGTAGCTACATAGGCTTTTTGCTGCCTAAATGTAAAATGCAAAAAAATAATATTTATCAATCAAAAGACAGCAGGCTCTTTTGCTGCATATAAACATTCTACTGAAACATCATTCTAACAAACATATGGCTGTAAATTATTAACGGTAAGAATATTAAAACATATTAAATGTTATTTAATCCAACCATAGAGCTATTTTATTTTAGGAAGTTTGTGTAGGAAATTGTTCTCTTAATATTGTGATTTATGCCTTTATCTTATTTAAAATTTAATGCAACTCTAATAGCTCAATTTTGTGTGTCACAAAAAGCACTTAGGAAACACTTAGTGGTACAGTTCCATTTTTACACTGAAGGCTGACTGTCACACACTCTATTGAGCCAATGACTTATAGCTCCAAAGCAATTCTTTGTTAACTCTTTCAGTGATTCAAGAACTATAGCAAAAGTTCTGAAGTCAAATCACAAAGATGAAAATGGAACAGGCTAATTTATATTTTTAAGATGGCTAAGACAAAGGGACACAGTGGTTTTCTGCGACAGGCCTTTATTACAACCAACATTTGATCCTTATACTCAATAGTTACGTAATATCTTAGGTGACCCTCTAATGAATTTATCCTTAAGTCATTTGCTTTCTGTTTCACAGGAGAAATTCTGGAATTGGGATCTGAGTTAAATGAAACTTCTGTAGATTGTTATTTAAATTTATAATTACATGTAAATCCATATGTTATGCTATGACTCTGAGAAAGAGACATGAGCTAGCAAAACAAACAATAGCAATGTGGTTAGCGATTAGTCAGTGTGGAAAGTTAGAGGGAGGAACTGTAGTGCTGGACTGATTACCATAAGAATCTGAAAAGAGCCATAATGGCATAATGGCAAATTATATTTATGGCGACTACAACATATGTAACTAGTACTTTTTTACATCACAAAAACTGGTTCGGTACCTGTATCCATCGATAAAACTGGCATTGATATAATCAGAGCCTTCTACTCCTCTGATAGGTTGCAAACATATCCTTGTGGATTCATATGGCATAATATTAACAAGGCGATTTTTAAATTTATTACATGGAAGATTGGCACTGATAAATCTTGAAGTATGAGCTTTAGAGCTGGCTAGCCGCTGCAAGAGACAAAGAAGACTGGGATTGCTTTTGATAATAATAATAAAAAGGAACACCATTTTTTAAATAAACACATATTAGAACAGCCTCTGTATGGCATTCCACCAGATACAAATCAGATCTTCTAGTTAAATCTATAAAAGCAGCTGCATTAATCCTAGAACTGTTTGCTGTCGATTTTCCCCAATGCAGAATGTATCACGACAAAAATGTGGAGACAAAATACCTTAAATTCCAATTCCATTCCTGTGACATTCTCTCCTGCTTCTATCTGTGTCAGCTTCTGAATATATGCATACAGGTTTCTGGCTGGCACTTCGGTATTTCCACAAGTCACTGCTTCAAGCAGTGCATCATGGATAAAGATGTATTGGTCCTCTGTTTGAACCATGTAATTTCTCTGGGCTCTCATTAGAGTTACATGGCCATAAATATCTACAGTCTTTTCATGTTTTATTCTCTCTAGCATGGCATCTATTACAATGAAACAGCCGGTCCTGCCAACTCCAGCGCTGGAATAAAAAGAAAGAAAGAAAGAAACCAACTCAGAAAAGGCACATAAAGACTGAGAATATTTCAATTCATGGTATATCTTGTCATATTGTCATGGCAACCACCAACAGAACCAGCAACACCAGCAAGGCAGTTCAGGAGAAGAGGCTGGAATTTAAGATCCTAGTTCCAGATTACTTCAGAAATCTGGAAAAGAGTTTCTCATGATAAGATGCTTGTTCTTTCCTGACCTGATCAGGCATTTGTATGAGGGCCTGGAATTGTGGGCACAATTGTGATATTGTCCCTGAATTCTATCTGGGGAAAAAAAAAATGTATCCAGGATTCTTGACTGTACTTCCCATGATCATGAACCCCAATAAAGTCCTCATTGAAATGTAACTAGTACAGGTAGTCCTTGTTTAGCCGCTGCCTTATTTAGCAACCATTTACAGTTACAACAGGGATGAATAATGAACTTTTTTTTAAAAAAATATTTTTTTATTTTAATTTTGATTTATATGCCGCCCTTCTCCGGAGACTCAGGGCAGCTTACAAGGTGTTAAGCAATAGCCTTCATACTTTTGTATATTTTATACAAAGTCAGTTTATTGCCCCCACAAACCGGGACCTCATTTTACCTACCTTAGAAAGGATGGAAGGCTGAGTCAACCTTGAGTCTGGTGAGAATTGAACTCGCAGTAATTGCAGGCAGCTGGAAGCTAAATGATAACTACTACCTTTAACAGTAGCATTAATCTGCTGCGCCACTCAGGCACTTTATATGACCAATGCTTGCCTTTATGACTTTTGCAAGTTGATAAAGCAAAGCTAAAGTAAGACTAGAAGCACAGTTGTGATTGCTCTTAGGAACTGCTTTGCTTAATAAATGAATTGCCAGTTCCAATTGTGGTAATTAAATGAGGACTACCTCTACTCTCTTCCCAATACTATGTCGGAGTTTGGAGACAGGAGGAGTGGTGGGGAGGCTGCTAGGCAGATGGTACAGACCAGGGATGGAGCAATTGTTTGTAAACACAGACCAGCTCCATCCTGAAATCAATTCCTTTTTCTCATATCTTTAGGCACACGCCCTGAACAGAACACAAGATTTTAATATTCATTTGAATTATCAGATGAATGAAATTGTAATACAATCTCATTACAGGGAAGCAGTTGCCATGCCAATTCTTCCTGGTTAAAACCAGGAAGTAACGACGACCGGGTGGGTGGGTGGAGCCTTGCACTGCCATCGCTACCAGTTCTCCGAACCACCCGCCGCCATCGCTACTGGTTCGACTGAACCGGTCCGAACCGGTAGCATTTCATCCCTGGTTGTAAGTATGAAAAACGGCCATAAGTCATTCTTTTCCGTGATGTTGTCACTTCGAACAGTCACTAAATGAACTAAATGAATATAGTATAGATTCTTTTATATAGATGAGGTTGGGTATAGCAGTTAAAGGAGACTGTGAGACCTTAAGCATGGAAGCCAGATGGATGACTTCACCCATCTGGCCAGTCACTCTCTCTCTCTCTCAGTCCAAACTCACAGGTTATCAATGTGGAGAAAATAGGAGGAAGGAGTATTATGTATGTTTGCTGCATTGTGTTGCTTAAAGTAATGAAGGTAGGATAAAAAAAATGTTAAATATAAATATAAATATCCATGACTCATTTCTAGAAGCTAGAAATCCAACACAATCAGTTTCAATTAATTACTTATTATTGAAGTCATTCCAAACTATAAAAAATGTTCTAAGTGCTTAGATTTCATCAGAAGTGGCATCAAACAATAATTACTCAATTAAATGTGTGGATTAATTAGCCATCTTTCTCTTTTTGTGTGGATTCAAATAAAATTTCTAAGCACAGAAACCCCTTTTCAGTTAGCTTTCATTCATCTAGCTTCTTAAGTTATTTATTTTCCATCTACCAGCTCTGACAGGGTATGCATGATTTAAAGGAACAAACTGAAGGATTTGTTCTCTGTAATATAGAAAAGGGAAGTTCATCTTTAGGAACAGAGATTCTTGCATGATAATAATGACAAAACAGTCAATTCTCCTCCTTCTTCCCATTTCTATAGCAGGCAACCAAAAAGCTAACAGGAGCAGGACAGCTGATAAGAAATCTCTTTGTTATCTCACTTTTTTCTTGTCCTGCTTGCCAAGTATTAAAGAGAAAGATTTAAACAAAAATCTTCAAAAGCAATAAGAAAAAATCCAAAGCAACTAAGTTTCTGGCATTTATGTTTGAAAACTTTGGAAGAAAATAATCCATGGCCAATCTTTTTAAAAGATACGGATTACACTGTTAAGGGTATTTAACAACTGCTATATTTTCCATGGAAAACAACCACAATTTCTTCCAATTTGGATTATTTATACTAATGCAGTCAGAAACCAAGTAACAACATTTAGAAAAATAATTCTCTCTGTAGCGGCCCATTTTTTTCTTGTTCATTTATAACTAGGAGTTATTTATATGGATTTTTAAAAAAAGAAATAGAAGTAGTAGCTTGTGAAACTATGCAATTTGTTAAGTTAACTTTTGTTGGAGACATTTTGCATTTCTCAGAATTCTTCATTGTCTAATTAAAAGTTCTATGAATCACAAAAATTTTCATTCTGTCCCTTATAATGCACATTTTATCACTTTTGGATATAGCTCAGGATTACGGCAATGCATGTTGCTGCTGACTTCTATTCCTTTTTATTCAAACAAAAGGAACTTTACAATATGGTATTTTGGTCATTAATTTTACTTTATGTAATGCCTTCCCTTAATTTACTTCACTGACACAAAATTGTTTCCAAACTTCAACAGTGAGGGGGAAAAAATCCTTCAATTTATGTTAGGAGTAGAAATTGCAAAGTTTGTACCAAAAAAATCCTATGCAAACCATTAAACAAGTATGCCTACTAGGACATAGTTATTGCTTCAATATTATCACTCATCCAGTTCCAACATTTGTTTTCAATATCTGCAAACACATCTGAGCCTGTCCTATGAGCTGAAATATGTTTAATATCCCATGATGAAATAGAACAACAGTATGCAGAAAAAGAACATTAAGAGACATTTGGGGGCCATTCCATATTGAAGCCATTGTGAGAATGTGCTTGGAGATGGACTTTTCTGATTAATTTGTTGTCGTTATAATGCCGACCCTTTTCTGATACTTCAGTGATCTGGCAAGGGAAGTCATTGTAATTACTAGATTTCACAGACCATTTATCTGGAAGAGCAAAGATATTAAAATATGGGCCAAAACCATTTAGAACATTTTTGACATATATCAAGGGATAATTTGATTGAATATTGCAGTTTTGAATACATTGACTCTGGCATTTATGAGGTGTAAGTACATAAAGCAACTGTGGCAAAAAATAAAGGAGAAAGAAACTGATAAAAAGGTATTGGATTTATGAAAATGTTTATAGGACTAATTGAACGGTACTGCCAAAACAGTTCAGCGCAACAGAGATTATTGCGATTTTAAAATGTAAAAAAACAAAGCAAAACAAAGCAAAACAAATATGCAGCCAAGCAAATGGAGGGTATATTCAAATGGAGATCCTGAATTAGCTCTTCTTTTTAGGGCTAGTTAGTGGTATTAACTAGCATACTTTTTCAGTTTAAGATAACAACAGGACCATTATGAAAACAACCTGGCTGTGAAATGCATTGAACTGATAGAATCATAGGGCTCGAAGAGTCCTGAAGGCAGGAGTCCTTATATGATCCTGAATACATCTTTTCTTGAAAGCCTCCAGCAATGGAGCCTACACAATTGTTCCATTAATTGTTCTCCTTGTCAGGAAAGTCCTCCTTATTTCCTGGTTGGATCTCCCTCTGACAAACTTCCAACATTGCGTCTTCTTTGTTTCTTAAAAAGTTATTGTACTATTCTTTGGGAAGGGCACACAATTGTTAAACTGTCTGTCTCATATTCAAGAGACAGTACGCATTGCTTGTGTAACTTCCATCAATGAAATGACCGTACTGGGGGAATACCCAGGTATCTCTCCAGCCTTATCTAGACCAGATCTGTACCTGCTTAGCTAACAAACTATAAACACTGAAAGAATAAAGACAGGAAAGTTAATCCATAGAGAAGAATCAATGTCATACCACTCACCAACCACCATAGACTGGTTCCACCTTTTCTCTGATAGACAGCAGGGGTGCTATTCAACAGATTCTGGAGAACTGGTAGCAGAAATTTTGAGTAGTTTGGAGAACTGGCAAATACCACCTCTGGCTGGCCCCAGAGTGGTGTGGGAATGGAGATCTTGCAGTATCCTTCCCCTGGAGTGGGCTGGGAATGGAGATTTTGCAGTATCCTTCCCCTGCCATACCCACCAAGCCACACCACGCCCACCAAGCCACGCCCACAGAACCAGTAGTAAAAAAATTTGAATTCCACCACTGGTAGACAGGCACAAGCAATTAAGACATTTGTGACACTAGCAGTTGGCTAGGAGCCTTTTATTTTTTTTTACTGCAATGTATTAGGAGCAAAAACTTTTTTAAAAAAAGGTTTTGTATGGATTTTCATTTACCTGAATGAAATCAATGGATTTATGTTCACTTGTGTCTGCTATGGAACAACTCTTTAGATGTGTTTTATGTTGTACACACTGATGTGCTATTCAATAGAAAGGTAATGAATGTTTGTAAATAAATCTGTAATACTTTCAATAACAAACAAAGGGATAAGCTCGCCATAGTTTGCTTCTACTGGTGTATCTTTATTACAAGTATGTGTATGGATTTTGCTATTATAAAATCAGAGCACAATATAATTTTTAATATAATTATTCTTCCAATAAGTGAAATAAAAGCATTATTCTTTTCATGATATTGATGAAAAAGAAAGGGTTCAGGTGAAAGCAATGGAGTGTGAAACTAAATATCCTCTGACAAAAAGCTAAAGAAACCTTACTCTTAATAGAGAAAAGGCCAAAATAGAATGAACTGAGATGAAATGATGAGTTGTTTCTTGTTTATTTTATGCTACACTAAATGTAGCATAACTACAACTAAATAATACGAAGAATAAGTTGCACTGCTGTCATTGTAGCAGTACAAAATACATATTACATGACAGAATATTTCTACACTATAAATTAAATTGGATAAAGCAGCAGCAGAAGCATTATTCATATTAGAACAAATTATTATTATTAAATTTATTTGCCATCCATCTTGTGGTTCCAGGTGACTCTGAGAGGTACCAGTTAGGGTTGACCATGTGCTTTAATTACTGCTTTTCATAATATCTTCAGAAAGGAATGCTAATACTTGCACTCTAATTGTATACTAAATATTCAGAGGAAATAATTGTACCTACTACCAAATGTAAGCAGCCTACACAGCAGGTTCCATCACTGCCATGTATACTTACAAGACTTTCAGCAGAGCTCTCCCCAGCTCATAATATTCACATACAGTTGACTTAGATTACCCTTATTATTGCTTTTTTTCTCGGGGGTTCCAAGTGTTTAAGGGAATAAGGTCTAATTGATTGATGGAGCAACACTTCTGTGTATTTGACCTGATTTTAAGGATGCCTGACCAATGTTACATTTTGAAAGTCTCAATTGTCCTAATCAACATAATCTATGAGAATAACATAAATTATTTAATATTATACTATAACATAGTGAAGAATACTTTATTGCTAGAGGAGCTAATCCATTACTATGGAGTAAATATACTGACAATACCCACTATTATATCTCTGCTCTTGGTGAATTAAGCAGTACTACGAACATCCTATCCCAGTGTCTGAAGGCTGAGCATCTGAATTGGGATCAATTTTCAAATAAACCCAGATAAACCCTGGCAAGATTGAGTGACTTTGGGATTTGTGGCTTGCCAGTTCTAGGCCTACACTATCTTTGGGCATAGATAGGATTGCACTGTCCCAGATAAACCGAGTGTGTAATCTGGGGATCCTCTCAGACTCACAACTCTTGCTCAAAGAGCAGGTGGTAGTTGTGGCTAGGAAGGATTTTGCATAGCTGATGTTGCCCCCATTCCTAGATCAGAGGACTCTGCTCACAGCCACTCATGGTCACTCATAGTCAACTCCTGACTGGATTACTCTAATGCACTCTATACTGTATAGGGAGTTACCCTTGAAACTTTAGCTGATGAAAAATGTGACAGCACCGGCACTTATATGTGTTTCTAGAACTACGTGGGTTATACCTCTGAGCTGCATTGGTTTCCAGTTTGCTTCCGAGGCCAATTTCTGTAGAATTGGCCTGGTTTTGACTTTTCAAGTCTTTCATGGCATAAAACCAGATTATTTGAGGACTATCTCATCTGATTATAATTGCCTGTCCCATCAGATCTGGCATGATGCAGGTACTATCTGTCAGGGAACGACACCTGGCAGTTCCTAATTGCAGGCAGTGCTGCTGTGAAAAATGGTGGTGGTGCCCACTTTATGGGACATTTTCAACACCCCTCCCCCACCTCAAAGGTTATCTCCATCCCTCCTTATTCTCTGGAAGACCTTCAAGACCTAGCTAGGTTATCAGGCCTGGGGATCTCAGGGAACTATTGAGATCTTGAGGGTGCCCCAATTAATATCTAATGTTCTATATGCCTTGTTATTTTTTATCTTTTTAATGATTGCTTCTTAATATGTTTATTGGTTTATATTCTTGTTCTACACCGCCCAGCCACTTTTTGTGAAATGGGTGACCAAAAAAGTTTGATATATACATATAAATAATTAAATTAAACAAGCAGCATGAGCCACAGCAGCTACTCTTTTAGAAAGATGGTATGTCTGTTTGTGTGAATAGAAGGGCATTTCTCTTTGGTTTTAAGCTGGAAAAATGGGTTAAATTGAAAGGCTTTGTAAAATGGTCTATCTATGTGTGTGAGAGAGTGAGAAATCTTGTTTTCATGAGTTGTCATTTTAAAAATTTTCCTTATAGTTTGGAATGTGGAACACTGAAAAAGTCACTGGCTTAATGTGCAAGAAACAAAATAATCCTGTTTTCATGGTAACATTTAACAAAATCATAAATAAAATGGTTATAAAATCACTTAAGAAAGCTGTCTCTTATGGAGAAGATGGTAATTTTCATGCATTCTAAACTTCGGTTCTAATCTACAAAGGAATTGAGCAGCACAGAGGCACAATCTTCTCTAAGTAATTGATTATCATTAGTAGCTATTTACAGATTTAAAAGAGAGTAAAAAGGAAAGGTATTATTCAGGTTTAGAAGCAAAAGACTTTGCATAGCTAATTAGAACACAGTGAAATTAGAAACTAAGAATCAAAATACCTGAATAAGACAATACTAAATAATTAGTCCTTTATAATGTTATTTTACTTGCTTACATGCATGTGATCAAACTGAACAATGATCCTTTAAACTACACTTTTGCATTTATTAAGATGACTTTTTATTCTTATGCATGCACAACAGGAGTTTATAGTAGATCTGAAGTATTTTTTTTAGAAATTACAGGTAGCAGCGGGGATGAAAAATCTTTGTGATGGACTGACATATATAGGTAGTGCTCAAGTCCCATCACAAGTCAGACATTGTCCAGAGTTATGATGGTGCTGAACGAGGGAACACACAACTGGTACTCAGAATTCACAGCCATTGCCATGTCCCTGGGGTCATGTGATTGTGATCCAGCTACTCAGCTTACAATTATGATGTTGTACTGAGCCACAGTCATGTTTTCCAACTTTCCTTGCCAGCTTTCCACAGGCAAAATAAATAGAGAAGCCAAAGAGAAGTCAGAAGCTGTAGGCCCTTGGCTTAACGATTTACAGTCTTCGCTTAATGGCAACTGGGAATGTAGAACTGCCATCACTAAGTGACACAATCTTGTACTTTGCTTTATGACTGTGTCCCTTAATGACAGCAATTCTGGTCCCAATTGCTGTTGTAAGTTGAGGATTCTCACCAAAAGGCAAGACAAGAAACAACAGTTGGAAACTAACCAAAGAGAGAAGCAACCTAGAATTAAAGAGAAATGTTCCAGCAGTGAGAGTACCGTATTTTTTGGAGTATAAGATGCACCGGAGTATAAGACGCAGCTTAGTTTTTGGGGAGAAAAATAGGAGGGAAAAAAACTGCCTACCAGGTATTTATCTGGCTAGCTTACTGAATCACTTACTTACTTACTTATCACTTACTGAAGCAATGATGTACTGCTGGGTTATAAGAAAGATTTTTAAAGTTGCTTTTGATGATTGGACTAGAGACAAACAGCAAATCAGGAAGTTTATAAGGTGACAAATGTAAATCATCAAATTAGTAAATGCATAGCGGGATTGCTATGTCCAGTTTATAATTTTTTTTAAAAAAAAATAACCAAATATATTCAAAACAACCTAATCAAAAGAAAAGTACAAAACAATATTCACAAAAGCTCACATTTTGGGATCTGCTAACACCCTGGCCCATGCCTGGGAGAAAAGGTCTTAACAACCTCTTAGAATGCCAAAAGTGTTGGGCCCTCTATATATCAAGGGAAAGTTGTTTCATAGGAAAGGTATTACAGAAGGACACTTTCCTCAGTCCCATAAGATTAATAGAGGGGATCTGAAGTATGCCTACCATGTCCGATGGAATGGGCAAAATTTTTGGGAAATAATTGGTTCCTCGTGTAACCTGGCCCTGCTGCCAGCTCCAACACTCTTTGTGGCAGTTTTTCAAGGTGACCTTCATTATCCACTCTGCTGCTGTTCTGTTCTTCCTGTCACTTTGGACTTTGATCCAAAATAACTCACAGGACAAACTGCCCCAACTGCAATTCAACTAAACCCCAACAACCTCCACAAATTATCTTGTACTCTTCTAACACCATGGAGGCCAAGATAAGCTACAGCAGTTTATTAAGCTTCAGCAATATATTTAAAAAATCCAGTTGTGTGGCAGAGATATGCATTGGAATAATCTTGTCCTAAATAACCAATTTTGGGAAGGACTTACAATGAACTGAAGGATGAATAAGTAAGACAAGTCGCACCACAGAATTTGAAATAACTGTTTAGCATTGTGTGTAAATGGATGGGTGATTAGGGGAGTTGAGACATGGAGGAAATAATTGGGAGAAGAAGCTTTATAGATTTTCTTTGCCCCTACCCATATCCTATGACTTCCTCAGGGTCCAATATTATGGAAACTAAGCAAATAAAACAAAGAGATCCTTGTTGGCAGTAGAGAAAGAAAGAAGAATATTTGGGCTCTTCCTATAAATAACTTCTAGAACACTTAGCCATAGCTTGACTTTGGTGAAACTTCAGATTCCCTTCCCAGGATGTGGGCCCACAGACAATTAGGGATGACCAACAATGGCAAGTGCATTTTATTATCCCTCCTACCTTGTGCATCCCTCAGACATAGAAACAGAACACAGACTGATGTAACAGTTAGTTTCATAGATGAAATTACACTATACCAGTTTGAATTGCCCACATACTTATTAGAGAAAACTCTGCTAGCTGAGACAACTGACAGGCAATCACTTCAAGTCAGTCCTATTTGTGACTCTTCTGCAGTTGAAAATAAATGATCTTGTTACTCAAAAATAACAGCTTTTTTGAATGTCCCAGGCATAAATTGGTTATAGCTGTCTGGGGGGAACAAGGGACAATTTCTTTCCCCTCTCAATAGCACCATTTGAAGGCATCCCACTCCTTTCCTTTTCTCATTGTTGCCTGAACCTCGTCTCTTGCTAGGAAAGTATACAGATTTTGCTGATGTTTTGGGAGAAGAAGAAACACCTGCTCATTGGACAGTGCCTGTATCATCAATTTAAAACCCAGTGTCCAGATCCCAGATAAAAGGTAACATCAGGGGTCTTTTTATAGTGTGGTGACCAAAACTGGGTGCAGTACTCTAGGTGTGGTCTTAGTGAGGCTTTGTAGAGTGGTGTTAGTACCTCATTTGATCTTGATTGTATCCCTCTGTTAATTGCATTGGCTTTTTAAGCTGCACACTGCCACTGCACACTGCTGGTTCATATTTAGCTGATTGTCCACTAAGACTCCAAGATCCATTTCACAGTTATTGCTATTAAGCCTGGTTTCCCCCAGTTTATATGTGTGCTTTTGGTTTTTCTTACCTAAGTGTAAGACTTTACTTTTCTCTACATTGAATTTCATTTTGTTAGATAGGGTCCAGTGTTTAAATCTGTCAAGATCCATCTGGATCTAGAGCCTATCAGACATAATCAATCAATCAATCAATCAATCAATCAATCAATCAATTTAACATATATGCTGCCCATCTTTCCTGTAGGCAACTCTAGGCTGTTACAACCAATAAAAGCAACAAGATATAACATTAAAACAATAAATATTAACAATAAAATTGACTTAAGAATTAACAAGGAAGGCAAGGAAGGGAGGAAGATGGACTTATCTCATTTCCAGTATGACAGGCCCATATTGGGGTCCCAGACCAATTGGCATAGCCAGGCACAGCCAAGAATGCCCAGCTCCTCTTAAAGGAAGAGTTAGATTTTATCAAGATTGCCTATAAACATGTGTTGGCAAGAGGGTGCCAAGACTGCAGTGGGAGGCTTGGTATTATTGTCCACTACATTCTTTTCCACAGTTTGTTGGAAATCCCAATGGGCTGCTGTCTGCAATTGCTACTTCAGTGAAGATAATCCAATTTCACTGGTCACTGCTTGTTCAAGAGAAATTGTTCTGTCCCTTGTAATATGCCTTTTCATACCCAACTGATTTCGATGGATGGGAAACAGCAATATGAGGTGGAATTATTCTAGATTTTAGATGCAGCAGGAGATATTTAAATCTTATTCCCTGGAAGGGCTATTCTAAATCAAAAGGTTGTGGAAGGGGCAAAGGATGTCCACATGACATAACCTGTCTGTGTTTGTGAGTGCATGGCTTGAGACAGAACACCATATATATATATATATATATATATATATATATATATATATATATATATATATATATATATATATATATATATATATAGATATTCTGATATTCTTTGTGTCTGTGGCTATTTGAGAATTCACTGAGTTACAGCTGGGAAATCTCATGGATACCCTTGTCCAGATCTCAGCTACTAGGATTATAAAAATATTTTCACATTTCCTGCAGATGGCTAGATTCTTTTCTTTGCTCATAATTCTAATTCAGATTCCATTATAGACAGCTGTTGGCTCTGATAGAAAATAATTGCTCTTTTACTAGACTCAGCTGTGAGCAGTCAGGCTTCCTTTGCCTTATAGAGTATATATAAACATAGGGAGGAATAAAATTAACTAAATACATGTGAATAAAGTGATTCATTGAGAATGCCGATCAAATAATGAACCAAACCACAGCGCAGGTCAATGGAAATTACAGGTCTCATAGGATATGATAAATGTCTGGAAATGAAGATCATTGATACAGTTATGTTAAAGAGGGGTGTTTCTGTTAGGTTAAGAATAGTCAGGGTTGGAATTTAACATAGTATTTACTAAGCTCACTAAATTTATATTGATTCACAGAAAAATAATGATGAGAAAATTATGCTTAGAAGGAAACTCCTCTTCAAGCCAGAGTCCTCTACCTTTTCCATTCCATTTTCCAGAAATCAGAAAGTATATATATCACATGCAAACAGCAAAGTCTTCAGGCATCAGAAAAAAGTATACAAAGTAGGAAGATGGAGAGGCACAAGAACATGTTATTGGATGCTCTGTGTCAGTGCAGTTGGAAACAATGACATCTACCCATGGTTGGCTGAATGGACTACTGTTTCTCAAGGGTTTGTGAATCCTTCCCAATGTGGGTTCCTGATTAGGTAGGGAACCCAAGTCCAAGAGATTGTAAGTGTGTTCAGCCAAGCATGATTACATTCCAAATTCAGACCTTCCTTCTTGATAGAAAGAAGCTTGGGTATTGGGACTAGAGCATGCTGATTGGATGGGCAATTCTTGGAGTAGAAGTCCACATATCTTAAAGTAGTTGAGGTTGAGAAATGCTTGCCCTAGCCTAGACAGTCTTTTTGAAATGCAAGGCAGCTTCAAAATGCATTAGGAAGGATAATCACGACTTCCTTTGTCTGGGAACATAAAGCCCCTTTCTTCAAGTACTATACTGTTGGCCAAGCAACCAATCAGTCACACATTGAGCAATACAACATAATTGCTAGAGACATAGAGCACAACAAAAAGAAAGATGAGAGGAAATCAAAGATCTGTAAAAACAAATCCAGGAAGGGAATTATTCTATGGATGCAGATGTGTAGGCACTTTATGGAAAAGGGAAGAGGACAGGATAAAGGTCCTTCATTGAATTGATCATGAGCTTTCTAATGAGCTCAGAAAGGGGCTTGCAGCTTCGAGGGACAAAAATGGGAAAACTGTTTTAACTCTGATAGTTTTCAAAGGTATACAGGATTATTAGAATGACCCAAAAGCATATCACTGTGTTGCAATCCAATGGAATTATTGGCCATTTAACCTGTGTCTCAGAAAGCATGATATTAATAGCAACAACTCAGCCCCCATCCTAGTACTTAGCTATTGCCAGTATACGATGCACAAGGAGAAACTGCTCTACTAATTTATACTGAAAACTATTCCACACCGATCTCAACAAATATGTGACATTAAGCCATAACATTCTGGACTCTCTTCACTTTAAAATTCAGCAACTTGTTTGATTTAGTCTCTTACTGAGCAAACAAACAAGCAAGAAACCAATTATTTTTTTTCTGAATAAGTTTAGGCTACAGATCTCACCATCAAGAAAACCTGAGGGATCTTCTGAATAGTAATTAGGCAAATTCAATTTCTACTGAGTAGCTTGCAAGTGTTATTGAAAGATATACCCTCAACCATTTGCATATCTGATGAAACAGAAATTGTAGTGCAGCCTTCCTCAACATGCTTTCTGCATGTGGTAGAATTACAAAACATAGTAATGCTCTCAGGGACCAGTGTGTGCAGGCTGAGAATTTTAGGAAAAGTAATCCGAAAACACCAGGAAGCCATTCAGGTTGTAAAATAGTTCCATTATAGTAAGACTGAAAGCCATATTCTTTTATATATTTCATCCTTCAGTAACAAAATATTCTGATAAGGTCTGTTTCTGATTCAGCACATTCCTAAATTATCAAAAAAAAAAAAAAGGACAGAGTATTAATGGTGATTCTAAATATTTTGTAGAAATAAATGGCGTGATTTACTTCTTGGTAAGCACAGATTGAATTGCAGGGTATGTTGTTCATGTTATGACATTATATGAAGACTCTAGAAAATGAAATATGTCAGAAAAGATATACAGATGTTTGAATTGGATCAGTATTTTGTAAAATGATTTTAATATTTCAAAACGAAGAAATTTGTGCAGTTTAAATTTTTAGAATGAAGAAAAATAAATAGGATCTGCAACAAAATGCATACTCCATTGTGGGGCTCAAATTTATTTAATTTCATTATCTTCCTATCCCAGTTATCTAATTCTTCCTCTTCTCTTCCATAATTCAATCATATTCCATAGTCAATGACTAGGTTGAATCCTCACTGGTAATGTCTTTTTTTTTTTACTTTATTATTATTATTTTATTTCTCCAAATGCTGAATTTGTCCCTAGTACTGTCATGGTCGATTGGGAGTACTGAAGTGCTTCCAGGTGGAAGGGAGTAGCTGGTGATGTCGCTGTTATTTGTGTTGTGGTCTGCCAACAGCCTGCGGAGCTGGGAGCGGAGTCAGACAGTGAGGAGGCTGAGGAGGACAATGGGCCAGTCCTGGAGTCTGGGGAATATCCGGACGCGGGCTCTGCGTTGGAGGCAGAGATGGGGCCAGAGTCATCTGGGAGTGATGCGCGGACTCCTGAGTCCCCAGAGTCGGACAGCAGAGAGGCAGAGGAACAGGAGGAGCCTGTTCCTAGTGCACGCATGCGCAGAGCTGCCAGAAGGCAAGAGCAGCTAAAGCAAAAGGGACGACTCAGGAGTAAGGCCAGGAGATGATTGGCCCCTCCCATAAGGCTTAAAAGAGAAACAAAGGCACTTGGGGCCTTTTGCAGGAAAGCAACGTTGCTAACTCTGTTTCCAGTCAGCGTCTCTTGTTTCTTTCTGAACTTTGTGGGGTTTTGCCAAGTAAGGCCTTTGGCAGGGTATCAAAGAAGATAAGGTTGGTGATTATCCTGAAAGACTTCTTCTGAAGGACTTGTTTTGCAACTAATTGGGACTCAGCTGAGAATTACATTCATTCTCAGCTGTTACAATAAAGTAGGTTTGTTTGGGACTAATTGTGTCTTGTAATGACTCAGTAAGCATAGGTCATAACAATTTGGAGGATGCCTAGTTAGGGTCTCCTTTCATGTCCCCATTAAGCTTCCCAGTGTGGTGGTACCCATCTATCTACTCGCGGTTACCCGCTTTTGAACTCTTGGATTGGTAAGACCTGGAGCGAGTGACATGCACTTACCCCGCTATGCAGCAGCAATCAGATTTTGAATGCAAGCATGCAGATTGTCAACCCAGCATCCTAACCATGTGAACCATTCCCTTGCCTGCTGACATTGCTCTTGGTATCAATTTTGCTATTTTTGAACAGGAACACAATCATGCCCATATATTCAAATATGGAAGAAATTATACATAAAATATTTCATTCCCACTGAACAATAACAACAAAAATAAAGTTTCTTGATCGTCTAAATTCCTTTGTAGCCTGCATCAAGGTATTCTACAGTAAAGAAATAATAAAGTGGAAAAAGCACAAATAGGACAAACGAACAAGGTGAAATGCATGAGAAGCACATTTAAAAGGGTTGAAAAATAAGAAGGAAAAGATTGAATCAATTATTTAAAGTTAAGAAATATTAAAATATAAATATTAAATGAAATGAGCAGAAGCCAAAAAAAATCCTTAATAGAAAAGAGTATCATGATAAAAAATGACAATAACAGAAAGTAAGATATGAAGAAACATATAGGACAGAAACATGAGGATGGAGATATGTGATATCAAGGAAAGCTAATGAGAAACATTACAGAAAAGCTAAAAGTTAAGAATAGTGTTAAGAATGAGCAAACATTTAGAATCAGCACAAGTATGAGAAAACAATGTTGAATTGTAGATATTAACTTGTTATTGAGAAAGTATCAACAATGATTTTTGCACAAAAAATAATATCAAAATGGCAAATTCCAGCAATCTTATCCTTGAGCAATCTCATGTCATGCTTTCTAAATTAATTCCTATCAGAACACCAACATTTCTCTAGTTTTACTACTTTTAATTGTACTGCTTTCAGGAATTTTTTTAATATTTCTGTTTTAAATAAAATCTTGCAATGTTGGGATTGTGCAAATGCCATATCAAGGTAACATTTTAGCTTGGCACCTTTGGGCCACTGTATTGTGACCATTGTTTTAAAAAGATATAACTTTTATTTTTTTAGATTTGAGAATCTGAGGAAATGGTTCTTATACTAACTGGAAATGCCAAAACTTATAGAATAATTTGTAATTAAAGCTGTTTGGTTGATAGTAATAATACCTGAACGCTCAAGTACTTTTTTTGGCAATATTAAAATTCTCTGTAAATATAAAAGCATCTATTTTGGCCAGCATAATTTTCACAGTTTGGAAACCCATAAGGAGGGCATGCATCCAATAGCAGCTTCTCATGTATGTTGCTCATGAATTGACGCTGAGAAGAGCATGTCTCCATTTTTGATATCGGACTGCTCATTAGAACAATCAGTGCTCACAACTATCATTATATCTCCTCAATGTGATTATACTAGTGAGCACTACTCTACTTGAAAAATGCTTCCTTTTATTAATCTTCACCCCCTTGGGATTCTGCTTGTTGGACATCCCTCTAATATAGCTGGCTTATTTCCTTTATTTTTCTGGAGCTAAAAATATCTAAATGTTCCTCACTGGGACTTGCTCCAGCCTCTTCATCAGCACATTTGAGCAGCCAAGAGAAGATGCCTGGATCAGATGTAAGCAAAGACGAACATAATCATTTAAATGCAATTATACTGGGTTCTGCAATTAATGCCATTGTTTTAAAATTTTGGTTTCCTGTAGAAATGGCCATATGACAATTGCCAGATTGCAGCTGCTTTTGCTTTTGTACTCTTGGTTTGGCATTGTAATTTGTGATGGGTCACAATCATTAGAAAATTTGTTATGTCTTAAAACCCATTGTACTCTATGGGAGAAGATAATCACGACCAACCAATTCCATTGATTTAAATGGAATTGGAGAATGACTAACTCTTTGGATTGGAGCCACACAATCAACTATTTTAAGGGGACAGATTATAGTAGGCCATTCACATATCTTTTAGAGTTTTAGTTTGCTTGGGAGCCAATGACGAAATCAATTCATTCAATACTGGCCACTATATCATATGTAACTCTTCATTCTTACTTTTGTAAATATGTCAGAAACATTTTTCCCCCATTCATCAAAATCATATCCATAAGTTTCAAATGATTTTTTGTGTGATATTAATCCTGGTACTCAGGTTCCTACTATGTTCCTTAACATTGCAAATGTTTGTTGGTTGTATGGCTTGCTTGGTGGCTATTTAGTGTTCTTGTTCGTTTATTAATCAAATTAATTATCCAATAATAGGACCCTACTATTTTTTTAGATAAGTGATTGCCCTGAGCATTTCATTAGAGGAATCAGTATGGGATCTTCCTTCTTACTCTAAGTGCAGCATTTTAGGATGCTAAAAAACTGGTCTCAGCTATCAACTATTGTGTGATAGTCCTCTTGTTATTTGAAGAAAGCCATCATTTTTCCTCAGACTTCTCTTTGAAGGTAAGAGGATGAAGGATGTTTGAAAACATCCTATTTTCACAATATTAACTCTTGGTAATAAATTCTTTTTTCATTCAACTATATTTCTACCTTATGCCATCTAGCTCATTCTTAAAAATAATGTCAAGAATATTTTACCAGATGTTTTGCTATAATCAAACTATATTGTATCTAAAGTTATCTAATTAAAAATACGTTGCCCGGAAATAGTCTTTGAAAAATCAAAGCTTGGAATAAACACCTTTTTCTTGGAAAAAATGTTTTTGGAATCATATATCATATCATATATCATATCACAAATCTTTTAAATCTAAACATCTGCAGCAAGCAATATCTGCTTCAGGATGTTGGCATACTTGTATATGCTTATGCCATTCCTGTAATCTTATCACTTTTGTCAGAAATCTGAAAGGTTTTTCCTGAGTGGACTCTATACCTCTATACCCTGATACATACATTTCAGAGAAAACATACATTAGATGACTTCTAGGTGAAGATCACAATCCGTCAAATAGAGTAAAAAATTACTCTAAGTTTCTAAGTGATTCCTAAAGTGTGCATGCATGGATGACATCCCACCTAGGTTCATGCTTCATCTCTGCCTTTGTTCTGCAATTCTGGCTTATATATGTAATGAATAAATTTACCAGGCAACAGGAGAAAAATATATAAAATGCAATTTATCAAAATATTTAGAATATTAAATTGTGAAATGCTGGCTTATGAGAGCTTCATAATATCTGGCAATGTTATTGATGCAAAAGCTGTTCTTACCTGCAGTGTACGACCATTGGTCCAGCATCAGGAGGATTACAAGTTTTAACTCGTCGTAAGAAAGCTAGGAATGGTGTTGGATGTTCTGGAACGCCATGATCTGGCCATGCAGTGAACTGGAATTGTCTAACTTCTCTTTTCTCACTCGATCCATTCTAACACATAAGAACCTTAGTGTAAATTATTTTTAGTGCCAAAACAGTACACCAGAATGCAATCATCATGAAATCAAGTGAAACAAATTTATTGTTAGTCTAAAACTGTTATTTTTATCCACCTTTTTTAAACACAGTCATTAAATATTTGATGAGAATGGCATTAATATTCAGTATTTTTGTCTATAGTTAAGTTAGATATGAAAAATGATTTTATATAAGAAAGTTTAATATAAGAAAAATGTAAAGAAGCTTGTCTAATTTTTTTTTTGGGGGGGGGGGAAGGACAACAGGAGAAAAAGAAGCTATGTACTGTGATTGTCAAGAGGAGAACAAAAATAATGTGTAGAATTTTTTTACAACAGTGTTTTAGATTTAATGGTGGAAATGCTCCATATGTGTAAAGTTGGTTTAAAACAGCAAGAATTTTATGAAATTTTCTTGACCCTAAGGACATCTGTTAAGTAAGAGTTTATTTCAAGGAATTTTGCTGTTGAATTGCATTGCCCTATACATTCTTTATGTAAATCAACATTTTGAACATCAATGTAAAGACCTTTAATTCTCTTTATACAGAAATTTGAAGACTTGCTTGTGATACTGCCAAAACTTAAATAACACCCTTGTTCCATTAAAGGATACTCAATGCTTACATAACACAAACATACCTTATAAAGGGCAAATGTTCTAACACAGTATGTTGCCAATTCTACGGTGTCCAGCAATGTGACTTGAATCAATCCATATGTTTCTGTTCCTCTGCTTGGCCAATACTGATCACATTTAACCTGCAAAAAGCAAGTCAAGTATGAGGGGAAAAATGAAAGATAAAGTAAGTGATGTTACGTTACTGTAAAGAAGTAGAAAACAAATGGAAACCAGCTAAAGAGAAGAATACTAAATTGAGATAGGAGAGAACCAAAAGACCCCCTAGCTGTCGTGCAAATGATCCAGATCATCCAGAAGGAGAGAAGGAAGGTATGGTTCATTGGGGGAACATTACTGAAATAGCTTTTACCGCACTCAGCATGTTGTGTGAGACAGTGGGAACTCAAGTCAGAATACTATAAGTTTTATAGGGGATTTCTTACAGTGAAGCAAGACCTCTAATGAAGCTTTATGAGTACTCTTGGAATTCCATGGTCCAGATGGTATGTCTCAGCACAACTATATAAGAATGGAATTAAGAAAAAGAACATTCATGAAACTACTTCCTCTGATAAAAGACAATGCTTCCCCAATTTATCTTTGTCATCCTTAGCCGGTAAGTGTCCACTGAAAAAAAATAAGGCACGTTTAGTTATTATAACAAAAAGTATGGTCTATTGTTACAGCTGATGCAGATTTATTTCTAATTGACCTTATTTTTATTTTCACAATGGAATAGATCTGATGACCTTATTGAAATTTAGCATGTCCATTTCCATTTTTACATTATTCACTGTGCCCAGCTGCTGATGGTTCTGGTTATTTTTTTCCCAGGTGTTCCTTCCAGGAAGGCCACTTCATTTGAAATCATCTTTTGATCTCTCAAGTTGGGAGATAGTTGGCCTTACTCTGCTATGGCAGGGAAAGGGGCTTTTTTTACTCCCTTCCCTCTTAAGAAGCAGACAGAATGCTTAAAAAAAATAAATGTGTGTCCAAACGTCCTTAGAAATTCAGATATAAACTTTATCAGCCAATACTAACAAAGAAACCATATAGCTGAGATCAAATTTATTAGCTACATTTCAAATCATGAAATGTAAAATAAATGAAAAATAAAGCATGTTCCTTTTAATTTTATACAAATTATAATAAAATATTCAAGTAACTGCCAAATATGCCAAATGTCTAAACGACACTATCTCATAAAAAGTCTCCTCTGGATTTCCTGCATTTGATAAAAAATATGACCACCTGCTGAAATAAAATCAGTAGGGGTTGAATGACTTACTTTCCCATATGAATGAAAGCTGACACCTCTGCAGAACTGAGGAATTCAAATATGTACATTTATTACTAGAGAATATTCATGAACCTTCACACTCCAGCAAGCTATAAATATCAAAAGATGGTCCAACTTTGCAGCAGTTGTGCTCAGAAAAGAAATTTCCATATGTAAACCCTCCCTCCCCCACCTTGCACAAAAAATGATGAACATAATCCTTGACATTCAAGGGTAAGACAGGCAATTTTCTGGTACAAAGATTTAGTCTCAATTCTAAAAGAAAAAAAAAACTCAATACAGAAGTAAGATTTTTATTTGCCTTCTTTTCTTCAGCACCTTGGAGAGACCTCCCAGCACTACATGGTCTCAGCTACTCTTCTGTCCCTTTAAAAAACTGTTTAAGTGTATTTTCAAACTGTGATCTGCCTCAGCCACCTGTTGATCTTACAAGGATGAATACTAATCACCTCCATGCAGTTTTAATATCTGCTGATGTATTTGGCATTTAGAATGACATTTTCTTTTGAAGATTCCGTTTGATAAGCTTTTCAGTGCTTGGTTATTAACTACTAGATTACACTATCAGTAAAGAAATAACAGTAGAAAATTAACTTACAGTGTTATTCAGTAAAACAGCAGCACATCATGGATGTAAGATTAAAAATAATTGCACCATCCTGACTCTCAATTGGCACACAGTAAGGATTCTGTTGCACTGAGGAATGCACAATATAAAATGATTAACCTGCCTCTGGTTAGAAAAAAAAATTGGCTTCACACATGGGCTTGTTCTAAAAGCACACTTAGGAACATGAATATGATGCACTGATCAGTCTGTTACCATAGAGCATCAATTGCTAGAAATCATCCATCTAATAGAAATCTAGTTTTCAAAGAATTTTTGTGGCCAACACCACAAGTAGAAAAAATATTCATGTAAATTACTAGACCTGTATATACTGTATGTGCGATGTGAACTGAAAACAGATTAGATCTACAAAAGGATAAACACAATATCCTGCCATACTGAATGCAAGTCAAATCCAAATAGTAAGGATTCAAAAAAAGATGAAACCAATTTCATGGCAAAAATGGACTTTGTCTTTTTCTCCGTGTCCTCTGATGCCAAGTACAGAAATATTGAGAGATGAAGTGAAAGCATGATCCCATTGCACTAGGACAAAATTAAATATTATTCTAATCTTTAAGGGCTGGAAGGAGTAGCATCTTGCTGCCAGTATTGATAAGGCTAAAAAGAGAACAAGACAGCCAAGCTCTTTGACTATCAGACATCACTTCTACAAGCTGAGATCATTAGCACTATGTGGACTCTTGATGGGAACATGTCTGGAAAGAATAGAATAGCATTTTCTTTTTTCTTTTTCACATCATTGTCATAAGGATAAGAAAATTACTTTGCCAATCCTGTTGGCAAAGCAGTATTAATGAAAGAGGCCTGAAAGATCTGAAATGGGAATAGAAAGTCACCTGAAAGACATATTCATGCTTATGAACACAAAAGGTACTTAGCTGTCCCAGGATCCAATACCAATCTCTATTTTTATACGCTACTATGTAATATATGGACAACATATAGACCGAATTGTTAGTGCTCAAGACCAATTTCTGTTACTGAAAACTATATAGTCTATAGTGACTTTGCATACATATGCAGTAAAAGAAGTTAGGATCTCTCAGCAATTTGATGAAAAGGAAGAGGAAGAAAGGGAAAAGGCACGAATCCGTTTAACAACTTCAATAAATGGCAAATTATGTACACATTCTGGTTTGGAAGGTAACAGGATTCCGTGTATCTCACCTCAGTGAAAGTGATGCTGGCCACATGATCACGGAAGTGTCTTTGGACAATGCTGGCTCCCTTGGCTAGCAAACAGAGATGAATACTGCCCCTAGAGTCAGACATACCTCAACAGAGAAAATCATTACCTATTTTTTTTTCTGTCTCTTAGTATGCACTAGAAATGCATTGTAGGCAGCAGTTTATCTAGTCTGAGATTTATGTTCAGAAATCTTCCTTTATAGACATTTTGTCTCTGTTGTGACCCAGGCCCAAGTAGTTAGTATTAAATACAAACAGTTCAAAAACAAACAGACTTTATTAGACCAGCTGAGAATTAACTCATTCTCAGCATAGTCCAAACTAAATTAAAGCAAATTCTTCAAAACACCATTCCACAGTTTATCACCTGACCTTGGGATAATTAGGCAAACTGCCAAAGGCTTTTCTTGGCAAAAGTTCAGAAGCAGAAGACGTGGACAAGAAATGAATACAGTGAAACAAGAAGCAATTCTCTCAACGTTGTTTTCCGGAAAAGAGGCCAAGAGCCGTTGCTGGTCTTTTAAGCCTTATGGAAGGGGCCAATCATCTCTTGACCCTACTCCCGAGTTGTCCTCTCTGCTTTATCTGCTTCTGCCTTCTGGCAGCTCTTTTCATACGTGCACTAGGAACAGGCTTCTCCTGTTTCTCTGCCTCTCTACTGTTAGCCTCTGGAGGCTCCTAAATCCGCACATCACTCCCCGATGGCCTTGGCTCCATCTCTGCCTCTGATGCAGAGCCCTCATCCGGGCCTTCCCCAGCCTCCAGGACTGGCCCATGTTCTTCCTCAGCCTCATTGCTTTCCGATTCCGCTGCCAGCTCCGCGGGCTGCTGGCGGAACACAACAGTCTCCAGGTAGACAATCTCATCTAGTTTCAAGCTTAGCTTTGTTGGTCTAAGGACAATTGTATTAATTACCATGAAGGAGAAAACAAGGAGAAAGAACTAGAGCCATTCATCCTGGTAGAAGACACTCACTTATTTACCATACTATCTCTTTCCCAGATAAGGGAAAGTAGATAGCAACCTTATTTCCATAGCATAACAGCTTTAACATGGAAACAACCTGAGATGAGAGTGAGTAAACAAAGTATAGTAAATTAACCACGACTGTAACACTACACATGGAGATTTTGTAGAAAAGCATCTTACCAAGAGACAAATATTAATGCTTCAAATCATTTGATGTATTAATGCCCTGTGACTGTCGGCTGCTTTTAATACTCTCTAAATTCTTCCTTTAATATTTTGCTTTCATTTTATACAAATAAAACTCATGCAAGTAACAAATATGTTATCAATATTCCTCCATGCATGGCCGTGTGCATAATCCTTTTTGATATAAATTATGCATATGTTAGCAAAGTAATGGACTGATTTTTTCTCTCTAAGGTCTGGATTAGGTCAGGTAAGATTTGGGAGATGACATTTAAATTGAAAACAATAATGTGAGCAGGGTTATAAATAAAAGAGCTCACCTTGCCCCGTAGCTTCCCCATAGACAAATAAATGAATAACTAATTCACTGTAACAACCTCATTCAATGTTCTCAGCTGTTGAATATTTAAGTTCTCAAAGCTGGAGGTAGTC
This sequence comes from Arizona elegans, assembly GCA_022577455.1. NCBI lineage: Eukaryota > Metazoa > Chordata > Lepidosauria > Squamata > Colubridae > Arizona > Arizona elegans. The sequence continues at coordinate 23,970,651 of JAKOOJ010000008.1, read as the reverse complement.
AGACTTCTAACACATGCTAATGAGCCAACTAAGTTCATTTCTGCTGATGCTCCAATCTCCCCGCCCCCACAAGGAAAAAAAAATCCCTTTATCTATGCAGCACAGGTTAGAAATGCTGAAGCAAAGCTGCAGGACTGAGCAACAGGAAAGCAAATAAACAAAAAAATGTAATGGAACACAGAAAGATGAAGTCCCACAGCAGACGGCTTTTGCTTTCAAGATCAAGTAATTATCAAATCTGCCAGTGGAGGAAAAAGCTTTTCTTTTCTTTCTTTCTTTCTTTTTTTTTTTTGTGCATCTATTTCCCAAGCTGGATAGAATACCAAACAGATGAATAACAGACTATCTGAAATGTCATTCCTATTTTAATAGTAATTTAGGCTTTGATCCAATAGAATTCTTCCATTAGGAGGATAATGGCTGTAAAGGCTTATCATGTTACTGCCTAGAGAGGCTCCTAAGACATTCCCCAAATCTGTTGTGAAAGGTTATGGTACTATCTGAGGTTCTGCAGGACTGTTGAGTGAGCAGAAGTTGACCTGCATAAGCATAATGTTAATTTAGCTCAACAGTTCATTTTCATCGTTTGTGCTATCAGAAAAATAAAAATATACATGTTAAGAATGTTCAGTATCTAATTCTCCTACATAGCTGGAGCCAACTAGATTGGCATATCAAAGTAACTTGATTCCCGACAAAGATATGATTCCCAACAAACAAGATGTTTACCGAATCTTGTGAAAAATAAATCAGTTGCAAAAGTAAAAGTCAGAGCACCAAAATGTTTAAGAGTGTTTACACATGGCTTATAAAAGAGAGAAACTTCTAGATACTCTACACATGAAGGAACAACAATTTACTAAGGCGACATGTTTGGCTAAGATCACCTGATAAAGCAATCTGTCATCCTTGCTAAAGGAAGTAAAGCAGTTACCAAAGGAGACAGTAGTAGCATTTATTTAGATATGTTTGAAATTAAGGGCACTTCTGTAATTTTCAGGGAAAGCCAGTCTGTTACCAAGGCTCCCAGCAACTTCACCTAGAAAAATAGCTGCGCCTGTACTTCATCGGCTAGTACTGTATGTAGCCTTTTGACAATAGCCTGTCAAATTCTTTGCACTTCAGATTATGTTGAAAACAAAAAGCAACAGCAAAAGTAGCTGATTCAGTGGGCCCAAGATTCTGGATCACTCGAACTATGTAACAGTGTTATAACATTGACTTAGTTTGTTTTCATGTTACAAACTGGTCCTGTGGATTAACATATTATCAGATACTAGAACTCTAGTATTTTAGCGAATACTAAACCACGGTTTAAGAAATCAATATAGATTTCAATCCTATATTGCTATTTAATTTCAAAATTCAGAACTTATCCCAACTCTATGCTCAAAGCACTGGTATTCTATGAGAGAACAAAAATGTTATGTTGAAAATGCAGAATCAAGAAGTGGTTTGAACACATCTTTCAGAGAATGGTCTCACAATAGTCTGCACTAATGTGATAAGCTATGCTTGTTCTTATATTGAATAGGAGTTTTTTTCCCCGGTATAAAAGTTATATTTATTCCTGGAACTGAGAATAAGAAACAAAATTATGTTTGCCTAGCTGAAAGCAAATCCGATATTGGAGCAAATAAAGCCTGTTTGCACCAAAACAAAACAGAGATTGCTAAAAAAAAAAAATCATCCTACAGTGGAATCTAAATTACTAATAGATATTTGAGAATTACAATATGAATTCAGTTTGGATATGCATGTATATAGTGCATAATCAACATCATGATTATGTGTCTATACAGGCTGCCAAATTATTCCCATAAAATATATAGTAAGACACAAAGAATAAAAACGTAGAACACATTATTAACACATTATTTTTTTGATAGAAGCATTAACCATTCCCTGATTATGATCTTATGTATGCATGTGTGTATTAAATTTATTGGCCACCCATCTTACCGCAGGCCAACTCTGGATGGCCAATAAATTATGTATTAATTTTATATGCCACCCACCTCTCCTGTAAGGTCACTCTGGGTGGTTATTTATGATATAAATAGCTAGCTAGCTCCATTCACTTTTCATACTGTATCCCAGCATGTCTCTTTATGATTGGTAAAACACTAATGTGATAAGGTTGGGAATACTTTCAGTTTCAATAAAACTATAGTTTTCCTTGCTGGAAATTGGCAGTACTAGTAAATGAATGATCTGTAGGGCAAAACTCTAGATTTACTAGAGTAAAATATATGTAGACTTATTTCTGCTGTTTCTGCTATTTTTTGGTACTTAAAAGGACCGTGGGATTGTGTGGGAAGCCAGGAGATCCTCGTGGATGTCTGGCTACCAGTCCGTACCAAAAACTTTTAGAGAATGATGATGCTGAGATAGCTGATGAACGTCTTCATAATCTTGACCTGGCGCGTAGGCAGAAATGGGAGCAAACTACGTCTGGATTAGATTTTAAACAGGAAGGCATGGAGCCTACTGAGAAAACTGGGAGGAGACCAAGCAGCTCAATGTAAACAACAAGAGCTTACTCCAGATCAAGTAGCAACTCGAATTGTCAACTTAACTAGAGTACCCCATGATAAGAAACATACTAAACTAGTGAAAAAAGAACTAAAGCATCTAAAAACTCTGGGATTGGCTAACCAGGAATACGCTCAACCCTTCCAAGCAGCTGAAATAGACACTGCCCTGAAGAATGCCAAAGCTGGAAAATCTCCTGGTTTTGATGGAGTAATGCCAGAATTTATCATCCACTCTGGAACTCGCACAAGAGAATGGCTGGCAAAATTTTATACAGATATCCTAACTTCCAGTAAGCTCCCTCCAGAATTTAAAAGAACCAAGGTAATCGGCATATTAAAACCCGGAAAAGAAAGCAATAAGCCAGAAAACTATCGCCCCATTGCTCTGTTAAGTGTCTGTTATAAACTACTGGAAAGGTTGATACTTAACAGAATTGGAGAGAAAATTAACGAACAAATGCCAGTTGAACAGGCTGGGTTTAGATCTTATCGGAGTTGTGTTGATCAGGTCCTTAGTCTTACAAGCCATATTGAAAGCAGCTATCAGAATAAACTGAAAACATATGTTGTATTTGTGGATCTCACAGCAGCATACGATACAGTATGGAAGGAGGGCCTATTAAGGAAATTCCTCCACGTTGTCTCCTGTAGGACTATGGGCCGCCTAATAAATAACATACTTTCAGCAAGGACCTTTCAAGTCATCATGGGTGACAAAATCAGTAAGCAAAGACACCTGAATAACGGACTCCCTCAGGGCTCCATGCTGGCCCCATCTTTATTTAACTTATATATTTCCGATATACCACCCACGCTATCAACAAAGTTCTCTTATGCTGATGACCTGGCATTAGCATATAGCCACAAGGACATCGAAGCTACAGCTGTAAGGCGTACTTACAGCTGACCTCACAACTTTGAGCACATACTTCCACCAATGGAGGTTAATCCCAAGCGTAAGTAAAACAGTTACATCATGTTTTCACCTTAACAACAAATTGGCAAAAAGAGAACTCAATGTATACCTAAACAACAAATTGCTCTCATATGAGGCAACACCAAAATACCTGGGGGGTCACCTTAGACAGGACTCTGTATTTTAAAAAACATATTCAGAATATGGCTGCCAAGGTTAACAGCAAAAATAACATTCTACAAAAACTATGCGGAACAACTTGGGGAGCTTCAGTTCCAACTCTTCGATGTGCAGCCCTCGGGCTTTGCTACTCTGCAGCGGAATACTGCGCAGCTGTATGGATAAACAGCTCACATACAGGGCTTATTGATGTTCAACTTAACCATACGATGAGGCTAATTACTGGGTGCATAAAATCTACACCTAGTTACTGGCTACAAGTTCTTAGTCACATACTTCCCCCGCACTTACGACGACAAAAAGCTCTCATTCGGGAGTATAGTAAGATCCTGTTAAATTCCTCTCTACCCATTCATGGCTGCATTCCTGATCTCTTAAGATGCCGATTTAAGTCAAGAAACCCACCACTCTTGACAGCGCTTAAGCTGCTGGCCGATCATCAGAACACCACACAAAAGTGGATGGAAGCATGGAGTAGCTATTCCCCCCAAGATATTTCTGAGCAAATTAATCCTAATAGTATACCTCCAGGATTTAATCTACCCCGACAATATGGGTGAAATACAATAGAATTAGAACGACTCATGGGGTGTGTGCCAACTCCTTGTATAAATGGGGAAAGACACCTTCAGCACAATGTGATTGTGGGGCTCCCTGACAGACTATCCAACATATAGTGAGGGAATGCTCTAACAGAAGGTATCCAGGAGATTTCAGGGACTTCCTCTGCATAACAACGACAGCTACGGACTGGATCTCCAAACTCGACATTAAACTCTGAAATGTTATTTCTGTTTTCCTCTTAGGTTTTTTTACTGCTTTTTTAAAAATTGTTTTAATTATTTTAACCTGTAAAGATGAAGTGTTTTAATATTGTGTGTGACCAGCCATACGCTAAATAAATAAATAAAATATGTAGACTGTAGCTAAAAATCAGTGTTACTGCATTTTCTATAGGAACTGATTTATCACAGACAAAAGAGTTCTAAGACTTCAAAGATACTTCATGTTGTTTTCTTCTCCTACACAAAACCTCAATGCAATTCAGTACTCTGTGTTTCAAAGTTTCCATTTCTGCCTGGAGGATACAGTTGATGCATCAAAACAAAATGGGAATAGTGTTTGTAAGCTGAATGAAAATAAAATTTAGAACATTTTATAGTGTTGTCAACTTGAAAATTGCTGAACCAATCAGAACTACAATCGGAAGATTTTATAAAGCAGGGCTGTCCTTGGCAACTTTAATATTTGTGGACTTAAAGTTCCAGAATTCCCTAGTCAGTCATGCTGTGTGAGAGACTTTTAAAAAAAAATAAAAGAAAGCTTACTGAATTATATCAACCACAAAGAAGAAACTTTACCCTAGATCTTTCTTCTAATTTGGTCATCATGACAACAGTGGCACTCCTTTGCTCCCACATCATTCTCCAGAAATCTCCAAAGGTTTCCGGAAGAGCTCCTTGGGTTGCGATGTAAGCATTCTGCTTTCTGTAACCATCTATATAGTTAGCATTTATATAATCACTGCCAGGGATTCCTAAAAAAAAAGGGAAGAAAAAAAGACATGATTAATTCAACTATGAATAGTATTTTTTATTTTTATGCCAGAACAAGGAACTAGGAAATGCTAATATATTGTTGTGGAGTATATAATAAAATCTTGACAATCTGTCCAAATTTATCTCTGCCCAACAAAATTAAGTTGAGGTTATTTTGAATTTCTTTTTAACCTTTGTTTTAATCCTTGGGCTATATTATCACTTCTCCAGAACCCCCTTCCATACTTTCCCCAATGTCATTTCTAAATTCCTTTATAAGCATACATAGTTTGGTGCCTGAAGAACTGAGGTTCTGAAGTCAGAACTGAAAAAGCTTCTTGGATGAGAAGCGAAATGTCTTCAAGGAAAAACAACGAAAGTCCTTCTGGAAAAAGTACCTTCGGGACAACCATGACCTGAATAACTGAGCATCTCCACAGACATTTTGATTCAAAGAACTAGAAAAAAATTGGGAAACTTCTTTTGGCTCAAACATGGTACTCTTTCTAACCAGTGCCTTTTTCTTGTATGTCAGGGGTACATATTATAGTTTCAGGCCTTCATAAAAGTATGATTCTAGTGACTTCTAAAAGTTGCTACAAAAAAGACAACTTTTTGTAATGTAACAGAAAAATAAATAATTTACTGACTCTAATATTTTGTATATTTTATATAATATAATAAACCAAATCAAAATGTTTTTCCCCCTTTTTTCATGCACTATTTTGTGGAATTTAAGTGTATGTATGTTATGCAAAGGCCAAATGTGACGTATATAAAAGTAATCAACCATTTATCAGGGATAAATTTTAAGCTAATTGCTCCGTAATTCCATAGTTTTTACATTTCTTACATAGAAAGATATCAGTAATTACTAAAAATGTTAAATATCTACTGCATGCATGAATACATACATGGCATATGACATACATGTCAACTCAAGGAATTCAATATATTAAAGTTATATATTTATAGGGAGTTATACCAATGAAAAACAGCAAGATTTTAATATATAGGTAGCCCTCAACTTACGACCACTATAGAGCCCAAAAGTTATGTTGTTAAGTGATAAATTTGTTAAGTGAGTTTTGCCCCATTTTACGACTTTTCTTGCAACATTTGTCAAGTGAATCACTGAAGTTGTTAAATAAGTAACAGGATTGTTTAAGTGAATCTGGCATCCCCATTTTCTTTGCTTGTCAGAAAGTTGTAAAGGTGATCACATGACCCTGGGACACTGCAACTGTCATAAATATGAGCCAACTGTCAAGCATCCAAATGTAAATCACATGACCATAGGGATGCTGCAATGATCATAAATGTGAAAAATGGTCATAAATCACTTTTTTCACTGCTGTTGAAACTTTGAATGGTCACTAAATGAACTGTTGTAATTCAAGGACTACCTGTATGTCAAACCTTTAAGGATAGATAAATTGCATATTTAATGAGTTTGTTGTAACTTATATTGAGTAGATTAATTAATTTTAGATTGCAACTGAAATGAAGATATGTCACTTTTCTCAGACACTTACAAACCTAATGATAGGATTTAATTATTAAAATGGTGAAGAAAGTCCAAAAAAATCCAAAAAACATTGAATTTTCTTCATTGATCTTCTGTGATGTTACAGTATTTTGTACTAAGAAAAAATATATTACAGCCACATTTAGACAATGTTGGCTCATAATGCCATCAAAGTAAATAGAAAATCTTGAAAGTCAGAAAGGAAAAAAAATCTAAAAGTCCAACAGAATGATCTCATTACAAGATTTTTCATATATCCCCAATTCTCATTTTCCATTAAAGTATCTTTGAAGTAAAATGCTGACCTCTTTTGATCCTATTAAATTTCAACAGACTTTGGACAGAATTTTTAAATTGTATAGATTATTTATGAAATTCGCTTTGACCTGTGGTATCATACTTGGTGCCACTGAATATTGATAAGGATTTTTAAAAAACCTACAGTATATAAGAAGAAACAAATTGCAGCCAGAATTTGGAGTTTTCAATGCTAAGGGAAAAATGATAACCTTTCTGTAGGTCATAGATTCTTTCTGTTTTTAGAGTGAAAAGTGAAGAAAAAAAAAAGGTAAAGAAAACAATCATAAATACTAAATATAAATGAAAGGAATTGTATTCTAATTACCAATATCTTAAATTATTTCTCATTCTAGTCCTCTTTTCTAGCATATCTGTATCAGGGGTGAAATCCAGCAGGTTCTGACAAGTTCTGGAGATCCAATAGCAGAAATTTTGAGCAGTTCGGAGAACCAGTAAATACCACCTCTGGCTCCATTCCCATCCAGAGTGGGGTGGGAATGGAGATTTTGCAATATCCTTCCCCCAGGAGTGGGGTGGGAATGGAGTTTTTGCAGTATCCTTCCCCTGCCCTGCCCACTAAGCCACTAAGCCACACCCCACCCACCAAGCCACGCCCACAGAACCGGTAGTAAAAAAAATGGATTTCACCACTAATCTGTATGTACCTTAAGTACCTTAGAGAAGCCATGTAAATGTTGATTTTAGTAGGCTGTTATAATACTGTCTTAGATACTTAATAACAGTACCTATTTTTAAGAATGAGCAACTCATTCTCAGCTACAGTTTAAGTTTAAATATAATGTGTGCATATGTGTATATGTGTGCACAAGATTGCCATTTTATTTTGTAAGAGCTACCGTTTGATGTATCCGTAAGACAAAATATTTTTAAAAGTATGTGTCAGCACAAAAACTCTTAAATTATAAATACATATGAAATGGAGAAATGTTGAAGGAAGGTATTTGAAGGTTCTGTATGTTTGATTAGGGTCTTATAATTCTTAGGTATGCAGTAGTGTAGGCCAGTGGTGGGTTGTCCCCAGTTGTTCTATAGAACCGGTAGTAAAACTGGCAGGAAGCTCTGCCCACTGATTCCGATGTCATCAAAATGCTTCTGCGCATGCGCAGAAGCTTCTGCACATGCAGCCCCATTGTGAACTGGTAGTAAAGGTAGGTAGAACCCACCCCTGCTTGAAGTACATTAGGGCTCATATTTAATGCGGTTGAACAGTGGGTGGGGGATTACTGTTTTTACTTTATTTATATTGGGTTTTTATTGTTTGCAAGGTTCCTCGAGTCACTGAAAGGGAGTGAGCAGCCATATAAATTTTAATATATTCATATAAATAAATAAATAGATTTATTGTAATCAATCTATAACATATTTCAATAATGCTGCAGTTTAAACTTTTTAATGGAATTAATAAACAATTAAAAAGTCTTAGTTTATTGCATTTTCTGCATGTTATTTACAGTATTGAGCCGTGGTGGCGCAGTGGTTAGAATGCAGTATTACAGGCTAATTCTGTCAACAGCCAGAAGTTCGATCTTCACTGACTCAAGGTTGACTCAGTCTTCCATCCTTCTGAGGTCAGTAAAATGAGGACCCAGATTGTTGGGGCAATACAATCTGTAAACTTAGAGAGGGTTGTAAGGCATTATGAAGCAGTATATAAGTGCTATTGTTATTGCTATTTTGAAAACCCATGTAAGACATGTTAATTCTCTTGCATCATTCTTATAATAAACACATTTAATATGTGTTATATTAGCATATTTCTTTTCTTTAGCATGATATATTTTATATTATGTGACAAATGTGGCATAGGTATTATAAAAAAGTAAGTAATGTGTATAATATTAATACTCATTAAGATAATATCTTGAAATATAGCATTGTTAATTTTGAAAAATAATTTAATTTTATTAATTTATAGTTAAAGGCCAAATTATATCACAAAAAAATTAGAAGTGCGGATATAGATAATCATGTCTATTTGGGAAATATCAATTTTGGAGAATTTGCATTAAATGATGAATAAGAATACATCTTTGCTATCACTATATTTTATTTCCTGCAACCTAGTTACAAAGTATACACTAAGCCTTTCAAAAGCCATGATTTTGGGATTTACAAAGTTTTTGGAGTGAAGAAAAGCTTTTCAGGAATTTCCTGAATGTGGAAATATGACTTAATGATTCAGAAAATAACAGTAGCTGGGCAAAATGCCACAAACCTTCCATCTATCAAAAATGACAAAACATTTCTCCAAAAACAGATGAGAAGAAGAATGAGGTCAACATGAGAAATATACACCTAGTGTACATTATAACTAGAAGATATGTATTGGGCATTTATAAGAGAAACATTTTTTTCTAGATAACTTATGAGTACATTTACAAATGTCTGGTATTGTTCTGTGTTGCGTCATTTACTTCAAAATAAAACATAAATATAAATCACTGAACAACGTACACATGGAAAAACAAAAATCCTTCCCTGCATTAGCAAGATGATGAGACAGCTGGCATCTAGCCATGAGAACTTATGTATTAACATCATTCAGCAAAGAGCATACTGCCAATGCTTAATATAAGATGCTCCTGATATTTTTTGAAGCCATTCCTACTGGTATGCAAATGTGATTCATTTTTATATTTTGAATTCATTATGCTTTTCTTTAGTTACAATAAAAAAAATGAAAAAAAAATCCAAACATCTATATTATATTTAATAAATAATTTAGCAAAGTAACAATAAGATTAAAAAAAAAATAAGTAGAATTGAGAAATGGGCGATTTAATCAGTTACAGAATTTTTGTATAATGTAGATTATTAAATTTATGCGGAATGTCTGAACTTTTATTGTTATATGTTCGGTTATTTTGCTGTTTCGTTTTTGTGTTTTTAACTGTACTCTACCCAGAATCACATATGTTTGATGGGCAACTATGAATATAAATTTACCAAAGTAATCAGTAATCAGATATCCATCATTTTAATTTCCAGGGTTCTTTGTTGTTATTTTTATAAGAATGCAATTGAAAAAAGTTTAATGGGTAAAAGTTTTTCTTGAGTTAAGGATTGTGGGAATCTAGTAGAGGCTGTACATAACTTTTGAGTTTCTCATATCATATGAACAATCAATCTTATGAAATGTCTGAAATCTGGCTGTGAATTGGTTTAACCAATAAACATCCAGTGATAAAAGAGAATATCACTTCTAAGATCCATCTTATTTTGCTCTTCATGGTGAAATGAAAGCAAAATATTAATTAGAACATAGTGTCCCGGCAATTTTTTTATCCATGGTGGGCCACATAAAGAGATGATGTCTCAGGAAGAAAGCAATGGCAACCCACTTTCAAAATCAGTGTCAACAAAATTATTAACTTATCCACATACCACCAGAAATCAAGGTTACCTCAAAAACATCATTCTTCATCTATGTATACTAATTTGTCTGAAGTGATATAGGGTCTCATGCTTGAGCAGGGGGTTGGACTAGAAGGCCCCTTTCCAACTGTATTATTCTGTATCATGTTTTCCAACTTTGTTTAATGTTCAAGTTTTGAGAAAACACACAAAGATTTGGGAGAGGTTCCGGCGCTCCGGCCCCGACGGACAGCAGAGCGCCGCGGATGGGCAGCCCGGCACCACGGGAAGGTGCTGCTGGGCGGCTCTCCGCCTGCCCAGTCCCCACGGTGGCCACTTCCCGAGCTCCGCTGAGCTGCCTCACCTGAACCACTCCAGGCCCCGCTCGTAGTGCCAGTTGAAGAAGTGGGGCTCGGTGCCGAGGGCACGCATGCCCGGGTGGCCGCGGATGAACTCCAGCATGGCGCAGGTGCTGCCCTTCATACACACTTTGTGGAACACGAGGAACAGTGCAAAAAACAGCATGGATTAGATAAAACGGGCGCCATGGCATAAGCCTACTTATGGAGGCTAAGGCTGGCAGGTCAGTTAAGTTCAGGAGTTCTGGGCTTCAATGAACTATGTCTGCATTATGTTTGACATCAATATTGTGATCCCCAGAGACAAGGGCCAGTAAATTGTCTAAGGAGGGATGAACTGGCCTAGGTCAGAGACAGAGCAGGTTAAAACTCTCATGCCGATCAGATACTAGTGAACTTTCATTGTTATTAATTTTACAACCCAACATTCTTCTTGTATAATACTTAACACAAAAGAGGTTGAATGTTTTATCTGTACAAATGTAAGTAAAAGAGTATTCAGTATTCCATTTATTTTATTCAGTGGACAAAGTTGTCAAATAGCTTTAATTAGACTTCACACTTTATTTGCAGAATGAAATTGCATCATGGAATTGTTTCAAGTCTTGACAAAGGCTAAGTATTGCACAATCTTCATATTTAAGACAAATTAAACCATAAACCTTTGTTTTAGGGATGTTTTCTAAGAAATGTGCCACTTAAGGGAATTTTTAAAAGAGAGTTAAAACTAATAGGATTAAGCTTCATAGCACTTGTAAATAATTATCTTCAGAAAATAGATGAATTCACAAAAGGGAGCAAAATGTACTATTGATGATGAGAGTATGGGGGGGGTGCGTTCACATTTAGTTTCAGCTGCAGAAAATTAAATTAGATGTACATAAAATGTTTTTCATGGTGAGATTAGCCTGTAACAAGGTCCATATTTGTAAGCAGATTAGTAGAGTTAATAGTTAGCACACATACACAAATGGAATAAAACTCATTGAGAAAAAAACAATAGTGAGAACAAACTATTTAAGTAATAAATGCAGTGGTGGGTGCTACCGGTTTAGACCGGTTTGTGCGAACCATTGGCAGAAATTTGGCCAAGGTTGCAGAACCGGTAACGGTGGCCAGCTGGCCACACCCCTCAACCGGTTCCCCCGGTCACCGGTCTCTTGTCTTGGCTGCCATGTTCGTCGCCGCCATGTTCTTATGCATGCGCATTCCATTGCCTTGCAAATCCAATGCGATGCACATGCGCGAAGAACATGGCAACAGCAGCAGCTTTTTCTGCCAGTATGTTTTGGTGGCCTGCAGAGAAAGCGGCTGGCAAAGAAGTCTTTTTGGAGGCTTTTTTGCCAGCTGCTTTCCAGCAGCTGCGGCTGGCTGGGGGCTGCCAAAAACTACAGTCAGCTTGCCTTCCGGACTGTGGACCAGCCGCGGAAGGTAAGCAGCCTAAACAAGGAGTCGGTGGTGGGTGAGGCAGGTGGGCAAGCAGGCCTGGCCACGGGTACCACCGGGAAGGCCACATGGAAGGCAGGCAAGCATGCCGGGGCTGCCCAGCTGTGGGGAAGAGAGCTAGCAGCCTATTCCCCCATGGCCCAGCCATGCTTGCCTGCCTTCCATGCGGCCTTCCTGGCGGTCCACCACGCCTTTGCCTTCTGAGGTCGGGTCAGACATCAAACCCGTGATGGGAGATGCACCACTTCAAGCCTGGCCCAGTCAGCTGTTGGGTGGGTGGCCCTTTGGGGAGACAGAGCCACTTTGCTAGGGCTGAGAGGGAAAACTGCCCGGGATTTCCCGGACGCCCCTCCGTTGCTGCTGATGCCTGCTGTGGCAAAAGCCGCAAAGGAAAACTTCCCAGGAGCTCTGGAACGCCCCTCCGCTGCCCCCGCGCCACTGATGCCTGCCGTGGCAAAAGCCGCGCAGGAAAAGTCCTAGGGAGTTCCGGGACTCCCTGCTGCCACCACCGCCGCTGCCTTCAGTGGCAAAAGCCGTGCAGGAAAAGTTTCGGGGAGTACCAGGAGTCCTTGCCACTGCTGATGCCTGCAGCAGCAAAAGCTGCACAGGAAAAATTGAGTTTCAGGAAGGAAGAGACAAGAAAGAAAGAAAGAAAGAAAGAAAGAAAGAAAGAAAGAAAGAAAGAAAGAAAGAAAGAAAGAAAGAAAGAAAGAAAGAAAGAAAGAAAGAAAGAAAGAAAGAAAGAAAGAAAGAAAGAAAGAAAGAAAGAAGAGGGAGGGAAGGAAGGAAGGAAGGAAGGAAGGAAGGAAGGAAGGAAGGAAAGAAGGAAGACAAACCCTGGCGCTAGACGTGGCTTCAGAAGACGCTTTGAAACAGGACAGCAATCTAGGGCTGGAAGGGACATTAGAGGCCATCTAGTCCAACCCCCTGCTCCAGCAGGAAACCTTACATTGCCTGGATTATTTTGGTGTCTCTACAGAGAGGAAAATTGTCAGAAAGGAGAAGGAGTTTACTAGGACAAGGCTGCCATGCAGAGGAAGGAGATAGTCCTTGATTTATGACCAGAATTGAGCCCAAAATTTTGGTTGCTAAGCAAGAGCATTGTTAAGTGAGTTTCACCACATTTTACTCAATTCATAATCTCTCCTGGCTCTAACAGTCATGTGCAAGTTAGGGAAGAACATCTGAAGGTATGTGTAATGTTCTAAATGTATAGAAGTTATAATTAAATGTGTGGCAGAAAGTGGACTCTGGGTGTGTTTTTCCAAATGTAGTAAGTGAGGTTGAATATGTATAGTTTTAGAAGAGGTGTGTGTGTGTGTATGTGTACATACACATACAGTATATATAGTAAATAATGTATCTTTTTGTGTGCCTATACACTATACTATGTAATATGTATGTACACATATGGCATATGTACATAGGATTAAATAGTATATTTTGGATGTTCAGTAGTAGTAAATAAATAGACAGGAAAATTGTATCTCGTTGTGGCCTTTGAGGTGAGGAGAGGCCGGGCACCCTAACCATAACCCTTGAGATGAGTGACGTCAAGTAGGCCATGCCTACCCGTCATATGACCACCCAGCTACGCCCACCCAGTCACGTGACCACCAAGCCATGCCCAGACACCTGACCATCAAGCCACGCCCAGTCATGTGACCACCAAGCCATGCCCACAGTCACATGACCATCAAGCCACGCCCACCAAATAAGCCACGCCCATAGAACCGGTAGTAAAAATTTTTAGAACCCACCCCTGAATAAATGGTTATGGAATTTCAAAATGGCTTATACAAGAAGCCAAAGAATGTATAAAGCAAAGTTGAATATAAAAAATCATGGAGCATGACAAAAAGAAAAGATACATAAATAAAGGAATTTTGTTAAATTGATGACATCTATACTTAATCCTTTCTTTAAAATGGGCATGGGAGAATATATATCTGGCATTAACTCATTTTATTTTTGTAATAATTTGTGAGCGGTATAATGATGTGTGCAGAAGCTATAATTCTGTACTGATTTTGATAGAAATAAGCATCACTAAACATGCGCTTCTTTTTGACTTGGTAAGTACAAGAATGATAATGAATTTTCAGCTAGGCAGAGAACATTATATTATCCGTATCTCATACTGGTATTCTGATGCTGGTACAGAATTAGCTTTTAGAGCCAACGCTATTTCATGTTAATTCCTGCTGTGTTCTAATGAAATATTTAATGAAAAATAGGTTTTTTTAAAAAAGACCTAAATCTACCATTAAAAGGATAAAATTAAATATGCATTCTAGGCTAAACACATTGGAAAAATTCCTCTTTAAAATTTCTCTATCAAACTAGTCGTTTCTATGGTTACACCAAAACAAATGCAGCTGTGAAATGAATGTAATACTAGATAGCACATATATTTTCATCTTTGGAATGTTTACTGTTTCTTTGGAAGTTAGCAATAAAATCTTAATGCTTGGAAAACATATTCATGGTGTTATAACCCAGGCTTTAAAGACAGTATTATATCCAGTTCTTGTAAAAAATATAGTATTTTTAAAAATATAAAGGAGCTTTTATAGTTTTAACTAAAACTCTTACAAAGGGCCACCCAAAAACAATCCAAAAATAAAAATGGAATATATTTAACTATTTTTCAAGACATTGAATTAAAGAGTTTAAAACGGATTGATCTCAAAATGACGGTATCAATGAGAATATGTCAGGGAAACTTAGGATGGAGCCTAATAATAATTTTGCTTCTATCAATGGTACAAGAAGGATACACTCTTTTTCTGCAATTACTTCAATATATGTGTCAGAAGTTTGGTAGATCCTTGGGACAAGTGTGGTGTATATATAAAGGTGTCAGAAAGAAGGTGAAATTGCCTTTCCACCATGGCTCATGGGAATAATTTCACTGGCAAACTTTAAAAGTTATTTTAGATGCCTCACCAGATTGATCTGAAGGGATGTTATATAGTGATGCCTCCAGTGATGCAAGTTCTGAATTTGAAACAAGAATGTTTGAGATCCAGCACTTATTCAATCGGGTCTCATTGGATAATCTTAAACAAGACAGATTCTCAAAGCTATAGTCAACTACAGTCCATTACATCTGGAGCAAACTAATTTGGGATGGTGTATGATAAGCTGTTCAGCATGTCATTATGATTAGGTTAGGCATAATATTAAACGAAATCTGGTTTCCAATTTAATACAACCGATAGTGGGATTGAGTGATTAAGAGTCACCAATTATTGTCAAACCACATAGATTTCCAGGATAAGGTCCATGCAAGAAGCAAGTCAAGTGTAGCAACTTTAAAAATAAAATGAAAAACTTGCTAACCAATACTTAAATTAGAGCCCTGAATATTTTAAAAATAATTGAAGTATGAACAAATTTAAGTTTAGTGCTTTTTCAACCCTCAAAGTGGACCATAATTGTAACTGACAAATACTTAATAACAAAATGAGAAGATGATAAATTATTTTGGGATTCCTGCATATATATATATATATATATATCAACTTTCCTAGTCTGGCATCCTCCAAGTAGGTGGATTTTGTGAGGAAAAACTTACATAAACAGAAGGATTATGGATGAGTTTGGGAAATCGCTGATGTGACTGGGCATGTTTTCAGATTGAAGGGATTATATGTAAACTTGTATGATGCGAATAGAGGGGAAACTGGATAAATCAACAACTGATATTATTAAACCACAAAAATGAAAAGCAGTTTAGAAAGCATAATAAACTGAGTTATGTTCCTGAAAATCCTAAACCGAGATACAATCTTCTATTGCAATATTTTTATAGCTACTGCAGATACTCTTATCAAGGACAGGACATTCAAAAGTTGATAAGGGAAAACACCAGTTAATCCAAATTAAATATTTGGATTTGAGAGTTCGATATGGAATAAAACTGACACTGATAAAGTATCAGTTAAATGAGCCTTATAGCTATAATTACAGATAACCCTTCATTTACGATTGTTTATTTAGAAACTGTTCGAAGTTAGGATGGTGCTGAAAAAAGTGATTAATTACCAGTCCTCACACTTATAAATGGTGCAGTGTCCCTGAAGTCATGTGATCATGATTTGGGTACTTGGTGATCTGAACCTATTTATGATAGGTGCAGCATTCTGGGATCATGTGATCAGCCATTTTCATTCAAGAAAACCATTTGCTTGGCTCTGTATAGCATACACTACTTGACAATTGCTTACATCAAAAAATGCAAACACTGTTTTGTCTTATGTCTGCTTGTTTTAGGTAACATAAGATAAAATGCTCTTTTTATTATAGCATGATTTGACATGAGCATATATCAGAAAGTGCTATTCAGTTGATTTGAATGAAATCTGTTCTTATGGCCAAACCATCATTCTTTATCTGTGGCAAGAATTTAACATGCACTGGTGTTTGAAGAATCATTTCCTGTATAAGAATGTAATGTTGATATCCCTAAGTCTATCACCTGGTTAATTGGATTGGCAGGTTGTACTTTATAAACAAATTTATGAGGCACATTTTAATTTTTATACTTACCATTCATCACCATAATCAGAAACAGAAATGAAATACTACCTTAAAGTTTGCTTATTTGATTTTTTAAAAAATGTGTACAATGAAACTTAATTCACCTTTCAGGACATTTACTGGGAAATAAACAACTGTACTAAAAAAAGCCCTATTTTTGTTTAAAAATTACCCAATTTCAATGTCTATTAAATAGTTTGGTATATGACAAATATTTTTTCTTCACTTACTAGTAACTGAAAAACCTAGAGTAGTGAATAATATAATAATGAATAATGAATCATATAATAATGGAAAAACTAGGAATAGATATGTAAATAATTTCATTTGGAATTCAAATACACACACACACACACACACACATTATATATATATGTGCGTGTGTGTGCGTGTGTGTGTGTGTGTGTGTGTGTGTGTTTCTTTTAGCCAGGTTTTTCCTACGTAGCCAAGATTTTTCTACAGCCCATAGATATAATGGGTAAACATTACAATAGTATTGAATTCCCACTTACAGTAATAGCATTCCTACCTGGATAGCTACTACCTCTAAATTCACCCTAAAACATTTTTACATTTCTAGTTCTTACTCTTTCCACTCTTTTTACAATTCTCAATAAACTTTTTTTTAAAAAACCATCAACTTGTTCAATATAAGAAATGGGACAATAAAATGCTTTTATTAAACATCATACTTAATTTCTACTTAAAAACCTGATATGGCTAACTATATTTTGTTAAAGAATCCAACAAGATGCAACTGCGAAAATGAGTTATATTCAGTCTTTTCATAGCTTTTTAAAAATCTCATTTATTAAAACCACTAACAGCATTGGGGAAAAAAGTATACATCTATATAGGAGGAAATGGGGATTTTGCAGTAACCTTCCCCTGGAGTGGGGAAGGAATGGAAATTTTACAGTATCCTTCCCCTGCCATGCCCACCAAGCCAAGCCACGCCACGCCACCAAACCACGCCCAGAGACGGTAGTAAAAAAATTTGAATCCCACCACTGATATATATAGTGTAATTATATCTATCTATCTATCTATCTATCTATCTATCTATCTATCTATCTATCTATCTATCTATCCATCCATCCACAACACTTTTCTCTGTACCACTTCTCTTTAAAAGTATGGCTCCTATTGAAAACAAACATTTTTGAGGAATGCTACAATAAAGGATAAATATAATCATATTTCATTACCACTATTTATTTATGTGTTTTCTAAATCTATCTATCAAAGTGTCTCAAAGTGTACAAAAAGGATTAAAATACATTATAATAACAAGGATTATTAACTAAGATGATTGTTATTAGGTACATTTCCTTAATAGATTGCCTTCCTCCCAAAAAGATTTATTTTGGACAGAAATTTTCAATTTAAAGTGCTTGCATTTCTCTTTAAAAAAGTGCTTTGATGATAAAGAAACCTTATTTTGCAGTAAAAAGCCACTATGCAATGCTATTCTTCTTTGTAGCCCTAAATCAGGATATTTACCTTGTTCTGACTCAGATGTTAAAAGGAGTTTTATTTTATTTGTTTAGAAAATTTATTTGCCACCTATCTGGTACCCAATGACTCTGCGTGGCTTACAGCATAAAACATTATAGAAGACATTAAAATCATGACACACAGCAGATATAATCATTCACAATTGTAAACCATTAAAACCAGATTGGAAAGGCAGGAGTCTGGGGATGGGGGATGGGGAGGTGGGATTAGGTTTTAATTGATCAATCACTCCAGTATGAAACTCTCCTAGATGGGTGTCTAAGCCATCTGGCAGAGCCAGGTCTTAAGGCTCTTTTGAAATGACAGGTGGAGCTGAAATTCCTTGGCTGATGGGATCCGCAGTATGTTCCCTCTGCCGGAGCAGGAGATACGGAACAGTCCCATTGGAGTGAGATTGTTCCTCAAGTGGTCTGGATCCATGCCATGCAGGGCTTTAAAAGTGATGACCAAAACCTTGAATTGCACCTGGAAGCAGACTGGCAACCAATAAAGCTTGCAAAGAAGAGGTGTAACATGGCTCATTCTAGGAGTGCTAAAAACTGCCCATGCTCTATCATTCTGCATCAGCTGTAGCTTCCAAATGCTCTTCAAGGATATCCTCATGCAGAGCGCATTGCAATAGTCCAAACATGAGATGACTAGAGTAACTGAGCACAGGAACTGCTGATCCAGGAAAGGCAGCAATTGCTGCATAAAATGAAAATGTGCAAAGGCTTTCCTAACCATGACTGCTCTTTGAGCAGGAGTCATGAGCCCAGGAGAACCCCCAAGTTGCGGACTGGGTCTGTCTGGGGTAGTGCAACCCTATCTACAACTAAAGATGTTAAAGTCCTGGATCTTGGAGCTCCATGCACCAAAGCCATTTGGTCTTGCCAGGGTTCCATTGAAATTGTTTTCCCCCATTCAGCCCCCAACAGTCTCCAGGTTCCATCAGAAGGCAGCCCCAGCATCACATGCATCACCAGGGGTGGAGAGATAGAGCTGATAGATATAGCTAAGTACCTCAACCCATCATGACAGATGATCTTACCCAGCAGCTTCATGTAGATATTAAAGAGGAGTGGAGAGAGTATTGAGTCCTGTGACACACCGCAAGATAGAGGCTGAGGGCAGGACCACTCATTCCCTATTAACATTGATTGGTCTTGGGTAAAGGAGCTGAACCAGTACAGAACTGTGCCACCCATCTCCAACCCCCTGTACCTTGCCTAAAATATACCATGGTCAATGCAGCCTTTGGGCTGCTGAGAGATCAAGGAGAACAGAAGTCATCAACAAGTGTGACCAATGCTGTTTCTGTCCCATAACCATGCCTGAATCCTGACTGAAGAATCCAGATGTTTTATCCAAGACCTTCTGAAACTGCCAGACCACCACATTTCCACAATCTTCCCTAAAAATGGAAGATTGGAAACTGGATGAAAGTTGTCCAAGCAATGAAGCGATGGTGTGTTTAAGCAGGAGACAAACCAGGGCCTCCAGAAATGTCCCCACCTAAAGAGATATATTCAAAACTGCTTGAATCCACCAGCTAGTCACCATCCTGGAGGCTTTTACCTCCCAGGAAGGACAAGGATCTAACTGGCAGGAGGTAGCACTGATAGCATCAAGGACCCTCTCCATCAGGGCCAACAGGATCAAACTGTTCTCAAATCATTGGGCAAGAGCCCTTCCCAGGTATCTCACAAAGACCTGCCTCATGTATAGGTTCAAACTGAGAATGAATCCAAGCAACAAATTTCTCCTCACGGCTCTGAAGATGATTGCACAAATCCCCTGATCCCAGGAGGAATTGTGACCCAGGTTTCTGGACATGTACTGTTCATGCATAGAGCAAATTCTATCACATAACAGCAGCTAGCTGAATCCAAACAGATCCCTTCAATGGATATTGCCTTGATAGGAGTTGAAGTGCTGTCTCAAATTTGGATTACTGTGATGGTTCAAACTGAAATGACATGTGAGATAGAACAGTGCAGCTTTGTGTTGCCCTAATTTATATCCCAGATTTCTTTTTCCTTTTTATTTTATGACTGGGGCTTTTTGTATGTTATTTTATCACTTATTTTTGTTTCTATTGTAATTTTCTAAAAAAAGTCTTACCTTCTATTGCTGATAAAAGAACTCGAGAATGATCATAAGCAATGACGTTTGCATATCTGTTCTTTGGTTTATTCACTTCCAGGTTAGAGTGTTCCCATGTAAATTGCTGACCTGGGTCAATTGACTGGAAACAAAGAAATGGGGAAAAAGGACATGTTATTAACATATTTTTAAATACTGTTTCATAACAGATTTCCTTATATTATATAGATTAAAACAGCATATGTATCAAATTCCATGATAATTTGTCATACTGATACTTACTGACATTCACATTTAGTCACTAGTCTTGCACAGACTTCGACTGATTTCAGAAGAAACAAGACAAACAGCATAAGAGATGCTTGATTTATTTTAAAAATTTGGAGCTATGTGTGTGTTATAAAGGAGAAATGAGAAAAATAAGATATGCAGAGAACAGATGTTTAGGCCACCAGAAATGCTGCTATAGAAGAGATGCTGTTTTGGAAGGTTTTGTCAATGCTGAAGTCATTCCATTCAAAACAGTAGATTCCAGTTTAAGAAAAGTAATGCTTATGTAAAAACAGCTAGCATAAGAGACCTCTGGAACCCATTTGCTCAGGCAAGTAAATCTGGATGATATGTTTCCCACTGGGTTAATATAAGAACATTAAAAAGAACCTTGATATGTATAAAAAATGCACTGTGTTAATCTAATCTAATCTAATCTAATCTAATCTAATCTAATCTAATCTAACCCAACCCAACCCAACCCAACCCAACCCAACCCAACCCAACCCAACCTACTGCTGCATTGGTTCACTTTGTCTCCACCTAATATATAATCCAATGCCTCCCCCACACCTTTTGGGTGCCAGGGACTGGTTCCGGGGGAGAAGAGGGTTTCCATGTGTTTCCTGGATCTCACGCGTACACAGATGGGGCTTCACTCACTTGTGAAGCCCATTTCTTGGTGGTTCGTGGACTGATGCCAGTCCACGGCCCGGTTATGGGGACTGCTGCATAGTTTAATTATCTCTGAGTCCAACAAAATTCATAACATTCCATTTATTCTTTATTTTAATGCTTGGGAACATTCTATCACAATGCAAGATCTATAAGAATTTCATCATAATAAAGGATGGTTCTCATCTCTCTTCTTCCCTTCCCTGTAAAAAAAAAGATTTCTCATTCAAAATAGAAAAACTACTATTTTTCTGGGGAAGGGTTTCAGTGATTTATCTCTACCCTTCCCACTTAATAGATTTTCAATCTAATGGAACAAAAGAGGTAATAGTAATTTGCATGCTGTTTTTAGTAAACAGAGAATATTTATGAAAATCCTAAATACACTTACTGGAAGATAATTGTCAATTAATTCAAGTAAACAAGAATTACAATGTTAATCATCCAAAAGGAAAATCAAAGATATTTGCTTATTATAGACAATAAAAGCTAAAACAGTAAGTTGCTGATTATCTTTGATTAGATTACATCAATATAGTCAGACGACGATAATTTTTGTGAACACATGCCTGCTAAGGAACAGAAGTGTTATATAGGCTTCATAATTAATCTTATCCATGCCCAGGAAAAATCTGATATTAGAGGGTGATATCAGAGGGATTGGTACAAACAATAACAGAAGAACTTCAGTACAGACTAAATCAGTGCTATGGCCATGTTCTTGACATGACCACATACATGGGACCAGTATTACAAACAAATGTCTTAAAATATTGCTGTTTTAATTTAGTGAGAAGAAAGAGCTAAAATACCTGTAGTTCTTATTCTCTTAAATTTTACTACCTAACAATAAAAACTTATTTTTCCTATATAACAAAAGATTTTAATGTTGAAATTGGAGAATACTGAAGCCCATTTTCTTGGACTGTCTTTCATCCAACACTTCCTCATTTTGACTAACACAGTTATTGTAAATAAAAACTCATCTTTCTAGTCTGAGATATACTGTACACTTTTTCTCTGCCTTCAGTATTATAATGAATTTACCTCCCTATTATAATGGAGATAGACTGCATTTAAAATCTAATAGCATTATATCACTGATTAAGGATAAAATCCAGCATTTTCCTAATTCCAATAAAATATATTGGCACAGTATCTTTGAAAGAAACCTTAATATTGATGTCATTAAATCACCCATGTTTTCATTTATATTATTTAAAGCTCTTCAGGGAACATAAATAAGTTTTATAGGAGTTAAGAAAAATCCAAAAGCATACAAGGAGATAGCCTCAATAATGCCAAGAATAAGGAAACACTTGCTCATATACATATACATATACATATACACAATATAGAACTAATGAACTTATAAAACACATTGCATTAGCATTTTAAACCTTAGTTACAACTAGATATCCCTCATAATAGTAGAAGCAAGTATTTACTTAAACTTGGTTTAACTTTAAGGATGAAAAATAGTAGCACTATGCCCTCTGCTATCTGTTTCTAGTTTTTTTAGAATACAGAATATTCTTTATTGACCAAATGTGAATGGACACACAAGGAATTTGTGTCTGGTGCATAAGCCCTCAGAGTACATACAAACAACAAAATGATAATTCATACTGTAGATCATAAATTAACATATGATTTGACTCTAATTTTAAATGGTTTTATCTGTCCACAAAATGCTACAGTAGTGATTTCAGTAAGTACATATTATATAATAGAATCTTATTAATTTTTATCATGTAAAATAAAATGTCAGGACCTTAAAGCATATAAAAGGGAAAATGAATATTTAACTACATATCTACAGATATGCACACCTGAAAGGGCTGCTTTAATCAAAACCAAAAATGGGAAAAAAAAAACCATACTCAAAATATTTCAGGAGCAATATTCTGATCGAATAAAATTTGAAAAAGTTAAGTTTCTACTTTTGGAGAAGCTCATATGCTAAAATAACATGCTATAAGCAAAAGTAAAACAATTCTAATAAGAAATTAGGAGGAGAATAGGTAGTTCAATCAACAGTTCATTAAGTGACTGTACAAAGTTACAACAGCACTGAAAAATAACTGTTATGACTGTTTATCCGAGTTATGACCTTTGCAGCATTCCCATGTTCACGTGATCAAAATTCAGAGGCTTGGCAACTGGTTCATATTTATGACCGTTGCTGTGTCCCAAGGTCATGTGACCCCCTTTTATGACCTTCGGACAAGCAAAGTCAATGGGCAAGACAGGTTCGATTAACAACAGGGTTACTAACTTATCAATTGCAGTGATTCACTTAACAACTGAGGCAAGAAAGTTCGTAAAATGGGTCAAAACTCATTTAGCAAATGTATCACTTAACAACAGAAATTTTGGGCTCAATTGTGGTCGTAAGTCGAGGACTACCTGTGTTACAGATATCAATATATCAAAAGATTCTACAATAGTCCTAAAACAATTAATTTGTGAATATCTTTTTTTAAAAATGCAATTGCCAGAAATCAGCATGGTTTGTTCAGGAATCTTATCAGACTAATCGTCTCATTCTTGTTTGGGTAACTTCTGAGGAAATTGTGAAAAATTCTGTAAGCCTCTTATAATTCCAGTAAGTATGTACTGGGGTATGAATGAAGTGGATTCACAAATTGTACTGTTAAAAAATCCCTGATAAACCATGAGGTCTCACGTGAGATGCCCTAAGGCCCTGTCCTCTTCAATATTTTTATTAATTACTTGGATGAAGAGGTGGTGAAAATGATCATCAAATCTACAGCTGATGCAAAACTGAATGAAATAGATGATATCCTATAAAAGTCAGAAATAAAATTCAAAATGATGTTGATAAACAAGAGAAGTGAACTCAAAATAATGAAATCAAATTAAAGAGATAAAAAGCAAACTTTTCCACTTAGGGAAAAAATAATCAAATGCAAAGGAAGATGACTAACTTACTTATACTTCTTATGAAAAAGGAAGATCTTGATTGCCACTGACAATGTCAGAATGGCTGAAAAATATAACTTCAAGATCTGGAATATATCATTGTAGATGCAGGAAACAAAATAATGGATGCAAGATACAAGAAGGCAGATTGTGATTGAAAGTCAGGAAAACCTCCTAATAATAAGAGTACTTTGACAATGGAATCAATTACACAGAGAAGTGATAGGCCCTTCTCTGCTGGATACACTTAATGGAGGCTAGACAGCCATCTGTTGGGAGTTATTTAATTTGGATTCCTGTACTGAGCAAGAAGTTATTCTCAATGGTCTCTTCCCATTTTAGGTTTCTAAGTTTTCTGTCATAATGAAGAATAGTAAGTTGTAGCAAGCTCTTTGTTCCTCCCTTTCGCTTCCTTAAAATGCAAACATAGCCAAGAAAATGGTTTTTAAAAGTTTAAAAATTAGAAAAATACATAATATTTTAGAATTATTATGTATGTAGAATTATTATTTATGTATTAGAAAAATACATAATAATGGAAGGAAGAGTGAAACACAGTTTTTATGCTAGTGCCTATACAAACCACTGACTTTTTGCATTTACAGTTGGCCTGAAGCTCGTTATAAACAAAACAACACCGTTTTGCAAAGCTCGACAGCTTAACAATGTTATCTGGAATGCACATGCGGTATATATTTTTACATTTTGCAAAGTGCTTAATAAAGAAAGGGTGGCACAGACCTAGGCATAGACAATAACACGCACAGGAGTGGCAGAATTAAATTAGAACTCAAACATTTTAAAACCTCATTGAAAACAGCAAAGGAAACTTATCTTCCAAGCAAACAATATTTCTTTATGTACAAGTGAATCTCAAATGAATCTCACTGAATACATGCTTAAAAGGCACTCTCTTTTACAACTCACCTCCTCTTGCTATTTGGTTACAGCCAATGTCAGTTGGCATGGAATTTGTCCCTGCTGTTTTATTGGCAAATCTACTTTCCAAATCTCCAAAATGTGAAGAAATTAAAATAACAAGCTAATTTGGAACAAAATGCCCTCTGAAAGACATAAATGCTCCATTCAAGAACACTCAAAATGATGCATTTTGTATATCTGCAAAATTTAAACGGAGTAGCTTACTCAGGCATTCTTTGTCTGAATAAAATAAATACTTAGGGGAAGAATAGCAAAGTCTGATGGAAATAAATTTATGTTTTCTATCTGCATCAAATGTAGGATGAATGCTGGTTTGAAGCAAAGCCAATTACCATTCACCTTTCCCATTAAAAAAATCTCACAGGAAATCTAGAAGTTGAGATATTCAAAGTATTGTAACTTCAAAATATTCAGATCTGACTTGCGGGGATGTTCTAGGCATCACAACTGAAACAAAGACATCTAGTGGGACCCAAGATATGTCTTTTGTCTTTCACAGCTCTTGCCCTGTAGAACATGAACTCAAGACAGCAAACATGCTTATTTTCCTTCCTCCACCTAAAATCTTTCATGCCTAAAATGGAACTAGAACTCACAGTCTCCTGGTTTCTAACATTGTGCCTTAACCACAAGACCAAACTGGCTGCTTTTTCTTGTCTTGTCATTTTAAACAGTTATTATTCAATAGAAGGCTATGGCAAGCCAATTTGGGTTGCAAGAAATTACATGAATGTAGTCTTCAGGAGTCAAGGCTGACTCAAGGGAGTTTTTCCCTTTATTACGCAAAAATGCAATGACAAGTATTAATTATCTCCATCTTCAAAAACAAGAACTGATTAGTGCTGTGTTGAACAGAAAGCACTACAAAGGACCACGTGACAAATAGGAAGTTTTTAATTAACACAGAGAATGCCTTTGCCGAATGGGAATTAATTCTGAATAAGTATTCTAGAAAGATTTTGGCTAGGGCACTGCGGGATAAACGCAACTAATTTGGTTTCCAGATTATTACAAAAATTCTTCAGCATTGTTAAAACACTGTAGTGGCATGGAGAAAAATTACCAGTAATTATGAGATTCAAATCATTCTATCCCATAATTTTCACATATTTTTTTTGGGGGGGGGTATTTATTTTCATGCTAATCACAGTGTTGTATTCAGTGAAAAGATAGTTGATGTCTCTGTTATTTTGTATATGTTTGAATGGTTGAAGTGACCACAGAAACAGCAATTGTATATCTAAGGTCGAAAGGCCAAGGGTACACAAACAAACAATTGGTCATGTTATTGATGTTGAACTATTTAGACATGGTCTTTCACATCACAAGCCAAAAACAAAACCAATCCATTAGTTAACCAGGCAACCTTAATTGACCAGGACAGCAATCTGGAGAAGCTTATGTACAAAAGAAAACAATATTATTACAGTTATCCTTAAGCTATTGGTGCCAAAAATGTTGGCCTAAATTGATCTTTATGAAGATCGATTTAGCCGAGTTATGATGTCCAATTCTGCCTCATTAAAGCCCTGCTATAAACAAGTCTACTAAGAGTTAAGAGGTGGCTTTCTATCCTGAAATGATAATTAAAAATAAAACTGTATCCAACTGGCTTATTCTTTGTATCTCTGACTGTCTGTCTGTCTATCACACAAAAGCAATTTAAATTAAAAACAATATGAGGAAATATCTTATTCTCTTCTCTATATCTTTTTTAAAAATTATTTTTTTGTTCTTTCACATTTTATCCTCCCTACCAGCACCTTTTCTTGAATTTAAATGGTCCAATGAAACTTTAACACTATAATGGAATTATATTGTCTAATCTATTGTTTTGATGATGACCCAATTCAAAATTTGAGAATATATACATTTCATCAAACCAACCTTTGATGTCAAATACACTAGAGCAGTGATGGCTAACCTTTTCCGGATGGAGTGCCCAAAGCGCACACCCGAACCCCCCAAATGCAATGCGCACGTGGACTCTGCATATGCCCCCTGCCCCCTACACATGCCCCCAAACTGTGTATGTGTGCAATGCCCCCTGCATGTGCCCCGCCCCCGCACATGCCCAGCAGAGAGCTGAAGACCAGCTGGCCAGCAGGAGACGCGGATATATGTGC
Source organism: Arizona elegans (assembly GCA_022577455.1). Lineage (NCBI taxonomy): Eukaryota > Metazoa > Chordata > Lepidosauria > Squamata > Colubridae > Arizona > Arizona elegans. Next base: position 23,943,365 of record JAKOOJ010000008.1, on the reverse strand, counting down.
AGCAAAGCTGAACTGGAACGATGGCTCACATGCCATCAGAGGGCGCTGTGTGCACATGCCATAGATTTGCCATCATAGCACTAGAGCCTTTTAAGGTACATCAAGCAGTCTTTTAAGCAATAATCCTAGCAAAATAAATTCAGAATTCTTCATACGTAAGTTTCAAAGTTTTGGCATATACCAAACATTAACGTCTTGAAATCCTAATTCCCTTACCAAAACCTGGTCTATCACACTAAGAATGCTTAGGATAAACCCATGACAAATGAACAAATTTTATGCTCAAGTAGTTTTAAATCTGTTACACAGGAAGACATGTAACTACCTCATTTTGAAGAACTGATAGTGAATGAATCCAATATACTCAAAAAGACTTTTTTGAAGAATTAGTCTTGTGATCATGACATATTTTGCATGTTTTTAAGTTTATGAACATTGACATTAAAATAGGAACCTCTAATTTTATCAGGTATACTCAAAATCCATAATTGCATCAAGTCCAAAGTAACAACATAGCAAATGTTTTATTTAAATACATTGCATTCAGCAGATTGAGATATAAAGGTTTTAGAAGTCTAGCTTTTTCTACAATTGCTGCTGATTTCCAGGCAGGCTGCAAAAAGAGAATTCATATAAAGACCCTGTCACACGGTCTTTCATTGGAGCTTCTTTTATCCATGTGTCATGTGAAGGCTCCAGAACTCTGTATACAATGCACCTTGATCCCACAACTGAAAAATGGATCTAGCAACAGTTTCCTCAAACTATCAAATGCTGAACATCCAACGTAATAGCTAAACTGTTATTTTAAAACTGACTGTCCAATATTAGAGAGTTCTTTTAATGAGCTATTGCTTGTCTGTTATGCTATTAGACAAAGATAGTCATATACTGTGCCATATAACATCTCTATACATCAGAAGTAATTGAAATCCCTGGATAACTTTTTATGCTGCTCCCATTGGTAAAATGATATACAATTACTACATTTCTGGATGATTTGAAACTTGCCATTTTCTTTTTCTGACAAGAACCCTAGTTTTACAAAACAATAAAATTTGTTTCTGGAACTGTTCAATCATTAACAAGAAGCTTAGTTTTTGTTGTAAATGGGTTACCGTACTTATTTTCCAAAACTCCTGTTAATTTTCAACTATGTAAAAATGTATGAAAGCTTGTCTTGGAAAATAAAAGTTGACTTTTATGCAAAATCATGAAAATATTGTGCATTCATTGATAATATTGCTTTCTCTTTTTCTTGCATGCTGGTAGGATCCTTATGTTCCAACAAAGATCTGTCTAGGGAGAGAAAACTAATCTACATTGCCTCAATCCAAATAATCATCCTGGAACAAAGAACAAAATTATATTGGCTGAAACATTCTATAATGTGAAACATTGATAACCGATGAATAACTCACAGATAATAATTTTAATGAGTACTGTAATGATTTAAATGAGGGGCACTTAAATAAAATTCCTAATAGATTCATTCTGAAAGCCTATGTTCAATAAAACTATCATTAACATAGCAATTGGAATTCTTCAGAAAATTTAGTTGTAACACCCTGAACTATTGTAATTTCTTTGAAAAAGTATTTGCAACACTATTATGACTTTTCATCTTCTCATCTCCCATTTCTAAGCTTTTGGGAAATTTTGGTAAAAACACTGCATGGGAAGGAGGGCACATTTTTTGCGTCTTCTAATTATCTGGATATTTTATTGGTTTTACAACTGAATTACTAAGCACAGCAACTATTTTGCCTGTTCTACACTGAGAAAGATTTTCAGTTTAATAACAATGAGGCACCAAAGGATTAGAAAACCGCCTTAAGGAAAAAAGAAACATAAACAAATAAAGTCCAGTACAGCAGCAAGGCAGGGATATACAACAGATCCAACAAAGAAAATTTAACTTAGTGAGGATAAAGGAAATCAACATCATTGTTTACCCAAAACTATCTGTTTAATGAATAGTTTCATCTCCATGTATTTCCTCAGTAGTTTTCAAATAAAAGTTTTGGAAGAATGTTTAACCCCATAGAGGTCTGGAGATCAAATAGAAAAAAAATAACCAAGGTCAATCAATCAGCCTGAGATGCTAGAGCAGGGGTATCAAACGCAAGGCTGGGGGCCAGATCCGGCCCGTGGGGTTCTTAGATCTGGCCCATGGGGCGGCCCTGGAAACAGGAAAGGACCGGCTGGTGGTACCTCTGCCAGCAAAAACGGCGCTTGGGAAGCCCTCCTGAGCTTTGTTTTCATTGGCAGAGGCTTGCAGAAAGCTGTCACAGCTGAAAACGGAATTTAGGAGCCCATTTTTGCTGGCAGAGTGCTTGGGCCATCATGGGTGCCCCTGACACGAGTGATGTTGAGCTGGCCATGCCCACCCTGGATGCACCCACCCTGGCTCCCCAAAGTAAAACAGAACCCTGACATGGCCCTCAATGAAATTGAGTTTGACACCCCTCAAAGAATTATCAGTAAGTGCTATACCAGACATAAGAACAATCAGGCTAAAAGAGAAGCCATGACCCAAGGTTTTATAGTTCTAGAAAAACAGTTCCAAAATTGTTTGTAAGATGCAGAATCTTAGGAAGAAGAAAAACCCAGCAACTGATCCCTCCCAGTTTAGTTGGTTCTCTCTAGAGAGATACTACACTTAGGAACCCCAAACCTGATATCTGATACATCTCAAAGTTCCAGTCCTATATTTTTCTACATGGAAGCAGCAGCTCTGCTTAGGCCTGAGAGGTTGAAGATTAGAAGTTAATCTAAAAATGTTATGGAGACTGGTCCTGCTTCAGCCCCTACTCCATGAGTCTTGGTTTACAACATATGCCAGTTTACCCATTCTTAATCCCTCACACCAGTGGTGGGATTCAAATTTTTTTACTACCAGTTCTGTGGGTGTGGCATGGCTTGGTGGGCATGGTTTGGTGGGGGTGGCAAGGAAAGGATACTGTAAAATCTCCATTCCCACCCCACTCCAGGGGAAGATTACTGCAAAATCCTCATTTCGTCCCCACTCCAGGGGAAGGTTACTGCAAAATCCCCATTTCCTCCTGATCACCTGGGACTTCGGAGGCAGAGAATAGATGGGGGCGGGGCCAGTCAGAGGCGGTATAGATGGGGGCATTTTTACTACCGGTTCTCCGAACTACTCAAAATTTCTGCTATTGGTTCTCCAGAACTGGCCAGAACCTGCTGAATACCATCTCTGCCTCACACTACATTATCTTCTCCAAATAGTTGGAGTTCATCAGTCTACTCTATAGCAATCTTAAATACCAGCCAGCATATTTCTTTGAGCACTTCCCAAGGTAAAGTTTTTCTATGCCTCAAGGAAAACCAATGAAGTTTTACAATCGGAACTCTATGCCTCAAGGAAAACCAATGAAGTTTTACAATCGGAACTCTACTTCTAACCTTCCAATTGGGAGAAATGGACAATTTACTTGTAGCACTGTGCTGTCTCTACATCAATAAGAAGGCATCCTATTGTCTCAACAGCATAAAAAGAACATTTTTGCTGCCAATTGCGTGAACAGTGTAAATGAAAAACTATTTAAGCTCCAAGAACTTAATTGCATTTTAATATCCCAGCCTCACAAAGGAATCAACTGTTGTCTGAAACTTAATCCAAAATTATACTTAATTTTTACAATAAAACCAATATGTAAAGTATACCAAATTTAAGATACTATTTATAAATAACATTTGTTATGTGCACATATCTAGCCGGGCACTGTGGTCCTTGATTTGCAGTATAGGACAAGAGTGAAATTAGAGAACTTGTTTCTTGAATACTCCTGGGAGAGGGGTCATAAACTAAGTAAAGTTCTCTCTACTACAACTGTGGAGATTGTTATGATATGTTTTTCTCTCTGATGTTGTGGTTTATGCGATTTAGAGAATATTTCAAGGAACAGCATTTATTTTAACAACTATCAGCAAATGGCTTTACGTAGAGTTAGGAAAATGCCACAGCACTCAACACTGCTGAAATGCAAGTAACTTTTAGAAGAAGAATATCCTCCATATCACACTATACAAGGAACAAAATAATAAGGATGTTGGTAAATGTCAAAGTGAATAGATGGTGAAGAACTGGAAAATCATTAACTACCAATGAAAATGAATAATTTGACCCTCTTTGTCAGCTAGCGCTATGCGAATTTCATCTTTCAGATGAATCCATAATAAGATGCTATTTTCTATTCAGGAAAGTTGCCAATTGCTTGAGATCTGCATAGCGTATTAGCAAAACATGAATGCTAAATACTTGAATGCTAATACATTATCATGGCAGGTTGCCAACAGAATTTCATTTTTCGCCTATGTTAAGCCTTGAGCATCAGGAAGTAAAAGATGACTTATGAGAGGGGATTGTATTTCTCATGCTTACAAATCTGGCAAGGTTGACCATAGTGAACATAATGATAAAAAGGATCAGTATTTATTCCTGTATTCATCAGCCTAAGGCCTATTAAAAATTTCAGGAAGGTTATCAGCACATCATTCTTGCATTTATGTACAGATGTTTGCTACTCTATCCAGCATTTTTATTCAAAAGGTTTGGAAAAACAAGATTCACAGAAAGGAAGGATAGCAGTGATCTGAATACATTACCATTTATATTCTACAAGAGTACAAACGTTTTCATGTAAAATCCTCATCTTACCCTTTTAGATTTTTCTCTTTTACAAGAGTAAAAAGCAAAAAAGACTCCTAAGACAAGCAGCCCATTCATCAACAGGTAAGAGTATTCAAGCATAACAACCAGAACTAGGTAAGAACCCAATTAATATTGGCTCAATTTTATAGCAGAATCTATGCATATCTGGGAGGTGACTTTTTCTGAAATTAGTGGAATTACTCCTAAAAGTATACTAAAATTTTAATTCTCATGTACCCATCAGCATTTTGCTGCATTACTAAGGCAGACAGAAATAGCAGAAGATAACTGCTGTTAGCAGAAGAAGAAAGAAAGGAAAGGCTATTAGCCTTTCAATTCAGGGCACCAGGATTTTCTAATACTAAGGATAGGGCCACTTTCAGAGCCCTTTCTTTCTTGGGGACTGTGATTCCAGTTCCAGAAATTGATTACATAATTCCCAGTCTGTTTAAGTTTTCTAAAACCTCCCCCAGCAAAAAATACAAGGGGAAAATCTAAGATAATTTTAGGTTCTTCCACTTTACAATATCAACCTAGTTAACAGTACTGCCCAAGTAAGTCAACATATTAACTGCTTCTCTGGTTTATATAAAATAGGTTCCCAAAGTCCATTAAATATAAACTTGAATATGAATGTGAACATTGAATGGATGGACGGACGGATGGACAGGAAGGCAGATATAACAATTGTAAAAGAGCCGTTATATATACGATTTGGGAGTTTGAAGGTGAGACCAACATTGAGAGTCAAGGTCGTGTTAAACAGAAGTGAAATACACTGGTTGTAGATTTCCAAATGCACATTTCGGGTCTTTTCCTGTGTAAGATTGAGAGTATTTTGGTGACGTTTCGACGAGGTCCCACTCGTCGAAACATCGCCAAGATACTCTCAATTTTACACAGGAAAAGACCCGAATACACCAGAACTTGCATACCTCTACCCGTGAAAATCTACAAATATATATATATATATATGTGTGTGTGTGTGGGGGGTGTCTTTGGTTATTCGGGTCTTCTCCCACGTAAAATTGGAAGTATCTTGGCGACGTTTTGACAAAGTCTCATTCGTCATCTTCAGGCTGGTGTTCTCGGCTTCGTGCTTCCAGGAGCAATGTGAGATCGCAGCTGTCTCTTCCTTTTAACTGCTAGTGGGGGTGTGAGCTGATTGGGTGGGAACTTGGCTGTGTTCTGATTGGGTGGAGGTGTGTTCTGATTGGTTAGGGGCTTGGCTGTGCTCTGATTGGATGGGGGGGTTGGTTGTGCTCTGATTGGCTGGGGATGTGTTCTGTTTGGGTGGGGGCTTGGTTGTGCTCAGCTTAGTCTGAGTTGCAGGGGGATTTGAGCTGGTGAGCTGTGTTGTTGTTGTTTGGCTTCATGTTTGTGGCCGTGCGAGCTCTTCATGGTGGGTGTCAGTCTGCTTCATGTATGGATTGGAGGGGTTTAAAGTGGCTAATGATGCAGCTGTGGTCTGGCTTCTGGTCCTTGGTCGTGGCTCATTATCAGTGTGGGTTTGAGTCTGCTTTCTGCGTGGATGTGTGGTGGTGACATCCTGTGTGGCTCTCGTGAGTGTGGGTCTGGTGTCAATCGTCGTGTTAGGGACTGGTTTGTCAATAAGGGTGGGTTTCCAAATGGCTGGTAGGCGGGAGGTATCGTCTCGTTTGTTCATGCTGTGTGGGCGTTTTTCTATCTCGATGGCTTCTCTGATTATTCTGTTGTTAAAGTGTTCAGTTTTGGCGATAGTTCTGGTCTTTTTAAAGTCAATATCATGTCCTGTGGCTTTAAGGTGTTGGACCAGGGAAGAAGTTGGTTCCTCTTTTCTGACTGAGACTGAGTTCTTGTGTTCTTCTATGCGTGCACTTATTCGTCTGTTGGTTTGTCCAATGTATGTAGTGGGGCAGGCGGTGCATGTGATTTCATATACTCCTTGATTTTCTAACTCAATTTTGTCTTTGGGGTTCCTTAGGATGGTGGATATTTTTCGGTTTGTGCAGAATGCTGTTTTGATGTTATGTTTGTGGAGGATTTTGCTTATTCTGTCTGTGGTGCCTTTTAGGTATGGGAGGAGGGCTTTGCCGTTTTCTTGTTCTCTGTCTTGGATTTTAGTGGGGGTTTCTTTTTGATCTTTAGTGGGGTGATCTTATTTCTTTGGAATCCATTGGATGTTAGTACGTCAGTGAGGGTGTGTAGTTCAGTTTTTAGGTGTTGTTCGTCAGCTAAGCGTTTTGTTCTGGAAATGAGTGTCTTGGCTACAGAGTTGATCTGGGCAGGGTGGTGGTGTGAGAGTGCGTGCAGATAGCGGTTTGTGTGTGTTTTCTTCTGGTAGATAGTGTGTCCTAGGGAGCCATTGGATTTTCTGTAGACTAAGACATCCAGGAAGGGAAGTTGGTTGTTCGCTTCTGTTTCCATGGTGAACTGTATTTTGGGGTGTAGGCTGTTGAGGTGTGTGAGGAACTTGTCCAGTTTTTCTTTCCCATGTGGCCAGATTATGAAGGTGTTGTCCACATATCTGAGCCAGAGTTTGGGTTTGTGATCAGATTTTTCTAGAGCTTGGGTTTCAAAGTATTCCATATAGAGGTTGGCAATGACAGGTGAGAGGGGTGATCCCATGGGTGCTCCTTCTGTTTGTTTGTATTTCTGTCCATTATAGATGAAGTATGTGTTGGATAGGCAGTGGTTGGTCAGATCTAAGATGTGCTTGGGGGGGTTATATTTGTTTTGGATAACTGTCAAGGCTTCTTTGATTGGTACTTGGGTGAAGAGGGATATGACATCGAAGCTCACGAGTAGGTCACTGGGCTGTAAGTTTTGTTGCTTTATGATGTCTATGAACTGGAATGAGTTTTTTACGTATGAGGTGATGGATTCTGCATAGGGGTGTAGTTGTTTGGTGAGAAATTTGGCTAGGTTTTGTAGAGGTGAGCCTATGGAGCTGACTATGGGTCTAAGTGGGGTTCCTTCTTTGTGTATCTTGGGGAGACCATAAAGCTTAGGGCATCTGGATGATTTCTCTCTGGGAATGATTCTTTGCTGAATCTCTTAGCTGATGGGGGAGGCTTTTATTTTGGATCTGGTGGTTTTTTCCAGGTAGGTGGTGGGATCTGTGTTTAGGGGTTTGTATATGGAGTCTTGCAGTAGGTTGGTTAATTTGGTTTGGTAGTCAGAGTGTTCATAACCACCGTGGCATTGCCCTTGTCTGCTGGTAGGATTATTATGCTGGTGTCTTCTTTCAGATTAAGTAGTGCTGTTTGTTCCTCTTCAGCGAAGAGATTCAGCAAAGAATCATTCCCAGAGAGAAATCATCCAGATGCCCTAAGCTTTATGGTCTCCCCAAGATACGTTTATTGACAAACGAGTCCCTAACATGACGAATGATACCAGACCCACACTCACGAGAGCCACACAGGATGTCACCACCACACATCCACGCAGAAAGCAGACTCAAATCCACACTGATAATGAGCCACGACCAAGGACCAGAAGCCAGACCACAGCTGCATCATTAGCCACTTTAAACCCCTCCAATCCATACATGAAGCAGACTGACACCCACCATGAAGAGCTCGCACGGCCACAAACACGAAGCCAAACAACAACAACGCAGCTCACCAGCTCAAATCCCCCTGCAACTCAGACTAAGCTGAGCACAACCAAGCCCCCACCCAAACAGAACACATCCCCAGCCAATCAGAACACAACCAACCCCCCATCCAATCAGAGCACAGCCAAGCCCCTAACCAATCAGAACACACCTCCACCCAATCAGAACACAGCCAAGTTCCCACCCAATCAGCTCACACCCCCACTAGCAGTTAAAAGGAAGAGACAGCTGCGATCTCACATTGCTCCTGGAAGCACGAAGCCGAGAACACCAGCCTGAAGATGACGAATGAGACTTTGTCAAAACGTCGCCAAGATACTTCCAATTTTACGTGGGAGAAGACCCGAATAACCAAAGACCTACATACAAACACCCGCGAAAACCTGAGAATATATATGTGTGTGTGTGTGTGTGTGTGTATGTGTGTGTGTATGTATTTATGTATGTATATATATTGGTCATACAGATTAGCTGACTGTACAGAAAGCCATTATATATGCATGCATTCATGCATGTATGGATTAACATGTACAATGTGTGGAAGAAACAATGAGGCCTTCCCTTTTTTTTCAGCAGCTCTAAAATAGATTGTTGGTTATCCATTACTGTTAATGGCAGACAGCTAGCCATATTAGCCACTAGTAGGGAATCCTTGCTCTCTTTCTTTAGAAACTTCTGTTCACACCAGTCAACCCCCCCTAATTTTTATCAGGATTGCTGGATGATGTAGGAAGCAATGAGGCTTCCATCTTATTGCAAAATGATACTGGATTAGTTAGATGTCTTGTGAAGAACTAACCATTGGGGCTAATGGAAGGAGAAGCAGGTAACTTAGTGTGTGGCTTTTTGGTATTCTGTAGTCTATATAAATGCAGTCTCAGGCAAAAGCATCAACTTTCCAATTCATCATAGAGAAAAATAGTTTCCGTTTTTGCCAGTAAGAGTGGCCAAGAACATAATATGGCTATCACATGACAAATGGACTATTCAACTCTGTCCTATATCCTAATCTTTAAAAACAAATTATTTCCACTTTTACATATAGACTGCTCTGAATTAAATTCAACTCCTTGAGGTTTTGAAGAGATATGCCTTTCTCCCACAAATGCAATTCATAAAATAGCCCTTCAAATGTTTGGTATAGATCAGAGGTAGGTTTCAGCAGGTTCTGACCTGTTCTGGAGAACCGGTAGCGGAAATTTTGAGTAGTTCGGAGAACCGGTAGTAAAAATGCCCCCATCTATTCTCTGCCTCCCAAGTCCCAGCTGATCAGGAGGAAATGGGGATTTTGCAGTAACCTTCCCATGCCCACCAAGCAATGCCACACCCACCAAGCCACACCCACAGAACCGGTAGTAAAACAATTTGAAACCCACCACTGGTATAGATCTAGATGCTAATACAGAATATATAACTTTTGAACAAGTGTTAGGAGTTTTATCTGAGACAGATACTGATCTTTCTAATTCAATATTCTCTAATACAGTAACTTTGCTGCCTAAGGTTTTACAGAAATATTTTTTTCTAATTCTGTGGAACTTAGCTTGGGATTTTCTTGCCTTTTACCCTATGACTGAACCACATCAATTCCAATTTAAGTAGTAGGACCATTCAGCTATTGACTGAAGGATGCAATATTTCATTTTCTACAGCAGCATCTTATTTATCAAGGACTGTTTTTTTTTAAAAAAAAAACCCTGAAATCCTACACTGCAGCCGTACAAATCCTAACTATAGAAAACGTACTCAACAGCATTCCTCAGGAATTTAATAATACAGCAGGTTCAATCCGTCATCCTGACATGATATACTGCATAGCCATTACTGAGAGGCTTCTGTAATTAAAACTCAAAAGAAAAGTTACTCTTTCACTCTTACATTTTTTTTTCATAGAAAACCATTTAGAAATGAATAGGTACCTGTAACGTGTTCATATACTCCATATCATAATTACAAAATGAACAATAGTACAATTGTTTACTTGTCATTTTAATTGTTTCTTAATCATGACATCCTGCTGCCCAATGGAATCTGGGAATGAAGCTTATTTCACTTGGTGTGTTTGCGATGTGCTTTAAAAGTGCCTTTAGCTATTTAGGCTGCTATTTTTAGTTGATTTAATTTAGGATTACTTTAAGGAAAAAAATCTTTTAAACAACTAGAACATTGCTGAATTTTTGTGGATAATGTCTTGGGTTAAAATACAATTTATATAGGTGAAACTGGATACTTCATGCCATTTTCCCTACCTGCTAGGTTGCATTTCATTCCATTCCATTGCAGCTTATTCTGTTCAGGAATACAAAACCTGCAACAGAATTCAGGCAAAATGCTCTGAAGTATACATATTTCTTTAGATCCAAATTCATTTTTACCAATAGTCTCCTTTATAGCTGATGGGAAAATGGAGTACAGATTGGAAGGGCTGTATGTGTAACTATTGCTTAGGATGGTTTCATGAAATGATCTGAGGAGAAAGCGATGTACTTATTTAAACAACTCTGCTTTAGGTTATTAAGCTGTTTAGGTTGGCTAATTAGTGCTTCAAAATAAAACCTCAAAATTTAATTCGCTTAGTAAATTATTTATGTCATCCATCACAAATCTGATGATTCAGTAATTGACGCTGACAAATTTTAGTAAATCTACTAGGGTTACAGCAATTTGGTGCAGAGCCAGGAACATGATTTCACCTTCACCAATATTAAATGTTAACGCAAAGAACTGCCTTAATGGACAGCTCAAAACTGGATGAGCAGAGCCATTAAAATGATATACTGCAGTTTGGCAGCTAGGTTAATGCATACTTTTTCCTTATGTTTCAGTCTCTCTGGGCCCGTTCGTACACTCACTTATTCTTTTCATAGTGGAGTAAAAGGCGCATGGGAGCTTTTGGGAAGAAAAAGGAATCTGTAAGTTACACCCTTTGCATACAGATATTCACAAGGAACTTACGTTGTGTACAAAGCAATTTGTCCATTTGAGAACAAAATGGGGAATATATTAACCAGTCACTGATTTTAACTGTATGAATACCTATATTCATATATGCAGCTATGTAATTCTGAAACAAAAGCACAAAGAGAATCAAGACCCAAACCCAGAAAACATAAATATCCAGAAAGATCCCTAAGGATCTGTCACTCTATTGTAATATATAGATACATTTGCAGAGACAAGCTGCCAATAAAGTAAGAATGAAGTAAGAATTTATCCTGAAGTAGTACTATTATTGTACAGCCCAGTAATAACCAGTCATTTAGCAATTATTTGAAGTTATGATGGACGTCAAAAAAGGTACCGTATTTTTTGCTCCGTAAGATGTATTCCCCCCCCAAAATGGGTGGAAATGTCTGTGTGTCTTTGTTGAATAGCAGCCGGGATGAGGGGTTCTTTTACAGTGCTGAACCCCTCCTCTTCTGACTTTGTCATTGCCCACCTCTTCTGTCTCTTTTCCGCAGTGCAGGAGTCAATAGGCAGTGCTGGCACATGAGAGGACACCTATCTGTGGTCCTCTCAGGCTCCGCCTGAATTTTTTTTTGTCTTGTTTTCCTCCTCTAAACCTCAGTGTGTCTTATGGTCAGGTGTGTCTCATGGAGCGAAAAATACAGTACTTATGAGTCAAATTTGAAGTTCTGACACTTGCTTTGCAAGTGACCTGCGTTTATGGCCTTTTCCGGCAAAAAATGCCCATTCCAAACAATGTGTTCTCAAATCAAATCTTAGAACATATTTGACATAAGGCTGTGCTTTTTATGATACAAGATCATAAAAAAAAATCTGCTTCAGATCATATTTGGGATTGTGACTGTATCAAAAGAATGTAAAAACTCATTATAAATAATTGGACAGTAAATTTTCAATGTTAGGAAAATGGCAGCAGGAAAGTTGTGTTTGTTCAACTGTCCATTCAGTTAAGATTTACCTTACCCTAGAAAGTAGGACAAGACTGCTGCCCCTTCTCTCCCCTCCTCCTCTCTGCAAATTGCTGTCTGGCATATCCTGCCTGTTTATCTGTTCCCAATCTTCCTCTCTTCCCTTGCCTCTCTTTCCTTCAAACACTGCACCTACTGATACTTTAATTCCGCATAACACTGTTGAGCAAATTTTGCTAGATCAATTGAAAAAAAACAAAACTCAGATCCACTAATCAAAACTTTGCGAAGTATTGTTAAATTTCAAATAAACATACATTTCCAAGGAATTACTATATATAGTTTTACTGATGTCAAGCCTAATTCTTAAAAAGGGTTAGCTATAAAACAGAGATGGTGCAAAGAATGTCCATAGAATACTATGCTTAGGCATTAGGGCTGGATAAATGCTTCAAAGAGAGAACCAATTTGGCACAGTGGTTAAAGTGTCAAGCTAAAATTGGGAGACTGTGAGTTCTGGTCCTGCCTTAGGTAAGAAGTTGGATGGGTGATCTTGGTCCAATACCTCCCTCTCACTCCTAGGAGGGAGACAATACCAAACCTCTTCTGAAAGGAGTAAACACTGACTTGGAGATACAAAACAAACAAAACCCACCTACCCCAAACCCTCACTTATAAAATGAACTTCACATCACCCGGTACTGGTTATGAAGCAGCTCTTTTCCAATTGTTAAGAGAGTTACTTCTTGAGAGTTCTTGAGACTTGACGGACCACTCTAAAGCTGTGCCTGGCTATGTCACTTAAGCCTTGCAATCCACACAGATGGAACTTCATATGTACTCCTTTTTGTTGCAAACGACTTCTTTAGTTTTATTATACATACATATGTATAATGGTATATATTGTGTGACTATTACATGCAGGTTGTTAGACATTTAATTCATACACAGACACACACTGTATGTATGTATGTATGTATGTATGTATGTATGTATGTGGAAGATTTCATATAGCCCTAAAATCTAGCAGCTGGCAATTTGGTCTAGAGCAGAGGTGAGGAATTGGCCACTATTATTAAGTGGCAATCAAAGAGATATAGGTCAATATTATTAACAACTACTACTAACTACAAGAACAGAGACGGAAAAGCAATATTTTGGAAATATTTCATGAATGGTTCCCATACAAGAAAGGATAATGATATAATTTAACAAGCAGCACGGAGTGCTATCTATAACTCTCCCCAATAGTTGTGTCAATAAACTGGGGTCCTCATCGACTTTTGATGCTGATTACCATTTGTTTCTTGCCTTCTCTCTCTTACTTCCACTAAACAACACTGTTATAGAGATTACCTCCTCAGCTACAGATTTAGCAGAAACTCTTTAAGAATGTCCTCTGTAGTTATAGCACATCTAGCTATGACATTTTCTTTTATCATTTTAGATGGCAGATAGAAAGCCTTGGGTTCACACAAGCTTGTAGCTTTATGATCTCTGGGTGAATATTGCAATATTTTCTTGGCAGATAATGCAGTAATTCATGACTGACAATTTTTATTTGTTATTGACTTCGTTCCAACTGAAATTAATCATAATCAAGATCCAACTGAACAATTAATCTTGTCTATGTTATACTCCATTTGTTTCAAAGAACCTTAGTCATAACTCATTTTAGCTAACCTGAGGCTGATATATTTTCATGTATGACTTTTACTGTGCTATTCTTATTGGTTTTATTTTAAATTTTCTATGATTTTCCCTTTATGTTTATATTTTTAGAATCAGTCAAGCAAACTAGAGATTGGTTTGCTTGACATAATTCAAAGAATTATGTCTCTAATTCTAACATTAGCCCAAAGTCAAATCTCTTTTAGAATTTAAGAGAAATTTCCAAACATCAAGGACATTCCAAAAGAAGTTGTAGCCTAGGGTTTTTCAAACTGTTTTTCCTGGAACTCTTGATGTGATTCCATAGGACCAAGAGGAGCAGGAAGAAGGAGAGTCAAGGTATCCAAAGCAATTTTTCTAAGGAAAAACAATCTAATCCCAGTCATTGTACACTGATTTGTTTGTTTGGGGATATATTAATATTCCAAGTAATTTTTAATCTTTGTACATTAGAAATATTATTTTATATTCATAATATCAGTTTGTTTTTCATACTTCAAAATAATAAATAAAGGAGCTTTCCTGGTTGGTAATTGGAGCATCCATTTTTGTAAAATTCAAATTATTTAAATACATACATTTGATTACATAAATTACAACCCTTTTAGTTTTATTGCCAAATTTCTATCTCTAGACCTTTGCCTCTTTATCAGGGTTCTGGGATTTTTTAAAATTAAGGTTACCCTGAAAGCCTCTGTTACATGGCAACTTTTGCTTTACAAAAAATAGCACATTTTCTTTTATCAAAGCTTATTTGATAATCTTTAGACTTTAAACCAGAGATCCCCAAACTCCAGTCCATGGACCGGCAAAGACTCTGGCATGCCAGCAACTGTGTTGCATAAACAACCAAAGGGATGCAAGCAATATGCAAAACCACACTCCCTCTGGTCCACAGAAAACCCTTTTTCCACGGCACTGGTCCCTGATGCCCAAAAGGTTGGGGGCTGCTGGTTTAGACAATTGATTCTACATGCATTTGAACAGACAGCAAAATAAGGTGTAGATAACTTTAGAAATTTATACTATGCAGAATAGCCATTGTGAAGTTCATATAAAGGAAATAAATGAATACCAGCAAATGACTGATGAAATACGCAGTTTAGGTTGCATGATCTCTGTGACTGTGAACACTAAATAATTATATACAATTGGCATAAAATCTCTGCCTAATTGTGTTAAGTGTCACTTTAAACCCTAACATGACCTTCAAGTCAACATGATTTAGTGAATGTTAAAACTGCATTTTCATTTTTGACAGTAATGAGATTATTTTTCAGACAAAGCGTAAGACCTTATCTAACACTGAATCATTACATGATAAGCAACCAAACATAAGTACTGTAAAAATAAATATACAATTGCTATTTAAATGTCTCTTGCTTAAGATATTAGATATTTATACTCTACGGGCTGAAATATTTATGTAAAGATCAAATAAAACTGCATTCCAAAGGCAACATTTATTAAAGTTTTTATCAAACTGTTCCTACACAAAGGAGGCATCCACACTTAAAAGATAGAGAGTACTAATCTATTTGCATTCTGTTATGATGTCAGTGTCACCTGGAACAACAGGTCTCAAAAACATTAGTTTCAAAGTATTGTATAAGAAAGGTATTTCGAAAGCTTGAAAGCATAAATATATGTTAATAAGATGTTAAACTACCCATATTTTAAAATAAAAGTTTTGCATATTGGAATTTAAAAGATTTTGTAATAAGATTGAACATAATATATTATTATGATGCTAAATGAGCTAGCTGACAAAAATTTCATTGTGCTATTGCTTATAAGGAGTACTAGTATTCTAGTCTTAGCAGCTGTTATTCCAGTAATAATTTGCATTTGATGCAGAAAGAACGTAATAGTTCAGTACTTAATTGCTTGAAGAATGGAGCATAATAAGTATTGCCATTTCAGTAACTTCATGCAAACTGTATTCTATTGTTAAGTGTATTAAGGTGGCTACATCAAGCAGCGAATTCTGGGGCACAATAAAAACACCAAAACTGTTACTTAATTGGTGTCCGATGCAGGGAACCAGAATGACACAGTGAAGTTTCTTTATTGCTACTCGCCCATTTATAGGAAGTGCATTCTTCTGGGAACAACCTGATAAGGGATCCTGGAATTTGGAGGGTGGTGGTGGGGAGGGTTCAAGTCTCCATTGCTTCCTCCTCTGCAGGGATTTCAAGCTAGCCAATCTCTTAACTCCTGACCAATCTAGCTGCAGATTCTGCCACAATTGGTCCATTTTATCTTTATTGAGGGCAATGCTTTTGGTCTTGGGTGTGAAATTAACAGGTGTCAATATGCTGTGCTTAGGTGGTGAAGTTACAACTTTGCTTGAATCTCAGGCCAGAAGCTAAATAGGCAGATCTGACAGACTATCACTTTATGGCAGCCAAGAAACATGAGTCTGAACAAGACTGAGTTCAGGTAATGAGGAGATAGATTTTGGAGGGTGCCTAATTGAAGAACATGTTGCAGCTACTATGGGCTAAGCAAGGAGACGATCAGCACATCACCTTGAAAAGAGAAACATAATGTTCTTGCTCAACTTCAAAACATGCCAGCTTCTGAGGTTATATAAAAACAACTTCCAAGCCCTTGCCCTCCAAACAGTTGAAATTGCTCCTAGCTCTTCATTTTGGCTAATCTTGACCTTTGTACCGACTTGTGGAATTCTTTGATACTGACATCCTGGTTTGTTGCAGGGAACTCTTTCTTCTCCTAGCAGGTACCTCATATTACAAGGCAAGATATGGACCTTTTAAAGTCTTAAGTGCTCTCCGGTTAATTACTCACTTGACACAATTATCAGAAATAAACCACAGTTTATAAAAGTATTTAACCTATTGTCCACTGCAATACTAACTATACATACTATAGCAGAATTTTCTCTGAATATTTGGGTTTTCTCTTTTCTTTCGTTTTTACTTTTTAATACAATGGAATCTTAGAAACAAAATTACATAAAGAGCTTTGGGTTTATATAATTTGTCCATTAACAGGATTCCCCAAGGACAGAATGGGATCAAATTTGGTGGTGGTGGCGGCAACAATAAGTCAGAAAAAAGAATACAGAGTTTCAATGTAGGATGAGATTAGATGGGACTATAGAGGAAAAAAAATATGGAGAAAAAAAATTGTCTAATGCTTTCCAATGGGAGAGTCATTGGGTAGCAGGTTGGAAGACTGCTGACCATCCAATTATGAAGCTCCACCTTCCCTAGTAGCATGAGCCAAAGTGGAACTGCTATTAAGGGAAAAAATCTGTAAGAATTCTGCATGCTTCCCCTACTTATTGTGCTTTAGCAATAATTAATGATATTTAATGGATGTGGCCCTATTGTCTTCAGCATATCTACTGAGAATGGTCTCTCTGTGTTTGCGTGCATCCCGGGGGTGATTATCCATGGGATATTAAAAGGTACTTCATAATAACTTCCCATGATACTACTAAAATGTGTGGCTTATGAATTAATGAATAGTGAGGTAAAAATAACTATACCAATCCTTAGTATAGGCAAGTATTTACTCTGTGAACCAACCTAATTCTAAATTATATACTTAAATTCTTATGGAGTTATAAATTAAGCTACACATATGACAAAATAAAATTATCATGTAGGAGTTTTCATTTTTTTCTGCCCAAATTATTTAGGTACTAATTTTACTTGGCATTGAATTTAGAATTCACTGTTTTATCGATGTTAATACGCTGGTGAAATTTCTTCTTATTCTTTGTTAGGCATTGATTTTAGAATTTTATTCCTGAAGTGGTTAACACTGAATTTCTATTTTTTTTTAATTTTAGAAGGGCATTTAAGAATTAAATATTTTCAAGTATTCAAATTGATACTAAAAGAAAAGGATACCATGGTCTTGTTACCTGAGTTACTTCTTTCCATTCCTCCCATCCTAGGATCCTTCCACCCTCCCCTTTTCGTTTTCCTACCTATTTATATTCTATATCAATGATAAAAGGAACTGATTTGGACAAAATGTCTCTCAAAGAGATTTCAAATCCTTTCCTATCCAAACATCCTATTTATTGAAAATATCTTCTGGGAGAAAATGCTGACTTGTTAAGAACTTGCTTTAAATATTCATAATGGCATAAAATAATGAAGCAATTCATTCTAAAATACTTACACTGAAATCTTATTCTATTCAACAAGCTTGCTATGTCATTTTTTAAGGAATTCAGTATTACTTTCTGAAAATTTGTCTTATTTCTTTTGGAATTACGTTAATTTATGTTTTATATTTATAGACAGAAGTTGTATCTCCCGGGAGTTTATTCCAACCCATTAATATTGTCATTCTAAATTATCAATGAATCAGCCCCTGAGAAACCTGGGGGTCATTACCTCATATTCTTGGGAAAATTTCAGGTTGTCATTTGCCTTCAGTCTTTCAATGTGATCTGCAAGTTCCAAAATAGGTATTGGTGGGTGGCTAGCCATACCTGTTAAAGTAGAAAAAAGATGAAATTGAAAAATAATGAAAAACAAGTACTAATATTCAAATTTTAAAAAATATAACAATTAAAATGGCTATAAAATGTGTAAATAGTAAAGATGTTTTAAGGTGATAGAAGCAGGCATATAGTTTAGTCACTCAAAGCAAGACATGCTCTGAAGCCAGATTACTAAACAAAAATTTAAAAAATCAAGCAATTTTCCCAAACAACCATTCTCTAGTGTTAGAATGACTATATACATATATATTTATATATATTATAATAATGTAAATGTATATATAAATATATCTTTACACACACATATATTATTCCAAAGCTTAATGGTTAGCTAAGAGCAAAGAATGAGATAGTTAGACCTTATATTCATTTTTCTTTGAATAATGATTCTTAATGTCATATATAATCCCTTGTCTTGAACTGTGTGAAATGGAAATGGTGTTGGATTTAGGTGAACAGAACGTGAATCGAGGGCAAGGAGAAACCAATCAAAGAGTCCTAAAGAGTTAGAACAGTTGAGACAAAAGAACTTATGAGGAAATCTAACTTAAAGAATGTAGGTTACCAGGGTAACCAGAGAAACTTGGTCCTGCAAAAAGAGATTTCAAAAATAAAACAGGGGAAGAAAAAAACTCATGTGTAATTATAAAATTGAATGAAATGAAATAAATGAATAGCTTGGTTCTTAAGAAAGTAATTATTGTATTTCAAGAATTGGAGAAGTTGATTAAGACAAAGAATAATCTAATGATTTTTCAAAACATGTTACAAAAATTTAGGACATTCACATGCAGCTATGGATAGTCAGAGTAAACATGCATTGCAGCAACATGAACAACAGTCAATAAAGACAAGATTGTACATCAGACATTTAAAGCTTCAAAAATGTTTCCACTAGTAGCAGATTGTAGTGGCAGGGGTTGTACAGAATAAGTTTTGTGAAACACAAACATGCAGTTCACCCTACTTTCTCAGAGAAAAGATAAAAATTTCAACCCCGTCCCTTTATCAACCCCCAGAGATTACCTACAATCTACTTCAGGTGTAAACATCTTTGTCTACAGATGGAAAAACAGTGAACATTGAGAAGGGTCAGGGAAGGAATGGAGTGGGATGAGATGGGATAGAAAAGCAACAGGGTAAATTGGAGAAAGGGGCAAAATGGGGTCAACTAGCATGATCTGCCGAGCTAAAGATTTTAGCAAATCCACAAGTATTTGCTCAAATGTGTCTATTTTTTCAACTGCTCATGGTGGATGAGTTTCCACCCATTCAATGTATTTCCCATATTGTAAGCTTGCCTAGAATAGCTTGTTGTAAGGAGACATAAAATTGGCAAGAGTTTTAAACTAGCAAACCCCAGAAGTACGGACATTATGTGTAAACAAAAGAAAGATGGCAACTGAAAGGAGGAGTGGGGGGGCTCAAGCTGGAAGCCATATTTTCCACAGGTCAGGCTGTTTCATCACTGCAACTTTGAAAGATGTATTCTACAAAAGATAGTTTGCATGATGCTACACAGCTTTATGTGTCATGATCAGGAAATGATGATATAAAGATATAAATTACATTTGCTATGTCCTTACTAGGATTATAGAATTCCTGGCTTAATAAAGGAAAGGTCATCACCAGCATGTCATTTAAATCCTGCTGGTGGTATTGAAGATAGCACTACAGAAGATAATATGATGTGGCAGAACTAATTAGATACATAACAGTTCTTTTGATTGTTTGGTAAGCATATGAAGTGCCCACACATTATGGAAACTACTTTCAGAAAGGAAAACAACAATGTTTTTATTAATTTGGGAGATGTTTTAGTATTTCTCATATCTTCATATGGATTATTTAATCTGGGTGATTTGTTTTAGAAATAGCCAACACATTTTTTAAATCCAGTTCGAGCATCCCAGTGATACAATATAGAAAGAAAGACAAAAAAAGGCACAAGAAAATGCTAGGCTTATTCAGAGATGGAAGTTGAATAATGGAACATCTAAAACAGTGAACAGAGAAAATAATAGACAAAGATGTTTAGACCTTTTCGAGCGAATCGTGGGAGAGAGTTATTATCATATAAGGATTGAGTGGTAGTTTGGCTAGAGAGGGAGGACACAGAGCCAATCAGGGAGGCGTAGGGGACTGAATTACTGCTCAAAGCTGTAAAAAGTAAAGCCAATTGGAAATGGGAAAGAAATTAGTAACAGCAGTACACCATCATATTAAGTCAGTTTTTACAGAGACCAAGGTACTATTCTGCATGCACAATACAATGTGGACATTCAGAACTGAGAAAGAGACAGAAAGGTCAGACTAGCCTAATTTGTTCATATACAGAACCAAACAGCTGTATTAGTGGATCATATTATAGCAGAACTGGATCTCAATACTCAATTTTATATTATTGAAAACAGAGACATCATTGATATGAAATAATTGGTAAGTTATAAATAATAAGCCTCGAATGCAGGCTTATACAGAAATAACAAAATCTTCAATGGTGCTCACTCTTTAGTAGAGATAAGTTGTCCAAGATGTTAAAACCATGTCCCATGATTTTAACTGTTTTTATTGTATCCATATTGAAACATCTCAGACAAGAATTCCTTCTGTATTTTTCTATTTATATGAACATTATCCTTCTACAGGGAGACATTTGATTCTTATCAAAACGTGGTACACAATTTGTTCACTTGTTTAAGCAGAAGGAATAAGTTTATTTAAGAAGAAAACTAAACCACTTCTAGAATCAATCATCTATTATTATTATGTTTACGAGTTACATAAAATGATGCCTTTTCTTGAATTTCACAATAATCTCATCAAAGGAAAAAAGCAGAAAAGTAGTACAAGTGTGTGCGGTTTTCTTTCTTTCTTCTTTCTTTCTTTCTTTTCTTAAATTTCTACCTTTTATTTCATACCCACTGTTTATTTATCATTTATACATTCTAAAGCATACTGCATACAGATGAGTATAATTTATAGTTATTTAGCTTTAAAATGAATTTGCTTTTTTGCTATACAACTGCAACTAAAGGCCAAATTATGGTCAAGAAATTTCAACTGGTAATGGGCTTCTGCATTCAAGAGTCCATTTTAACTTAAATACTGTAGAATACAGATGGCTTGATGTTATGAATCTGGAAAGCATCCACTGTTGATGCATATTTGCATGACAATGTATCCTAAGAGCATTTTTATTAACAGATATGGGTGGAACAGCATATGCCAATGTTTTCTTCCCTCCATACTGCCCCATTATATTAAAAGAGAGAAGGGAAAATATAAATCAAACAACACAGAAATGGAAATTATGTAGCCCTGGTGCAAGCCACACAATAGCAAAAACATGCATGTATCAGATTTCATTGTCAAGCTTCCCATTTGCACTGGTATATTAGAGATACAGTATTCTTCATTTACTAGCTACATTTATTCTCCGGTGGTACATGCTTCTGAAGAAAGTGATAATTTTATAATGCACATAAAGAAGCTATGATATACGCAAACAAAAGCACACGAGCAGTAGCAGCATTCTTGTCATTCATCTCAAGGATTAAAAATGCTACATTTTCACAGTTGCTCAGCTTCCCATGGGGAACAAAAGTAAGAAAGCAAATACACCTTAAGAACAGGTTCACTGAAGATGGGTTTAATGGATATATATCGTCTCTTGGGGTTAAGCACCTTACTGATTATTTTAGAAAACATCATGATGTTGTCTTAAATTCTTCCCCAGCCTATTATAAACTACTCCACCTTTAACCTTACCACCTTATGCTATATGAACAATCAGAGATGCTTGCTATATAACACAGATTCTGATACAGTCAAAGGCTAGGTTCTGGCCACCTTTTATTGGCCCCTTTTGGCTGCTGCAAGGATGCTCCCTTGCATTCAGGTTGCTGGGGACCTCCCTTAATGGCTACTTTAGTTTTGAAAGCAAAAAGAGAGTGAGGATATCTGGTTCCATATAGGTGTCTGCCTGCATAATGCTTGACCAGGGCTTTGCAATGCATAGGTCAAATGTTATCAAGACTGCTTATATACATGTGTCTAAAAGACACATGTCATCTCTGAAAAGACCATTAGGCTTGGGTAAAAAAAAAAGGGTCCCCATGGCATAGCAGCATTGATTTGTTCTTCTGGCTTCATTCAGCACTGCTCTTTTGACAGGGTGTTTTTTTTTTCTTTTACAATAAAGAGAAACAGGTAGAGTAACATCATGGACAGATTAAGACTTTATATTTATCACCCTCAAGAGGATGGACATGTCCAAAAATAGACATGTATCTGTTGCTGCTAGTTGCATGGAGCAACAATTGCATGGAGTGACTTGTAGAATGGGACAAAGCTGCCATATATGCCCCGTTTTATATATTTTGGTATCTGCTTGTTACATAAGTGACTTTGCATATGGACATGACTGGAAGAAACAAAGAAAGATAACAGAAATGCTACAGTTATTACATCTGATCAAGGTTGTGATCAAGGTTTTGTTTAGAGATGACTGGATCAATATGTACAATCTCAAGCCTACTGCTCATGGATTCATTTGACATAGATTTAATATTAAGAAGAAGAAGAGGTTTATTAATTAATAACTTAAAACTTTAGGAATGAGCTTTTCTTTTGGCTCTTTTTTGATTTTACATTTTTTAAAATTAAATAACAGTTGTGCTGCTGCAAATATAAACAATATTAAAACAATCTGATTACTTCCACCAGCAACTTTTGCAATGTTTCTTTTTGAATCTTTTTTCTGTGATTTTCAATTATAATGGAACCAAACTCCTATCATCTATAATGGGTATAAGCCCCAATAATGAAAAAGCTGCAGTTCATGATATGCTCCAAAATTTAATGAAGGTTCCTTTCAAGGAAGAGACTGAGAAAGTCATTTGAAAATTCTCCTTCCTGTAGTCATAAAATACCACATCAAATTGCAAAAGAGATAATGAGAATTTGGATATTTACTCCTGCAGTATGGTCTCGACCATATCTTCTGTGAATACAAAACTGAATCCATCTTAGAAATTTTTGAATAGACACAACTCAATTGGATTGTCTTGTGCCCTTTTACTAAGCTATTAGTTCTATTCAGATATTTGAAACCAGTATAAACCAATATCTGGTTACTTCTGAAGAGTTAGAAGAAGAAGTAGTATATATTGGACATTTTCCCTATTCATATGGACAGAGAGGCCTTTACATTTATCACGCTAACTGTGACAAAGAAGAACAAAGGGCAAATTTATTGATTATATTCTCCTTTTACCTTTTCATATGTTGGTTAAGTGACTTTCTTAATGTCTGAAAAGCAATTTTCAATTCATTTTGTTAAAAACACAGGTACTATATGGAGGAAGTTTGTGCTGATTTACTCATTGAAAACATTTGTACAGTGTTTCCCATTAAAAAGTCTCAAAGTGCTCAAGTTTAAAAATCTCAAATTGTGTTGAATTTCCTGCCATATTGAAATTTATTTTAGAGACATGAGTAAGATTAGAAAACTATGAAACGGTCATTAAATTCAAAGCAACAGTAATTCCAACTGTCGCTGATAGTTCTTGAGTTGTTGCAATGTTGTTCAACAAATAATTTGTTAAAACTTTTGGGTTTTACTTTCCTTTTACCTTAACTCTTTTCATTCATCATGTCTTCATTGTTCTTTTTGTATTCTCATATCAAAGTAAAATATGTCAAGGAGTGAAACTAAATATGAGAAACTGAGAAGACAGATTGTTCTCATTCTCACAAAACATATTATAGGTTAAACTCAGGACTTTCATTGTGCATTAAATAAAGTGCACTCTGGATGATTTAATCCAGAGTACATACTGCTTGTAGCATTACTGAGCTGCATGGGTCAGGCAGTTGATCTCAAACATTTCTCATTTGTATGTAAGTACAAAGTAAATTGTACAAGTAAATTGTTTGCTTTACTTAATGTAAATATAAAAGCCATGCCCGTAAGATTTGATTTATGATGATAGTTTACATACAGGCAAATAATGGAGTGATAAGCATGCATGAGTAAATGGATTTCCAACTGAGAACTGGGCATAAGACAAGCAATATAGACTTTAACAGTGTGTATATCTAATATATATTCATATAGGATATATCCAATGCTAATAATTCAATACCGAAAGCATAATTTACTTAATACTAGAAAGTTACTGTATTTCTATACAGCATGAAAGCTGCAATGCTGGTATAACATATAGGTAGTCCTTGACTTACGACCACAATTGAACCCAAAATTTCTGAGACATTGCTAAATGAATTTTGGCCCATTTTACAACCTTTCTTGCCAAAGTCGTTAAGTGAATAACTGCAGTTAAGTTAGTGACACTACTGTTAAGTGAATCTGGCTTTTCCCTTGATTTTGCTTGCCAGAAGGTCTCAGGATACTGAAACCATCATAAATATGGACCAATTGCCAAGAGTATGACTTTTGTATCATACGACCATGGGGATGCTGCAATAGTCGTAAGTGTGAAAAAATGTTCATAAGTCACTTTTTTCAGTGCCATTGTAACTTTGAACAGTCACTAAATGAACTGTTGTAAGTCAAGAACTAGCTGTAGTTATTTTTTAACTAACCACTTTCTTTTTCTCTTGAGCCTTTTAATAGTTTTTCCTATTACCTTTGGCTTTTTTCCTTCCTTCTGGTATTGTACATTTTTAAAGAATTTTAAATCCTCATCAAGATGAGATTTTAATTAAGACAGTACATGGAACATTTGAGGGAGGAAGGACATGATTATCTTGAATTTATGAACACCATTAAATATCCCACTAGTCTATCTCATAACTATGGACTTCTAAAAATAACATTAATTAAAGACGAAATATGATTAATTTGGTACATCTCACTAGCATAAACCCAACAGGAAAGAAGCACAGTTTGAAGTAGAATTAAGTAGAATGAAGTAGAATTTTTTAAAAACTCAGTCTTCAATAATCAACAGAAGCAACATAATCAAAGGTAATTTTTTTTTCATACAGTATTTACTCCTATGAAATTATGAAACACCAAAATCATCTATGGCGATATGTTGTTTAAATAATTAAAATAGAATATTTGCAAATTACCTGGAGTTTGAAAATTTAGGCGTCTTAGCTCTACTGGATCTGTGGGATGATGTGAAGGAATTTCTTTACTGTTGGGGATACTGTTCTTTCTAGAGTCTGTGTCTGCCCTTTTCCTGCATAGAGAAAGTGAATTCAATCTTTAAGATGATTAATCAAGAATTTACTTATTTATTATTATTTTTATCACTACCCCTCTTGCCAAAACAACACTACCAAACCATAATTATGTACTTTCTGATATATTGTTTTTGGTATACACTTAGGATTTTAAAACATCAATACAGAAACCAAGTTTTGTAGAATTAATGAAAATGACACAATTATGATAATGAATAATCTGTTATGAAACATGTTGCATGTGTTTAATTTTTTGGTGAATGTAGGACAATCAAAAGATAATTAAATATGCCTGAATACTGATAAAAATTAAGAACAATCAGTGTACCATTAAATGTTACACTGCACTGTGCACTGATTTCAATAACATTTGTACACGTTTAATCTATGAAATGAACCCAGTGATTACTGAAACCCCAAAATTTATGGAACCTTAAATTTAGTTTTTAGTTTTTTCTAAAACTATTTGAAGAAAAGAATTTTGGTTCATGTTCAAACTATTGGCTATTGCCTAATTCCTCTGCCAATTTTCTGAATTGTACCATTATATTTAAGATGATGCAAGCTGATTTTATATTAGCATAAGCAATACCCCAAAATTATATGTAAGATTGAACAGTTTTTTTTTTTTTACAAGCTCTATGAATCTCTATGCTGAGTGTTATTTTATGGTATCTCGATTTTTTTTATACCATATTTACCTGATAATGAGATAAATGTTTTCTTTCAAAAAATTACTTGTAAATTGGGGTCACCTTTTTTTCTGATGATGTGGTTGAAAAAGTGAATTAATATGAAGTTGAAATGTCTTCTGATGTTACCTTTGAGAATACAATTAGCTATGCCCAAGGTTAGGGAGGAAACCCTAACCTTGCTGGTCTCTGGTGAATTTTAATACCTTCTTTCTCTGTCTACCTATTTAATCTCCATGTAATTTTGTTTTCTTATTTCTCTTTGTTTCCCTGCATCTACCTTTCTTCTTGTTCTATTTTGCTGTTTCTAGTGGAAGGAGGGAAGCAGGAGTGGGTGTATTTACCTGTGTTTCTGTGCATGAATATGTGTTCACGTATGTGCATGTGAAAGGATAGATGATATAGTAGAATATAACAATTAATTTTATAAATGGGATAGCTTATTTTACAGGCCATTAATTTTAGTCAGTAGCTTTGAATTCAATCCCTGTAAATTTGTTTAGCCCTCTCTTTTGTTATTTTTAAGTGTAGCTTCGAGCAGGCTTTCAAACAAATATATGAATATGTATAAACATGTACTAAAGAGTTGAATACACACATTTACCAGAGCATATTGGGTTCCAGGACCAATCTAAAGTTTAATCTTAAATCCACAAAATGGGATCTGGACAGAGAGCAGGATTTTTTAAAACTTTTTTTTTAGTTTAGCCTTCATTGTTTTTTATATATTTCATCTTCCTTTGGGAGAAAAAAAATATCTTAAACTTCAGGTCTGCCTCCTTTTCCAAACAGTACATATGTTTGGATTCCTTTAGACTGACAAATATTCTGTTTGGAAACTCAAACAAGCTATTTTTAAACTGTTTTCTCATTTTCCCTTTTCGGAGAAAACGGAAAGCAAGTTTTTTAAAAAAATTATCTCACCTGTCAGGTTTACTGCTCCATTATTAAGCGGCAGAAAAAAGAGAGAAAAAAGTTGAATGTTAGTTGGCCAATGGCAAAGTAAGTTACCGTGACAGAAAATGCTCTTTCACAATTAGGGTACAGATCTAGTAGCCCCTAACACCTTACTGAATTTGATGTAAACATTCTCTACTTGTAGGAAAAAAAATCTCTTTGGAGTAAATAAACCAAAGTAATAATCCATCATATTTCTTCTCTTGTCTCACTTTGCCTCTTATAAAAAACAAATAAAGCCATCTTCTTTTTTCCCCGTAAGAATATATTATTTTCCCTAGTAGAAAGCATGATTTTTTCCCCCAGCCAGTTGTCAAACATGGAACAAATTTATATAGCCAGACATGGTAATGTCAAAAAGAACAAATAGCATGATGATAACAGTGTCAATTGGCAAGAGATGAAACTAAAATAAGGCACCTGAAAGCATAAATTGCAAAATCTACTCCTTGATTCCAAGAAAAAAAAATTACACTGACAATGAGATTGTATTCTTTCCTGAGAAATAATTGCTCTTGTATGGATTTTTTTTACAGAAATCTAGAAGAGACGTCTGGCCTGGATGATACCTTCATCTGTTAAGAATGAAATACCAATTTTATTCTATGTCTAAAAAGAATCCTAAAAAAGAAGCTTCTTTTTTAATCTAAAAATATTTGCAACACAATGAACACATCTAAAGCCTGTCCTTCTCTATACACTATTTTGTAAACTTACCTTTTATAAAGTAGAATAGCTATAACAATACAGATGATAAATACAACTGCAAGGACTGGTCCTACAACCCAGATCAAGCCCTCTTCCTCTTCTGTAATTGGCTGGGGATTAAGATCCACTGATACAACTGTTTCAGAATATGGGCTGGTTGCATACATGGTCTGGATGGGAGAAAAATCTGACTTAATAACATAGTGGGGAATGTAAGACATTCTATTGCATATATATTTAGAACTAGCCACAACGAACTTTCTTGCCTTCTCACAGTTAAAGATATAGCTTGGCAACACTTTTCAAACAAAAGTAGAAGAGGGATTCCTGAGATGATTATCCTCAAACATAACTATAATTGTAAAAGAATATTAAAGTAAGAAAACTTTTTGCAATTAACAATATACTTGGGAAAAACAACTACAATAAGCCTTTAACTAAAATGAATTAAATTCAACAAAGCCAACCTAGTAAATACATGTGACAGATTAACAACCAATTTGAAAAAGAAAACATGTAACTTGCAAATTGAAATGTTAATATTGGCTGCTTTTCTTTCCCAAAAGCCTCTTTCCCTTCCTTTTTTATTTTTAAAAATATACTGCTCAAAAAAATAAAGGGAACACAAGCAGAAGGCATCTGAGATCTGAATGAATGAAATAGCCTTATTAAATACTTTGTTCGTTACATACAGTAGTTTATACACTGCTCAAACAACTAAAGGCAACACAAAACTACTGTATGTAACGAACAAAGTATTTAATAAGGCTATTTCATTCATTCAGATCTTGGATGTCTTCTGCTTGTGTTCCCTTTATTTTTTTGAGCAGTGTATATTAAAGTTAAAATAATTCAAGCATGTAACGAACATATGAAACAGATAAATTGCACAACAGTACAATTAGTTATTTAAATCAATTCAGGAATTCTACTTTTTCTTACAATATTTTCTAATTCTGTTACATTTCACTGTTGGTCTGTGGCAAAATACTGTAAATAAAGAAGTCCGCTTTGCATTTCTTGATTAGTTCCTGTTTTCCCAAAAAGGTTTAATAAAGAACAACATTGTCCGGACAATATGTTTTGAGACAAGAAAGAAGAAAGATTAGATGTAAAATTCATGCCTCAGTAATTATCAGATATTTCAAGAAGCAAAGCAGAAAATATACTATAATGATTAAAATGAGACCAACTGTTTACTCTGAGAAATGGAAATACTTAAGATTTAAACCTATCATTATTTTCTATGCCAGTTTTTAATATATGTCTTATTCAGTCATTACTGAATGTATTGACAGGGGAAGGTTACCGCAAAATCCCCATTTCCTCCTGATCAGCTGGGACTTGGGAGGCAGAGAATAGATGGGGGCAGGGCCAGTCAGAATTTTTACTACCAATTCTCTGAATTACTCAAAATTTCCGCTACCGGTTCTCCAGAACTGGTCAGAATCTGCTGAAACCCACCTCTGAATGACATACCATATAACTAGGATAAATAAACCTATCATAGCTTGATGAGGCCATATCAATATGAGAAGGTAAATAGAGGCCGAAGTAGAAAGTAGAGTTGTGCACACTTGCTGCTTCATTGTGTGTTGACCTAAGTGATAAGATTAGCTTCAACTCTTATGGCTTTTTGGAAAGCCCTGAAAATGTGGATTGTTTTTTTTTTTTTCAATAGGCCTAGGGATCCCCCCCCAAAAAAGAAAATTTGTACATTGGTTGCACTATGTATGGTATCTTAATTAACTCCAATCTTGGTTTTACCAGCATGATATTTAATTGTTTTAAGTGTTTATATTTGATTTTAATGGTGGGTTTAAGATTCCCCTTGTATAAGATGGGTGACCACCTAAATTAGGAAAAATAAATAAATAAATAAATCCAGATTCTTTAATATGCAGATAGAAAATAGCCTTATAACATCTAAAACATGTAAACATTTTTTTAGCATGTAAGAACATGGCCAAAGAGTGAGCTGTGCGGAGATAAGATACAGTCTTTTAATTCTACGTTGGCGGGGGGGGGGGGAGGGAACCAAACCTGCAGCCAACTTACTGATTCTGAGTGTTCCATCACAGCTAAAATAAAGACAACATATTCTTGGCCGTTTTGGAGCTGCTTGTTCTCAAAGCCACCATACTGTTTCTTATCCCCCAGGGTGAACTCAGTAGGAAGAACTTCAAAGTGTGCTGCAATATATGGCTTTAAATCTGCTTCTCTCCCCAAACGAATGCTTCTGCGCTTTCGTACCATCTCTTTCAGTAGCTTTAGGGTACAAAAGAAAAAAAAAAGAGAAGCAAAAAATGGAAAGATAACTGTAAATAAAATTAAACTAACACCATAGGATGGTAAAAAAAATATTAATATAGTTTTAAGAATTACAGGTTTTGTAAACCATAATCTGTTTTAAGAACTATGGCTTTTATAAACCATAATCTGATTTATAATTCTGTTGTAACCCTACACACATTTACCTAGAACTATGCCTCACTGCATTCAATAGGATATTTTTTAAGTAAACATAAACATAGAAATCCTAATGAATATCATGCCTTCTTAAAGAGCCACACCAGATAAGAATCAAAACAGGTTTTAATACTGAACATTATGATCCCTTCTAGTAACAAACTATTAAGCAGTTTTTCAGAAAAGCTGCATGATTGATATTTGATGAATATGTGATTTAATTCTCTTAAATAAGAGACCACACAGCATTATATTGTATTCCTTTCATCAATAGTAATAGTTCTTAGTAACAGAACTGGGGCAAAATATTAATAAAACATTATTCTGCCCATTCTAGCATTAATTCATTGTGAATTTTCTGAGCAGTAGTAAACTATAGTTAAAACAGCGCTGGCATAACAACCCCAAATTTATCACAGGGGAGAAATGAAGATTGACAAACAGCAGTGGTAGAGCATTGCTTCTGAAAGCAGATGTTGCTCTGTTTATTTAATAAAGTCTCTTTCACTTTAATAAAGTCTCTTTTAACAGCAGGGTAATAAGCTAAAATATTAGTACGCCCGAGAATATAGAAAAAGGATGATGGGATTGTTGCAGAACCAAAATATCTCAATCTGTAGTTTTGCCAAATAATCATACAGGTAGTTCTCGACTTAAAACAGTTCATTTATTGACCATTCAAAGTTACAACAGCACTGAAAAATGTGACTTATGACCGTTTTTTCATAGTTATGATCTTTGCAGAATTCCCATGATCATGTGCTCAAAATTCAGATGCTTGGCAACTGATTCATATTTTGACGGTCGCAGTGTCCCAGGGTCATGTGATCACCTTTTGCGATCTACTGACAAGCAAAGTCAATAGGGAAGCCAGATTCATTTAACAACCAGGTTACTAACTTATCAACTGCAGTGATTCACTTAACAATTGAGACAAGAAAGGTTGTAAAATGGGGCAAATGTCTCACTTAACAACAGAAATGTTGGGCTCAATTGTGGTTGTAAGTCGAGGACTACCTGTACAACATTCTTATAGCTTTCCAAGTTCAGAAAGTGAAACTTGGCTCCAAATACAGACTGCTGACTAAAAACTACATATTGTTTTCAAGCAGTTAATGTTCTTTAACAACAAACAGACAAATATAATACATAAATATAATACATTTTTGTTTTTTTAGGATATTAACTGCTTAAAATAAAAAGTAAATATAATCAAAATAGCCTCTTAGAGTGCCAACGGCTTGCTTCAACACAGAGCACAACATTTTAAGTCACTAATTGACAGGATAGTCTTTTGAGACCCACCAATAAGCTATATTCCTTCCTTCAGTTAAGGACTGCCATATTTCTAGGTAAAGCGATTTAGTTGAGAGCTTCCTATCTAGGTCAAAATGGGATCAATTGCCAAGTCTTACTTAATTTCATTGAATATTTTTTTTTTCCAATACATTGTATTATTTTACCTTATTTTATATGATCAATAATATAAATGCAAACAAAACCAAAATGTTTGGATCTTCAGATACAAAATAAGCAGCAGAAACAACAAAACCGATTAAACTGCAAGGCTTCAGAAATGAAAGAACAGGGGCCTTTTGAGGTCTAGGAATACAAACAGAGCAACAGTCTGGGATACTTTAAAGCGTTTCCATCAGATGTTACTGATCCAGTCTCTTTATAAATACATTATTCCTAAAGCTCTCCCAAAGTAGTCCTGCCACTTCTGATTTTTCCATTTCAGTCTTACATCACAATTCTAAAGGCAACTTCTGGAAAGCAAAGACCGCTGATTTTAGCAGGCTTCCAATAAGCAGGATAATTTGCTGTTTTGCTTCAAATGAAACTTAGGCCTAACTGATGTGGCTTGCCGTGTGGCATTTGCAGATTTCATGTGAACAGCCTGAATGTACAATGCCAAGATTAGCCAGATTAATAATATATTTAAAAATTAAGACTGAATGGTCAAATAGGAGTTCAACAACTGGCTGTTTTACTACTAAGTATAATGTTGTTTTATGCCAATATTTACCAATTCGTTGGTTAAGACGTTGTGAGCATTGTAACCAGTGGTGGGTTTCAAAAATTTTTACTACCGGTTCTGAGGGTGTGGCATGGCTTGGTGGGTGTGGCTTAGTGGGCGTGGCAGGGGAAGGATGCTGCAAAATCTCCATTCCCACCCCACTCCAGGGGAAGGATACTGTAAAATCTCCATTTCCTCCCGATCAGCTGGGACTTGGGAGGCAAAGAGTAGATGGGGGCGGGGCCAGTCAGAATTTTTACTAGCGGTTCTCCAAACTACTCAAAATTTCTGCTACCGGTTCTCCAGAACTGGTCAGAACCTGCTGAAACCCACCTCTGGTTGTAACCTTCACAAGGTTACATTGGGAAACTTGCAGAAGTCTGCTTTTGATATAGAAGACTGAGATTCTAGATTAAAGCTATGGCAAAATTTTTGTAAGACCTTGGGAAACCATGTATAAACATACCTTAAATCAATGGCTTGAAAATGGCTTTTTCACTACAGATAGTCCCCACTGAACGACCGGTTGCTTAGCAACCATTTAAAATTATGACAGACACACCAAAATCTACTTATGATCCAGTTCCAGAGTTTTGATGGGTGGTCGTATGACCGCATTTTGAGTGCTTAGCAACCAGCAGTACTTGCAGCGTTCTGCAGTCAAGTAACCACGATTTATGGTGGGTTTTTTGTCAGTTTTCAGCCACAGTTTTAAGAAAAGGCTCAGTTTCAGAGAGTAAAGCAGTTGATAAATGTTGATAAATGTCAATATCATAATCTCTTCCTCTAGCACAGAGCCAATTCAAATTTCTCCTGGTTTCCTATTTTACCTGCTATTTTAATTTCACTGTCTTACTACAATACATAAATTTGAAAATTTGTCCATAAATGCACAAAATTTCAAATACATTTTCATAAACACAGAAGCTTTCCTAAAACTGTGCTGGTGCTGGCTTCTCGGGAGGTGACATGAGGCTGGCTCCAGGGGATTATAAATGCTTCATTGGTGAGGGTGACTTTCCCGCCGCCTTGAAAGAGGCAGTGGCGAGGCCTCTCCTCAAGAAGCCTTCCCTGGACCTGGCAATGTTAGCAAATTATCGTCCGGTCTCCAACCTTCGCTTTGTGGCGAAGATTGTTGAGAGTGTGGTTGCGCGACAGCTTCCCCAGCACCTGGATGAAACGGTTTATCTGGATCCGTTCCAGTCGGGCTTCAGGCCTGGGTACAGCACGGAAATGGCATTGGTCGCATTGGTTGATGATCTCTGGAGGGCTCGGGAGAGGGGTTGCTCCTATGTTCTGGTCGTGTTAGATCTCTCAGCGGCTTTTGATACCATCGACCATGGTATCATGCTGCACCGGCTGGAAGGGTTGGGGGTGGGAGGCACTGTGTTGAGGTGGTTCTCCTCCTTTCTCTCCTACCGGTCACAGTTGGCAGGGGGGCAGAGGTCGACCCTGAGGCACCTTATATGTGGGGTGCCACAGGGGTAGATCCTCTCGCCCCTTCTGTTCAACATTTATGTGAAGCCACTGGGTGAGATCATCCATGGTTTTGGGATGAAGTACTATCAGTATGCTGATGATACTCAGCTGTACATCTCCACCCCGGACCACCCCAATGATGCCCTTGAAGTGATGTCCTGGTGCTTGGAGGCCGTGCGGATCTGGATGGGGAGAAACAGACTCAGGCTCAACCCATCCAAGACCGAGTGGCTGTGGTTTCTGATGTCCCAATATAGTCAGTTGGTGCCATCACTGACTATTGGGGGCGAGTCATTACCCCCCACGGAGAGGGCTCACAACTTGGGTGTCCTCCTGGATTCATGGCTGTCTTTAGAAGAACACTTGATGGCTGCGACCGGGAGGACTTTTCATCAGGTTCGCCTGATTCGCCAGTTGCGTCCCTTTCTAGATCGGGACTCCTTACGCATGGTCACTCATGCCCTCATCACTTTCCGCCTGGACTACTGCAATGCTCTCTACATGAGGCTCCCCTTGAGGAGCACCCGGAGGCTCCAATTGGTGCAGAGTGCGGCCGCGCGGGTGGTTATGGGAACGATGTGGCGTTCCCATGTAACACCTCTCCTGCGTGAGCTGCACTGGCTCCTGGTGGTCTTCTGGGTGCGCTTCAAGGTTTTGGTTACTACCTTTAGAGTGCTCCATGGCTTAGGACCTGGATATTTATGGGACCGCCTGCTGCCACCAGTAGCCTCTCACCGGCCAGTACGCTCTCATAGAGAGGGGCTCCTCTGGGTGCCGTCGGCCAAACAGTTTCGACTGGCGGCTCCCAGGAGGAGAGCCTTCTCTGTGGGGGCACCTGCTATCTGGAATGAGCTCCCCCCCGGAGATACAGAGGATCCCGGATCTACACACCTTCTGCCGCGTCCTCAAGACTTTTTTATTTCAACAGGCCGGCCTGGCCTAACTTTTCCCTTTTTAACTTTTTAAATTGTAAATTTTAAATTTGTCTTAAATATTGTCTTAAATATTGTTTTAATTTGTCCTGAGCCAAATTATCTAATGTGGTTTTATACTGTCTTTTCAATTTTGTAATTTATGTGTTTTATTTTTTGGCTGTTCACCGCCCTGAGTCCTTCGGGAGTAGGGCGGTATATAAATTTGATAAAATAAATGAATGAATGAATGAATAAATAAATAAATTAATTAATTAATAAAACAATCACTCTTTGATTAGCAATGTACACCAAATGGTCACAAGCCTTGGATTAAAGGGTATCTGTACAATTTAATGCAAATATAAGTAATTATCTCTGGTTGAAAGACTTCATGGGATTGTTTTTATTTATAGAAACCTGGCCCTTGTGGATTCAGGGAGGTAGAAATTATCTCTTATGTCCTTATATGGTGCCCTTCCTATGTTGCCCCAAGACATACTATGGTCATCTCAATCATTTCCAAATATGAAGCCCATATAAATAAATTTTATGTTTATTATTTTTTAAGCAATGCAAATCTCATTTTCTCATATCAGGTGTTCAAACATTTACTATGCAAAACTTTAATTAGATATGTTTCTGTATTATTTTCCCCCTTCCCCAATAACAAATTGCTGTGATAAACTATTTCCCTTTCTACTGTATTTTTTTATTGTACTGATGGTCATAGACTATAATAAAGATATTTCATAAGCAAAATAAAAAAGTAATATGTGTTTTCTTAATAGATGTGGTATTTTTCAGTTATAAGAATTATAAAATTCTGAGTTTGAATATAGTTTGGAGGGGTATATCCACACAAAAATTGAGACAGAGTGAATTTTACCTTTATTCTTATGTTTTTATTCAGAATTTTTATTCAGGAAAGGTCCTTTTTAATGTGGATAAATGTTTTCTGTTTAGAACCTGCTACTGGGATAATTAATTTTGAATTGAATAACTTCTGAACTGCTGAAAGGTTTATTTTTGGTAATTACTGCTACTATTTAAATGAAAATACTACTGCGTGTTGGCAAAAAATTACTGAAAATATACTTAAACATTTTCTATTTCCTACCCCCCCTCCCCCAATTTGAAACCTTTGCTTTCAATTTTCTAGTCATTATTTTTTCTTTTAATTGTTATAAGAAAAAGAATGACTATAAAATTGGAAATAAAAAAGAAATAGAAAACATTAACTATATTTTCAATAATACTTTGCCCATCTGCACCGGACTAGCTGCTGCTGGCATTGTGTTTTATTGTCGTCTCTTTCCCAAAGCCACAAATTAGGTATGAAAAAAGAGTAACATCTGCCAGTGCATATGGGATCAGAGCAGTGCAGAGCTCCATGCAGAAAATAGGTTTTCAATGACTTCAGCGTTGAGTTTGAATTGATCACCACTGGACACCTGGAATTACAGCTTTGATTATAGCATTCTTGTTGGTAGAAGAATGCCATTCCCAAAGTATCATCCTACCAGCTGCTCTCTTTCTTACAATAGATTCCTCTTAAAGATTGTTTTCTCAGTCGTCCCATAAAATTTTCTATTCCATTGTTAATTATTCCTGGAAAAATATGGGGAATATCCTATCTTTTCTAAGCGTTTCTGAATTAGTTGAGATTGTATGTTATTATCTTATTGTATGTTACCACCTTATTCTACTGCACCAAAAGGAGTTGGAAGTCAATCTTTTTCTTTTCCCCTTTATTCTACACTTTTTCCTCTTCCTCTTTTCCTTCCCTGTTTTCCCATTATTTTCATTTTTCTTTATTTCTCTGTATTTTATATTTTGATGAATTAAAAAAATACTATAACATTTCTGAATTGTCAAAGTATTATACTAATTAACCCATCACAACATAAACAAATGATTTTGTTCTGAATAGCAGTAGCACAAATACAAATAGTTTAATTAAACAGAAATTCAAGCCCCTTGAAGTACCATATTGTAATCTGTTATGACTTCCATCTTGGTCAATGGAATTTTGCAATGGAATTTGTTTCCCCAAATATTTCATTATACACATGTGAAATCTATATACAGGACTAGAAACTGATGACTCGCTTAACTCCACTCCCCTGCTCGCTCCTCTCCTACATAATTATATCTTTTGACTCCGGACTGGCCAAGTGAGGCCATTCAAGTTCTATCACAAAATGGCTGGGGATGTTAAACCTTGGATGGGGTAACATTTTCCCATTCAAGAGTACAATTTGAGGTTCTTCCTGGCTCCACAGCTCTTGCTAAATAATGAGCAGGTGACAGCTATAGACAAGAAGACCATTATATAGTTTAATCTAGTGCAAAAGTTGTGCCTTTTCCGAGATTGAGAAGTCCTTCAGAGAGTCCTAGTCACCTCATAGCACAATTATGACAACATATACTACAAGGGATTCAAAGAGTCTTCAAAAGCTTCAAGTAGTCCAAAATGCAATGGTGTGGTTAATGATGGATATGTTTCAGTATGCACATGTGATACTCTGATTTTGTGACGTCCACTGGTTAACAGTTTGGTTCCAAGTGTGATTCAAGCTGCTAGTTATGATTTACAAATCCTGTCATGATTTATATCCCTACACAGTATCAGGCATGATGACTTGAGGGACTTTAGGCTCTTCTTAGCTAGTCAATAGGGCAGGACTGGTACACCCTAAGTTTGTTTGATTATGCGGTGCCATAGAAACATGCTTTTGCTGTCGCAGTGCCTGCCTTCTAGAATTAGGTTTCCCCTGAAATCTTGGTAAAATGGCATTCTGGATGGCCTTAAAGACCTGCTCTACTCCCAAGCTGCATCTGGAGCCCTTTGCTGGGTATGGTATACATTTAAATTGTTTTTTAATTATTGTTAATTATTTTATGTTGTGAAGTACTTAGAGTCAATTTGAAGTTAGGTAGCAACTAATGTAATGAATGAACAAATTTAAATGTATAAAATTATGTATCATGATTTTTAACTTTAAAAAACCCTCATCCCTCTATAGCAGGGGTGTCAAACTCATGGCATCACGTGATGTATTGGGACTTTTTCCCCCTTCACTAAACCGAGCGTGGGCATGGCCAGCGTGTGACGCATCAGGCCTGTGGGCTGTGAGTTTGACAGCCCTGGTCTACAGTATCATATCACATAACCTTTGAAATCAAGATAGGTTAATTTTATTGATTAGGTATACAAAACACTTCAACCTATGAGTAAAATCAGTAAACAATTAAGAAACAATTTGAGAAAACCTAAAGAGAAACCAACAACAACAAAGATAATATTGTTCGAATCTGTTGTACAGAAGACATTAGCTGTTGCATAATGGAAAAGAAAATCACATTCGAAAGACAACAATTGTATCTAAGACTTAACAAATTTATTTTTTCAAGTACCTAAAAATACTAGTTTAAGTCCAGCCAGTTGTCTTAATAATGTAAAGTTATGAATTTCTGCCAAATGGATAATAGCACTGTTTCTGATCAGCCTTGTACACAATTCAACCAATTGCTGCATAGATATCCTTATTTGAATACTTTGGATACTGGATACCAAGTATAAAAAAAGGTAGTTAAAAGCTCATAAACCTTTACTTCCAGACATTCCAAAAACTGATACTGCAAAGCTTAATAGAAAAAATATTTGCATTCTCTATTCTAACAACACAAATATGAAAGTTATCCAATTGCCTTTGCATGTAAATGTATCCAATTAACAAATTTTACCATAAGAAAAAACACCAGAACATCCATCCCAGGGGATATATCAAAAATATATGGAAATATAAGGTCATATTTCTATTCTTGAAAGTGTGAAAATGTAATCAGCATTAAATGATTCCACACTTTCTTTGAAAATAAGTGATTTCAAGAATCAATTTTTGTAGCCATGTCCAATGAATATATAGGTGAATATTATACCAACCTTACGTAAGTATCTCCTCTAGACAGGACTGGTATTTTTAAATTCTTCCTCTCTTTCTAAAGTAAGATGTATTTAGAAGAAAAAATAAACAAAATCTAATGATCTCAAAATATCAAAATATTGGAAGATTCTAATGTCACTGACTAATTATTTCAGAATAAGGATAATAGAAATTGACTAAATGTATCATCTGGCTCAACAATTTGGCTCTCATTCTGAGAATATGAAGGCTTTTTTTGTTTGTTTGTTTGTTTAGGTTCAATCTGGAGTGCAAGGAACAAGAGTTTAAAAATAATAGATACACTTTCTAATTAGAGTATTTCAGCATAGCTGAGACAGGTAAAGAGACTATGAGGGAGGTCAAATGTTAAACTGCAGAGCAAATTGCAATTTAGCATTTGATTCCGCTTTAGCAAATACCCTATTAATGAACCAGACCTTTATTGGAGTTCATATCAGTGGTGATTATACTTTTGCTGACAAGTCATTTTGTTTTCTACATTATGCCTTACAATCAGCAAGGAATAAAATATTAATGACATCAAAGATCAGACAGTTTATGTCCCTCATTGCAACTTAATGTATTTTAATTTACGTAATTAGCTTTTTGTGTTTGCTCCCAGAAACTAACTCCAATATAAATGACAAAGTATTAAAAAAAAAGTCAACTTGCTGACATGAATACATTAATTGAACACAACCATTAAGACTGCTTCAATCAGAAAAGGTTTCTCTGGGTAAAAAAAGAGCTAAAATAAACAAAGGGTACCTCATCTAATTCCATTTCATCTGGGCTCTCGCGTGGTTTCATGAATTTTCCATCTGATTTCTTTATCAAAGGTACAATTACTATATAGTAACCTCTGCAAATGAAACAAAATGTAACAGTGAGGTTTATATAAAGGGAATTCATTGGAAAGCTTCTATACAGAAAAACTACAGTAGAACCAACTGGTTATAATTACACACTACTATATAAAATTAATATTAAAAACAAATATATATGTACTGCTAATTGAACTCTTTTATTAGACTTCAATATTGTGTTTATCAGTTTGTAACAACAACAGAAACACTATAAATATAATGACAAACTTTGGCGTAGTGGAAAGCAATAATTTCACTCATTTCTGAATGCTTACATTTTGAAGGATTTAGTGCTTGCAAAATTTAAAATTCAGGTGAAGCTAATTGAGTGGCTTTTCCTCAGATGAGACATGACATTTGGAAGAAATCAAGCATTTTAGAAAGAATTTTGGTAAGTTATTTGCAATTTCCCTTTTTATCAGTATATCACTTTATGTCAGAGGTTCTTGGGATAGTGGTTAAAGTAGACTAGGAACAGGGAAATCCAGGTTGTAGTCCTTCTTTGAGGAAGGATGAGTCATGTGAGATCAGTCAGTCTTTCTCAGCCTTAGATTGGAAGTTGCAAAGTATCTATTTACCAACCTGCACTAGAATGACCTCTAGTATAATTTGACACAGTATAATTTGATGCATATTGAATGGACCTTCAATGAACAAGTTTACATCCTGCAGTGGGTTGTTTTGAAACCATCAATTTAAGTTGGTCATGTTTAAATATTTTATATTTAATGGTATGCTCAAATAAGCAAAAATACATGTTATTTAGTTTTTGTTTTTTTAAAAACAGAACCGGTTCTGATCTATTTTGATTTACACTAAGGAAAAAAAGGCTTTTACTATCATCCAGGTTTGTTGGTTTTTTAAAGAGTAATATTATACTTATTTATTATTAAATTTGTTTTCTGCCCATCTTATCACAAGACAACTCCGGGATATGGGTATAAAATGGATTAATTATACATGTCATATAAATTCAAAAAGTTGGCAAAAAAAAAGTATTGTGGAATGCAAAGAAAACAGTCCAATTCAATAACATCCCAAGTCCCTAACCCTCAAAATTGCCCATTCTCGTGCATAATCCTGTAAAACCAGAATTATATCATAACGTACAGTAGTCCCAGAGATATTCTCAGAATACCTACACTGATTGTTGCTATTTGCGTGGTGGCTACTACAGGAGCTCCATTTACAGAATCTTCTTGGACCCTTTCGCAAGATAGGGTCCAAGATATTTCGCAAATATCTAGTATTTTGGGAAAGTCAAATAGAGAAAATGACAATGCTTACCCCACTTATCCTCCTCCTTTCTTACCCCACTTATCCTCCTCCTTGCAAAAGTAGCTCCGCCAATGGCACAATTTCACAACAATTTAAATTATTATTTCTCTCAATATGAAATAAAAAAGTGTAGGCACTATATTTTAATAATGGTTTATCGGTCTCTAATAGTGAAGCATTTTTGTCAATGAAAGGAGCAATATCAAGTATATGCAATATAAATGAAATACACTTTTAAATTATAGGGGAAAAGCTAAGAGAATCTGAATAGGTTCAGGCCATGCTGCAGAAAAAGCAGAAAAAGCTTGAAGGGAGAAATCATTCTTGTATGCACTGATACACACTTTAATAGCTTTTTCCTTCTAAAAAGAATTCTATATCCATTATCGTTTTCTTTTTCTTTTTTTAACTCCATATCAGCAGTTAAAGAAGGCATATGAAAAGTTATTTTTCTTGGCAATTACTCTCTACAATCTGTTTTCAAACACAGCTGCAATCACTTAAGGGAAACAAATCATTTGTGAAATCAATACATATATGTAGCCAGGTTAGATTACAAAATGTTAAAATGTTATCACTTTTCACTGAGGAAGTCATTTAGATCATTTGGACCTTCTCCTTAAGAATTCCACATGGAAGAGACACAAATTTAACTAAAGATTTAAATTCTCATACAAAACCATGATAGCCTTTTAAAAGAAAAATACAGGCATTTTATCCACATTGTATTTATTGCCTTTATTCTAAACTCAGCTTTAAGGAAAATGGCTCTTAAATATGGATCTAGGAATTGGCTTTCTAACTTGACTAATACTTCTTGTTAAGCACTGATAAGATTGCACCAAACCAATTTAAATTAAAGAACAAAATTGAATCTTAAAAATTAAAAAATAATGAAAATATAGCAACACACTGCTGGTCTGTTTTTGCCTAAAAATATCAATAAATTAATAAATCTGACACTTACTATATCTACATTACTCTATACAAAAACTACTTTTAATGGATGCAATTGACAATGGCATTATTTAAGGGTCTACAGGTAATTATCCTTGTTCCTTCATAAAAAATAATAAAAAAAATCAAGGACTTTTTTATATTCAAACTTAGAAATCTGTGATTCAAAATCTAGCATTGTTTGTAGTTTCAGTGATGGCCTTGGACAAATTGTGAGCTCTCATCTTAAATTCTCTACCTACAAATATGCCTCAGTACGTCCTGGTGGTTTTGCTGCAAGCATAAACAAATGTATAGATTATATTTGTATAGAAATTGTTAATTTTCCTGCATGAAATAATACTTCTGGTAAAATTACTAGTAGCATTCATTCTCATATTCATCATCTTAATATATTATTAATCAAATATTAGAGAAATTAAAGCAAGGGAGAAAATAAACTTATTACCATTTTAGAACAAACTAGCAAACTGTTAAGAACTGCTGTGTTAAAAACCACACACACACACACCTTTTAAAACTCTGAAGCTGTTAACTACTATTGAAAATGATTTTCATGCTGAACTAACTATTCACTTGTGAACTGTATTGTGTTACGCCCAACACTTTGAATAAGTTATTTTCAAATAGGCAAGAAATGTTGTTATATTATGAAACCCAGGTATCTAATTCTGTCAATAAGTATTTGTTGATTCATAATGCAACAAAACATGATCCCCCCCCTCTCTCTCCCCCCTCTCTTATTCCTACAGGTAGTCCTTAATTTACAACCATTCATTTCATGACCATTTTAAAGTTACAACAGCTCTGAAAAAAGTGACTTATGATCAGTCTTCACACTTATGACAACTGCAATATCCTGATGGTCCAACACTGATATTTGAATGTTTGGTAACTAATATGTGTTTACAAGGATGGCAGCATCCTGGGTGATGTGATCACCATCTTCAGTTCTGAATGTTACTGACAAGCAATGTCAATGAGGGATGCTGGATTCGCTTAACAATCATGTGATTCATTTAACATCCACAGTGATTTGCTTAACAACCATGACAAAATGTAAAATCAGGTGCGACCTAGTGATTGCCATGCTTAGCAGCAGATTTTCTGGTCCAAATTGTGGTCGTAAGTCAAGGACTATCTGTATTCCTGATTGCGTCAGTTCTGAGCAGATGTCCCAAATATTACTTCCCATTCAGCATTTTAAAAATTGTATAACAAGATTTTAATTTGCATACCGATTTTCCTGGTTTGATTACTGGACTATACCAGGACATCCAACATGTATCTGAATATAAGGCTGCTCTTCCCTATACCGTAATTTCATATTCATCATTGTAACTACAAAGTTCAATACATGGCATTGATAATACTCATATTCCAGAGTCCCATTCTTTCTTCCATGAACTTTTGATCGCATAAGGAATGACTGCTGTGCTGACAGATTAAGAATCTACTCTGATATATAATACTACTTCTCAGATGGGAAATTCTCTGATTGGAAATCATCAACATAAATCACTGATATATAAGTATGTATTTATGTATGTATATATTATTGTAGAGTTTCATTAGCTTTCCTTTAGCATGCTTTGGCATAAGTTGCTTTGCCAACAGAGTTTTGAAAATATTTGCCTGGGTTTATGTACAGATTTTTCATGCAAATCTGTTTAAAAGTTCAACTGTCATAAGGGAAGCTTGCTTCATAATCCAGAACAGAATTTTTTTTTTGGGGGGGGGGATCATTGCTAAAGGCAGAAAATTGGCTGTGTTACATCACCACCAAAAAGCTAAAAAGTTATTTTAAAAAAAAAACAAATTTGGGATTTAACATAGATTAAAATGTAATTACAGATAGTCCTGGACTTATGACCACAATTGAGCCCAAAATTTCCATTGCTAAGCAAAATAGTTGTTAAGTAAGTTTTGCCTCTTTACAACCTTTCTTGCCATAGCTGTTAAGTGAATCACGGCAGTTGATAAATTAGTAACGCAGTTGGTTAAGTGAATCTGGATTTCCACTTTGCTTATTAGAAGGTTGCAAAAAGGGATCCCAGGATCCTGGGACAGTGTAATTGTCATAAATAAATACCAGTTACTAAGTATGTGAATTTTGATCATCTGATCATGGGGATGCTGCACTGGCTGTAAATGTGAAAAATGGTCATAAGTCATTCTTTCCAGTGTTGTAACTTCAAACGGTCACTAAACAAATGGTTGTAAGCCGAGGACTACTTACATCTGACTATTTATCAGTCCCAGTAGATCAGTGGTTGTCAACCTGTGGGTCACGACTCCTTTGGGGGTTGAACGACCCTTTCACAGGGGTCGCCTAAGACCATCGGAAAACACATATACCCATGTTTTCGGCTTGGGAACAGCTGTCTCGCCAGGGAATGGGCCGGTAACTGGTTATCCTCCGGTAAGAGGCGCGCCGGCCCTCTTGGAAAAAGTGGGGGTGCATTCATGGAGGGCGCACATATGCACAGTGCAGGATGTATGTCACATGCGCAGTGTGAGGCGTATGTGCCTTAGGAGCATGGGGTCATGCGCGCATGCGCAAATGGGGGCGCCCATTGCATTATGGGTGCTGGCATGCAAGAGCACGCGAGCGCTTGCACGCTCGGACTTTTGGCATGCATTTTATGGTTGGGGGTCACCACAATATAAGGAACTGTATTAAAGGGCCTTGCATTAGGAAGGTTGAGAACCACTGCATTAGATAGATGGGATCATGAAATAAGCTCCGCAGGAGGATTAAAACTACTTTTATTGAGACTGATTATAATAACAAACTGTCCAAGATTGTAACTGTGATTGAGCCATTCCTTCTGTTCTTTCTTATAGTTCAATGAATTAGGAAGTGTCTGAGCTACTCCCTTATGTTGTCTGGATGCTATCTGGATATTCTGGACTCTAAAAAAATGATTAAGTTCCTTTTACTGAAAGAAAAAGGAGTTCACATATCCTTGTTATGATTACTTTTACTCTCTATTTAGGCTGAGTTGGGTATATCAAACTATCAGTAACCCTGGCATTAGAAGATCGTGCTCAACCCTCTTGAAGAGAGAATTTTTATTGGCATGTATGGCATTTA
Source organism: Arizona elegans (assembly GCA_022577455.1). Classification (NCBI taxonomy): domain Eukaryota; kingdom Metazoa; phylum Chordata; class Lepidosauria; order Squamata; family Colubridae; genus Arizona; species Arizona elegans. Next base: position 23,898,452 of record JAKOOJ010000008.1, on the reverse strand, counting down.
AATTTTTCATCCTGGTTGTGCAGATGAAGATGTCCAGATGGTGTGCCTTAATCGGCATGTACTGTTTTTCCTGATGTAATCACAAACTCTCAGAGGATAGAATCTTTTGTCAGTGTGTGACAGAATTTGTTTTCATGGAATTTAAATGAAAATTCTATTGTCAGTAGAGATTAGTGATGGGTTAATAGTGTTGAACTCTGCATTTTAGAACAGATTTCTATCCGTCCAATAACAAAAATCCAAATGAAAATGTATGCATAGAAAAAAAAAAATTCTCTTTTGAGAAAAGTTTCTCTTTTGGTCTCCAAGATTATATGATTAAACTGAAAGACTTATACTAATCTTTTCTTATCCAACACAAAATCTTCCTTCCTTCCTTCCTTCCTTCCTTCCTTCCTTCCTTCCTTCCTTCCTTCCTTCCTTCCCCTTCCCTTTCCATCCCTCCTTCCCTTCCTGCACTCTTATCATTTGATATTTGGATATTAATGTTTTCCATTAATATTTACCTGTCTAATTTCATACAATGTTAAAGAAGACACATCGGCTTTGTAATCAGTTGTGCTTTCACTTTCATGTCATTCAAAACCTAGACTAGTCAACTCTGAGAACTATGAGAAGTATTTTGCTTACTGAAAACACAGACAAATATGGTACACTATTCTGTACTTAGTGAGATCATTTGAAGATTATTGAAAGCCTTAAGAAGAGAATATCATTGCATGTTTTCATATTTTTTTCCAACCATGATGCTCTTAATTGTACCTTATATTTCTTGTTGAAGATGTATGTTTCACTAAATTATGTGCTATAACTGAAAATCTGATTTAAAAATGTGTGCATTTCATGTGTAATTCTGTAAACAGTTATATTTTATCCTAAAATACATATTTATAAACAATTTTCCATTTTGTACACCAGTTTTTAATATTAGTTTCCAAAAATTAATATATTCTTCCATTTGTTGTAAAATTCAAATTATGGTGTTGTGATTGTGGTATGTGCTATGGCTCCGAAGTTACTTTAGGAAGTTGTCTTTTAGACAGGCATTATCTATCTGTATTTTCAAGTTCTATTTCTGGCAATTTTAATCTGTAATGTTTCCCATTTATATTTAATATATATATATATATATATAGGTCTTTGGTTATTCGGGTCTTCTCCCACGTAAAATTGGGACAATCCCCTCCACCCTCACAGCCACACATGAAACAAACAGTACATAACATCTCAGATAGGATCCTCACCAAAGCCGAAACCAATGTCCTTTCCAAAGGATTCAACTTTGCAATCGCTCCCAAAAGCATCCCCACTGAAACCATTATATGCGGAGTTGAAACCAGCCTGACCAAAATCAACCCCGATGATGCAAACAGAATCAGACTCGAAATCACCAACATCCTCTGCACCAGCAAGCCACCCAAAAGTAACTTACCCAAAGAGGAACAGACAGCACTACTTAACCTGAAAGAAGACACCAGCATAATAATCCTACCAGCAGACAAGGGCAATGCCACGGTGGTTATGAACACATCTGACTACCAAACCAAATTAACCAACCTACTCCAAGACTCCATATACAAACCCCTAAACACAGACCCCACCACCTACCTGGAAAAAACCACCAGATCCAAAATAAAAGCCTCCCCCATCAGCGAAGAGATTCAGCAAAGAATCATACCCAGAGAGAAATCATCCAGATGCCCTAAGCTTTATGGTCTCCCCAAGATACACAAAGAAGGAACCCCACTTAGACCCATAGTCAGCTCCATAGGCTCACCTCTACAAAACCTAGCCAAATTTCTCGCCAAACAACTACAGCCCTATGCAGAATCCATCACCTCATACGTAAAAAACTCATTCCAGTTCATAGACATCATAAAGCAACAAAACTTACAGCCCAGTGACCTACTCGTGAGCTTTGATGTCATATCCCTCTTCACCCAAGTACCAATCAAAGAAGCCTTGACAGTTATCCAAAACAAATATAACCCCCCCAAGCACATCTTAGATCTGACCAACCACTGCCTATCCAACACATACTTCATCTATAATGGACAGAAATACAAACAAACAGAAGGAGCACCCATGGGATCACCCCTCTCACCGGTCATTGCCAACCTCTATATGGAATACTTTGAAACCCAAGCTCTAGAAAAATCTGATCATAAACCCAAACTCTGGCTCAGATATGTGGACGACACCTTCATAATCTGGCCACATGGGAAAGAAAAACTGGACAACTTCCTCACACACCTCAACAGCCTACACCCCAAAATACAGTTCACCATGGAAACAGAAGCGAACAACCAACTTCCCTTCCTGGATGTCTTAGTCTACAGAAAATCCAATGGCTCCCTAGGACACACTATCTACCAGAAGAAAACACACACAAACCGCTATCTGCACGCACTCTCACACCACCACCCTGCCCAAATCAACTCTGTAGCCAAGACACTCATTTCCAGAACAAAACGCTTAGCTGACGAACAACACCTAAAAACCGAACTACACACCCTCACTAACGTACTAACATCCAATGGATTCCAAAGAAATAAGATCACCAACCTAATCCAAAAAGAAACCCCCACTAAAATCCAAGACACAGAACAAGAAAACGGCAAAGCCCTCCTCCCATACATAAAAGGCACCACAGACAGAATAAGCAAAATCCTCCACAAACATAACATCAAGACAGCATTCTGCACAAACCGAAAAATATCCACCATCCTAAGGAACCCCAAAGACAAAATTGAGTTAGAAAATCAAGGAGTATATGAAATCCCATGCACCGCCTGCCCCACCACATACATCGGACAAACCAACAGACGAATAAGTGCACGCATAGAAGAACACAAGAACTCAGTCAGAAAAGAAGAACCAACTTCTTCCCTGGTCCAACACCTTAAAGCCACAGGACATGATATTGACTTTAAAAAGACCAGAACTATCGCCAAAACTGAACACTTTAACAACAGAATAATCAGAGAAGCCATCGAGATAGAAAAACGCCCACACAGCATGAACAAACGAGACGATACCTCCCGCCTACCAGCCATTTGGAAACCCGCCCTTATTGACAAACGGGTCCCTAACACGACGAATGACACCAGACCCACACTCACGAGAGCCACACAGGATGTCACCACCACACATCCACGCAGAAAACAGACTCAAACCCACACTGATAATGAGCCACGACCAAGGACCAGAAGCCAGACTGCAGCTGCATCATTAGCCACTTTAAACCTCTCCAATCCATACATGAAGCAGACTGACACCCACCATGAAGAGCTCGCACGGCCACAAACACGAAGCCAAACAACAACAACGCAGCTCACCAGCTCAAATCCCCCTGCAACTCAGACTAAGCTGAGCACAACCAAGCCCCCACCCAAACAGAACACACCCCCAGCCAATCAGAGCACAACCAACCCCCCATCCAATCAGAGCACAGCCGAGCCCCTAACCAATCAGAACACACCTCCACCCAATCAGAACACAGCCAAGTTCCCACCCAATCAGCTCACACCCCCACTAGCAGTTAAAAGGAAGAGACAGCTGCGATCTCACATTGCTCCTGGAAGCACGAAGCCGAGAACACCAGCCTGAAGATGACGAATGAGACTTCGTCGAAACGTCGCCAAGACACTTCCAATTTTATGTGGGAGAAGACCCGAATAACCAAAGACCTACATACAAACACCCGCGAAAACCTGAGAAAACAAATATCGCACCTCTACGGGGAGGACATCCACCATCTGACCAGGACCTATGAAAAACTCGAAGTCCAAAGAGCTTCCATTTTATGTGACCTTGCATTCCTACGCAACTGCCGAGATCAAAATTTAATCCCCACAGGCTTCCAACTGAAATTCCACTCCAACTCTGCAGCCACCAAACGCATTCTGAAAAGAACAGAACTAGCCCTAATCAGAAATGAACTCCACAGAAAAAGATTCCTCCTAGACCGAATCAACAAGGATCTCCTCACACTTCACCTCAAACTCAGCAACAAGATCCACCCCGCACTTTGGGACAAATCCAAACAACTTGCCGTCTGGAGAGCCGAAACACAGACCACCCTCAAGACAGACACACACACCAACAAATTCCGAAGACTACAAGAACGCCAGAAACAATCCCCTCCACCCTCACAGCCACACATGAAACAAACAGTACATAACATCTCAGATAGGATCCTCACCAAAGCCGAAACCAATGCCCTTTCCAAAGGATTCAACTTTGCAATCGCTCCCAAAAGCATCCCCACTGAAACCATTATATGCGGAGTTGAAACCAGCCTGACCAAAATCAACCCCGACGATGCAAACAGAATCAGACTCGAAATCACCAACATCCTCTGCACCAGCAAGCCACCCAAAAGTAACTTACCCAAAGAGGAACAGACAGCACTACTTAACCTGAAAGAAGACACCAGCATAATAATCCTACCAGCAGACAAGGGCAATGCCACGGTGGTTATGAACACATCTGACTACCAAACCAAATTAACCAACCTACTCCAAGACTCCATATACAAACCCCTAAACACAGACCCCACCACCTACCTGGAAAAAACCACCAGATCCAAAATAAAAGCCTCCCCCATCAGCGAAGAGATTCAGCAAAGAATCATACCCAGAGAGAAATCATCCAGATGCCCTAAGCTTTATGGTCTCCCCAAGATACACAAAGAAGGAACCCCACTTAGACCCATAGTCAGCTCCATAGGCTCACCTCTACAAAACCTAGCCAAATTTCTCGCCAAACAACTACAGCCCTATGCAGAATCCATCACCTCATACGTAAAAAACTCATTCCAGTTCATAGACATCATAAAGCAACAAAACTTACAGCCCAGTGACCTACTCGTGAGCTTTGATGTCATATCCCTCTTCACCCAAGTACCAATCAAAGAAGCCTTGACAGTTATCCAAAACAAATATAACCCCCCCAAGCACATCTTAGATCTGACCAACCACTGCCTATCCAACACATACTTCATCTATAATGGACAGAAATACAAACAAACAGAAGGAGCACCCATGGGATCACCCCTCTCACCGGTCATTGCCAACCTCTATATGGAATACTTTGAAACCCAAGCTCTAGAAAAATCTGATCATAAACCCAAACTCTGGCTCAGATATGTGGACGACACCTTCATAATCTGGCCACATGGGAAAGAAAAACTGGACAACTTCCTCACACACCTCAACAGCCTACACCCCAAAATACAGTTCACCATGGAAACAGAAGCGAACAACCAACTTCCCTTCCTGGATGTCTTAGTCTACAGAAAATCCAATGGCTCCCTAGGACACACTATCTACCAGAAGAAAACACACACAAACCGCTATCTGCACGCACTCTCACACCACCACCCTGCCCAAATCAACTCTGTAGCCAAGACACTCATTTCCAGAACAAAACGCTTAGCTGACGAACAACACCTAAAAACCGAACTACACACCCTCACTAACGTACTAACATCCAATGGATTCCAAAGAAATAAGATCACCAACCTAATCCAAAAAGAAACCCCCACTAAAATCCAAGACACAGAACAAGAAAACGGCAAAGCCCTCCTCCCATACATAAAAGGCACCACAGACAGAATAAGCAAAATCCTCCACAAACATAACATCAAGACAGCATTCTGCACAAACCGAAAAATATCCACCATCCTAAGGAACCCCAAAGACAAAATTGAGTTAGAAAATCAAGGAGTATATGAAATCCCATGCACCGCCTGCCCCACCACATACATCGGACAAACCAACAGACGAATAAGTGCACGCATAGAAGAACACAAGAACTCAGTCAGAAAAGAAGAACCAACTTCTTCCCTGGTCCAACACCTTAAAGCCACAGGACATGATATTGACTTTAAAAAGACCAGAACTATCGCCAAAACTGAACACTTTAACAACAGAATAATCAGAGAAGCCATCGAGATAGAAAAACGCCCACACAGCATGAACAAACGAGACGATACCTCCCGCCTACCAGCCATTTGGAAACCCGCCCTTATTGACAAACGGGTCCCTAACACGACGAATGACACCAGACCCACACTCACGAGAGCCACACAGGATGTCACCACCACACATCCACGCAGAAAACAGACTCAAACCCACACTGATAATGAGCCACGACCAAGGACCAGAAGCCAGACTGCAGCTGCATCATTAGCCACTTTAAACCTCTCCAATCCATACATGAAGCAGACTGACACCCACCATGAAGAGCTCGCACGGCCACAAACACGAAGCCAAACAACAACAACGCAGCTCACCAGCTCAAATCCCCCTGCAACTCAGACTAAGCTGAGCACAACCAAGCCCCCACCCAAACAGAACACACCCCCAGCCAATCAGAGCACAACCAACCCCCCATCCAATCAGAGCACAGCCGAGCCCCTAACCAATCAGAACACACCTCCACCCAATCAGAACACAGCCAAGTTCCCACCCAATCAGCTCACACCCCCACTAGCAGTTAAAAGGAAGAGACAGCTGCGATCTCACATTGCTCCTGGAAGCACGAAGCCGAGAACACCAGCCTGAAGATGACGAATGAGACTTCGTCGAAACGTCGCCAAGACACTTCCAATTTTACGTGGGAGAAGACCCGAATAACCAAAGACCTACATACAAACACCCGCGAAAACCTGAGAAAACATATATATATATATATATATATATATATATATATATATATATATATATATATATATATATATATATATATATATATTATTAATAGTTGTGTACTAATTTTTCAAAGCTTTTAACAGTTTAGAATTTTCTTTCCTACAGCCTTCTTTAAAATTTCAATAAAGCAATAAAAATAGCTTTGTATGAAACTCAGGATAAAAATGATTACATGAAATAAATGATGCATACTGACTAATATTTCATTTTCCACTCTTTTCTGCTATACACATCACACTGTTGTAAACAACAAAAAGCCTGCGAACAAAGCAGTAACACTTATTGACAGCATGGTAAGTCTTTCCTGGGAATCTTTATTGTCTATCATTTTAAATACCAATTGGCATTGCAATGTCAGCTTTTTAATACCATCTCTGTTTAAGAAGCCTCATAAACCATGTTCCAGAACTGTGAATAAAAACATACCTATCAAATCCATGTGTTGCAAGATTAATTTTTGGACTTAAATCACAACTTGCTTTTTTCTGAAATACAGCTTTATACCACAATGTCTGATGATAATTTTTATAAGACACATTAAACTACTCCTGCTGTACTAATATGATGATTCTGACCACAAAAACATAGAATACATGAAGTTAACATTAATTTTAGGAATAACCAAGAAATATTTTAGAATGAAAAATATATTTATTCAAATCTACTCAGTATTTTAGTCATACAGGTAGCCCTTGAGTTACGACCACAACCAAGGCTGGAATTTTACTTGTGAGTCATTGAGGTTGAAAGTAGAATCACTATGAGACTTGATTGAATTTTACAACCGTTTTCAGGAGAGCCATAAAGCAAATTACTACAATGTTAAATAAATCATGTGGTTAAGCAAACCTATTCTTTCAATGATTTTTTTTGCCAGAAATGTCACAAATTCACCTGTACATATAAAACTGCAACAAGTCCTAAATGCAAGTTAGGTGACAAGCATCCAAAATATGATCACATGACCATGGGAGGGATGTGGCAGTTGTAATTTTGAGGACAAGACATAAATATCTTTTTTAAAAGTCCACCATAACTTCAAACCATCATTAAGCAACTACCTGTAACAGCATTGCATTTCCTAAAAACTCTTTAGGAAAAAACTCTTTCATCTATATCACAGTTACTCTGCATGAAATTATTTCATATAGGTATACATGTTACAATTATATATTTATAACTCCCAAATTCAAATGTGCATTTGATTCTATTCCTATTCCTATTACTTTTTTTCCCTTTTACATGTGTATGTGTCTGTGTGTATATTAATATTACTGATATTATGTTTGTTAAATAACAAATACAAATAGGAATAACTATTATATTTAATAACTTTGACATACCAGAAAATGTTTCATAGGAAGAGGGATTTAGCAAACAATTTTACACCTGTTGCTCATGTAAGCAGTGCTGAGATTGTTTGAGACGCTCACTTGATTGGGACTGTGAGCGCCCGCGATCCTTGCAGCACATCTCCAAGTTGAGAATAGGCCACAGCCCACAGGTTGGGGATCCCTGCATTACAATAGATTGTCCCACCTGATCAGAGAAGGAAGGTATGTTGCAGACCCCATTATAGTTCTGACTGATAGGAAGAGAGGTTTCTCTGCCATTGCCCCTGCCCTATGGGATATTTTCCCCTCAGAGAATAAAAACACAAAAAATTCTCATGTTCCTAGAATTTGATCCTACAATGGAAAAAAAATTAGGGATGAAGTTAGAATTTGCTTCATTTGAATACATTTCTGTTGATATTTGGGTGAACTAGGTCAAATCTAATTTGAATAATTTGTTTTGGATCTCTTTATTGATTTCATTTACAAATCACATCAATAAATTGAATGAGAAAGTACGTTTGACTTCAAAAAAATCCAATCTTTCTAAAGACTAATAGGTCATTAAAATGTACTGATATGGAAGTATTTACTACAATTATTCAATCTGAATTGAAGTCAATTCAATTCATTTCAGTAAAAAGATCCCACTGTACTAGCATAGGGGCAGGCAAAAAATGTTTCATGCCCTGCACTGCCCTGACTATAATGCTGAAGTGTGCTGTAATAGCAAGCATAGTGATTTTCAGTTTCATGATTTTCCGCAGACTTTTGCAAATATGAGGTGTAAAAACCAGGTCTGTTAACATCCTGTGATATTTTAGCTTCCTGTTTTGCCATTTAACTCTTACTTATTTTGTGCTTTAAGCCTCCCGCTTAATGCTTTTGATTATACCACTCGCCCATTTGTGGCTCCTGCTTCCCAATGAGGACAAACGTTGTATTTTTTTTTTCAAAAAATAAAAAGTTAAAATGTAGTTCCTGGGTCATGTTTGAAAGATAGCATATAATCACAATAAACAATAAACTGTATTCATTTTGGCATCAAATCTTAAAATGACTGCCTGTCTAGTGCAGTGCCTGGATAAAAAAGTACCGGTAAATGCTTTAAACTACAGAAAATATTCTAAGAAATTATAAATCTTGAATTGTTCTTAAGCTCTTGCAACATTTGTTAGATATAACTTACTTTATAGTTTTGTTTGCTGGTACTTCTGGTAGTTTCACTGTTATCATTCCATCTAGATTGGTCTTATCAATGAAAAGTGGTTGGGTGCGTAGTACATCTGGAGCTGTCTTTGCCGTTACCCTGTGTTGCAGACCTCCAGCACTGTTCCCTCTATTGGTTAGCACAAAAGAATAGGAGGTCTCAGGCTTCAGATTGGTGATCAGTTTCTGGGTGGCTCGGCCATCCACTTCAACTGCCATTTTCCCATCATCATAAAGAATCTAACAAATGGGAATTTAATAAAAGCAGCAAAATGTTAATAACCTCTAGGGATGTGCAGGAGAAGAGCAGTTTAAAAATAAAACTTGCCATTGACAAAATGACTTTGAAGTTTGTTAAAAACTGCATGGCGGGACAAACAGATTTAAAATCTCAGAATCAAATGTACTGAATGGAGTTTGGGATACTAAGGATGACTTAGTATTCCCACTGGGGTTTAATGGATACATCAAATCAGATGTACACATTCAGTACACTTTCTGCCTTCAATTGTCCTTGGTTTCCAAGTCCTTTCATTACTTGATATAACACAGGGATGGCAAACTCATATCGTCATGGCATCGTCACATGACGTATTGGAACATTTTTCCCCTTCGCTAAACCGAGCATGGGCATGACCAGTGCGTGAAGCATCTGGCCTCATGAACGCAAGTGCAGATAGTATTCAGTAAACAATTAGAACCAGTTAACAACTGTAATTAGGACCAGAAATTCTACTGGTAAGTGACCCAGTTGGCTCATATAATGACTTTGACTTAAGATGGCAGTTGCTAATGGCAGATGTTGCTGCCATGGGTTATGGTCATCATGTGATATGTCACATTGCCATGGTTTGAGATTTCCTGCCGGCTTCCTGATTGACTTTGCTTGAATTGCAGCTGTGATGGCTGCAAGTCAAGAAAGTAAGCAAGGCCTACCATACAGATTGAGGAGTAGAGATCCAATGTAAATGCTCTCTCTTCAGCTGGAATGTGAAGGGACGGCATTCAAGTTGCAAAAACTATTTTTTTTCTTGACTTTATATGGAAAATATAGTATTACACTGACCTAAGAAATCTATTGATTGACTAATGAGAAAGTGGTAGATAGTTTAAGCTGAAATTGAGACAAGGGGAAAGGGAAGAGCGAAGGAGGCTTTTCAAAAAATTCAAAAAAGAAAGAATTAAGGAGAAACTTGTGATACAGTAGTTTCAGAATATACACTCCTCTCTTATATCAGTGGGATCTGACAGTTTAATTCTTCAGAACTATTTCATACTATCAAGAGCCTTGATAGTACAGTGGTTTGGTGCACCCTGTCATTAACACAGCTGCCTGCAATTTCTGCTGGTTCGAATCTCTCCAAGGCTCAAGGTTGACTCAGCCTTCCATCCTTTCCAAGGTAGGTGAAATGAGGACCCAGTTTGTGGGGGCGATAAGCTGACTTTGTATAAAATATACAAAAGAATGAAGGCTATTGCTTAATACATTGTAAGCCGCCCTGAGTCTCCGGAGAAGGGCGGCATATAAATCAAATAAAAATAAAAAATAAAAAATAAAAAAATACTAATCCAGGAATTACAATAATTATTAAACTAAATAACTGATGTAATTATCACCAATACTAGTAAAAGCTATAATTTGACTTTTCTGTGTAAGAGCTAAAAAGCTTATTCTTTGTTTTCCTAGTTTTGCTGCTGGATTCCCACCTCAAATGGCATCAGTGGAAGAAAAATATATTATGCTATGTTTATGCTTTCATTTGAAGCCTTGTCAGGAGAACTGGAAGCCTCTAAATTCACCACAGCCAGGTTGATTTTTGAAAATGCCTTGGGTAACCCGCTAAAAACCCATTTTTGCAAAAGAGAAACCATTGTGTCTCTGCATACAGAGGGCAATTCATTGTATACTACTGTGTGACAATTAATACAGAAAAGAGCAAGAAGCACTATATTACGGATGCTAATTTTTATTTATTTAGAAAATTTATATTTCGCACAAGGCGACTCAAGTTGGCTTACAGGAGATTTCATCACAGGATGGCAAGTAGGAAAAGCAAATTTTCGAAATATTGTTTAAAGAACAATATACTATATACTATAAAACCACGAACAGAAAACATAATCAGAAATATTGGAAAATTAACACAATTTTTATTATACTAACAGAATGAAACAATCATTTTTCTGATAATAATCTAGACAGCAGAAACTTTTATACTTTTTATTTCTGGTGTTTAGTTCAACATCACTAATGATGATGCATAAATGCAGAATTAATTAACATCAATTGTCAACCAGGATCAATCAACTATCAACCTTGAAGAACTGCTGCCATGGCCTTCTGATTTTTGAACTACATCAGAAGACAATGGCAGCAGTTCTTCAAGACTGATACTGGAAAGAATTTAACACTACTAAATATCTGTTAGTTAGTAGAATGGGGCTGTAAATCATTTAATTAAAACATTTGTCCATTACAAGTCCTGTAACCCTTCAAGTCTTTTAGATTAACAACAACTTACTTTGAAAGGCAGGGCAGAATTGTAATTCTCTGGTATATCCCAAGAAAGAAGGACTGATGTTTTCATTACTGCTTTGACATGAAAATTTTTTGCAAACACTGCTGGAAAAGGAAGGGTAATATATTTAAAGTACATTTTGATTTTGGATCCCATCCCCTTTTCACCAGTCAACATTTTCCATTATATTCCTACCTGTTTTTAGAAACCACATTCCATTCTTAAAAATGACATCTCAAAATAATTATATTTTCCTTACCTGAAATTATTATGCAGAAGTGAGCCAGACTTGTCTGATATGGGATAACTGAATTCTAGTGAATCCAAACACATGAAGATTTACATACTTTACCTTCGCATCAGATGAATCTACTTATATGATGGTTTTGAAAATTGAAGCTATATTTAAAATATCGATATCCAAAGACTGAGATCCTTTTACAAGACAAGCCATAAGCAGACAAATCCTACCTTGATCCACAGGTAATGTCCTAAACTGGATACTGGGACTATATGGACCGGGCCCTTTGCTTGTATGTGCACGTATTTTTACATCGTATGTGGTATCTGCTTTTAAGCCTGAAAGTGTCATTATAGTATCAACAGGAGCAACAGGGATCTCTGTTTGTTGATGGGCCACATTGATATCTCTGTACTGTAGAGTGTATTTGGTGATTATACCATTTCTTTCGGATAAAATGGGTGGCTGCCAAGTTAGTTGGACAGAAGTCGAGGTTGCACTTTCTGAATGTAGATTTTGAGGAAATCCACTTGGTAGATCTTCTGGAATCAAAATTTCTTTTACCATTTCTTCCCCAAAGCCCACTTTATTTCTAGCTGAAAGCCTGAAGATGTAAGAAGTCCCTTTATGAACATCAGTAGCCGTGTAGTGGTCATCTTTATCAGTAAAATCCCGTGTCGTAAATGCATCCATGTCTTTGCGGCCAAACCGCAGGCGGTACCCTTGCAGGGGGCCATATGTATCGACAGGTGGGTGCCACTGAATTAGAGCCGTACCCATTTGTGTGTGGCTAATTACAAGCCGAGGTTTTCCTGGAACTGTAACATAACATTATTTTAGCATAGAATGTACCTGTAATAATTTTTTTCTAAAATTGCTTATTAGGTCTCTTTAAAAATTACTTATGCAACAGACATACCGTTTCTCTACTCTACCTTCATCCTCAAATATTAATTCAGACCTTGCAACACATTAAGAACTGTATTATCTTTCTTTATTCCCTTTCTTCTAGTTCAGGGGTGTCAAACTGGCGGCCCGTGGGCCAGATGCGTCACGTGCAGGCCACGCCCACCCCAACTTCGTGAATGGGAAAAACATCGTGAAACATCACATGATGGCAACGTGATGTGGCAAGTTTGACACTCATGTTCTAGTTCCTAAATATAGAGAAAACAGGTAGGCAATTATCCCCATTGATCTGAAACCAAGCAATACATACAGTAATTGTGTATCTTTGCATATTAAGCTTATGGACATTACTTTAATATGATCAATGCAAACAAACAGAATATCCAGGTAATCCTCGTCTTACAACAGTTCGTTTAGTAACTGTTCAAAGTTACAACAGCACTGAAAAATGTGAATTATGACCATTTTTCACAGTCATGACCTTATGCATCCCCATGATCATGTGATCAAAATTCAGATGCTTAGCAACTGGTTCATATTTATGACTGTTGCTGTGTCCCGAGTCACAGGATGACAAGTGATCATTTTTTGTGACCTTCTAACAAGGAAAGTCAAAGGGGAAACCAGGTTCACTTAACAACCAGGTTACCAGGTAACCAACTGTAGTGATTCACTTAACATCTGGGGCAAGAAACTGGGGCAAATCTCACTTAACAAATATTTCACTTAACAAGAGAAATATCGGGCTCAATTGTGGTCATTAGTCGAGGACTACCTGTATTCCAGAGGATGCATTTATATATTGGGAAGAAAAAAAACCTGTATATAAAAGGTATCTGAATCAGTGCTCGTCATCTTAAAAACACGGGTTTGAAAATAATTGCTGTCTGCATAACCCTAGTCAGGTAAATTAAACTAAAAGCAGAAATACATGAAAATTACAGAAAAGGTTAGTTTAAAAGGAGGAGAATTTCATCCAAAATGGGGCCTGGGTGGTAAGAAAAAAAGAAACAATCTGCCTAATAAAATGTATAATTTCACTAAATAATGTTCTGATAACGAACTAAAAGCTTACTCTGCTGAATCAGGTGATACAATGTCAGTATAAAAGCATAAAAATTCAACCATTAAATAAAAACCAGGAACTAAAATGCTAATACACTAACACACACACACACACACACATTTCAACTTAATATTTTTGTTTAATTTCAAACCTAAAAACTTCAAACTATAGCTATTTCACATATGGAAGTTTCAAACACAAAACCTTCAAACTACAGCTATTAGATAAATGAAAACAAAGTTGAAATCTTGCTAAGCAATTGATTCTTGGAACACAAAAAAGGAAGCCAAATGAAAGCACTACTTTATATATTATTCTTAGAAGAAAAATTATTCTTTTCTGATATACAAAATTAATATAAAACTAAAGATTTTCCCACTAGTCCTTTGATAATTAATTGCCCATGAGATCTACATGCAGGTAAAACACAGAAGAAAAGTAAATAATAATGAATGAATACACAACAGATTGAGAATGAAAGGATAGTCTGTATACCAAGAAAAGTGGGGGAAAAAAACTGCATTGTAAACCTAAAACCAATAGTTACATTGTTTGAAAGAACAAACGGTATCAAAACATTAATTAGGCTTAATTAATACATGCTGTCTTAGATCCAAATGTTCATGAGTCAAATTCTCCATTTGCCTGCTGCCCCCTTTATTTTCAATCCTGTCTGTAGTCTCTTTACGGATTTCCCTGCACTTTACAGATATTTTCCTTTCCACTTTATGGATATACTTTACCAATTTTTTAATGGATTGGGTGAAGTAGAATAACTCTCCCATATGTTCCTGACTTTAATGATTAATAATGTCAACTTGGAAATCACATACAGTATCTTTATATCTCTACCTCTTCTGGTCTTTATTTGTTACCAACACTTCTTCCTGTATTTCATTTTAGCATTATAATTTCATGTACTGTAGTTTGTTGGATTTTTTTTTTTTTGTGTGTGTGTGTAACATGTGAAGTAGGCAAATATAGCTTGTTCAACAAATTGTAATTGGGTTTTCACATCCCACATCTTAACTGATGTATACAGTGGGTATTGTGTTACTTCAATTGAAACAGAATGGCTTACAAAACAATTGTACTATGCCTGATATGTCAGATTTTGTATTTTCCCCAACTTGCCTGGGTATATTCAAAGTCCAGGATGTATCTAAACTAGAAGAAGTCAGGCATGGGAAAATCACAATGAAAATCAATAATGCTTTAGTGTACATAATCAGCTAAGAACATTTTAGCACCTGGTTATCAGAAATGATCAAAGCAGTCAACATTCGTTTTAAGGCTTCATAATGGAAAGGATCATCAAATAATACCTGCACCAGTAGTAGATACTAATCTAGGTTTGCTCCGTGCTCCATCTCCTTTGGTTGTATAGGCTGTCACAGTAAGGGAATAGGTTGTCTCTGGCTGTAATCCAGCTATGATCATCTCCTAAAATGATGTAATAAAAATATGGAATATCAATATATGGAATAGAGACCCTTCACAAGTTTTTCATCTTTCCATAAGTTACAATAACTTGCATTCAGTGCACAGAGCTTTCATGCTATCTGCAGATATGAGAAGCTTTTAGGGATATCAGAAGATGATATGAGTGGATAAAGTTTTGCATTAAGCCAAAAGAATGATGAATGTTCTGAGCAGCATGCCCTAAATATTTTTATAAATGTAAGGTTAAACATTGCTTATACTTAAAGGGCACAACATCACAACACATGTTCTTACTATTCATTTTCATTACAGTAGAATGAGTATATTTGGGCTGCAAAAATAAAATCAAACTTGACAGAATAGTTGTGTTACCCATTATTTACAAATCAGCCATTCTGTTATCTTTACAGCAAGATTATCTATACTTTAAATTACAGAACCATGTTACATATAGATTGGGGTATAAACTTAAGATGGCTGCAAGCAGGGGTGAAATGCTCCCGGTTCAGATTGGATTGCTCAATCCGGTAGCGATGGCGGCGGGTAGTTCGGAGAATCGATAGCAAAAATCCCTGCGCCCCCCCCCCACCATGCCCAGCTGAGCCGCACGATCATCAGAGGCTTTTTTTTTTTTTACTTTTAAAAGCATTTTTTTCTACAACCTCTTCCGATGAAAAAATGCTTTTAAAAGTAAAAAAAAAAGCCTCTGATAATCACGCGGCTCAGCTGGGATCATCAGAGGCTTTTCAAAGCATTTTTTTCTGCAACCTCTTGGCCAAAAAAAATGCTTTGAAAAGTCTCTGACGATCCCAGCTGAGTTGCCTGATTGCAAGAGAGGCTTTTCAAAGCATTTTTAAAAAAGTCTCTCTGACGATCCCAGCTGAGTTACCTGATTGGCAGAGAGGTTTTTCAAAGCATTAGAAAAAATGCTTTGAAAAGTTAAAAAAAAAAAAAGTTGGCCACACCCACCCAGTCACATGACCCACCCACCCAGCCACGCCCACAGAACTGGTAGTAACAAATTTTACATTTCACCCTTGGCTGCAAGTGGCCTTGAACACCTTTATTGTAATCACTGGAGAGCTGTCTGACTAATATGGTCGAAATCAGTGGCATCTTTTCTTGCTATTTTAAGATGATGAATATATGACAAGTATAACCTGAGCCTGAAAACTTTTTTTGCTGCTGCTGCTGTTTTTGTTATTGTTATTATTATTATTAATAAACATAATCTGCCTGTCTCAGTTCTTGAATTTGATAGGTAGATAAAAATGCCAAATCCAGTCTAAAATCCTGGCTGATCATGTGAACAACAAAAATAATAACTAAGAAATATTTCCAAAAATTTAGATTTAAAAAAAAGAAATTTATCAACCAGCCTTGCCTACTCTATTTTTTGCTCTCTAAAAACGGTTTTATGGTAATTTTGGTAATTTTCTGACACCAAGAAGTTTTACCCCCTGTCAGCCTTTTGAGATGGAGCAGACTGGGAAACCACGATGTATATTAACACCAGTTTTATTGTAAGGCTATTGTAACAGTATGAATGTGCTTCCCCTCCTCCCTGCTGGTGTGTGTGTGTGTGTGTGTGTGTGTGTGTGTGTGTGTGTGTGTGTGTGCTGTAATGTGTGTGTGTTTGTCAAATTACATCCTTGCTTTAGATTCAGATTTCATTTATCTGACTGTCTTGGTTGCCATTTCTCTTTCTCAAGGTTAGTCTCCCTGCCCATTACATGACTTGTCATAATTTATTAAATCTATGATTCCATGTACAGTTCCTAGGAATCAGCATCACTGATCCAACAAATACAGGTAATCCTAGACATATGACCATTATTAAGCTTGCCCATAAACATTAAGCAGTACTTTAATGAAAATTCATTCTGGAATAAATTTTTGAAGCTCAATCCTAGGCGAGATTTACTACTTTTAATAAATGTGATTTTAAAGGGTGATTCTAATTGTTTTTGCTGAGAAGGGAACACTTCGGAGTTCACTCTACAAAATGATGAAGCACAGCATAATCAAAATTCTACATGTACTTCTCGACTTAAAATGGGTTGCTTAGTGATCATTCCAAATTACCTGAAAAGGGGGATTTATTATGCAGATTTGAAGTTCCGATAGTTGGGTCTCCTTCATGCTTACATGACCAAACCCTGCGTGCTCGGCAAAATGGTCATTTGCATTGTCCCTGTCACTGCATTAAGTGTTTGCCAGCTGAGCTCCCATTCTAAGATTTACGGTAGCCTGGCCGAGAACCTTATCTGTAGCTGAGATAAGGCTGGTATTGTGAGACATTGGACTACTGCGCATGTCTACATTCTTTTTTTTCAACTTCCTTTGTCCATCTGTGAGATAACTGCCGGTAAGATGTAGTTACCTAGTTTTGTACTTTTATAATAAAATGTTTCTTAGAATATATACTTTGGAAAACAAGGTCCAGTCACCTCTAATTAATTACAGTTTCCCACAGTGACTGTGTTTTGTAAGCACTTCTCACAAAACACTTCTAGCACTTCTATTTTTTAGCAAAATCACACCCACAGCAGACCATTTTGCTGTATGATCAGTGCATTCACTAAATGATGACCACAAAAAATTAATAAAACTGTTCCATTTTATGATAGTTATGACATACATTGTAAAGTAATATTAATTTGAGTAATTTAATCTATTATTTAAAATCTAAAATATCATTAAATATAATCTGAATATTTTATTTGGAACAAGAAATTATGGAAAATATATTAAGCTCTATATAGTTATTCAATAGTAAATCTAATAGGATTTATTAATTGAGAACTAACTTGCAGCTTTTAAAATATTTTTTGAAAGGATGAAGATTAAAAAGAATCTGAAAGTGTTTATATACTAGAAAAAAGCCGATGATTCGTTTTACATGCTGAAATTAATTTTTAAAATGATACAAAGGACTTGAGCTAGCAAAATTTAAGCTTTCTAAAATTCCACTATTTTTATATGCTTTATATTCTACTGATCTAAAACAACATATTCCATTATGTCTCAACCTTAAAATGTATATGCTGTTTTATGTACTTTGTGCATGCACGTTAATTTTAATTTTCAATCCAGTATTACTCAGTAGTTCATGACCAAAATTTCCACTAGTTTCTTCTTCTGAATAGTAAAAATTGGGAGACCTATAAACTTTAGCGAGTTCTTTTTTATGTAACATATTAATGGGCAGCTGTAGAAACTATAACTAAACTAAAAATTTAAACAAATGAACAAATTATGAACACTCATTTTAAAATGAGTGACGAGGCATTTAGAACATGTGTAGAAAATGGTGATACAGGTTTTGACTATTGCCATAAAATACACAGATACACAATTTGCTATAATATGGGACGTCATTCTTTCCACCTACCTATCTTTTAATAATACAAATTAGTTATGCTCTGAGGCACACAAAACATGCTTTGTAAGAGTGAATACATGGGAAAGGCACACTAGATTCCTTTTCTCCCTAATAGGTGTATTTCTCATGCTCAGAAAATAAGAAAGTAGTTTCCATAAGCATTCTACAATCTATTCTATAACATTCAAAGGAATGTGCAAAGTTTTAAGCTGTCACACAGCCAATAGTACTACTGTGACTACTGGATCATACGAAAATTTATTCACAATGTTTTGAGAAAGACTGGTATTTTAAATTAAAAAATCTTAATTTCAAATTTACAAACAGTATATGAGGCAGTCACATTTAATGTCACCATGCTGATTTGTAATTTGGTCCGTCACTCTTTTAAATGATAAACAGAAAAATATTTTTGTTTTTTCTCATTTAAATTAGCGTTATATTGTGATAAATTAGGGGCCCAGGAGTCATTTCCATCTTTAACTGAAAGTGTACATCTTCTCAACATCTGAACAGCAGTTGAAAATCGCCACGAGTTTTTAGACAATGAAAAAGAATATATCAGAGAAGGCAAAACAGAAACAAAGTTATTTGGAGCTGCTAATTTTGTTAAAAGTTCTTTTCGTGATTTACTGTCTTTTATAATGATCAAATTCATGCAGCTAAAATATATATATGGCTGTGGTGAAACAACCTTTTAGAGATGAAATAGATTCTTTAGATCAGAAAATTTCAGAGTCAAAAATAACATTGAAAAAACGTGAAAAAACAGTGTCATCCAGTGTGAGAATTCTGGTAAGCAATGTGC
The DNA here is from genome assembly GCA_022577455.1 of Arizona elegans. NCBI lineage: Eukaryota > Metazoa > Chordata > Lepidosauria > Squamata > Colubridae > Arizona > Arizona elegans. The sequence goes on along the minus strand of JAKOOJ010000008.1, from coordinate 23,878,822 downwards.
CATATATGTTGAAACAACACTGAAAGTAAATAATTATTTTCAAAATGAATCGACCAATTTATAGGCTTACTTTATAAACTTTCCTTAAAACATTGAGTGAGGTAAATTTATATGTTTCTTTAGAGAGTAAGAGATAAATTAAATATTTTCACTAGAGCTAAAATACAAGCTGGAAATTGAATTTGCTGATTGCACTGGTTTTTATTTTCATCCAGTAACTCATGATTATCATATGATAATCTGATTTTTAGCTTTATCGTTGGGTACATGTTTTTGGACAAGAGTATCATTAAGAGAGGAACTCTTTAAATGGTGATGAAAATATCTGATTAACAATAATGAGTGAAAAGCTCAGCTTTAAAAATGTTGGTCTGATAGGGTTGCCAGGTCTGCTTCCAAAAAATAGCGGACAAGTGGGGGTGGGGGATTAAGTAGTAAAAAAATAAAAACAATTTTTACAATTAAATTATATATTTTCTTACAAATATTTTAACACGAATTAAAATAATCACTTCAAAACTTTACTTAAAATTCAAAACATCAAATATATTATAATAATATGTAAAATATTAAATTACATTTTACTTTGCTGTCGCGTGTATTTTTTATTTGACTGCGCAGCTTTGATCAATTCTTTGTGTTTAAGGAATAATTCTTTAATTTCAGTACAACATTGAGAAATATTAAAAAATATACAAAGTTCATTTTGAACTGATGGTACAAGCAATCGGTTACGTTCGTCAGTCCACAAATTTCCCATGATGCTGAAAATTCATTCAACGTTTACATTTGATACCGGAATTGATGCACACAACTGGAACACTTTCAGTAAACTCGGAGCTGGCTCTTTCTTGAAAAAGTACGTCCACTTATCAAGGGATGAATCGCCCTGCAGATGAACATAAACTTCTGCCTTAGAAGCGTCTCATATACTGAATCAGTGAAATTATACCACTTTTCTAGGTACGCAATGGCTCTTTGATACACGTTGATGGCTTCTTTCTTGAACTTTTGCATGGCATTCTCAGGCAAATGTTTTTTACGTAAGGCAAATAAAACTTTCATTCCAAAAAACTGCTCATCGTATTTTTTTTTGCAAAGAATCACGCAGCTTACATATGATAATGTGAAGATCACATGCAAGAATTTTCTTGCTTTCCAGCTTCAGTAGGATGTCTTGCATTATTGACATGAAGAAGTGCGTGAAATATAAATACAATTCTGAAATTGTTGGTTCATCGTCCTTTGCGAGTTCATTTTCCTGATCCGAAATAAGGTTCCAGATAACCTTATGGCACTCATCAGATCCAAGAAAAATAAAATATGATTTTAGAGGTATCCAGTTTAAAAGAAGTCTTTCGACCGCTTTAAACAAGCTTAACCAACTTGTTGGAACATGGCGCAAAACTTCATGGAATTCTGACTCGCAAAACTCAACAAACGATTTCAACTCTTCTTGTTTCTTCGCAGAATTCGAAAATTCGACAAAAACCTTCAGCACTACATTTTCGATATCAAAAGATAACTGCTTTAATGCGTTTTTTGTGCTGTTGTGTAAAATGTGATTATTGCAATGAGCATTCGATCTTTGTCTCATTCTAACATATGAAAAAAAAGACAAAATGCGATTCTCCTATCCTTATTCTCTTAGACGGTACAGCTTTAGATTACGTACCATTTCATCATAAAGCTTTTGAATTAAAAAAATGTCCACTATTTTGTGAAAAAAAATAGTGAACATAATGTGAAAAAAGTGGACTGTCCGCTCAAATAGTGGACATCTGGCAACCCTATGGTCTGAGCCAATACCAATGTATATTTCCACAAAAATGCATTTCAAATACATATTTAACATGGCATTTCATCAACTGAAATGAACAGGTTAGGAACTAAAAGAAAAGGTCTGTTTGATAGCAAATACAGAAAACACTGGGCCTGAAGAAAACTGAGTTAAGTAAATGAAAATGGTAACTGCTTTTCTTTGGGAGGGAAAAACACTTTGGGTACACTGCAAGATCCAGTTAGGCAATTATACAAATTTAACAAAACTTAGAAAGCAAAAGCATTGCATCAAATCAAAACAAAGGTGGGTGAAAAGTATTAACGCATGCATATGTGCAAGCAACCAAAAAATTAAACGTTAAAGCCATCATACTTTGTTGGGGAAGGCAATCAGTTTTACTCACATGTTCAGTAGTATCATCATATTCCCACTGATTGAGAGTAAAGAATGTTGGGAAGAAAAAACAGAAGAAATGAGGAGATATTTGTAGGCTACTGAAGAATCTTTATCCTTCTCAGGATAACCACACATGAAAATTAACTAGTAAAATCAGCCTGAATTTAGAAAAAAACTCCCTACAAATTTTGGTATCTCTTTGACGATACATAAATAGTGGATGATATTTCTGAAAAAAAAACATACATCCTATTTGAAGTGTTGTTAGTTTATAGCAATGCTTTATGATTGCATTAGTTAAAACTGTTGAGATATAATGAAAGGCTACATTTTAGTTAATCATATGCTACTAAACCATGTTTACCTTGTCAAATTTAATTCAGTGCACCTATTTAGATTAATAGAGGCAATTTATATGTACTTGATACTTCATATCAGTAATGGAACCATATGACCAATAGCACACTCTGCTCCTTCCTTAAAGAAAAAAAGGAAAAAGGAATTTGAACTAGAGCCATAAAGGACTGCCTATTTTCCAAGTGGGAAAATCTGTTCAAAGAACAGAGGTACAATATAATCATTTGTTCTCTTTCTAATTCCTGGAGATTCACAATGATCCAAAAGCATTAACAAGTTGTTCTAAATGTGCTAAAACATTGATATGAATAAGACTTACAAATATGTTAATTATTTAATACAGAAATTGGTGGGCGTTAAATCATCACATGAAAAAATGGTATTGCTGTCAGTAAAGTAATTTTATTGAATTGGAGTTTAAAATATTACAGATGCTGTAAAATCTTTCTATTTAAACAATGTAGTTCAACTCTAATTCGTTTTAGGGTATGATATACGATAGTTACATATTGCTACATTTCAAAACAGAATTAACCATGAATGAAAAAAGCTTTTTATACTTCATGGTTTATGATACCATCAGAATGATTTCAGGCTTCAAAGCTCATAAAACATGTAATTAAAAATCTGTATTTTTAAAGCTTATTTAATATGGACAAATTTGCCTTATGGAAAAATAGGTTCTCTATGATTTGTTATATTCTGTAAGAAAGAATGCAGCGTAGTTTCAGTTTATCAATATATCATCCTAGGCTTTTCTTTAATAAAAACAAAGCATCTCATATACTATTATATTGACTATTCATCTCAAGCACAGTTTAATTTAAACATATCACTGAGTTCTATTATATTATTTTCAAATCCTAGCTCACTTGCATATATTACACATTACCAAACCAAACTGATGTAATTCAACTCAGAAATTTAAGCACACAATAAACTTCATTTATATATTAATATAATTTAAAATACTTAACATTACCTGGATCATATGCATTGAAATAAAAATATAACTACAGAAGAGAACCTATGCCCAAATCAAAATGAACTAAAAAGTGATTATTCTTCCAGAGCATAGGAAGAACATATTAAATATGAAATAATGTCAATATATACTATATAGTTTAGCAAGTTCTGTATATAATATTACACTGCCCTGATAATTGCAAACATCGACCGGGGATGAACAAGGGAGCTTCCACTATAAGAAACATGTACTTTGATTTAAAAATAGCCTATGTTTCAGATATGTTTTTCCTCCCATTACCACAACATATCCATGTCTAGAAATAATATTTATATGCAGAATAGTATGGTAGCCTGATTATCTGGTTTTAGATTGAAGCTTTCAGATTTCTTTTAGCAATAATGTACTGCAATGGGAAGAAAACATTTAAGTTGTTAATAAAAAAAGAAAAAGAAAAGGTTAGTGTATGAATAACTTGCTTTTCTTATCTAAAGAAATTGAATATAATTCATTACCTGTGCATCAGCCAACATGATATCCTTCAGCATAGGTTGGCCCCTAGGCTCTCCATTTTCCATCTTCACATAATGCACCTGGTAACCTCGGATTTGGCCATGCTGCTTATTGGGCACTGGAGAACGCCATGACACTTTAACAGATGTAGAGTTGACAGCCTCAACCTCGACTTTGCGAGGAGGACCACTAGGAACTGGAACATATCAGTGGATAAAAGAATTACAGGCACTTGTCCCAAATAATCAGTCTTTTTTTTTCTTTTTCTTTTCTTTTTAAAAGGAGACCCCACAAGCCTTTCTTGAAGAATACAAATGAAAACACTACAAAACTGTTCTACATTTCAGTGAAAAGATCAAAAAACATGACTGATGCAAAAATGGAAGAAAAAAGAGTATTAGAGAAATAGAAAAACATGTAAAAATGTACAAAAGCCAAGGAAGATGCTTTGAAAGTCAAAGCATTAAAGCACAAAGAAGTATTTTAGCAATCAAAATAATACAAAACCTAAAAGACTTTTAAAATGCATTATTATATTATTATTTCTTCAAAGGGGAAAAAAGGCAATAGCAACGTGCAATTTGTCTTCAAAGTTCAAATATGAAAAACGTATTTCAAAATATTTTAAAAATTGAGAAGCATCAGTTTCCTCAAAGATACAAATATTTTATAATATGGGCAAAGACAGAACAAAATCAGAAGATTTTAAAAAGAGGGAAAAGTCTAAAAAAAAATCCACCTTTTTTGTATAGAAGAAAATAGGCCATGCACATTGGGGAAGCACTTTAAAGAGTTCTTTATGTTGTTCATAATATTTCTATTTTTTGCTTTTTGTTGTTGCTGCTTTTAAAAACACAAAAGCAGGAAAAGGCATTTTGGATTTAAAATATCCGTTGAAATAGTTCTGGGGGAAAAAAGATGAGCAAGGAAGGGAAGGAATACTTAGATCACACAAAGATAGCAGATTTAGAGAAAAAGTCAAACGGATGGGGTGGAAGAAACATACCATCTTCATCTGTCCGAATAAATACAGATTCACTCTCTGGGCCAGGTCCGACATCAGTGTGGGCTGCCACAGAAATGCGATATTCAGTCCATTTTTCCAACTGTTCCAAAAGGTACTGTGTAGTATCTGGAGTAATTCCCAAAATTTCATGGGGCTTGTCATCTTCTCCATCAGTTCCAGTGTACTTGATGGAATAGGAAGTGATAATTCCATTCTGTTTTTCCACTGGAGGAGGTTGCCAACTTACCAAAATACTAGTGGAGCTGGGGCTGTTGCAACTAATGTCTTGAGGAGGAGCTGATGGCTCTAATTTCAGTAGTGGGTTAAAGGAGGATTTGAGTGAGAGGAGAGAAGTGGTTGAAGAAAAAAATGAACAAAAAGAAAGAAAAATAAATAATAAAGGGCAAACCAAGGAAAAATAAAAATTAAATTTAGAAATAAAGTATTTAGACAGTCTTATGAGCCTTGGCTTATTAACATGAAACAACTGAAAATGAATTAACTAAAAAGTGGAAAAGGATGTTGGGGGAAATACATGAAAATGAGCCTCAATTTATTATTACCTACCTGTGATTAATGATTCTTCTTGAAATAAAAACATCAAACATGATACTTCTATGTGTGTATATATGTATATACACCTGTAATATTGCTGATCTTATATGTTTAGTAGTCTTTCTTTCTTTCTTTCTTTCTTTCTTTCTTTCTTTCTTTCTTTCTTTCTTTCCTTCCTTCCTTCCTTCTCTCTCTTTCTTACTTTCCTTTCCTTTCTTCTCTTCTTTCCATCCCAATCTCTCCCTTCCTTCTCCCCTTTTTTCCTTCTTTCCTCCCTTCCTTCCTTCCTTCCTTCCTTCCCACCAGCTTACCCACTGGCCAATCTTTCCTGCACTGTTCAATTCTGAAAAATCAAGATAGAAGTACCTGAATTTTCCATTTTTCCTTTTTCTACCTACTCTGTATTTTAAATTAAAAATTTATTAAAACACAATTGTAGCCAATAAAATGTAAAACATGCAGAATCAGAAAGGAGTTTTCATTTGTCTTAGTCAAAGATTTACCTACCATGAAAAAGTGACATGGCTGTTGGATCTGACTGTAACTTGTACTTACCATAAATGAAGATACCGTTTAATATTTTAGCTCCTCTTGGAAAAACCTTGGCTAGCAAAGAATTGAAATCTACTAGCAATTTTACAATACATACACCACCCACTCAACCCACACACAATACAAAATTACTAGAACATAAAAAATTTGATTGGTTAAAAAAGGCAAAATAATTTAACTAATATAATACTTAACTTCAACATTAATCCTTTCTACTCAAAAACTCAAGTGACTATTTTTAAATAGATACATTTAAAATAGAGCTTTAGTTTATTAGTGAAATATTATTATTAAAAATTATAGGAAAGCCTTTATTAGATTACTTACATCTATTTTTATACATCACATTAAACTTGAAACTGATTTCTGGCCCCCAACATAATAATTAGAAGTCCATTTAATTTCTGTGTACATCCCAATTCTGTTTTATTGTTTAATGGACAAGAGCAAACTAGAAATAGTTATTTGATGAAAATTCATTATACGGACCTGGTAATTGTCAATAAAATGTTCTATGAAATGGTTTGTCCCTCAACTTAATTCTTCAAATTTTATTCCTCATGTTTTTGCACAGGGAGCACAATTGCCCTTATTTCTAATTGGACAGTGTTGCAATGCTAATATCTGATTTCCTTATTTCCTAAAAAGGATGCATGAAATTCTTTTTTAAACCTTTGGAGTTACTTTTGTATGCAGCATATTTGTTCTTTATTTGTCAAGAGATTTATATGGAAAGAAGCAAAATTTTCAAAATTTGAACTAATGTTGCATCAGATGCCATGCTACAGGATATTAAATGTGTTATGAAATGAAACTATTCACTAGAGGACTGATAAACCCACCTTTACAAACTATTTTTCTATAGATATTTATTTCTGTCTCCACTAAGTAACAAAGTATGCCCTTGTTTTCAGTGGTAGCCATTTTAAATTTCCTACAAGATCTCAGAATAAACTTCCTGAACAAAAAAAGGAGCGACTACTCCCAAAAACATTATTAGAATAGCAATTTGTTGATCTCTCTAAGGATTAAAAAAAGTATCACCGATAGAATATATTTTTCCTTAGTCCTGCAATTACCCATGGATGTTCCTGCTTGGAACCTATGGAACAAATCTGGGCATGGTACCATAGATTATGGTGAACAAGAGGAAGGTGTGATGCCCTTATTTTCCATGCTTAAACTTCTTTGCCCTGTAATAATGTAATAATCTCACCTTCTGTGCTTGTTAACTAGAAGAAGTATAAGAAAAAAATTAAGAAATCAAGGAGAGGCACTTACTTGACTGCATTGTTCTAGCTGAAATTTCTGTTGTTGATGCACCAAGACCTTGTGGAGAACGTGCAGCCAAACGAAAGTAGTACAAGCTATTTGGTTTTAGGCCTTGCAAGTGATAAGATGTAGCTGGCTCAATAGAAATTCTCTGCTGAATGATAAATTAAAAATAAAGGAAGAATAAATTAATTCTAAATTGTGATTTCAATCAAAAAATGTCTAATATTCAAGCATAAAATTAGGTGTTTTACAACAGCAGCTGAACATTACTGAAATTACTATATGTAGTTACAACTCCATGCCTCAAAACCATATTGCCTGAAATCTGTTATTTTACTAAGACTAACCCTTACGAAACTGGCTGGCAGTAAAAAGTACCAACATGGACACATCCACATAACAACAATCTACATAATGAAAAGTCCTAAATGAAGCAATCACTACATTTCTTCCATCGACAATTTATATAAATGGAAATCTCTTTCAACTAAGTCTAAGTTGTTATTAAGACACGAAGAAACAAGATTTTTCAAAATCACTGCTCTGTTTCAAAAATACTGTATGTCACTTGCTCTGTAAATTGCACAAATGAATACATAGTACTTCTTAGAAGTAAATTTATAGACACACACAAACATACATGCATACACAGTCAGACTAGACCTATGATGGCGAACCTATGGCATGTGTGCCAGAGGTGGCACGCAGCACCCTGTGGGCACACAAACTGTTGCACATGCACAGCAGACAGACCGCATGGACAGGGGCCGAGCATGCAATGCATTTTGGGGGTTCGGACGTATATGCTTTGGGCACTCGGTCCAGAAAACATTAGCCATCATTGGATTTAACCCTGCAATTTTCTTGGCAAGATATTGGAAGTGGTTTGCCACTGCCTTCTTCTTAGGAGAGAGAATGTGTGACAGTCCCAAAGGCATCGAATAAAGCTTCATGCCTAAGGCAGGACTAAAACTCATAGTTTCCTGGTTTGTGGCCACATGCTTTTAAGTGCTCCATCAAAATATATCTATGTTTTTATACATTATAATTGATTTGACTTTCTGAATAAAATATATGGTATCAAATTTATATTAGGCAATGTTCTGAGCAAGTCTTCCATTCATGTCCTCTGCTTTTCTATTTAATATCTATATGAAACCGCTGATGATGTCAGCAGTTTGAGATGCAATATAATCAGTGTGTAGATGATATCAAACAGTATATTTGTCTTGAGGCAGATAAAGTTGTGTCCGGAAGCCATTGGGATGGAAAAGAATAGATACAGGCAAAACCCTGCTAAACTTAGGTGGTTATGGCCAACTAGATTTAGGAATTTGTTGCTCTTGGTCTTGGATGGGCTGTCAACAGCAGTCACGTCCACATTTGAGACTAGGGAGCTACTGGATTCTCCTTACAGCTCCTGCTTGAGAATCAGGTGATGGCTGTGACTAAATGTTTGCACAGGTTCATCTTCTGCCCTAGTTGTGCCCATTCTTGGAAAATGGGAGAACATTCAGATGGTCATCCATGCCCTAGTTTATGGCACATAGCTGGTTGTTCCAAGAACTGAATAACAGGATAAGGTATCAATATGCAACTCTGTACATACGTTCAAATGTGTATAAAAAAATAACATAAATCAAAGTACTTATTCCCATGATATTTGCATTTGTTACACAAAATCCTCGTTTAGTGTCACAAATGGAACAGGAAGCTCAGTCATTAAGCAAAGCAATCTATATGTGAAAGATTATGTGACTGTGTTTTTGATCTGACTTCAGCTTTCATTCGATTTTTCAGACCTGTGAAGGCTGCAAATGCAGGGATTAGCTGCAAAATTACTGTTTTATTCCTATCTTGCTGCAAATTATCACTGCCCAAGTATCAAACCATGCCATGATACTATTCACGCTACAGGCGTAGGAAGGAGACAGTGGCAGACCACTGCTAAAAAACTTCATGGACTGAGAATGAAATACAATTGACCAGGAGAAAAAACAAAGCAGAGACATCTATACTAAAGTTGTATTTTATTGTTTTGAATTCAGGATGAAGAGAAGGCTGGTTTACTATTATAATTGGTGCAAATTTTAAAAGAATGGAAGTGTAATTTAGAAGATTTTGGAATAGTTGCAAAATATTTTCAAACATGAAAAATAACAGATTATTTACCTCTTCACCATGTTCTCCATCCTTGTAAACAAGATCATAATTGGAGATTGTATCAGATCGTGGAGGTGTCCAAGAAAGTAATATGCTTGTTTCAGATTCAGGTTCAGCTTTGAAGTTTAGTGGTTGTCCTGGGACTGAAACAAGAGCATATAAGAGCATTTACTCAAAGCCTTCAAGGACTCGGTTTAATTTATGTAGGCTACAGTTTTTAAATACCTCATCTCCTAGTACTCTTCTTCATCACTGTGGTTTTCGTGCCAGTTCTTTGTACTATCGAAGTATCATTACAGGTAGTCCTTGATTTATGACCTCAATTGATCCCAGAATTTCAGTTGTTAAGTGAAACATTTGTTAAGTGAGTTTTGCCCCATTTTACAACCTTTCCTGCCACAGTTGTTAAGTGACCCACTGCAGTTGATAAGTTAGTAAACCAGCTGTTAAGTGAATCTGGCTTCCCCATTGGCTTTGCTTGTCAGATAGTCACAAAAGGTGATCACATGACCTTGGGACACTGAAACCGTCATAAGTATGAACCAGTTCCCAAGCAGCCAAATTTTGATCACATGATCATAGCAATGCTGCAAAGATTCTAACTTTGAAAAATGGTCAGAAATCACATTTTTCAGGGCTGTTGTAACTCTGAACGGTCTCTTAGATGAAGTGTTGTAAATTGAGGACTATCTGTATTTATCTATTAAAATGGGTTGATATCTATCTATGCTGGCAAGAAAAATTGTGCGACTTGGAAATCCATACAGAGATTGACAAACACTTCTTTAGATAACATGAATAATAAATCATTTACCAGCTTTCTAGCCATGTAAACCCTTACTTGAAGTAATTTCAAAGGCTATTTGTACTAGCTACTGTAACCTAATCATGGGTTTCTGTTTTAATGCCACCTTAATTGTGAACTTTTTTTATCTGCTAATCATTTCCTAGGAACAGCCCATTGCTAATGTCTCTCCAGGCGTCTGAAAATGTAAAAAGTGTATAGCAGATTTTCATAATGACAATAATTATGTACATTAAGACTTCATTGTGAAATGTGCAATTTTACAAATCCTAAGCAAATGAATTTGCTTTAATTGTTAACCAAACCATAACACATTTTTAGACCTGATATCTATATCCAGCAAAAAAAGCTGGAATACTTAACATTCCCCTCCCCCAGATCTTACAGCCAAGTAGATTTTAAAATGCGTATAGTAGTTGTTTTTGATATCAACACACCATTATATCACTGATTAAGTTTAAAATGATGTTACAAGAGATGCTGTCCTTAAAGTATTTGTTTTTAGTAGCAGTTAGGAGGAATCAACATTGGGACTGTGTAATGGCTGAGGGGAATAACTTTTTCTTTTGTACTATACTAGAACTGACCTTGCTGGCATAATTTTACTTGGAAAGGAAGCACTTACTGAATGAACACAGTAGCTTATTTCAGATCATTTTTAGGCACCTCTATTTTGTGTGAATGGAATTTATAAATGAGATAGATTAAATTTATGGATATAAATTTCCTTTCTCTACTTTCTACTTTCTTCTCCAGAGGTTTTATTTTTAACCATCCTGAGGATAGGGACAAGAAGACAAATTCTGTTCCATGGATAGATCAATGCAACCTATTTTTTAATTCCCCAGATAGAATGGAATAAAATATATTTATTTCTTAAAACAAAATGCTGTATGTGTGTATATGTGTGTGTGCTATGGACAGATCAGCAGAGAAGTAATTTGTGTGTTTAAAAATAAAAAAAATGATAATATTTTTATCATATAAATAAATTAATTGTTGAAAAAATGAAATGAAAAGAAATTCAACCAGGAAGCCAAAAAACAAATTAGTTTGGAAGAACTTATTTATTAGTTCAATTTATATGCCGCCCTTCTCCGAAGACTCAGGGCGGTTTACAATGCACTTATAGCAATAGCCTTCATTCTTTTTGTATATACTTGCTTATTAGGGCTTTTGGCCCCACCATAAGCGGTGTTTCTACAAAATCAGCTTATTGCCCCCACAATCCGGGTCCTCAATTTACCTACCTCGGAAGGATGGAAGGCTGAGTCAACCTTGAGCCTGGTGAGATGTGAACTCGCACTAATTGTAGGCAGCTGGCAGCTAAGTGGTACATAACAGCACTTAGTCCGCTGCACCACCAAGGCTCTAACTAATTCATATAACATAAGATAATCAATCAGTTAGGTGATTTGAGTTTAAATTCCATCTGTTGTAACAATTAGGGTGATGACCTGGAGAAACTATGCAACCAAAGTTTCAAATAGGATTTCAGCTCAGAATAAGAAGAAAACATTAGAAAGAAATTTAAAATGACTCCACCTTAATTGTCTTGGGTATAAGAGGGGGGAAAGAAAAATGCTGTCCATTCTTTAATATTCATTATTGTTTATGTGGAATCTGTTTGCCACTTTTAGGGCTAATATCAATTTTGTTTGTAATGGCCACTGCATAGCTTCCCCAAGGTCATTTCTGTGATCCCTTATGGCTGTAAAGATGTTTAAGTTATGGTTATGAACCATCTTAACCAAGTTCAGTAGAGATATATTTCGTCTACAATTTGGATATGGATTATTTTATAGTATATATATATATACTATACAGAATATATTAGCCATATAATATTTTAGATCTATTAGATATCCACTTTTATTTCATAACTTATTTTGGGCTTTTTATTATCTGTACCGTCTATTTTAAATATTGTTTTAAACTTCAACTTGAATTAGTATTATTTCTTTTTCCTTTCTTTGTAAATTGTAATACCTAGCCTGTAAAAAAAATACAACCAAGAAATAAGTATTTTTGGATTGGCCTATGCAAAATAATTATTTTTTTACTGTAAATTTACCATAAAAGAGCAGATGAGAAACTGTTTTTATTGTGGAGCAATCCTTTTGATGTTTTTGGAATCCCAATTTCCTAATGCTATTTTTTTAAAAAAATATCTAGTAAGGAAATAGGAACATAAAGAAAATGAACAAACAAACAAAATTGATGAAAAGATTAGTAAGCAAAGTTACAAAAATTGTAATTAGTCTCATTATATCACTGATGGAAATTACAAATTAAAAGCCTTTTTAAATATTAAATAGAAAATAGATTATTTTTAACAATTATTAAAAGGATTTTAAAGACTTTAAATCTCTGAACTAAGTTCAGAACTAAGTTCCAAATTCCTCTACTACTTTGTTATTAAGTAATAGGGTAAAAAAAGGGAGTAAGAAGAACTATTAAAACTTTATAGGTAAATATTTCTCTTTAGTCATATTGATATATAATATTTGTGAACAATTAAAATGTTCATGTGTTTCTGATTTAAGTTCTTTGGTCAATTCTTTTTCCCCTTAAAAATCACATACTAAATGCTAAATTATACCTTGCTGAATAATATGAAATATATTATTGCTTAAATTTGGTCAAACTTCTGTTAGAAATTTGGGTTGTTAATTTTGCCATTACCGAGTATTCTCCAAACCTAGGTTCCCAATCTGATATAATCAATAACTCTCTCTTTTTCAATACTGTGATAAATTTTGTGAACATGTTTCTTAGTAAATGTCTTAATTAATTGTAGTATTTTTTGTTGAGATCCCTTGGCATTATGCCTAATTTTGAATTGTGGTTTCATTTCAAAATTTGATTTTTAACACTTTCTAAATAATGCCATGTATTTTTTTTCCCCTGTATTTTTTGGGGGGAGTGTTTTGCTTTTTTTTTTTTTTGCATATCTGCTACATATGGTAAAATGCGCATATGGCATTTCCAGCATTTATTATTATATGATTTGTCTGTCTTGACAATTACTAACAGTTATTACCTTCTACCTAAGTTATTAGAATCTCCTCAGACTGCTTTCCTTTCCTTGAGAATGACTAGATAAGGCTTCACCTTGGGAGAGATCAAGCTTAGAGGCTGCTTGCAGCTATGCAACAGCTCCAAGCTGGGTCCCTGCTTGACCCTTCCTTGCAGTTTCCCAGCATAACCATCTTTAATCATATTGCCTAGAACAATTGTCAACCCATTTCAAAACTGATTGGAAGAGATTACCATAAATTCCATCTTACCTCCTGTTTGAGTGATGACTTGTATATCACTAGAAAGTGGTCCATCTCCAACTGAGGTAAAGGCAAGTACTTTTACTGAATAAGTTTTCTGTGGTACAAGATTCCCAATGGTGGTGATATGGCTATCAGCCACATTATGTTTTAACCAGCTGTTGACATGTTGGGAAGGATCCATAGTGTAATATACTCTGTAGCCTTGTATTTGACCATTTGGTTCCTCAGGTTCTTCCCACTGCACTAAAATGGTGGTTGAGCTCAACATACGAGCTTGTACATTACGTGGTGCACTAGATGGTGCTTGCTCTGAGGTCCGTGTTGTCACAGGTTCACTGGGTGGACCCCTTCCTATGTTATTCACAGCAACCACTCTGAACTCATATTCGGAATATGGGCTTAAGCCAGCCACACTATATCTTGTTGTGGCTACTCCATCAATTTCTTTATATAGTTCCTCAGTATTCTTAGGTTTATGCTGGATTATGTAGTAAGACACTGGTTCAGGATTTCCAGAATCCCAGGTCAAAGTAATGCTTGTTGCTGTGCTTTCGGTCACAACAGGAGTTCCTGGAGGTTTGGGCAATGCTAGAAAAATATAATAAAATTTATTCAACCGGGGGGAAAATGTAACTAGAAGAGAAGCATAAAAATAACTAAGGAAATCCATAGTTATCTGGAGAACAGAAAATATCTATTAAAATATATAAGGAAAAATATGTATTTATTTGTTATCACTCTGCAAATGATAAGCCTTCAAATATTAAGTGTTTATTCAATATCTTCCAGAAAAACAAATTATTTTAAAAGCATTAAAACTTTTCTAATCTTAAACACAAGTCTAAATGTGTTTTAACAGGCCTCATATACTGAATTTTATAGGAGAGGGGCATATAATAGAGAAGAAGAGGAAGGGCATCAGAGAAGAGGAAGGAATGGAACAAAGTCAGGTTTTAATTTAGTTACATTTAGTTCCTACCCGAATAAATAAAAAAGATTTAGATCATAATTAAAATATGCCATTAATTTCAATGGATATTAACTACATCTAATGAATATTTTGACCATTGAAAATAAAAAGCACTTTTAGAATATCCTACTGTTTTAAAGAATGCATAGTTCTAATTGTGAATATATGGCTCAATTGTAGGAAATTCCTCTAAAACTGACTGAGGATGATCCCAACAAGTTTATGAGACAGAAGAATCTTCAAAACCCCACAGGAGTGAAGACATCTACATATTAATAGCCAAAATATTTGTTCCTGGTATTTCTGCTATTTTGGAATATTTTTTTGCCTATGTTTACAAACCTGATTTATATCTTAGCTCTTTTTTCTCCTAGATTCTCATTGTGTAACTTCCACACTTTGGATTTTGAGCACTTATTTGTTTTATATCTCAAATAAGTTTACAATAATGATAATACTTTATATTTATTATGATACATTTATAATATTTATAATAAGTAAAATACACAGGAACAAAAATAAAATCAAATAAAAATAGATCAATACCATTCAACAAACTTCAACTAACAATTAAAGGTCTGTTGAAAATAGGGCCATTTTTCTAAATGATGTTTGTTTTCCTCAATAATGCAAAAAATATATTAAAACTATAGCACTCCACTGAACTGTGCATTCCACAACCTGGTGGCTACACAGGAGAAGAGCGTGTGTATTGGATATGAGCTTTTGGCAATTGGGGGTGGTGGTAATCTTTACAGACAAGGTCGATTGGATTCACTTTGAGATAAAATCCAATTAGGTATAAGTTTTAGGCAAGTAATCTTAGAAACAGCTTTCTTGTCATATAGATCTTTTTATTTTCGGTTTGTACATTAAGAGGAAGTGGACAGGATATTGGGGAGATGAGCTTCACCAGTTGTTTATTTGACCTTAGCTCTCCAAGCCAGGTCAGGACTGATCCCATGTTTAATACCTGCTTAAGTCAGGGATGCAATCCTTCTTGATTAAAGAAGGCAGTCCTGAGAAAAAGCCTTCATGTGATCCAGTAGGTCAATATAATAACCATCTGTAATCTTCTATTTCTAAATTTTAAAAAATGGTAGTCTTCCAACTGCAGATACCCTATATCAGCAAGAAACTGATTATTTGGACCTGTTTCAATCAGGGTTTGTCCTAGGCATGTTGAGGGTCTGTCTGGGCAGGTTCATAGAAGAAAGACTTTCAACATACCTAGGGAAAACTGTAATTGAAAGAGTCAGGTCATTACAATACCTGACAAGTCAGCATGTTCATATTGGATGTTCATATAGGATGTAGCAAGTGACCAGTACTCATAAATAGGACTATGGGGTTTAACAGTTTCTTTGCAACCAGCTCATTTTTCTTCATCAGGCTGCAGCTTGAAAGGAATTAAGGCCAGCAACCAGGTTCTTCTCTTTTCCCATTTATTCATTCTTGTATCCTATTTGTCACAAAAACCTAGCAGAGACATTCAACCTTGGGCAGGGCAGCAATCAGAAAAAGCCCTAATTAACCAAAATGGCCAAGATTTTGCAAGTTAAGACTATCTTCAATTTCATTTCATAGTCTGGCCTAGGTTTCTGGCATCATTATAGATTATTTCTAACCATCTGGGAATAGATTTGTAAATTGGCTCCTTTTTGACCCTTTTCCCATCTATTTTTGGAACTTATAACAGCTATTCTTGTAATCAGATGACAAGGAAGTAATTTTAAATTTTAGAAGAAACTTGGGTCTTATTCTAAACACCTTCAAACATAATATTGAAATTGATATTACACCTGTAGCCTACATCTAATACTATGTGGATGCATAATTAATCCATTAAAAATTATTTGCAAAATTGTGAGTTACTACAATTTTTTTTTTACAAGCAGGTTAAAACATGCATATGCTTCAATTAAACTTCATACCTTTTACAGTTATCTGTGCTATTGCTTCTATAACACCAAGAGTGGACATGGCCACACAGGTATAATTAGCAGATTGCCTAACATCATTGAGCTCTAGGACATTCCTTCCAATTGGCATATCATCTTCTGGTGTCAGATCTTCAGCTCCCAGCATCCATTTTACATATGGCATTGGTGACCCCACAGCAACACAGGTGATGTTAACACTTCCTCCAGGCATAATTTCATGGTTAGTGGGTGGGATTGAGAATCTTGGTGGCACCCGGCGAACTACAATGAAGCACAAATAAAACTAATGACCTATATAAAAATTGGGAACTTAAGAGATTCCAAACAAGACTACATGCATATATCAACACAATTTAAAGCCCTAATTGGTATTCTGAACTCAGAAAAAGAAAACTAAAGAGATATATTTGTACATAAAATTAATTCTTTATACATGATATTATTAATTTTTACCACATTCATACTATTGTTTAATACTTAGTGGAGATCAGCAATTAAATATACAATAGCAATACATAAACATCAATACACACACACACACGCACATACATATATATACAATTCTATTCTTTATACACATATGTACAGAAAAAAAACTGGAAAGTTGACAGCATGCTTGAGTTGAATATTAAAATCAACTTCAGCGCTGTATACTTCCAGCCAACTGATGTAAAAAAATGTGTTGCATCACATCGTCACATCAGAGCCTTAGAACACATCACCTACAGTACACTGGAAATACAACTCTGATTTGCTTTCAGACCCAAAAGTGGATGCAGCCTCAAGACCTCACATTGACATTGAAACAAACATAGGAAAACATATATGTATGTGCATATGCATATGCATATGCATATACATATACATATACATATACATATACATATACATATACATATACATATACATATACATATACATATACATATACATATATATATATATATATATATATATATATATATATATATATATATATATATATATATATAAAATCATAGGAAAAGAAACAAGGCAAAGCCAGTATGAGTTCTGGATTTGATCATGCAGGCAAGCAAGTGACACAGTTTAAAAGGAATCATGCTCAGGAAAGGAACATTTTTATTAGGAAATAAAACTAATTAAAGGATTGGGTGGGAAATGTACTAAGACAGAGAAGATCACTTTTAAAATGTGAGGATAATATGGTAATTTGAAACAAATAGGGGTTTTAAGGAGATAAGGTAAGAAGTAGGAAGGTACTGGATTAAGCCTAAGGTTGTTACGAAGCAAGTTATGGTGGTGAAGAAGAAGGGAGAACAGTAAAGCATTCCAGATTCCATAGTTTTCACATAAAAGGGAAAGAAAAGTATTGCCAGGATTAAGGATAATGTTAAAAGCAGTTCTATGTGTACAAAATAAGGGATATTAGTATCTGCAACACATAGCAACAAGGTACTGCATTAACAAAGTAATCAGCATTTAAGCAAAGCACAACAGCAAGAAAATGATTAAGAATCAGTGTTCCTGCTTCATTTATTCTGTATGTTTCATTTGTATATTGCAAGTGTTGAAAAAGGAGAAGCAACAAATCAAGGCCTTTTGTTCTACAAAATACTGCACCCTTTATTATGCCAGTTTTTTAGATAAGAAGCTAAACTGTACCTCTCAGTGATAAAATACAGTAAATCAATATGGTCCTGACTGAGAGAAATTGACTCCTAAGTCCTATCATTAACAATGGGAGTTATGGGGGGTTGTTTTTAGTTATTTATATAGGGAAAACCTTAGTTGGGTCAAGACTATAAGTTCCAGACAAACATTCCTTTAATTTCAACCTTCCTACTGGATTGAATAAATAAATGTCTATAGACATGAAAGAGGCTTACTCTGATGGCCTCATGAGTGAATGGGAGGGGCACAAGGAGAAGAAGGAGCCAAACATGACTTTCAGCCAAATGATAAAAAGTTACACAAGCAAGTGACAGGCAGTGCAGACTCTGTAATCCCAAACAGAGTAATTTGGTGGTGGTGGTGGGGAGTTTTGCTTTGTTTTTAAACTAAAACTAAAACACAAGAGAAGTTTTAGTCTTCATGCTTGGAGGAGTGCTTGGAGGAGCAATTAATTGCAGAAAGTCATTCCTGGATCAGCAGGCATCGACAACATAAAAGAAAAGGAAAGGAAACTGGAAGAAGGGAGGAAAAAGCAGGAACACTGACCAAATTGGCAAGACCTTAAGCATTCAGGAGTATTACCGCTGTTAGTCATGCATCCAGACTTTCATCTTCTTTGACCATGCACCACAATCAGATACCATCACACATTAAAAGCCATGAGCAGGGCATTCTCTGCTTTAACATAACACTAACTTTAAAATAAATAAATAAATAAAAAAGGCCACAATGCAACTACATTCATTTCATTTGTATTCTTTGTTATTGGTTTAATTAATAGTTTTGTAAGGTGGGTAAAAAAGTAAAAAACACACCAACCTTCTCGCAGCTCTGAGGGATGTAGGGGGTTTGATGCAGAACACAATGAAATGAGGAAAGGAGAAAAACAAGGGAAACACAGAGAGAGTAAAAAGGCCATATCAAGGCTTTCAATGGCTACTTGAACATCTTTTACTTGCTCTAGTCAAACCTTCCTACCTCAGTTCTGTTAGCAATTTTTCACAGCTATTACGGTGTTAGAAATTAGCATTATTGGAAAAAAAATTCCTACAGATAACAATGGCATACATGCCTCATGCAGTTTAATATTTTCAAAAGGAAAAGGATTAGGTAGCTTTTTAAGAAGGCCGTAATCATTTCTGAACCTTTTCTCCCCCCCCCAAATTAAACTGTAAAGACTTTTGAGGAAGTTGTATATTATAATGCCGTGACAATGTCATGAGCTAAAAACTGTGTTTTAAAAACAAAAATATCCCTTTGCCTTTCTAACCCACCCTTTCATTTAGCACTCTCACTTTGCAGAAAGATATTAAAGACTCAGATAATGTAAATTACGCCAAGATGTTACAAAAGGGAATGCTTCCATGGATTTATTTTTAAAAAAATATAACCATTACATGGATCATTTCATATCTACTAAAATTAGGTCAGTTTCCCCCCCTTTCTTCCTCTTTTCCACAAAGAACAGGTAGTTCATTAATACATTGCTATGGATTACATATTTCAGCTAATATTTCAAATTAAATAGTGAATATACAGGGGAAGGGTTGACAGAGAAGGAAACCACCAGTCTTTTTCAAACTAAGAATTTTCAAACTAAAAACTTTTCCTTTTAACAGAGGTCATATGGAAACATACCTCAATATTTTGTGTTTCAATTACAGTTAAATTAGTTTCACAGCAAGCAATACTGGGAATTCAAATACACCAAAATAAACAAAAAAAGGAAAAACAATAGAGAAAAAACCCCCCAAATTAATACAACTTTCAGGTAACTAGCCAATGCATGAAAGGTAGAAATCAAGCTGTAAAAAAATACAAATATACTTACAAACTTTAAATCACAGGGACATATTAGAGTCAATAGTGCCTTTCTTCTTCCCCAAAGTTTTCCACTAAGCCTTTAGACCATTTCTCTTACGGCTAAGTTTTCCCATAATGCCTTCAATACTACAAGTTGCTAAAAGATAAACCTCAAGAGAATCTTAACACCCTTGAGCCTGAATGAAGAGTTGATGCCAGGGTTATGTCATTCCTACCTCTAACATAAAGATTGGCAGGGGCAGAATAGCGAGTACCCGCACTGTTGGTTGCAACACACTCATATTTGCCTTGGTCAGATTCTTCACTCAATTCGATTTGGAGGGCACCTGTATGGATATAAAATATATTCCCAAAGAAATTGTCAAAAGATAAGTTTTTCAAACTCCTAACAATACACCGCTTAACAATAATGAAAAGCCCTGTAAGCGAAGATCCACTCAACGTCGGTTCATTTTCTCGCTAAGGTAACACAGACAAAAAAATAATAATAATGATGCGATGAAAAAAACAAGGAGATTATTTTTTTCACACCATCAGTACTAAAACAGGAAAACAATCTGCATTTGTCAAACAATTCTCTAACATAATACTTTTTCTCCTAGACTATTAAAATGAAGATGGGTGAGACTGCTTCAAGGAAGTATGGCTTTAAAATAAAACAAAGGAGATTAGATTATTGGGTCATCACATTTGGTTTTACTAAATTCTACTTTTCGTGTGTGCGCGGTAAAAGTAATACAAAAGTGTGGAACTTGGCAAAAAAGGGCAAGATGGATTTCAAGAAAATCTTCTTCTGAAGAAGCCCAAAAATGTGCAGCAAGTACAAAAAAGGCTGCTTGAAGTGAAAAAGGAAACAAATTAGTTATTTATAGTAATCAAAAGAAACAAAACTCCCTTAAAGACATGCAGATTTGTAAGAAAAAGAAACACATTCAGCTACAATTTACAATCTTTTAGTGCATTTGCTGAAAAACAAGAGGATTGAATTAGAAGGCACCAAAAAAAGAAAAAGAAAAAAAAAAGAAAAAAGTTTAAAAAATAAACAAAGAAGAAGCAACCAACCACTGCTGAGGACCTCGGAGTGGCCCCCCAAGACACCCATCAAAATCCACGACTGGGATTAGCAGTGTGGTGTCAGAAAACCCAAGAAAAATGCAAAACAAGAATTACAAAAGACATGGACAATATTTATAAAATGATTAAAACCCAGCAATACCACATACCATTAAGAATATTCAATTATCAACATTTCAATTTTCAAAGCCTGGAAGATCAGAAGGATCGAAAAATCCATTGAAGAGTCAATCCAAGAAAAAAAATACATATTGTATTAGGAAGAAGAATGTGTTTATATATAAATATATAATTGAATTTAAAAGAAAAAAGTCTACTTGAACAAAAAGAAAAAAAGAAACCCTTTTTAAAGACAGAGTTAAAAAGAAGATATTCCTTGTTGTCTTCTGCATGTCTGCAACTGTTCTCCAGACCATCTTGGCTTGGTCCAAAAAAAAAAAAAAAAAAAAAAAGAACAGCTAAGGAAGAAAAAAAAATGATCTTTTTTTTTTGCTCCAGTTGGACCAAAAAAAAAGAAGAAAGAAAGAAAAAAAAAGGTAGAAAAAGAAGAAAAAAAAAGAGGGACAAATGATACGCTGTGACTGGGTTGTGGCCTTAAGACCTGGATATGCTTTCTTTGAAGCATATCGCAAAATAACAAACCTTTTTTCAAAAAGAAAGAATAAACAGAAAAAACACATTTTTAAATGGAAGGTGAAAAATATGTCAGGGAAAAAAAAATCACAAGATGAAAGTCACTGACCATAACTAAATAGGACAAAAGGAAGAAATAAAGATGATGACTGATTTAGATGATGCATTTATTTTTTAAAAATGACAATAATGAAAGGGATGGGAGGACAGAAAGAATAAGATCATTCTGTGAACGTTAGTTCAGCAATCTTACCTCTTATTGGTGTACCACCTGGGTAGATAATATGAATGCAAATAAGATTAGAAAGAAGAAGCATTAGTACGAGAAGAAGGAGGCTAGGGCTTTGGAAGAAGAATCAAATTAGAGTTACAGAATTAAATAAGGACTTAAAGGAATCTTGTTTTATATTGTCAAAACAGGAATATATTTAGGCATAATAATTAGATTATAAGAAATAGTATACCAAAATGGGGAAGCCATCATCTTTGGAAGTGGGGTGAGGTGACAGGGGCAGGGGAGTTCCTTCATTCATACAAAACTTACACTTGGGATTATTGAGGAATAAAATATCTTATATATGTCTGAAAGCCTAAAAAAATCTTTATAATTCTACAATTAATCATAACAGTTTAGGAAGTGAAACCGGGAAGAAAAAGAGGGAGAGATACTGGAGAAAGAGAGAGAAAAACAGAAACAGAAAAATGGGGGAAGAGTTTATACTAAAGACTATATAAAAATAAACACTGAGTTTATTTTGGATTCTTTTTTTTCACTTACTCTGCTATATCTACGTGACATTTGTGTTTTGTTCTTTCTCACTGTGAGTTTCTATACAACAACATTTCTGTGAAGGATTGTGTGTGCACTACTATCACATGTCTGGTGACTACCCTGTTAGTAAAATGCATGCCATGCATTTTAAGAGTAATAATAAGCATTATAATACCATAATTATAGTACTCTGCATATGAAAATTAGTGGGGGGTGAAGTGCGCTTCAGAACTAAGCACTTACCAATAGATTCTGGAGATTTAAATACGGAGAGAAGAGAGACAGCATAAAAATATTATTATATTCCTTATAATCTGGTACAAAATCTTTCAAGTTAACGCTTTATATATTAAAGAATCTATGTCACAGGTGAAAATCACTTCTAGTTTTACATTAAAAGAGGTTTACTCTACACAATTTTGCTGATAACAAGCATAGAAGTTGGTAACAAGACGGCTTAATATCATCACAGATCAGAAAGGTAAACGTTCTGGGAATCACCTGATTTTATAGCATTATTATTTCTGAAGTAAGCAGCTTGTTACATTTCCCATCCCTTATATGATATATTTTATATGGGGAAAAGCATACAACTTATAAACATTAGTTATATTATTATGAAACTGCATGAGGGATTCCATCTGGTAGGGAAACAGGGAAAGAGCTGCTAAAGCTGGACTCTACACGAAAAGCAGGCTTCTGTAGATCCAGATACTGAAATACTAAGGAGGTTCCAGAATCACTACTGTGGCTAGATACATCAGAAAACTTTTAGCCAATTCATAGTAATAATAACCATCATCATAACAATAATAATCTCTCCTTTCAAAGGATATCCCAAGGATAGTTATTATCATTGTAGTAGCACTTTGTTTGATTTTTTAAAAAATGTTGGTTAAAAATAGCATACAAGAAAAAAAGTAATGTGTTTCATGTATCAGTGAATGATAGGAAGGTATGTCCCAACTGGCTAATCTTTGGTGAATTTCAAATGTTGAAAACAATTCACAAAACACAATTGTTATATAGTATTTTAAACATCAAAAATGACAAATTTGGGTTGGATGAGGATAATCATTGGTACTCTTTGCATATCCTGTAGTCCAATGCCGATGGTAATAATAATAATAATAATGAGAGATAAAGGTAGAAGAGAAAATGGATCTGTCAAATACTGCTGAAAAGCAGTAAAGAAAACAACAAAAAAATTGAAACTACAGTCACAGCAGTGAGCAATGTGGAATAAACAGAAGCTGCAAAACATTCTGGAGACAGACTATGGAAATTCTGGGAACAGACTATGGCTACAACACAGACATGGACAACACGCTCAACAACATAAAAAAGAGAAGGGAATAAATCACAACCCAAAAAATAAAACAAACACACAAATAAGGAAAAAGAACAGAAACAACAAAAATAAAATCTAGGAAAGAATTATTTAAGGCATTACTGAAAACAGTAACAATACCTTACCTGATCGTAATTGCTTAATGCGCCCATTGTTGTTGCTCGTATCTACAGGTAAAAAATCTTTGAACCATGTTATTTCTGGATCAGGATTGCCGCTGGCTGCACATAACATAGTGGCTGTTCGAGTGCGCTCAACCACCTTTAACTGTGGTCCCATATCAATGGTGGGAAAACCACGTGGAATTTGATCCTCTGGAAAGAAAATAGAATATGGTTTATATAATTTTTATCACAAACCTTATCTCTTTTATAGATGCATTTGAGATTCTGTGTATTTCAGGCCTATTTTTAATAAAAATTTTCAGTTTTTTCTTTATAGGGTGGTAAGGTAAAGGTTTCCCCGCACATGCGTGCTAGTCATTTCCGGCTCTAGAGGGCGGTGCTCATCTCCATTTCTAAGCCGAAGAGCCAGTGCTGTCCGAAGACATCTCCATGATCATGTGGCCAGCATGACTCAATGCCAAAGGCGCATGGAGTTCTGTTACCTTCCCACCGAAATGGTCCCTATTTTTCTACTTGCATTTTTTATGTGCTTTTGAACTGCTAGGTTGGCAGAAGCTGGGACAAGTAATGGAAGCTCTCCCTGTTATGCAGCACTAGGGGTTCAAACCACTGAACTGCCGACCTTTTGATCAATAAGCTCAGCGTCTTAGCCACTGAGCCACCGCATCCCTTTTAGGGTGGTAGGAGTACACTAAACCATGAATCAAAATAATTTCAGCTCTAATTCTATTCTTCTTAATCTGATAGGATCCTGATTTATTTGCAGAATTTCCAAGGGAAAGCAGTTAAAAGTTTTCAGAATTTGTATCTTACAAGGATATGTTGTTGATTTAAAGATATAAATTATAACTTTCACTGACAGGTGAAATCAGTGGGGAAATGGAAGCTCTGTACCAAACTCAAAATCTATGCAGGTTTTTGCTGCATGGTCAAAATAATTTGGTTTTTCATAAGCAGATACAAAGCTATGTGACCTTTTGGGGGAGACAAGTTTCCTAAATTTAGTGAAATTTATTTGTAATAAAATCTGTACAGGTAATTCTCGACTTATACCTACAACTGGTACTGGAATCTCAGGCATTGAGTGAGGTAATCATTAAGCAAGACATTCACATGTCAACTCTGTTCAAGGACTACAATCCTGGCACTTCTGGTTGTGGTCATTAAGTGATCTATTAGGTTGGGAAATGGATCAGACTGAAAAAGCTGCTTGCAGAATATAGCTCCACTCTCTGTGTGGAAGAGAACTGTTCTGGCAGACAATGGGAACAGAACACAGATGTTTGGGATCTGACCTCTGCTTCCGCACCTCACTGAATTCAGCTCTTTTGCATGAAAGCTCCATTTCTATCCCAGTCATAGAGATTGAGCTCTCCTTGGCAGGCAGCCCCTGGGCACGAGAGGAAGTCCTCTCAGCAGGCAGCAGCAGCTTGCAACATTCCCTACTGCTTTCCCCACTGAATTTCAGGAAACGTTAGCATAAACTATAACCCTATGAGTTTATGAGAAAATCTGTTTTTACCATTTAAATTCTGCAGCAAACTATAGCAAATATCATGTATCTCATGAGATGGTTTTCAAATTATTTCTACTTTCAAAATCATATGTAATTTGAAGATCATATGTAGGGCTGCTGACTTATGTACAAAAGGCCAGAGCTCTTCCAAGAGTATAACATTAAAAATGAATAATCTAGTGCTTTCTCTGATTTAACAAGTGCGACCAGAATAAGAAAAAAAAAATCAAAAATAGTATTCAGATGTGCATGTGTTCCTATTATAATCTAGAAATTCCATTCAGTAATTTCTCATTGATTTTAAAAGCCTTATTTATTTTTCTTTCAAACATGCCGATTTTTCTCCAAATCCAAAAGAAAACAGGAGAAAAGATCAATAACTACCGTGGACTTATTTTATTAAATATGACTATTATTGACATGTTACTTTTAAGGAATGAAGATAATTTGTTACAATTTTTCCAGCATCAACACATAATTTCTTTTGCTAGAAAATGGTATGAGCATTCCACATATTTCTAGAAAAGCTTTCACAGGCATTTGAAAAAGTTAAAGTGATACCCTGGGAGACTTGGCCAATGTTTGCATTTCTTGATAACTTCCTTCCCACTTTGGGCTATAGAACCACTGAAAATATGACTTGTGTATATTGCTGTAACAGAATGGTATTTTCATCTTTTACCAATATGCAAGCTGACATTCTTATGCCATTTTGTATTGGCTCTTGCCAAAGAATCCTACATTTTATAACAATTTATAAGATGTAAAGTTTTCACCTTGGGAATTACTGATAAGATATGATTTATGCCATGCTGAAGTAGCACTCTAAGGTATTTGCATGACCTTTCCTTTTCCTATTTCATTTACAAAGAATACACTTGCGCTCCCATTTTCTTATAAACATTCACACAACCAAGATAATATGTCTTGCATACGACTAGGCTAAAGAATGAAAAAGAAATTCCTTTTCTTATTTTTAATAAGGACAATTAAATTCAATCCATCCTTCTTATGCAAAGATTCTGTCTGAGTACACATTCCTCATTAAATTTCCAAGAGGAACATTATAATGTAGCAGATTGAAATAGTCAGAGTTGTTATACTTTGACAGTTGTGGCTTGTTTCCAATCTGGCTGTCAGGTATTTGGCAACAAAGCCTAGAATTCAGCATAAAATAAGATGAGAAGAAATAATGAAATTTGTAACAGCACCGCTTATCTCAGTGGGCATAAGTTTATATGACATTAATTGCTTTCAGTTCTACTTTAAATGTATTAATTATTTCTATAAAACTTTTCCAATTTGATGGCACAATGTTTAACAGCATATCAGACAACATCAACAATCACATCAATCAGCAACTATTGTGCAGCAACAACTCCTTCAAAAAGATAAAAAGTATTATTAATCGATATAGTAACAGCTTTAAATTTCAACACCAAATGACAAACATTTTTCCTTCTTCATTAGCTTGCACATTAATATAGTCAGCAGGATTTTAAGTACAACGTTCTCCAGTTTTCATTTTAATATTCACTTGTACTCAATTAGTTAGTCCTTCATCAATATTTTAAATCAGGCATGACTTTCATACCTTTATCACACATTGTCAGGCAAACAGACAGATTATGTCCTTGTGGTGAGAAAGATTTACAAAAAATGTACACTTTAAAATATGTTTATGATGGTAATTACAGGAGACCTGACCACATCACAGTTTATCAGCATTCATAATGAATTATAGAATAATATGGGGGAAAATAAAGAAGAACCGCAATCAACTATGGAAGGACTAATATACCCGAATGACTTAGACAAAATAGTAAGATACAAATACGTATTAGATGACCAAGGAACATTAAACACGAATCAAGAATTAAAAAACAAGGGAATTGACAAAGATTGGTGGCCTCACTTGCAAATCCAGTCAAATACAAAAAAGACGTAGAAAAATATGGTTTCCATAGGAAACAACAAGAGCTGAATAAAATACTACAGGGGATGGAGGGAAAAATCATAAAAAAAACTCCATATAATTATTTACTGAGATTCAAAATGGAAGAAGAAATGGTTAAAGAAACCACGATAACCTGGGCAAAAAATTTCAGCTACACCATAGAATTAGAGAACTGGGAAAAACTGTGGGAAAAAATTATAAACTGACAATGTCAGCGGCATACAAAGAACATTTATTTAAAATGTTTTACCATTGGCATTTGCCCCCAGCGAGATTAGCAAAAATATTCCCAAACAGACCAGCAGAATGTTGGAAATGTAAACAGAAACAAGGAACATAATACCACATGTGGTGGACATGCCCAGAAGCAAAGAAATATTGGATAAAGATAAGAAAGTGGCTAGAGGAAATTACCAAACAGCAAATAGATGTAAAACTGGAGTTATTTTATTAAGTATATTAATAGGAAACTATAATTAAAAAAACCAATATATAATGCTACATATTTATTTATTTATTTATTTTATTTTTCATATTTGTATACCGCCCTACTCCCAAAGGACTCAGGGCGGTGAACATCCAAAATTAAAATACAAAGACATACAAAAGTTAAAAACTATTAAAAAACAGATTAAATAATTTAGGCTCAGAGATTAAAAACATCCAATTTATCTAAAAGAGATTTTTATACCCAATTTAAAAGCCAATTTAAAAGCTAATTTAAAAGGAGAGTTAGGCCAGACCAGCCTATTGGAATAAAAACGTTTTAGGGCGCGGCGGAAGATGCGTAAGTCTTGGATCCTCCGTATCTAATATATAATAATAGTGGCCAGAGTTGTTTACGCGCAAAATTGGAAAAATGAAAGTAGACCTTCTGATGGAATGGTAATAAGGAAAATGCTAGAATGTGCTGAGATGGATAGGCTGACAATGGAAATATAAGAAAGATGAGAAACTGAATATTATCTGATTTGGAATATATGGTACAACTGGTTAGAGAATAGAAGCAAAGTTTAAGGATGTTAAAGTAAGATAAGACGTAATAAAAATGCAATATATATATATATTTATGTAACTATAACAAGCACACAGTGTATAAATTAACATATGTTGCTAATCTTTAATCAATAGTTATAAAGAAATAGGTATATATATAAGGAAAATGAAAATAACCTCTTTGTACATATGAGGGATGCTGATACTGAAGTGCTGTAAAGATGAAAATTGTGATATAAAATGAAGAAAATTGTTTAATAAAAATCATTAAAAAAAGAATTATAGTATCAACTATGTTTTGTTGCTAATTTTTTTTATTCTGCTCTGGCACTTATTCCACATGATTTTATTATTGTTGAAGAATTTTTAGGGTGGCTTTTACACCAGACAATTATATTAGAAAATAGCATGATAGCTTTATTATATTTTTACTGAAAAAACTCTGCAACACCACTTTGCCTAATTATTATTAGGCAGAATTATTCTCTTCATTATCAAAAGACCACTGAAAAATATGTGATACAAAGCATGTTTTATATTTTTACAAATTAATCCAACTAGTGGTTCCTAAATCGTCATGGTGTATGTGTATATAAAGGTGTATATGCGTATGTGTGTGCACAAACAGAACACAATAATAATTTTACAACCCAATTGTAAAGTATCACTAGCAATTTTACAACCTAATATGTAAAATATTATTAGCAATATGACCTATAATTCAAATAACAAGGAAAACACATCCAGCAAGAAATCAATTATTTTTCCATTAACTGTAGTTTCTGATCACAGAAAACTTCAAGTGAAGCAATCAAGTTCTACCTGTGAAATTTGCTGCCTCTGACAGAATAAGATGTAGGAGTATGTTTGATGTGGGAGTGTGTTACTGAATTTTAGAGATCAACATAGATGTTGGTTGAAATAAAAGAGAGGTAATTTGACTAATTTAAAAATGTGCTATTAGCTGAAATAAATGTTTATTTATTCATCAAATACCCAGATATTCTATCAGCTAAATCTAGATCTTTCAGGGTATTGATGGAAGACTGAATGAAACATAGAAGAGTAGGAGAAGGAAGGAGATTGCTTGAGAAGCTGAAGCCATGCAGATGGGAGCTAGCACAATTCCAATCTGTCCAAGAAAAGGTGTGGCAATATACACTACACTAAATGTACATTGCCACACTGTAAATGTAAATATTGCAGACACTTTGCTAATGGCCGCTAAAGCATGGATATAGATAGTGTTGTACTTACAAAAAAAAATGCATTTTGCTAGCTGGTGCTGTAAATATTCCAGATCTGGCTTGTTAGGAAATAAGCAAGATGAGACTCAGGGAATTGGAGACTGAATGGATGCAGGCAAAAGTGTTGATGGTTTTACCAGATTAGCAAAAATGTTTTGGAGAGTAATATGTACTGTTTTCACTTAGATGTATGCTAAACATAACTGAGTATGTCATGACTGAGTATGCAGTGCACTATTAAACAAGCATTTATTTTAATCACTATAGTAATGCACTTGAGATATACTTTGTTCTGTATTGTCCTTGGTGAGAAATCTGTGTAGAATAGAATGATCTTTTTTCATATTCAACCCAATTCACTTTGAGAAACAGACACTCCTTAACTCTGAAATAGTATTAGTGACAACTGGTATAAAGAGAGACCATTTAAGTCTTTGATGGTCTCTTTCTTGGCAGGAATCTTCAAACCTGGAGTGTGATAGCCTCATTCTTGTAGGCAGATAAAGCATTCTAAGATAAGATTGGATTGTATTCTCTAAAATCCAGTAACATGAGGCCATTAAAAGCAATAACCTATATAACTTGTTTCCCCGAAAATAAGACATTTCCTGATAATAAGCCCAATCAGGCATTCGAGCTCATGCTCAAATAAGCCTAAAATAAGCCTCCCCCCGAAAATAAGCCCTCCCTGAAAATATTTAAACACAGAGCTGGAAATCAGATAAGACAGCAAGATGAGCCCCATCTAGCTCTATGTATCCCAAAATAATAAGACCTCCCCAAAAATAAGGCCAAGCGCTTATTTTGGGGTTCAAAAAATATAACAGGGTCTTATTTTCGGGGAATAAAAAACCTTCATGGTCTGAAAATTTAATGCAGACCTAAAATGCCAAATCATACAAGAATTTCCAGCTTAATATAATTAGTGTTTTCATTAATTTCTACAATGGCTGTCAAAATTCTGCAATGTAGCACATTCAATGGAATACAATTAATAAAGTTAAAGGTTCCCCTCGCACATATGTGCTAGTCGTTCCCAACTCTAGGAGTTGGTTCTAATCTCCGTTTCAAACCAGAAGAGCCAACGCTGTCCGAAGACGTCTCTGTAGTCATGTGGCCGGCATGACTAAATGCCAAAGGCACATGGAACTGTTACCTTCCCACCAAAGGTGGTTCCTATTTTTCTACTTGCATTTTTACGTGCTTTCGAACTGTTAGGTTGGCAGAAGCTGGGACAAGTAACGGGAGCTCATCCTGTTATGCAGCACTAGGGATTCGAACTGCTGAACTGCCAACCTTTCAATCGACAAGCTCAACGTCTTAGCCACTGAGCCACCATGTCCCTTTTATACAATTAATACTTTCCTGCAATACACAAGAACTTCAACATATAGATATTTATTTGGCTAATAATGTATTTATTTATTCAATTTATATGTCGCCCCTCTCCGAAGACCCAGGGCGGCTCACAATACACTCAAAAAATCACTATAAAAACACTTAAAAATTAAAGACATTAAAGACATTAAAACCCATTCACACCATTCATGGCTGGATCTCATCAGATTGCAACAGTGAGATCAACGGCCCCAGGCCTGCTGTAAAAGCCAGGTCTTCACCGCTTTTCAGAAGGCCAATAGGGTGGGGTTGGCCCGGACCTCAGGAGATAACTGGTTCCAGAGAGCTGGGGCAGCCACAGAGAAGGCCTTCTCCCGGGGGCCCGCCAGCCGGCATTGGAGGAGGAGACCAACTCTGTGGGATTTTACCGGTCGCTGGGAGCTATGCGGTAGAAGGCGGTCTCGAAGATAACCTGGCCCTGAGCCATGTAGAGCTTTAAAGGTAATAACCAATACCTTGAATTGTGACCGGAGACCAATAAGGAGCCAATGCAGCTCGCGGAGGATTGGTGTAATGTGGGTGTGCCTAGGTGCACCCACGACAGCTCGCGCGGCTGCATTCTGGACCAACTGTAGTCTCCGAACACTTTTCAAAGGTAGCCTCAAGTAGAGCGTGTTGCAATAATCTAACCGTGAGGTGACAAGGGCATGAGTGACTGTGAGGAGACCTTCCTGATATAAATCTACATCAACAACAGAAAGGTATTAAGTAAATAAACTAGTTAGAAATATATATTCACTCGACCAAATCTTTGATTTTTAATATTTTACAAGATAAGCAAGAAAGCTTGTTCCTCAAAGCAGTATATTGGCACAATAATCTTATTTTATCTATTAATAGAATCTTCACTTCAAGAGTAATTGACTAGGGGTGTAAACATTTTAAAAGCTATATGTTATAACTCAGCTGACAATTATATGTATTTAACTTTACCTCATGGCAGCTACATTTCAATGAATTGAAATTCCCAATTCTGTCTACAATTTTTTTATATAGCTAGATATGGTAAAATAACATGCTGTGCATAATTTTAGGGTTAAGTATTCTGTCCTCCAAACTTATTATTTAAAATTAGTCATTATTTATTTATTTATTTATTTATTAAATTTGTATACCGCCCTACTCCCGAAGGACTCAGGGTGGTGAACAGCCATGGAATAAAACATATAAATACAAAATTTAAAATAGATTAAAACGAAATTAAATAATTTGGCTGAACAGATTAAAACCCCAATAATTTAAAACCAAATTTAAAATTTCCATTTAAAAAGGGGAAAAAACTTAGGTCAGGCCGGCTTGGTGAAATAGAAAGGTCTTAAGCGCGCGACGGAAGGTATGCAGATCCGGGATCCTCCGTATCTCTGGGGGGAGCTCGTTCCAGATCGTAGGTGCCCCCACAGAGAAGGCTCTCCCTCTGGGGGCCGCCAGTCGACATTGTTTGGCCGACGGCACCCGGAGGAGCCCCTCTCTATGGGAGCGTACTGGTCGGTGGGAGGCTATTGGTGGTAGCAGGCGGTCCCGTAAATAACCAGGTCCTAAGCCATGGAGCGCTCTAAAGGTGATAACCAAAACCTTGAAGCGCACTCGGAAGACCACCGGGAGCCAGTGCAGCTCGCGCAGGAGAGGTGTTACATGGGAGCGCCACGTCGCTCCCATCACCACCCGCGCGGCCGCACTCTGCGCCAGTTGGAGCCTCCGAGTGCACCTCAAGGGGAGCCCCATGTAGAGAGCGTTACAATAGTCCAAACGGGAGGTGACGAGGGCATGAGTGACCGTGCGTAACGAGTCCCGATCCAGAAAGGGACGCAACTAGCGGATCAGGCGAACCTGATGAAAAATCCTCCTGGTCACGGCTGTCAAGTGCTCTTCTAAAGACAGTCGTGAATCCAGGAGGACGCCCAAGTTGCGAGCCCTCTCCGTGGGGGCCAATGATTCACCCCCAATAGTCAGCGATGGCACCAGCTGACTATATCGGGACGTCAGAAACCACAGCCACTCGGTCTTGGATGGGTTGAGCCTGAGCCTATTCCTCCCCATCCAGATCCATACGGCCTCCAGGCACCGGGACATCACTTCAAGGGCATCGTTGGGGTGGTCTGGGGTGGAGATGTACAGCTGGGTGTCGTCAGCGTACTGATGGTATTCCACCCCGAAACCACGGATGATCTCACCCAACGGCTTCACATAAATGTTGAACAAAAGGGGCGAGAGAATCGACCCTTGTGGCACCCCACATATAAGGGGCCTCGGGGTCGACCTCTGCCCCCCCGTCAACACAGACTGCGACCGGTCGGAGAGAAAGGAGGAGAACCACCGTAGTACGGTGCCTCCCACCCCCAACTCTTCCAACCGGTGCAGCATGATACCATGGTCGATGGTATCAAAAGCCGCTGAGAGGTCTAACAGGACCAGGACAGAGGAGCACCCCCTGTCCCGAGCCCTCCAGAGATCATCCACCAACGCGACCAATGCCGTTTCCGTGCTGTACCCAGGCCTGAAGCCCGACTGGAACGGATCTAGATACGTCGTTTCATCCAGGTACTGGGGAAGCTGTCGTGCAACCACACTCTCAACAACCTTCGCCACAAAGCGAAGGTTGGAGACTGGACGATAGTTAGCCAATACTGCCGGGTCCAGGGAAGGCTTCTTGAGGAGAGGTCTCACCACCGCCTCTTTCAAGGCGGCGGGAAAGACACCCTCACCCAATGAAGCATTTATAATCCCCTGGACCCAGCCTCGTGTCACCTCCCGGGAAGCCAGCACTAACCAGGACGGGCACGGGTCCAACAAACATGTGGTCGCATTCAGTCTACCCAGAATCCTGTCCACGTCCTCAGGGGTCACAGGATCAAACTCATCCCAGATAACATTCTCAGGACCTGCCTCCGTCATCCCCGCTGGATCTACCCAGTCGGAGTCCAGATCTTCCCGAATCTGAGTGATTTTGTCATGCAGATACTGCACAAAATCCTCGGCTCTTCCCTCCAAGGGGTCCTCCCGCGCTTCCTGGTGGAGCAGGGAGCGGGTCACCCTAAACAGGGCGGCCAGGCGATTATCTGATGATGCAATAAGAGCAGCAAAATGGGTACATTTTGCTGCTTTTATCGCCACTAGGTAATTTTTAATGTGAGATCTTACCAGTGTCCGGTCAGATTCAGCATGACTGGCCCTCCAACTACTCTCTAGGCGTCTTTTCCGGCGCTTCATCTCCCTTAGCCCCTCAGTGAACCAAGGAGCCAGGTGAGCTCGGCACCGGGTCAGAGGCCGCAAAGGCACGACTCGATCCAGAGCTCCAGCAGCCGCCCTATCCCAGGCGGCCACTAGGTCTCCAGTCGAGGCGTGAGCCAGAACCTCAGGGATTGGCCCAAGCTCCATCTGGAACCTGTCAGGTTCCATCAGGCACCTGGGGCGGTACCATCTTATCGGTTCCGCCTCCCTGCGGCGGGGTGCAGCGGTTCGAAGGTCAAGGCAGAGTGATCCGACCATGACAAGGGCTCGATGACTATATCCCCTATCTCGAGATCACTCAGCCACTGTCCAGAGACAAAAACCAGATCCAGCGTGTTTCCCCTCGCGTGTGTAGGGCCATGAATTAACTGGGTTAGGTCCATAGCCGTCATGGAAGCCATGAACTCCCGAGCCGCCTCAGATGCCTCACCCACGGACGGCAGGTTGAAATCCCCCATGACCATAAGTCTGGGGGTATCAACCGCCACCGCGGCGATGACATTGAGAAGCTCGGGCAGGGCTGCTGCCACGTGGCAGGGAGCCAGGTACGTGATCAGCAAACCCATCTGAACCCCATGACCCCACTTCACGAGGAGAGACTCACAGCCGGCTGTCTGAGGAACAGTGGCCTCCCTCGGCCTAAGGCCCTCTCTAATAACAACCGCTACTCCCCCACCCCTCCCCTGTGACCTTGGCTGATGGAATGCGTGGAAGCCTGGTGGGCACATTTCTACCAGAGGGACCCCTCCCTCCGGGTCCAACCAGGTCTCCGTAATACCCGCCAGGTCCGCTCCCCCCTCCTGAACAAGATCACAAATGAGGGGGGCTTTATTTACTACAGACCTGGCGTTGCACAACATCAGTCGCAGGCCCAGGCCCTGAGGGTCTGTGCAACCTGGAGAATGAGTGGAGCCTTGGGGGCCGGAGCGCGCCACCGCTCGAAGACAGTGGGCACGCGCTCCCTCCACATGATATGGCCCCCTGCTCCTGCCATATCTACCCCTCCCACTCACAGTACCGATGGTAAAAACACAATCTGGACAAGCTCGACCCCCCCATCACCCCCGGATCCCCTACCCCCCCTGCCGCGCGCCATGGCCAGGCCCGACCCTCCCCTTAGTGGGTTATCCCCCAAACCCACTGCTCTAGTTCGAATCCTGCCCTCCCCCCCGGGACCCCTTAAAAATTTATCCAAAAATTTACACAGAAAACCCCTCAGCCCCCTCTTTGCCACATGCCACCTCTCTGGGTTCCAAAGCCCGTCATTGCGGTAGGCCCTCGATAACGTGGAGGGCCAGGCTTGCGAGAGGGGGGAGTCTCGCAGACCAAGAAGCTGAGACCTTAGGTACATCAAAAGCCCTGAGGTAGTAGTGAGGCATGGCCAAGGGCTCCATTATGATAGTCTAGAAATTGTCCAGGAAAAAACAAGACAGGTTGACCATAACGAGAGAGTCTCCACTGTCCTCTCACGGCAGTGGCGGAGTCCAATGTTCCAACCAGCTCAGGGTAATCCTCCAGCCAGCCTCTCACGCTGGTCGGCCAACTGGCCATGGGGAGATGGTGCATCCCATTCGGTGGTGAAACGATGATAAGATACCGGCTCCATTCAACCTCCCGTAAACTGCCATTTTCCATACAGCAAGCGTACTGGATGACAAACAGAGCCAGGTCCCAAAGTCTCCGGGAAACTGTCCACAATGTTCATACAGGCGGTGTATAGCTGGATAATATAGGCCAGCGGGTGGATGGAAAACAGGTGGGAAACCGCCTCCACGAAACAGAAAACCGGCAGGGCAAGCATGTTAGTTAGTTATCGGGCCTAGTAATGGCCCGGTGGGGGAAGGAGGAGGGGGGGAGGGTTGTCCGAGGCGCTGCAATAACCAGTCCGACCACCTCTGAACCCTCCTTAACCCCCCCAGGTCTCCGACCACCCTAACTATGCCCAGTCTTAGCCCCCCCAATAGTTATAAAGGGGGGGGGCTCACCATAGAGATTGAAAATTGGGAGTTACCCCAAAGCTATATGGCGGCCCGAAGTTCCCAAATAATACAGATTTTAACGATGGAGGCTCCCACCTCATGATCTTTCTCGGCAACATCACTCCAATCCTCTCAGCAACTAGCTGCTGCAGCGGCGTCGGTGGAGGAGGGGGGGGCGGAGGCGCAGGCCTCGCGGGCACTACAAACAGTCACGTCTTCAGTTCTTCCTCCTCTCCTTTGACGCCCTCCTCCCCCAGCGTCCAGCTCCACTACTCCACCGCGGGGGGGTGCAATTCGCGATGACGCCAGCGCCCCACCGCAACCTCCATCGCAGCCGCCGCCCCAGCCATCATGCTGGCGGGCTCATACTAATACTAGCCTTGCTTATATAGAATTTAAATAATTATTCAAGCCAAATTTCATGATCAAATTGGTAATGTCAGTTTATTAAAGTTTAACTTCTAAATCAACTACATAAGGTTGCATGGATATTTTATTGGGGAATGGTGGGACATTGGAGAGGCTACAATAATACTGAAGCACTAAAAATCACTTCTTTTAAATGATGTTACTCAGTCAAAGCAGTAAAAAAATTCCCCCCTTTAATATAGCAACTGCTTCTCAAGTGCTTCAGATACACACACACACACACACACACACACAAATCCTAACCAAGTTTTAATGTTCTTTTCATCAAAAATGCATCACATATACAGCTATTCAGATATTTTAAGTGTAGGAGCTATGATGTCAGCTGATTCATTTTCCAATGTTATCTTTGCTATATTCTGTCATCAAGCTTTGGATAAACAGACAGTTTCTATGCAATGAAATAGATGGATACAAATCTGACATTAGAAATAGCAACATCTGTGAATGGTAAAATTGTTTAAAGTGTATAAAGCATATTTATTCCCAAATTACTGTATGTGTATGATATAACTGTGTCAAATGAAACATTTCGGACAGTTAATGGGGGAATAAAAGATATAAGTAAAGGTTCCCCTTGCGCATATGTGCTAGTTGTTCCCGACTCTAGGGGGCAGTGCTCATCAGCATGAAATGCTGTTGCCTTCCCATCAAAAGTGGTCCCTATTTTTCTACTTGCATTTTTTATGTGCTTTTGAAATGCTAGGTTGGCAGAAGCTGGGACAAGTAACGGGAACTCACCCCATTACACGGCACTATAATATGGGGGAATATTGACTAGTATATATAATATATGGGTAGTATATAGCAAATATACACTACATAGCATATGCATAGTAATTGTAGCATAAAAAGCAGACATTTTTGTGGTTTGTGGTCATGGAAATCTTGTAGAATCCATGCCAGTGTAAAAATAATATATGCAACATAATGTCTCAACACAAATCCCAGCCTCTTCTTGCCTCCTGATATCAGACAAATGTATTTTAGTCATGTAACTTGTATTATTGCATGTTCTGTCATTTGTGCTTTCTTGTGGACATCTATGTATATAGCTCATCATCTGCATTTTATATCCCCTAGAGCAGTTTCCAATGACATGCTTGTGCTTCATAGTATGCATATAATCTTTAGTTTTATTATTTATTTTTCATGCACTTTTAGCTTTTTACAATGCTCTTTGATCATAATAATATATTCCAAATAAAATATTTTTGTTCTTTATCACCCCTAAGTCCAAAACAGATACAATATGAAATTTAAGACAACTATTTCATACCCAACCTGTTTTCTGACTCTCTTTATTTGTTACAAATTTACTATTTAGATGTGGAAAAAATATGTGTTGCTGTTTTTGCTTTATATACCATTCCGAAAGCAGTTTATATACTGTTCTGGATCACTGAATTAAGGGAAAGGAAAGGAAATACTTCACACCTTTTGACTTCTCACAGCAAACACTTGGTATTAGCTCAAGATCACTGCAGGTACAAGACCATAAACATTGTTATTAGCTTCTGTTTCATCCTACCACTTTGTCAGATTTCCATCACTTTGCCCCTGAGAAACTCACCAGCTGGTTAACCTCAGACAGCATGAGTAAAATTATTATATTTATTTCTGATTGACCTATAAAATAATAGCTCTTCGTTTCAATAATCTTTAGGACTATATACAGCAGCAAGAAATCTGTTACTTGATACACGGGATTTTAAAAAACATCCAGATGACCAGATTTTTTGGGAAAAAAAATGGTGAAATGAAAAACTGGAAAATTGAGAAGACATATATATAAGATCTCTATCTTAATATTAAATTGCTGGTATGGAATGACTGCAATTTTCAAAAGTTTAGCTTTTTACTTTTATATTATTATTATTTTCCTGTTCAGAATATGTTACTTTCTTTGTGAATCTGTTTGCCTATAATATGCTAACTATGTTACCCCATGGTAATTATTTTTGCAAATGTTGATTTTTTTTAATATGGAGAAATATCAGGGCAAAGATATGCAATGAACCACTTCAGTATTACAACTGATTAGATAATATGCATTCACAATCAAGGTGATGGAATTTAGATATTAATGCATATCCTGATTAGGTGACACTACTGGTTAATTATTTAAAATGCCAGAAGAGAATGGGTTTATATTTTTCTAATGCAACCATTTTAGCAGGACAATTTGAGAATAAAATAATATTCAAAGAAGGCAAAATATAGATTCAGAAGAAAATGCCATCTGAAAAAGTATTTTTGCATTTCTTTAGTTATCTTACAATAACCTACAATATGAATACAACTCGGTGTACCTTAGGAGCAAATATATATTTCTTTGCCAAATGAGATATGTAATTATAGTAGAATACAATATTTATACTATTTGTTTTAAAAGTATACACTAGTGGACCTACATAACTGCAACAAAAGTAAAACAAGGTATAATAAATCCATGAATATTTTATTCTTTACCCTAGAAAATCACAATTTTATGGAATACCTTCCTACAATATTAATGCCCTAAAGCTAACATTTATTCTCACAGTTTATTCTCCTTTCAGTTATTTGAAGAGACTTCAACATGTTGATTTTGTGATCCAGGTTTAATCCTTTAAGATTTTAAAGTGTAATTTTAGGAGTTTCATATCATAAAACCATTTTTTAAGCGTATAGACAATGCAGTTAATAAAATAGTTAACATTCAGTAGTTAGATGCTGTTTTCTTAATCCAGTGATAATGATCTTTTAAAATCCAAAATAATAGGGTTTCAAATTTAATAAGTCCTTTTACATAACCATTTTCACAGCATAGAGTTTTATTTTCCTACTATTGAAGTGATTAGCAAAAAATAAAATTATTAATATACATGTCTGCTAAAGTAAAATTATTGCTTAGGTAACTTGTACAGAGGAAAAGATAATTACAATTTTCATACAAACTTGAAATAAACTCAACCATATCTCTAATTATACAGAACAGTAATATAAATAGAGAGTTCCAAGAGGGTGCCTGTCTTGATGCTTTATGTATGTTCCTGTTTCTGTGTGTTTATTTATTAAATTTATATGCTGCCCATCTATGAAGAATAGATACAATAATAAAAGATGAAGCATATTCACAAACGTGATGTCCCGCCCATGATTGAATTAAAATTGTCTAGATTCTGATGGAATGTTTGGAAGTCAAACATTCTTCTTTTTAGAATAATTACTCTGGAGAACACAGGATATATATGTTAAGTTTTACTTCTGCCCTTCAACATGTACCTTTTAGAACCAATTAGCATTAGCACCTTTTCCTCCCAAAATATTTAAGCAAACCAAAATGATATAACTCTTGATAGAATCCAGTGGTAAATTTCTATATGTAGAATCAACATTTGTTTATTGAGCAAAAGTAATGATTTTTTTTTCTCTGCAATCTGTTTTCCCAATAACTTGAAAGATGCTTTGCAGAATCTACCAACATACTAGAATATATCTCAAAATTACATGGAAGATTACAGAAGGATAAAATGAGGAGAAATATATTTGTGAGAACAGAACCATTCATATATATTTATATTCTATTATTTGACTGTGAAATTCCAGCTTAATATGATGTGTAGCTAAATCTTCCAAAATGTCAATGATTTTTTTAAACACTTCTAAAGATCTGGTGACTTTATGTCTACTATCAGAATTGTGACAGGATATTTTATGTTAAAATTATCAGGTGTTCTTTCTCTATGTCACATATTAAGCCGTTTGAGATGGGCATGAATACCAGATCATATATTGATTATTACATTGAATAAGTGACTTAAAGCAAACAACTTCCATATGATCTAAAAGACAATTAAATTTACCAGATACATATTTAGTATTACATATGAATTGGCATTCCCTTTAATTGATTATTTTAAAAGAAATATATATTTTTCCTACTATGTAGAAAAGGAGCATGGATATCTTCACAAGAGGAGAAGGCCAAGGATAAATGTTATGTTATCATGGTTGTTAAGGAGGTCAGATAGGAAAAGAGAAAGAAAGAGAAAGATAGATGAGTGCAGTGTTTGTCTGACACTATGCTTGAAGCAGTATAGGTAGACCTTACTTAATAACCCTAATTGGGAGTGGCAATTCTGCTGCTAAGTGAAGTTGTTGTTAAATGAGAAATCATGTAACCGCAACTGCACTTTTCAGCTGAAAAAGACAAAACTATTTAGGTTTGTTTGCATAGCGCACCCTGGCTCCCAACCCTGGATCCACTATCACTATTGAGTCTCTCTGCTCTATTGGGTGGATGGCGTGGTGCACAGGGGAAAAGGCTTAGGCTAGTATGGCTAATCTTGCCATCGCGTGCCAGGAGTGGGGGGGAGGGGGGTCATGTGCACGCATGCCTACACCCATAATTCTATGTGCCTTGCCCCCACACATGCGTGCATGACCGCCCCGGTCCCCCCTGCTCCTGGCACGCGATGGCACAGTGGGTCCGGTAGGCCTGTGGGTCCGGTAGAGCCTTTCTAGGAGCTTGGAGAGAGTGAAAACGGCCTTCCCCACCCTCCCAGAGGCCCTCCGGAGGCTGGAAACGGTCCATTTGCTAACTTCCGGCAACTCTGGACCCTGGGGAGAGAGAAAAATGTGCCTTCCCCACCACCCACGAGGCCCTCCGGAGGCAGGAATCAGCCTGTTTCTCTACTTCTGGTGGACTCAGAAGGCCCGAAAATCAGCTGGCTGGCGCAGGTGCCAGAATTGAGCTCACATGCCCATCAATATGGCTATGTGTGCCACCTGTGGCATGCCTGCCATAGGTTCGCCATCACAAGCTTAGGCAAAAGAGAGGTTGTCTAAAGAATTGTTTGCTTTTTTTGTCTGGTGAGAAACAGATTTTGAGATAGTACTGTAAGCTTTTTGTATGGGCGGGGGTCAATGGCTCCGAGCTCTGGGTTGCCAGTCCAATCACACTGCTTTCAGTGTGTACAAGAGCAAACAGCTTATTTTCTTGCAATCCCTTTCTCTCC
Source organism: Arizona elegans (assembly GCA_022577455.1). Taxonomy (NCBI): domain Eukaryota; kingdom Metazoa; phylum Chordata; class Lepidosauria; order Squamata; family Colubridae; genus Arizona; species Arizona elegans. The sequence continues at coordinate 23,837,068 of JAKOOJ010000008.1, read as the reverse complement.
AATCAGTCTCCTATTCAAGGGGAGGGGGGATAAAAATAACCCCACAGGTTAGGCACAGAATAACCAAACTGACTGTAATGGCATGGAATTGTATTTCATAATGAAAACACTATGTTTAAACTATTGTAGTGATCTTTGTAATAAGATGAAATCCCGGGAACACACAGACCCCATTTCATTAATCCACTAGTCTGTAACTAGATAGAAGTCTATTACCCTGCCATCACCCATCCTTTCTCAATACAAACACAAATATTCTGCAAATTATATTTTTTATTTTTATTTATTTATTTATTTATTTGTCGAGTATGTATTAGATAATATATAAGCATAAGCATGAATTGAATACATAAAATGAATACAATTAAAGGGAACATTAGAACAGGGACAGTAGGCAGTCTGGTGCTCTTATGCATGCCCCTTACAGATCTCTTAGGAATGGGGTGAGGTCAACAGTAGGCAGTCTTAGGTTAAAATTTTGGGGATTTTGGGATGAAATCACAGAGTCAGGTAGTGCATTCCAGGAATTGACCACTCTGTTGCTGAAGTCATATTTTCTCAATCGAGTTTGGAGCAGTTCACTTTAAGTTTGTATCTATAGTGTGCTCATGTATTGTTGTGATTGAAGCTGAAGTAGTCATTGACAGGTAGGACATTTTATGAGCTATGCTTAGGTCATACTGAAGGTGGCGTAGTTCTAAGTTTTCTAAGCCCAGAATTTCAAGTCTGGTGGTATAAGGTATTTTGTTGCGAGCAGAGGAGCGGAGGACTCTTTTTGGGAAATATTTCTGGACACGCTCAATTGTATTAATGTCCGATATGCAGTGCGGGTTCCAGACAGATGAGCTGTATTTGAGAATTGGTCTAGCAAATGTTTTGCATGTTCTGGTTAGTAGTGTATTACCGGAGAAGAAGCTACACAAGATTAGGTTTACAACCCTTAATGCCTTTTTGGCGATGTTGTTATAGTGGGCTTTGGCACTTATATCATTAGATATGAGTAGTCCAAGATCCTTGACAGAGTGAGATATTTTATCATATAAAAAGCACTAACGCAGGGAAAGCCTGTAGAACATGGCTTCTGGCATTTTTTTAAAACCCTGTACTATAGGCAATTTCAGATCTGTATTTTCTTGCTTTTGGATAATGAAGGAATCCATTGCATCTCTTTATATGTCTATATATCAGCCTCCTGGGTTCTATTGAGGCAGGTATATCATTAGTGTCAAACAAATCAAGAATCAAGAAAAACTACACACTGGTATAACAAAAATTACCCTCCTTTTTAGCTGCTGTGGCTATCATTTTACAATATGCATTAGTTTCTTTGATAAGGAATCCAATGGAGCTACCGTAATCAAATAAAATTTTGTTAGTGTTTTCTGAATCCTTTTCTGTTTTCATCTATATGAATGTTGACCTCAACTATGGTAATGTCTCCAACATCATTACATCAAACAGTAAAGACAGAAACAAAGGATACATCCACAATGCACAGGCTTGATGCAGATCAATGATGTCATCTTTCTTGTCGTTTTCTTATTTATTGCTGTAATTTGATAATCTGCACTGCATATAGCAATATAACAATCTAATTACTGTGTCTACAATTGACATGCATATCTCCCTGAACTTCAAGTGACTGACAGTCCAGAAATAGCCTTTTAAATAATGTCAGCTTTTCATTTGTGTTTGAAAGGTACAGCTAAATATTTTTCAGTCTACATGAAGCCTCAAATCAAGAAACCAGCAGTTTTGAGTTCTTGTGCCATCTTTTTGTCTAAGCACAGTTTTATTTTTCCACACTAACAGCTTACCAATAATTGGTGCAGCTGTCCATTGACTTTTAAGCATCTAACAGAAGTCTCCATGTTTCTATTTATACCATTTTATTTGTATTGTATATAGGTTTTGCATAGTTTTATCGTTCTAACCAGGGGTGGGTTCTAAAATTTTTTACTACCAGTTCTGTGGGCGTGGCTTTTTTGTGGGCGTGGCTTGGAGGTCATGTGACTGGGTGGGCGTGGCTAGCTGGTCATGTGACCAGATGGCCATGGCTATGTGTATAGGGACTACTCAGAGGGCTGAAAAAAGTCATTTCTGACAGGTCCTCAGACTTTTGACTGGTCCTCACACTTATGACCATCCTTACATTTATGCCCGTGCAGCATTCTTAATAACCATGTCACTCATTTCACAACTGCTTCTCTTCACCATGGTGACAAGATAGGGCAAAAAACATAAAATGTGAGGACAGTCATAAGTTCGAGGACTGGTCAAAAGTGCGAGGATCAATCAAAAATAATTTTTTCAGCCCTCTGAGTAGTCCATATGCACAAAAGGATACAGCAATAGAGAGGGATGAAGGAAGGCGAAGAGAGGGAAGGAAGACAAGGGAGGAAGGAAGGGAAGGGAAATTAGAGTAGGAGGGAGGGTAAGAGAGGGAGGAAGAGAGGAGGAGAAGGAGAAAGGAAGAGGAAGTAGGGAGGAGAAGAAGAGGGGGGGAGAGAAAGTAAGAAGGAAAGAAAAGAGAGAGGTGGTAGGTTTGAGGAGAAAGATTGCTGTACAATAAAAAAGATGAAAGGGAAGAAAGGCAACCCCAAACAAATATAAAGATATTAAGATAAAGAATGAATTGTTAAACTTTAAAGAATAAAAGAGAACAAATATGAATAAATAGCAATAATTAGAAACACACATACAAACATACAAAGTATTTTCTTTGAACAGAGTATTTGGCCGGTTCACACATTTAAACAGTGTTTAGTCATTTCAATTATTTTTACAATTTCAATTATATTTACAATACAAAATGCTCCTTTTCCCTGAACAGCTGAGGTGATATGTCCATTCTCTCATCTTCCCAAGAAGCAGACATAGTTCTATTGGACTGTGGTCTGAAGATATATCTGCTTGCTTTTCAACAAAGCACATCAATTCTCACTTGCTAGTTCAAAGATATGCTAGATTCTTTTAGCTGATAGAAGAGATATGATTCTGCATTGTTTGTTTGCCTTTCCAGGCAGAGTTCATTTTTTGCTTTTGGCTTATTTTTTATCTTCTCCAGCTATACTAAGTGAAGCAGGTTCCTCCCCAAAAGGCAAAAAAAGTTCAGATAAAATATGAACAGAGAGCAGCTGACAGAGCATAGCTGGTACAGGGATTTTAGAGTAGCTAGACATTAATACATACACAGACATTTTTAATCCAGAATCACAACATAAAATAAAATAGGAGTTGAAATATCTATCTGCTCACATTACCATCACCTTAGGAATTCTAATATAAGTAATGTTTGGAAATTACTACTTTATATTATATATTGTTATACTGATAATGTGCTGTAGTTATATAGGTAGTTGACTTAGAACCACAATTGAGCCCAACATTTCTGTTGCTAAGTTAAGTGAGTTTTGCTTCATTTTACAAATTTTCTTGCCACATTTGTTAAGTGAATCACTGCAGTTGATAAGTTAGCCACATCATTGTTAAGTGAATCTGGTTTCTCCAATGACTTAGCTTATCATGTCACAAAAAAAATCACATGACCCTGGGACACTGCAATTATCATACATACATGCCAGTTGCCAAGTGTCAGAATTTTGTTCATGTGACCACAGGTATAGTGCAACAATTTTAAGTGTGAAACATGGTCATAAGTGACTTTTTTCAGTGCTGTTGTAACTTTGAATAGTTACTAAAGGAATGGTTATATGTCAAGGATTGCTTGTATATCTAAATTAAAATGTGATGCAGAATGGTTCTTACCTTTAGATAAACCATTCAAAAGCAAGGAAATGTAAATGTTTCTTTCTTTTATAAACCTTGGGGGAGAGTGCTCAGACAGAATGATAATGGTGTATTGAAGACTCAATACATTTGCCTTACTGCTAATTTTTTTGGGGGGAAAAGCTGTGTTTCTATAATATTTCGGGAACTCTAGAAGTTGAATAAAAGTGTATCTACACAACCCAAGGTCCACCCGTTTTTAACAGTTTTGTAAAGAAATACTCATAATAGGCTTATGCAGTAAGTACCCTGAATAATTTTTGTTGAAGTTACTACTTTAAAGATATATTTTCTTGGTAATTAAAGCGGTACATAAAAGGCATACATAAAGTAATCACATAAACTACAGTTTAGTTTTGACACTGCAATTGATCACCTAACAGCTAAACAACAGTGTGTGTTGTCTGAATATCATGAAGGAAGTTGAACCTGATAGCCTATTGTGGTGCCTTTAGGTGACTCAAAACCATTAGATACGCAGAACGATGCAAATTTTGGCCTCATGTACTGTCTTCCCAATGCCTGCTTAAATCATATTATTTGCATCACAATGTCTTGATGCACATTTTATCATTTGCCCACTTTATGCATTCATGCAACTTTGTTTTATTATTCATTGATTTACTGATTCAATTTTCTAAAGCCAAGCAATCACCAAGCCACTCAAAGTAGCTGACAAGGAGACTTAAGCAAACGATAATAAACTAAAAAACGAAGATAATAAAAGCAATCATACCATGGAAAGACAATAAATAAATAAACAATTAGAACACTAATACTCCATCAACCTTACACATCATCACAACACAACACAACAACACAACACTGAAGAAGAGCCAGGCCTTAAGGCTTTTCTAACAGGTAGCATCTCTTCTCCTAACTACTTGTATAAGGATTATTCTTCATATTATTCATGTTGTCTTGTATTATTGTATGGACTGCACCAGTAGAGGCTAAACCAATTTTTTTGTATACATGATGTACAATGAAAATAAAGGCTTTGAACTTTAGCAGACTCAGGGTCATCTGAACACTGGGAACATTTTTTTTTTAAATGTGGCTCTAGTGACAGAGAAGCATGACTCGACGAGTTGTGGGTCCCAAAGTATAACATTATTTTACTGGTGAGATTAGGAGCATGCTGTACATGAGAGATCTTATAAATGAGCAGGAACAATTGGACAGAGGTGATCCTGCAAATATTCAGATTCTAAGTCTTCATGAAATTCTTCATAGATGACCATCAGTCTTTTTGAATTGAACCTGGAACTGAACTGGCAATCAATATTTCATTGTGAAATAAAGATGCCATTTGGGTTTACTGAGGTACGTCCATAACTACAGATAGTTCTTGACTTACAACAGTTCATTTAGTGACTTTTCAAAGATACATTTTCACTGAAAAAAGTGACTTATGACCATGTATTAAAAAGTGTCTTATGATCTCTCTGCTAAAGTGGAACCACATCCAGAACTACAGCTGGAATCCCAGAAATATTTGGATCTTGAACTTACAGCTACTCTGTCTTGCCGGTAACTGCCTTGCCAACTACTTGCTACTCTTGCCTTGAACCTATGCCTCTTCTTCCCTCTCCAGATCACAACAGTTCCCAAGCACTACGACGTAAACAACAGTACAAGGCAGGTCAACAGTGAAAATATACAACAGGGCATCATTAGCATATTGATGATTGCTGATCTCATATTATTGGATGACCTCACCAGTAGTTTATGTTGAAGTTCAATAGAAGCAGAAAAAGCATTGAGTCCTGAAGAATCCATTTAAGGAGTTTTAGGTTAGATGTCTGCCATCTTGTTAATAACGACTGGATCCAGGGCTGGAGAAAGGAGAACCTTTCCAACACAATTGCCTCACCAATCCTCAAGTTACAACAGTCTCAAAAAAAGTGACTTATGTCTGATCCTCAAAGTACGACTGCTGCACCACCCTATCACATGATCACATTTCAGGCACTTGGCAACCAGCTCACATTTATAACCAGTTGCAGCATGATCACGTTTTGTGACGTATTTCACCATTGTATGACTAAAAACGCTCATTGAATAAGATGGATTCAGATTTATGAACACATAATTCACATAACAGTCATGTGATTTGCTTAACGACCATCATAAAAATGGTCATAAAATTAAATTGGATTATGCATATACTCGACTTATAAATCCAACGACCTTTGACCAAAATTCTGGGCTCAATTGTGGTTGTATGTCAAGAACTTCCAGTATGTCAGAGGATAGTGAAAACCATTAAAAGATCCAGAAGGACTCCTATTTCAGTTTCATCAGAGGTCATTCACAGGCAGGCTCAGTCATATATCCATGCTGAAATCCAACTAAAAAAATCTCTAGATAATCTATTTCCTCAGAGACTCTTCAGAACTCAACTATTTTATACATAGAGGAAAGTCTGGAGGCTGCTCAGAAATTATTCAACATTGTTGGGCCCAGCTATAATTCTTGAGGATGCAATATACTGATACCTCCCTCAGTGCAGATAGATCAATTCCTCATCAAAGGGATAAATTCCCCATCACACAACTGTTGTTACTATGGAACCAGAAGCAAAGTATGATTAAACTGAGAAGAAACAGCTGGTAATAGTATGAGCGGTTTCTCAATTTGTCCAGGTTTCTACAAGCTGCAGATCTTCACAATACTTTTTAAATATTTGGACCAGATACCAGTGCGTTGTCAAATACTTGTTTACTGAAGTAATACTCTTCCAATCAACATCAGTGAGGCAATATACTTGTAGTAAGAGTCTTCATCATGACTTCCACTAAAATCCTTTTATATAGATTCACTTAACATTTTAGAAGAAATTGAGACTTATGAAGCAATACAATGTCTCAAAATTGATTCTGAATCCACTCTTCTGCATATATGATTCATTACTGCTACTGACACAAAGTACAGGCAAACTGAATTTGAAATATAATGATTGGACGTGCAGGCAGAATACCTTCCATGTTCAACTTATTTTCTGCACAGCACCTGCCCAAAACATCTTAAAGCAGCTGTTCTTTTTAATTTATGTAGTTGCCCTCTGTAGATAACTATGCAATCATGGGAAAATATGACTTTTGGTTTCAAGTTCCTTGCATGTATCAGGCATGCTGATATGGTCTCCAAATCACATTTTGCCCTTCCAGCTCAGATTTCTGCACAGTTCATTTCTTTCTGGTGTTAAAATTGTTATTCCACTTCAAATGACAAGATACTTTTCTAAATTAAAAAAAAATCACAAACTATGCAGGCTAAAAGTCTAGAATATGTAAGATCAATCTGATATCTAATAAAAGTTAGGACATATGTCTGGACACGGAATAAAAATTGAATTGTTTGCTTTCATGATAACTTATAGCATGATTTAAATGCAAAGAGTGTATTTATCCTGTCTTGCTAGATAAGACAGGATAACAAAAAGCACTATCTGACACTATCATCCCCACATAGAGATACAGACAAAAGTTTGCCCTTTGGTTAGAAGTATAACTGGCCAAATTTTATTCAACCTCATTATTCACAAGTCAGTGAGGAAGCAGAAAGAATAATAAAAACTGTCTGTAAAGTAAATGTTAATACCACATAGTCCATTCTTAACTTTAAATGTTGAGTAGCTTCCTTACATTCCATTAACTGTTAACTCTTAGAAGATCACCAGGGATAGAAATGTAGAATTGTGTATCATCAGCATATTGATGATATCTCATCCATAGTATTGGATGATCTCACTCAGCAGCTTCATATAGATGTTAAAAAGGAGCAGAGAAAGTACCAAGCCCTGTGGCACCCCATAGAAGAGGGCTGTAACTCTTGCTCCTTATTAATACTAATTGGGACCAGACTTGGAGAAAGTAGCAGCACAACACTATGCCCCCCCATCCTCATCCCCCATAGCTGATCCAAAAGGATACCATGGTCAATGTAACAAAAGCTGCTAAGATGTCAAAAAAAGCCACAATGGATGCACTATTCCCCATCTTGTTCTTGCCACAGATCATTCACAGTCATCAGTCATCACAGACTTCTTCATGTTCAAGTATCAAACAGGAGAATGATATGAATAAAATGAACCTATAGGTAGGTTATGCAAACTAGTAAGTTAATGTCTGTATAAGGAGGAGCTGCATTTTGTGTGTGTGTGTGTGCGTGTGTGCGGGTGGGCGCATGTATATAACTTCAAATCAGTATTGAATCCTGTTGACTGCCTGAACAACTCCATGCACTTTTCTTAGCAAGATTTTGAAAGTGATTGCCCACTGCCTGCTTTCAAGGACTAAGATTGAGTGCCTGACTCAAGGTGCCTAAAGTGGGATTAGAACGCTTAGTTTCCTGGATTCTAGCCCAGCGCCTTAACCATTAAACCAACCTGGCTTTCTAGGTAAAAGTATCCACCATTTATTGGGCAGAATAACTTCAGGTGCTGTTCAGAATAACTGATAATCATGATTATCAATGTACTGCTACAAATTTATGAATAAAAAATGCTTGATAAGATGTTTACACATTATTGTTGTACACTATTCTTGTTTAAGAGGATATCTCAGACCATTTTACTAAAACAAACAGGGGAAAAGTTTTCTACCATTTTTTTTTCTCAAGTACTATATAGCTTTTAAAATTTGTCTTACTAGAACACAGTGTGTTGAATAGTATGCATCGAATGTTAAATGCACTACTGACTCTAATTTATCATCTTATAGGCACTTTTAAGACTCATAATTTAATGATGAAAGTCAGTAGAATCTCAGGAGTTAGCACACAAAAAGTATATATATGTTGCAAAAATAAGTTACCAATGTGTTTCCAAGAATACTTTCATTGATTGAAAAGAATAGTACATTGTGATTTCAAAACCGCACATTTAATTTACAAGTTATTTGACAAGACTTTATAAAATCCCCTGCTTCAATCATATCTTTTCAGTGTAAATACAACACTACGCAAATAAATTGTGTCTGTGAAGAGCAATTAACATTCATTGGAAGAACAATTGTTATTGGCGTTTTTTGCATTTGCCACAAAGGAATGGAATATTGATTTGTTTTTTACTATTCTTGTGTCACTATCAATAAAAGAAGCTGGAAAACGAATGCACTAAAAGCAAGACTTTTCAAATGCAAAGGCATTCTACCTTTGTTGCTTTTACATGGTTTTTTAAAATGAAATTTACTATTTTAAGGTATGCCAATGAAAAAACTATATCTCCAGTTAAGCAGAAATAAGCTTCAGCCATAAAATAATACATACAGTGTTACATTACTTTTGATTTTTCTGCAATTCATTAATAGTAGAGTATATATTCTCCAAGTAATAAATAATAAAGTTTTTTAACCCTATTGTGTCAAGTTTTTAATGGGATATATTTAGAGAATACCTCAAAATAATAATTATAGAGAATCAGTATGAAAGAGATTAAATGAATTTTTTTTAAAAAAAAATACTCTTGATTGTGATGCCCTTCTTATTTTCTATGTGCAGTAGCATATGAAGGCCCTTAAATGAAGGCACATTCCAGGATGTGCTGCAGTGCACTGATGCTACTTGCCTCTACTGCTCTTTAGTATCAACTTCCAAGGAATCAGTCTTAAAAATTGTTATTAATTGGCTGAATAAACAAGAACAAACCAAAATTAAATTCAAGTAAATCTGTGCTGTTGTTGGAAAAAAGAACAATGGATTTGAGGATTGTAATTCAACCTATTTTGATGCTGAGGGATACAAATTGCTCTCTTAGAATTGGATGGGTAAGAAACAGCAGAAGCAAGTGATACCCATTTCAAAGTTTCAAGTTTTGTTGCTTTTGTTGAATAGTATGTTGAATAGTTCCAGTAATTGAAACTTTGTGTAAATATTCTTATAAAGCTAGGTAAATATTCTGGATATTGAAATACTATCTTGTTGATCAAGCTTGATATTAAACACTTGATATTAAAATAACTGCAGAACATTACCATATGATCCAATCCTATTAGATTGTCCAAAATGATCAATGATACTGAATTCCACCAAAAAGTTCAGGAGAACTAGCTAGAGTTCATTCCCTCATCCAGTCTTCAGAGTAGGTTATCCTCCCAAGCAAACAAAAAAATTGACTATCACATTCTGATTGAAAGCCTAATTGAAATTGGTCCAAGTAATTAATGTTATCAGTTTCTGGAGCTTTGAAGTCACTATTACCTTGAGTCTTTTTGAAAAATGAAAGGTTTGGCTATAACTTTATGAATCTCATAGTCCAAAGTAATATTTTAAAACATGCATTATATTATTGTTTTTTTATAGGGGACCATATGCTATTTGCTAGAAATATGGATCAGTTCCCTTGTTGATGTAATCAACCTCAAGGGCTGAAATTGAGTAAGAAAGAGGTATCATTCTCTCTCCAAGCTTTGTAAGCAGAAGGGCTTATCTATCTTTAACTGCAATTAAAACTTGTCAGGCTTATCTCTAAGTAGTAAACTTAATCCAAGCTCAAACATACTAATGGTTTCAATTGAGCAGGCAAACAATGAACGCTTAAGTCAAAAAGTGCAAACCAGTCAGAAACCAAACAGGCAGTCAAAACAAGGAAATCTTGTATAAAAATCCAAGTGAGAAAAGTTCCTATTGGGATCAACTGATTCAGAGTTTCAAGGACCAATACACAGCATGAAGTGCTATGAAGCTGTTGAGGGTAAAACTGCCCTCTGCAAAGTAGTGCAACGGACCAGACAGCGAATAGATACGTTGCTTCAAATAATCACGGTTCAACACAAAAAGTAGTTTGCTTACAATTCCAGTTCTCTTCAGTAACACAGACATAGTTCCTTTCAGCAGTTCAACCTTCTAATAGCAGGAGCAGAAGTGAATGAACTTCCTGCCTTCTTTTATGTCTGCTTAGCACAGCCAATTAGTCATCTTGTAGCAGTTAAAGTTACAGAACATAGTTTTCTATATATTACCTACCCAACCATAGGATAAGCATCCAACATTCTCCCCTTTGGGTAGACTAATATATTTACAATCTTAAACCATACTGTTCATATGTATCTATATGTTTCCTACTTCCCTGTGCTTTTGTGAAAGCCACATTGTCTTCTGATGCACAATACACAAGTTCTATCATCTTGTTCATTATACATTCTCTTACATTGAGATACCGAAGATCTGTATGTTTTGTTCTAGTCTTTACAGCTATATTTGTCGCCATTTTTATCGCTGCCTGATTATCTTCATATACTATTATAGGATCTTGTATATCTATTCCTAAATCTAGCATCAGCTGCTTAATACTAATCAAATCCGTACATAACAAAGATAAACAAGAAAACTCTGCTTCCATTGTAGACATACTTAAATGCTGCTGTCTTATTGAACGCCACCATATCAAAGATTTTCCCAGAAATACAGCAATTCCTGAGGTTGATTTTCTTGTATTCACATCTGTTGCAAAACTAGCATCTGAATAAGCGGTTACATGCAATTCTTCTGATGGTTGTAGATATAATGCATGATGCATGGTATATTTCAGATATCTAAGAATACGTTTTGCTCCTTGCCAGTGTCTTTCTGTAGGTTCTGTGTTGAATCTAGCTAATTGGTTCATGCTATAAGAAATATCAGGTCTAGACCAATTGTTAATGTATGATAAACTTCCAATCAACGATTGGTATATCCCTTTATCAAACAACAGACTTTTCACATCAGTGTTGCAATAATCTTGAACCATAGGTGTCTTTGATGGTTTACACAATTGTTTTAATAGATTATTAATTTTATCAGTTTGGAATAATTTAAATCCTCCCCTAGTTTTTTCGATCTTTACACCTAGGTATTGTTGTATCTCCCCTAGATTTTTAATCCGGACATGAGCTTTTAATTAATCAACAATCCTGTTGGCCTCTTGCTCATTCTTTGTAATCAGAGCTATATCATCTGCAAAAAGAAGTAATAATGATACTATACCATCCCTCTTACCCCATTTTAAATAAACATGGATCTGCTAATCCTTCTTTAAATCCGATATTCTTCAATGTTTTTTAAATGCACTGGTTCCATTCATAACCTGACCGTTTTAACCCATACAGATTTTTCTTTAATAACCAACAGTCAGCCTTCCCTTTTTCCTCAAATCCTGAGGGTTTCTTTAAATAAATTTCATGCTATAATGGTGCGTGCAGATATGCGGTCTCTATATCTAAATGGTTAACTATATATTTATTTGTAGCTGACCATACCAACGCTGTTTTTAATGTAATCACTTTTAAGCTTGGAGCGAATACTTCATCATAATCATTAGGAGACTGATTAAATCCTTGAGCTACCAGCCTAGCTTTATATATTGGTATTCCATCTATCCCAGTCTTTAATTTATATATCCACTTACTACCGAGTATAGTTTTCCCTTTTGGAATTATTACAGACTCACACACTTTCAAATTCTGCAAAGATTGTAGTTCTTTAGTCATTGCACCTCTCCACACTTTCTGGTCTTCAGGTGGAAACGTGGTCAACTCATTAAATGTAGTAGGGACTTTACTTACTTGATAGACTGTAGTTGCCCGATATCTATCAGGTGGTCTTGTTACTCTACTCGACCTTCTTGGGAGTTCAGGACTTATAGATTGACTCCCCACCTTTACCTCTTCCTGTACTATGTCTTTCTCTACCTCTTCGCTCTGGATCTCTGGCATTTCATTGGTAGCTTCAGTCTGAGTTTCAATGATAACCTAATTTTCAGTACCTAATTTATTCCACCCTATATGCTCCATAAACCTGGCATTTGCACTGTTAACCACCATTGCTGTTCCTTTTACCCAAAATCTGTAGGACCTGTGGTTTGAATTATAACCAACAAATATTAATTGTTGTGCCCTACTCTGGCCCTTACGCTTTAACTGCACTGGAATATGTACCCATGCAGGTGATCCAAATGTGTGTATGTAGCTCAAATCCGGCTTCCTTCCATGCCATACGGTATACGGAATTTTGTTAGTGATTGTATTTATGGTATTGTTTAAGAGTATATTTGCACATATAATTGCTTCTCCCCATAAATTAGCCAGTAAACCTGCATCAGCTAACATTGATCTCATCATTGCTTGTAGGGTTTGTCCTCTCCTTTCAACATACGAGTTATGTTATAGTCTATATGGAGCTGAACATTTGTGCTTTATACCAGCATTATCTAACATTGATTTAAACCTTGTGTTTACAAACTCAGTACCATTGTCAGTTACAATGGTAACTATTTTTTTATTTTTTTTTCTCTCCACAAACTTAATCCATTGAACAAAATACCGAAAAGTATCTACCTTAGTCTTCAATAGGTATCAAAAACCATACCAGAAATAATGGTCAACTATACTGAGAACATAGCAAGCACCCCCTAAACTAGCCTTCATTGGCCCTATTAAATCAGCAAATACCACTTCCAGTGGTCTTTTCATTTTAAACCCGTCAAACCTATTAGCAGGGATTGTTCTACTTTTCTGCTGATTACAAATATTGCAATTTAAATACTGGTTACATGGTTTCAGTTTCAACCCATCAACTAATTTTACAGTTTTCCGTAACATCTTAAAACTGATATGCCCTGTACGTCTGTGAAGCAAGTGAACACATTCATCATGTGGTTTTACATTTGAGTATACAACATTTGTAACATGGTTACTAGATAATACATATAAACCATCTTTCAGTTTTCCAATAATCTTGGTTTCACCTTTTTCAATTAAACAATCATTGGTTCTAAACATTACTGTATATCCTAGCTTAACCAATACTCTAACCGAAATCAAATTAAAGTTTAGATTTGGAACATATAACATATGTATTTTTTTCTTTTACATATGGACATATTGCCGTTCCCTCACCACATGCCTTTAGCTTCCACCTATTCGCTAAAGAAACCTTATTATTACTAGGCAAAATTTTAACAAAATAGTTTTGTGTTCTGACAATGCATAGCGATGCCCCGCTATCAATAACCCACGAATCGTGGTTAACCGGTTTCTTATCAGACATAGCTACATTACAATGTTTTTTATCTTTAACCAGGTTTTTTTGTTTCAGCCTTCTGCAAAACCTGGCTATATGACCCTTCTTGCCACAATTAAAACAATGTTTTACAGCATATACATGGTTATTTACCTTTACATTTACATTAATCGACTCAGGTTCTTCCCTTAGTTGTTTTCTTTCTTCTCTCCTTCTGGCCTCTTCTAGTAGTCACAAGGTTACATTGGCCAAAGTTAGTTCCTGCTGTATGACAACTTCAAATGATGTTACTACATCATCATAGCTCTCATCTAGCGATAATAACAGTATATAAACCTGTTGCTGCTTGGAAAAAAACCACCTCTTTCTGATGTAGCTCTTGAAAAATGCTTTTTATGCAATTCAGGTTTGTTAACATGTCACCACCCTTAAGGAGTCATGTGCGAAACAACCTTTGTGTAATGTTAATTTGTGCTCCCACAGTGTCACGAACATAAAGACGTTTCAAATTGCCCCAGCATCTTGCAGCAGACTGTTCACCTTCAATGTGAACAAGCTGGGTATTGTCTAGAGACAAACCAATAATACACAATGCACTCTCATTCTTCCTCTGGAACTCGGCTATCTTCCTGGCATCCTCAGCATCCTCAGCATTCCAGGAGGTCACATCTGGTGGATTCTGCACTACATCCCATAGCCCTTCTTTGCGCAACAGGGGACTACACTTGGTGGACCAGGATTTGTAGTTGGTGCCATCCATCCAGGTAACCAGCGATAAGTTGTGAGCTTGACCTTGTGCCATCCTCACCAGGATATTGAATACGTATCAGAATGTCTGGAGCAATAATGTGTGTCACAACTCTCTTATTACTGTAACTGGTACACACACTCTGGTACTGGGCCCATAACCAGTGTTGAGGGTAAAACTGCCCTCTGCAAAGTAGTGAAACGGACCAGACAGCGAAAAGATACGTTGCTTAGCAAAACACACAGATACTCACAGACTCTGAATGTTTAAAGAAAAATAAACATTCTTTACTTGTAGTAAAAAAAACAAACTTGGCTTCTCTAAACAAAGGTAACACTTCTTCAAATAATCACGGTTCAACACAAAACATAGTTTGCTTACAATTCCAGTTCTCTTCAGTAACACAGACACAGTTCCTTTCAGCAGTTCAACCTTCTAATAGCAGGAGCAGAAGTGAATGAACTTCCTGCCTTCTTTTATGTCTGCTTAGCACAGCCAATTAGTCATCTTGTAGCAGTTAAAGTTACAGAACATAGTTTTCTATATATTACCTACCCAACCGTAGGATAAGCATCCAACAGAAGCTTTTCCAACTGTGTGCTTCCAGTAAATCCTGAATTGTTTCTCAAAGATGTCAATCTGTCCTTCACAGGAGTATACTTGGTCCTCATTTTTGAATTAACTCTGGTTAAATTAATATAAATCAACTGGTAAGAATCCATTCTCAATGTAATCACTATTCTATAATTCTGCCTTCTGTTATTGCCTCTTTAAATGCTAGTATACTTATAGATTGAGTAATATTACAGATCACAGTTTTCTATGTCTTGGAAATGCACGGAGGACCAAGGAATATGCGCCAATTCTTTGTTGGGCTCTTGCAAACTGGGTCTACATCTGGCAAAGCTATTCTTGGTTCTTCTTATCTGAAGAGACTTTCTATATATTCTGTCCAAATTCTTGGGCAACATCTCCTCCAACAACAACAACAACAAAAAGGAAAAATAATTATTGTGGTTACATTGCTACATCCATATGGCCTGCTACAGACAACAATTAGTGCATTATCAACAGGTCATAATTTACAGTAAGAGATAAAAACATTAATTTGGAATGCTTCAGCAGAATACAAAGTATGGAACTGTGGAGCTTAGTGACAAACTGA
The DNA here is from genome assembly GCA_022577455.1 of Arizona elegans. NCBI lineage: Eukaryota > Metazoa > Chordata > Lepidosauria > Squamata > Colubridae > Arizona > Arizona elegans. Next base: position 23,821,364 of record JAKOOJ010000008.1, on the reverse strand, counting down.
GTAAGAACTATAGGTAATATTTATTTTTTCATTTTACTCATAAGATATGGTTCAAACACTGCAAACAGGTTACCAAAATTATTATTTATATATGACAGAAAAAACTAGTTCAGTTGAATGCAAAAAAAAGGAGTAAGTGGATTTTGTAGACTGCTAAGTCTTTGTGTGTGCACGCGTGTTATGTATTAAAATTTTACTACTATGAAGATAAATAAAACACAATCCTATGAAACATTATGTCAAGCGCCCAGGAAATCAGGAGATTCAGACAGTTCAAATGAGTATAAAGATTTATTGCAAGCTTAAGCTCTCTACAAGAATCTGGCCAACTGACCTTGAAGGGAAATGCAGGAAAGATAAGAGATCAGGGATGAAATGTAAAATTTGTTACTCCAGGTTCTGTGGGCGTCACTTGGTGGGGTGGGTAATGTGACTGGGTGGGTGTGGCCAACTTTTTTTTTTACTTTTAAAAGCATTTTTTCTACAACTTCTTCGGCTGAAGAGATTGTAAAAAATGCCTTTAAAAGCCTCTGACGATCCCAGCTGAGTTGCCTGATCATCAGAGGCTTTTTTTTACCTTTAAAAGCATTTTTTTGAAGAGGTTGTAGAAAAAATGCTTTTAAAAGTAAAAAAAAAAAGCCTCCGATGATCATGCGGTTCAGCTGGGCATGGGGATGGGGAACTGCAGGGATTTTTGCTACCGGTTCTCCGAACCACCCACCGCCATCGCTACTGGATCAGGCGACCCGGTCCAAACCAGGAGCATTTAACCCCTGTAAGAGATACATGCAAGGTGGGTTGGAATTAGATCTCTTGTGGTACAAAACAACTCGTGACTTATGATGCATTTTACTCCTCCCTCGGGCTCAGTTTGGTCATCTCATACAAATGAGCACCTATAGCCCAATCAAATATATTAAGTCATATCAACTAAATCAAGAATGTTCCCTTAGACAAGTTTGCCTCAGGAGCATCTTTGTAAGTTAATGGTTAAGCACAATTTATAGACTATGTAAATTAACATCATGCTTTGTTGGGCTATCTATATCTGCACACTATCAAAAGTTTTTTTCAACACATGAAGCTTTTTAACTAAAATATGGTTAAAACATTGCAGTGGAGTACCTAAATAAAAATTAGGGAAGCTAATCAGCGTGAGGATTGTCTAACAAAAAAGCTTTCAACCAACTACTCAGTAAAGAGCAATAAAACAGGGAAAGTAAGCAGGGATGAGATGAAGAGCAAGAATCACTTTACTCCTATTTAAAGTATAATGAAGAGACTTCAGTAATAAGTATATTTAGTGAGGCAGTGTGTTAATAACAAGAGCAACAAATTTTGCTTTCTTCCCAGTAACAACCCTTAAGCAAAGCTCTGAAGTTTACTTTTGGCTTATGGTTATTTGTCAACACTCTGTTTATTATTTAGAGACTGATTTCTTTCCCTCTTTTAGTTCACTGTTGTGATAAAATCAATACAAATCTGCTCTTAAAAGTAACTGCATCTGACCTGTATTTGTTCTACATCATTCATAATGGTGATAGATTGGTAGTGGTATTCTTCTTTGTACATATAAAGCATAAAGCATAAGTAGTACATATATTTTATGCCCAAGGTCAGGAGAAAATTAATGGATAAAGAGTTAGATAAAACAGAGTTCAAGCTAAGGGGGCTAAGTGCTCTCTGCAGGATATACCAAAGCAGGCAGTACAAAGCCCATTATGCTTAAGTCTTCTTGGAGCACTTCAAAAGTGAAATTGTTTCCACAGGGTAACTCATAAAAACTACCAAGCTTTTACATTTCTATTGCAAAGGATAGCCTGCAGGAATTCGGCAAATGTTCCTATTCAGGATCTTATTTAGCATATTCCATTTACCAATCTTACCTTTAAGACATAAATCCATTTTCTATTTATGATTAAAGCTGTACGCATTGTGGCTGTCATTATGAATATATCATTATGTAATATTTCTTAATCCCATTGACATGTATCTATTAAAGGAAAGATCCAATAGAAGCCCTTTGAAAAAGTATGGGGTTTACTTTATTGTGATCTGACAATGACACTCATTTCATTTATGGTTCAATTGTCCACCATACCATCAGGATAACTGGGGAAAAAAAAATCCTTTTAAATCCTTTTGCTTTAAATGAAGCATATGAAACCTGATGTCCAAAGACCAATGTGGCCCTCAATCGGACCTGGGATTAATTTCAAAAGTGCTCTGCAAGCTATTGATTCACATTTCTGATTAGGATAGTGCAATCAATCCTAACCTAGTATGAGAAGAAGAAAAAAAAAGATGGAAAGACTCAAAGAAAGTTATCAAAAAGAAGAGTGTTAAAAAGGTAATAAGTGAACCTAACCAATTTTGTACTTCACAACCTCATGAAGTCATCATGTGAGGAGAATATTTTGGCTGCATTGGGGAGGTTTGGTTCATGTTCTTTTTTGTGTTCTTGGTTTATTAGTTTCATTTTTTTTCCTGTTTTTATTGCCCCCGTTTCTTCCCTCCCTTGGTTTCTTTTATGCGCACATGCATATACATTCATTCCTCTGGTTGTGAGCCATCCAGGGTTGGTTTTAAGATAGGCAGCTATACAAAAGTTACAAATAAATAAATGAGCCTGGATAGCTCAACAGACTAAAAGCCTGTTATTAACATTCAGCTGTCTGCAATTATTGCATATTCAAATCTCCCCAGGCTCAAGGTTGACTCAGCCTTCCATCCTTTCTAAGGTAGGTAAATTGAGGACCCAGTTGTGGGGGCAATAAGCTGACTTTGTATAAAATATACAAAAGTATGAAAGCTATTGCTTAACGCATTGTAAGCCGCCCTGAGTCTCCGGAGAAGGGCAGCATATAAATCTAATTTAAAAAAAAAATCATTGCATACTACCATGTTTTCCCAAAAATAAGACCTCCCCTGAAAATAAACCGTCCCCCAAAATATTTAAATGTATGTGCAGCCGGTCCCTACCATTTCCTCTGGTTAGGGTTAGTGAGACAGAGCTGGAAATCAGGTAAGATGGCAAGAGGAGCCCCGTCTTGCTCCATGTACCCCAAATAATAAGACCTCCCCGAAAATAAGGCCAAGCGCTTATTTCAGAGTTCAAAAAATATAAGACAGGGTATTATTTTTGGGGAAACATGGTATTCCCAAAAAATCTGTGTAGGATAAGAATTCATTTATAGCTGTCGCTATACAAGCAATTGTGAATAGTGAACAGCTGCTTCTCTCTGTAGTTACATAGTCACTGTAAGGAAACAACTAATGAACTACAAATATAGCATAAGTTACCTGCAGTGAGAAAACCTTCCCATAGTCAATTGCAGGCTTGATCTATCTTCACAATAGTTCAGAATATCTTTATGAACTCTAATCCTGAACAATTCTACATTTAGTATTTATATGCACATTTACATTTTAATTTGAAGGTATCAGAAACAAATATTTCGTTTTCTTGGTTCATTCATTTACAACTCCAAATTCTGATTTTATATCCATTGTTAATCAGAAATAAAACCTGAGATTCCCATTTCTGATATAATAGGAAAATGGCTTTAAAGAAAGTGGAAAATAGGGAACTTATAGGAATAATATTTGTTCTCAGGCTCAAATTTAGCATAATTTTGATCAGTTGTTTTTGTTTTATATGTTTTTTCTAGACTGCATACATATTTGAGATCTATTGTGAGGTTGCAGAAAATAAAATTTTTGCTTTCCATTGTTGCCTTTTGAAGGCTTAAGATGCAAGTACAGTATAAATTATTTTCTGTTGACAAAAAAGTATGATTTGTAAATTATGTAAAAATATATATATTGTTCCTAAGATTAATAAATCATAGTTTGTTTTTGTAGTAGTGGATTCCGATAATGTTGGAACACTCTAGTGCTCTACTGAAATTATGTATTAAAAATCTCACTTCCAAATCTTACATTCTATGTATGCTTTTGTGATTTATTTTATGATTCTCTGATTATTTTAACATATTTTTATTAGTGCCAACAAAGGAATTCACTTAACATTACTTCAACTTCTATTTATATTGTAAAAAACTGTGTCAGTGTGTGTGACCTACATATTAACAATGCAAACACTCTATTGTGTTATGTTCCAATGCAGGCCGTTAGTTTAAACAAACTTATTTAGATCTATGAGAAATTGTATGCATGTGTGTGTCTACTTTGGCCTCAGGTGGCTAAGATAAAACATAAATATTAAATTTCATCTTAATTTTATTTTTTAATATATATTTAAATAAATTAAGCTAAATATACACATTAATGGACTAAAAGCCTTGTGATATCCATAGAGATTATAAAAATATTCTTCTCTAAAATAACTAAATATAATCCAAATATAGCTAGATATATCAGGAAGTAAAATATCTTCAGAAACAAGGAAAAATAAATATGAAAAGAGGCTACAAACAATTTAGTGGATGTCTAATCACAATTCAAGCAACAAGATCCATCAACAATAGATATCTTGTTTTGTTTTTTAAAAACACTCAGATAAAAACTCAGGCTGATAGCAAAACATCAGAGTAAAACGAGAATATGAATGTAATAATTTGTTAGCATATTTTAGCTTTATGTTTGTGAATGCTATACCCTGTGCCTGTTCTGGGAAGTCTAGGGAGGGGGGGGAGGGCTAGGGGGGAGGGGGAAAGGGTGTGGGGGGGAAATGTTTGTATTTCTTATAAAACTTTTCAATAAAAAAAACCATCAGAGTAAAACCAAAACTATATATTTTGCCACATCAATCTGAAATTTTTCCAGGATATAGAGTAGCTGAATAATACTTAATGTATAAATTGATGACTCTGTTCAGGTGTACTTTTTGGAGTCTCCTGTGGTAACCTCCATGATAGAGGTCAATTCACAGTAATAAACAACAGAGATAAATGAATGCTATCAGCCTTTTCTATTATAGCTACCATCTTCTTTTCCACAAAGTATCTGTCAAGACTGACTCACACGTTCATCTATATTCCACTTTGCTCGCGGCTTGACAAAAAACAGGGAGCAGGCTGGCATGAAATGCAAGGGTGGGGGGAATGGCCTCCAAGCATCGTCAGTTTCCGTGAGACATTGCCCTCACCTCAAGGACACCCAAAGCAGATGTCCAGTGTGGTCTGCTGGTTCCCATAACAAAATGAACATAAGTGATTGGTGGACGTATTGGACTTTGGGTGGCCCGTGGGGAAAGAGGGAATGAACTATGCTTGTTTTTGCATGGGAAGCCCAGAGCTAGTTTTGCTTTTTCTATGACCATGTGATTTATTCAGTAAAGTTTATACTCTTGGTAAAATAATGTATCAGGAGTTTCTTTTTCTGGATTTGCCAACTGGACAGTTGACGGTATCCATTCACACAGAAACAGACTTCTTGCACCTTTCCCCATATCACTTAACTAAGAATATGTGCTATTTCATGTAAAGGAATTGAAATCTGTAAATATATTTTCAGTTATGTTTGGAATAGGAAACGATCTGAAGCAACCTGGAAAATATTCCATACTATGTAATGTTAATATTAATTACAGGCAGTACTCAACTTACAATATGCCCACAATTAAGCCCAACTTTCCTATTGCTAAGCAAGGCAGTTGTTAGGTGAATTGTGCCTCATTTTATGAACTTTTTGCACAGTTAAGCAAATCACTGAGTTGTTAAGTGAATCATTCAGTCGTTAAGTGAATCTGATTTCTCCGATTGACTCTCCTTGTCAGAAGTCAGATGTAAAGGTTACAAATAGTGATCACAGGATAATGCAACTGTCATAAATCCATGCCAGTTGCCAAGCGATTGAATTTTGATCTTGTGACATCCTCTGTCTCGCCCGGAACGTAATATAGATGTATTGTACTGAATATTAAGTTATTAAGGTACTACGTATAGGCATGTATGTTATTTGTTTTGTTGTTTTGTTTGTCATTTATCTGGTGTGTTGTCTTTTTTTTAATGATAAATGTAAATAAATATTATTTTTTTAAAAAAAGAATTTTGATCCTGTGACCATGAAGATGCTCAATGGTCATGTGAAAACCTGTGGTAAGTTACTTTTTTCAGTGCCATTGTAACTTCGAACGGTCACTAAATGAATGATTGTAAGTCAAGGATTACCTCTAATATGGTATCACAATTGACAACCCTGATTTTATTTTCTGTTTTTAACCAGTTTTCTGCTTAAGGATCAGTCTTAGTTATCCACATATGTTACTACTTCTTTGCCTGCTGTACTAAATAGCTCCTGGTGCAGCCCATCAAGAGGGGCGGGGCCTTTTTCCAGGCAATCTGGCAGACCTCCACCTCTCTGCCCTGCGTACACTGGGATCCATCATGGCAGGCAGCTTCTCCCCTCTTCCTCACTGGTCTGCAAGCTCTCCCCAGCCGAGACCTGTTCTGCTGGCAAGTCTGAGTCAGTAAATCATGACATACCAAGAATGATACCATTCTCCCTCAAGCCGGCCTCTGAAGAAGAAGTGGAGGAGTCGTTGTCCACAGGAGACATCACAATAAGTATTAACCAAGATCCAATCTGGCTTAATCAATCAAACTGTCAGATCAGTTTAAAGCATGTGTTGATATGCAAATTGTGTGCACAATTGATCAAATATTCAAATCCATTCAAAGAAGTCCAATGTAACATTGTACATGGGCCAGAGTCATTATTTTGTGTGATAGAGGGCTATATGTTTGTTTAATAAATAAAATTAATAAATAAACATATTAAACAGAAAAGCAAATGATAATAAGGCAATATGTATCTGACAAAGGTGGTACACATCAATATGGATGTTGTAAAAATCTGTTTCTACTATCCTAGCAGGATTGATAAGAACAAGTATGCTAACTGTACTGCACATCTTTTTAATGAGTATATGGGGCTACCCAACACTATGGATATACCCAAACCTACCTTCATACACTTACACACACATAAAGAAAAATGAACTTACAGTATTTGTATAGTTGCTACCTGAGATAAACATAATAAATGTATACACCTCATGATCAGAGAGTAACCGAATCTCTAACAACTGAACAACAGGATAATATTTTTATGGAGATTGCTAAAGCAGATTACCTCACATTTCTTATGTTGTCCTCTGAAGCATCTATTGTTTTCAAATGTTAGAGGTTTGTAATAGCCAAACCGTAGATAGGATTCCTGTTACAAAAATAACATTTGACAAAAAGTAATGTTCAACTTTTTTGTTCTGGTTTTCTCAAGATAAGCACCAAGTGAGGAATATCGTTATTGACTTGATGCATTTGCAGTTCCTTGTTTTTAAAATCATTGTATGAAAAGCAAACTCTTAAAAGTAAATCCAGTGGGAACCATTTTTTGCCAATAACAGTACAAAACAATGGAAATTCCAGTTGTTTTGTGTTGTGGGAAATTTTAAAAAATAAAGCTTCATGTAAGTGTAAACAGTTGAACTGGAAAAAAGACCCCAGCTAAATATTACCTATACAGGGACTGATAATGCCAACGCTCCAGGGTTGGTTCACCCTTCAAAGAAAAAGAAATTCTTTTGTTAAATCCTACTGTTATCATGTAACAGTAAAATCAAGGTCAATATTACATGCCATTCAAGTGCACTGGAATAAATATTTAATAGAACCCACAATGAACAATATTCATGTGAGCTTTGAATCTTGAATTCTTTGGGCGGGGGGATTCAATGTGCAGTTAAAGTAGGACTTCAGTAACTTGACCTTTGTTTAGTATTTTGTGTTCTTCATTGAAGGGCTGATACACTGATTTTTTTTTTCTCTTTTATTTTGAACATACCTACAGAAGCCTTTTTTTGTTGTTCTTAGCATGCTTCACCAGTTTCAGCTAATTCTGAGATTTTGCTTTCGTGACATCTTGATAGCTCCAGGCAAATTGTTTATATTCTTCTTTGGTGACCTATTCTCTTTTCATGTCCTTTTTTGCTTTGAGATTTCCACTAAGCTTGTTATGTAGCTATATTCACATCTCCGGTCATCCAGTCCATCATATTTAAGATTTAAGAGACTTTAAGAAAAAAGTTTGAAGCTCAACATCAATGAAAATTTAAAAAGTATTGCTAAAATCATTACATTACAGAAATTCAAAAATTCATCTCATTCACACTCAAAGTAGTGTTACTAAATTCACAAAAACCCAAAGAGTTTTGTGTAAAAGTCCTTTTCCAGATAGTTCCAATACAAGATATTGGAAATACAGCAGTGAGTAACAGCAGCACAATAGCATAACTTGGTAACATTTCAAAATGGCCAGTATTTCTTTGTTGCTGCCAAAAAAGAAAAGAAAAAAGAAAAAAAGGAAATGCTTGTGAGAAGATTCATTTAAAGAGAGTGGGACACTAATCAAAATGTGAATTTACTTATTGTTTCCATCAGTAGTGCAATACATGGAAAGTGATACCTATGAGATAGAAAATCACTTCAATAGAATGAAGAACTAGAATTTCAAGTTCTTTTGAAATTACCTTCTAAAAGGAAAACTGTCATGAAGATCTGAAGCACCCATTTTTAAGGCAGATTATTTGTTGACTTTCTATATTTAAATATCAATACAAATAAAGAAAAAAATATTCACATAGTAATAATCACATAAAACTATCAGTTACATTGGGAGGAAAAGTCTAAGGTATTTCATATGTTACAGCTTCAAATTTCTGTATTCTATGCTACTGGCCATGTGCTTGAAAATTACTGTTGAGTAGCATTTGGAGATCCTGAGGCTTTACAAGACTATTACTACATTTGTGTCAGCACCAAGGAAAGTCCCAGACAACAAAAATTGAATGTGGAAACATAAATATGTTAGCAAATGATCACTACTTTTTATTTTAAACACCAGTCCTGTATAATGCAGCAGTACTACAGGGCTTTAATCCATTTATTGGACAGGCAAGTTGCTGGGCAATACTAGTAGCCAATTTTCATATTGCAATATTGTGAATGGGGAATATAAGAGATTTTTGGCATTCCAACATGTTTCACTAACATGGAGCAATTTTATAAGTTGGAAGCAAAGGGCAATTAGTTCTAGCTTACCTGAAAATGATACCTTACCACACATTTAAAAGAAAATTAAATGATGAGTAGAACCCTTTCCTCAACTCCTACCTATGAATCTGTCTCGTTTGTTTTTAAATTGTTGTGAGAACTCGAGATACTCAGTAAATTCTCAGTAAACCTAGTATCTTAAATACATGTAATTGGAAATTAATTGAAACAGCATTGATATGAGGAAAGCAGTTTCACATGATTCCACTGAAATGTGTGCCTTGCTAAAATTCTTTATCAGATTCAAATAAGATATATTTTTCATCTAGGTACAATTTGATAGCCATATTAAAATCTATATTCAGTTATGATTCATAATCAAAGCATTTTAAGATTTCTTCAAATTCAACTACGTTTATGAATTACATTTGTGTATTTGACATGTTAGCAACACATGACTCAAATTATTTAGCGTATTGTTATGCAATAGTGTAGAATAGAATTGAATGACATACTTTTACCATTCAACAGAGAACTGGACATTTATTTTTATATGCAATATGAATCACCAAAATGGAATGAAAATTCTGCTATAGACCTTTACAAATGTTTATAATATTATTACTGACATTACAGAGTCAATTCAAAGTTCCTGCACTATTTGACATTCACTTTTTTGGTATTTTAAATTTCTTTGTACATAGATTGAAGTGCAAGAAAGAGCAAGCCCTTGACATTTTCAAAGTAAACAGAAGGCAACTATGAAAGCATTTGATTTGTGGACTATAAAAAATACTGCTATTTTATCATAAACTATCTTAAAGTTTATCTGTATATTTTGTTTTTGTTTTATTTTAAAATTACCATGAGATAAATCCAACATGCTAATTTGGCAGGATTAGCATTTTTACTAAAGACTGCAACATGGGATAATAGACAAGATTTAATCTACCAGGGCAAACTACCAACATACTAAATATGAATATATAAATTAGCCAGTTTAAAATGAAAAATCTAACATATATTTGAATATATGATCCTGGCCATGATTTATTCAAATATGACAAAATACATATTTTATATCTCCCTGTGCATAGCTCTTAGGGATGATGCTGGTAGACAGAAACAAAACCCAAGTTTGCTGTGCTCAAAGGACTTTTAAGATTCCTTTTCTGAGATAATCAGATGTATTTTTATATAAGTTGACTCACATATCCCAATACATTGAAAAACAGAATGGAACCCAAGACAATAGTCAGATAGCAAATTAACAACTTTTATTTATTGGATGTGTGGTATGAATGTATTGTGAACTGCTTAAAGGATCAGACTAGTTGAACTGCAGTCAAAATGTTTAAAGCCACAGTATACATCACTTTAAACATTTTGACTTCAGTTCAACTAGTCTGATCCTTGATTTTCATCTGGGTAAAGTGCTGCATCACATACCTCATTATAATCCTTTGAGTTTTTAGGAAAGATAACCTGATGGAAGACCAGAATTTGCCATGCTAGTAGACCTGGCAACATAAAGGACCTAGAATTCTGTGTTTGGTTGAATCTGGAAAGCCAGTTAAAAATTTTAAGCCCAGGAAACAAAGAAAGCAGGAAAAAGAACTCAGGTTGACTTCATCCTATCAGAAGGAAGGAAGAGACAACATAGCCAGGCTTTTGAGATTCTGTTACTGTAGCCTATATAGAGAAAAATAGAGTTCTGGATAAACTTGTGTTCGACCTTTATATCTTCAAATATACATTAACATAGACTAACAAACTGGAGGAACTATTTACCCCACAGGAACAGACTCTGCATAGTTTCCAACTAATTGCTTTAGGGAAGATGAAAATGTTTAGGATTGGAGAAAAAGTAACACTCATCCCTTGAGAAATGAGTCAAAGGGCTGACAGAACCAAAGACTACATATTGTAAGAAAGTGGTCTTGTGAAAAGCTTGTAAGTATTTCCATTGTTTATACTAATTCAATTTAACAGTTGTAAGAAAATAATATAACATCTCTTGACTACTCTGCTCTAGAATAAGTAAATATCCTGAAGCTCTGAATCTAGCTTTTATTCGATTTTCCTGTTATATCCCGGATGAATCAGAAGAATGAGAATCTTACCACATATATTACAATATAATAATGATCAGTTCTCAACCTGACTTTTCATGTTGTTCAATTGTGCATCCATTACTGCTTGTATGTGTGTATCCTGTCCTTCCTTTTCCTTTCATCATTACACAGCATCTTGATATTTATAAAAACTTGTACATTTCCTTACAAAGAACTACTAACCCCAAAACCCTGCAAAATCTAACTACTGTGAAATTTCAAAAGGTCTGGTAGCAAATAAGCTAAATAAATGTTTGAATTGAATGAACTGACAAGGCGTGTAACTGAAGAGTTGGAACATAAACTCATATAGTTTTGTCTTGTTCTATTATTATGTTGTAGGCTGATAATATCAAGATTGTTAAAATGATTCTCAATCAAACACAATGCTTTAAAGATGCCTGTTTTTCTTGGCCTTATCTCCAAATGTGAAAGCTATCCAACCTCAAAACTTCTGGATTTTGAAAAACAGTAATTAACTAAAGGAATTATCATACAAAATTCAAAGAATATTATTCCACGATCATTTTAGCTGTGTTATTTGTAAAACAAATAAAGGTACCATTAGTTCAAAGGAGCTAAACTACACTGTGTGGCACCCTTTTTAATGTCTTCATCAGTTTCAATTTATGTTATTATAATTTTCTAATTAAAATTTAGTAAAATATACCCCTTAGCCACACAGGCTAAATACTGTCTCATTCTGATGTAAACCATACCACGCCAAGAAAATAAAAAATTGCAAACAAAAATGACAATGAAAAAAAATTAGCAGCTGTTTTCAGTATCAGCCACCTGTTTGTCCTTGAATCCTTCCCTATTACTAGACAGCTGTTGATATCACCAAATATGTTTTAAAATCTTAATATAAAATAGCTGAATAAAAAGCTAATTTAATCTATCATTTTTTTAAAAAAGTTTCACATTCCTATGGGCATCTGCTTGTTTGGTTTATGTTCTTTGCTGCAAGTAATCTTAGTACTCTTGCCATATAGACCTTTATCAAAAGATAAAAGTCTTCCAAATCAAACTAAGTACAAAATAAACTATATTTATTATCAATGAATATCTATTTACTACAATATATAGCTGAGGCACTCATTTAACACAATCTTATTTGAGATTAATATAATGCTTTCATGTGCTAATGTCTGAATACCCAAAGGACATATAGCTAAAGGCTGTTTATTTCATTAAAAAAACCCATTTTTTTTCTTTTCTTCCCCAAATGTGAAAGTATCTGAAAACAAATAGAGCAAGAACGAATCAAAAGGAATTAATAATCAGAATGTTTTCACGGAGTGCTACCATTCCCACTAGATAGGTACGGTACTGTATTATTATAATTTCTTTCACTGACGATCTTGTTATCCACCAAAATCATTTTTAATATAACACAAAACAGGCATATGTTTTAATATAGTCCTTCTAAGAATGAGAATATAGTTCGGCAGACTTAGGTTAACTTGATTGCTAAAATATGGAGCCAATAGTAACAGATATTAATAAAGGAAAATATTTGTAGCTCAGGATTGAAATGAGAGGTCCTTGGTGTTCTTGTAAATCTTGTAAATCTGTAAGTAGTATAATCTTTCTTAGCAAATAAGCATAAAACTAGAACAGAAAACTCTATTCATTCACACTTTCTCCTGCAATATATTTCCTAGCCAAATTATATTTATAATTAATTTTAGTAGGCAGCCAGTAATTTGAGATTTGATAAGGTTTGGAGAATTGTGGGGTTTTAATGGTGGAACTGAAGATGGCTCCATTTTCATGGCGCTAACAACCATGGCAAACAAAGAATTGGTGAATGGATCGGCTTTTGGAACTCTTCTCAAGATCAAGGAGACGACGAAGATCACTCACAAGTTTGCTGCATACCTAATCTCCCTGCAAAGAGATTGTAAAATAGCTTTCTCCAGCAGACCGAGATCTGGAATCTGGAGATGAGGTCGGAAAATCATCTTGCTTAAATTGGAGCTCAGCATCTTCAAGGGGACATTGCCTGTGCAATGCACCTCCTCTCTTCCTAAAGAGTGGAAGTGCCTTCTAAAGTGCCTTCTTAAAGTAGTTAGGATGGATTTTCTAAAATTAAGAATCTTCCAAAGGACAAGTTTGATTATGCAAAGAGAATCTCCTTCTACCCTGGATGAAATAAATGATATGTAAGTTTAAGGATTAAGAAGAAAAGCTTTAATTTTTGGAAATAGTAAAAGGGGGACTAGAGTGTGCAATTTGAAAAGTTAAGATGTTAGATGGACTTGAAAGAATATTTCCTGTGGGTTGTTTAAAACTTCATAAAAGAATATATAAAGACTTTGAAATTAACTGTAAGAAATTACCCCATGGGAAAGTTTTGCTGATTGGAAAATAAACAGATGATAAGAAGGGATTCTGAAGGTTGAGTAGAGGGAATCAAAGAGAGCTAAGGATTATAATTAAAGGAGAAGAGATCCATTAATATAATGAAGCAATACTATATAACTATCGAAGCAGTTAAGGCTGTTTAGGAAAAAATGTACTCAGAAATTAGGATATAGAACAACATTTTATTGTATAAAAGAGTATCCAAGACTGATTTGAATGTGGATTTAGACTTTTTAAAGATTACAAGTGTAACATTGAAAAAGATGCTGTGGATCTAAAAATGGATTGAAAAAATGCCAGAATATAAGAGTGATACGGAAAAGTATGCCACAGTGGATTTACAAATGAAACCAGTTGATGTATTAATAATTAAAAGGAAGCATACAAATAATAAATCAGAAGAATAATTTGGAAAGCTTTCTTATCTTGGATTTACGAAAGACATGTGCTAAAATTACTGAAGCTGTTTCTGAAAGAAGACAAAAAGACAGTGATAAGAAATCAAATTATGGAACTATATTTTATGGGATTAAAGCTTTTTAAATGTAAACAGAAAGACTAAAAAGTGTACTTATTTGACCAGGGTTAAAATTTATATGTTGTGCATTCTGGTAGTTATTAATGTGATTTCTTTTTGACCTGGACTGAATGATAAGGTTTTAAGTGATAAGTGTTTATAAGTGGAAAAGGATTTTCTTTGCTTTTTTTCTTACAGAGAGATAAATTGGATTACAAAATGAATTTATTTATTTAAAGTGAAAATATGTATGTTGCTTCTGGTAGCTCTTAATAAAATTTTGTTGATTAAAATTAAATGATGACCTTTTACAGTTTCATTACTGACATGGGATAAAATATGGGAAGAAAGATTTTTTTAATTGAACTATTCAAAAAGTTGTTAAATTACTGAAATTGTTTATACTTGTTTGGATCCTACTTTGCAAATTTAATTTATTATGGCTGTTCACCGCCCTGAGTCCTTCGGGAGTAGGGCGGTATACAAATATGAAAAATAAATAAATAAATAAATATTCGCTTGGTTTACAAATCTGTGAAGGTTATAAGGCAAGGATTGGTTGTGAAATTACTTTTCCAACACTGTCATAACTGCAAATGTTGCTAAACAAATCCTGTAGTAAATTAGAACTTCCTGTATATGTTTTCATATGTACATCTGAATCTACATCTGCTTCAACTGCTAAGGCATAACTGTACAAGAATAGAAATGAATTAGGCGGCAAGTCTTATTTTTCTCTAGCGGGATTATTTTTTGTGAGCAATCAATTTAAAAGGTTATTTTAACTAGTTTGAAATATCATATTCTTGACTTCTGCTCCTTCACCTTTTGTTAGGAAGTATACAAATGCTAATGAATCCAGTTGTCTTTTATTATCCAGTCCTTAGTTGGTACAATGTTTTCGTTTACTACCTTGTTCACTACACATTAGCAGTGAGCAAAATGTTTGTACCCTGATTTGTCACCCTACTATATTATCACAAATTAATTACCATCACAAAACTAGACTTAAGAAGTACTAATGACAGCAACATTTTGAGCCTCTGATTTAAAGAACATTTGCTTAAACGAAATCAGTTGTCATGACTCTTAAACCTCTCAGAATAAGGCACAGAATAGAATACCATAAAATGTTCCATCTTGGTGATGCACAACTTCTGTAACTATAAGTTTAGTTTTTACACACCCTGAACTTAGTTTGGTTTATTTAATGGAAAGCTTGCTAGCTTATTTATTTTCCTGAAGACTAAAATTAAGCCATGTACAATAAAAGATCTATTAACTGAAGTTCAGAGCAATGAAAGCCTATAAGTATGTGTATATGTTGCAAGGTTAAATTCTATTCTTTTTGTATTCACTATTCCAAGCAAATGAATCTTTGTTTAAGGTAACAGGAGGCAGCTGAGTTACGCTGACATAATGGTTGTCTTTTGTTGGGAAAGTTAAATAAGTAAGTGCAGCCAAAGTCCATTTTTAGGAGTGGGTTTCTGTGGTTTTAAACATTAAATTTTTGTTTTAAATATATGCAAAGGTAAAGTATCCATTTTGTCTTTTAAAGCCCTAACACCTGAAATTGCAAATTGATACTCCATCTAACCCGATTTTGGTATCAAAAATGTGCTGGCTGGCTATTTCCAGGTCACACTCTTTGTATCACTACCTTATCTAAATATTTATTGCAATGATATATGAAAATTTATTGCATTCGCTTAGAATGACTAAAAAAAGAAATCATTTGCAAAATTATTGCAACAATTTTCCATCTTAGAGAATAGAAAAGAATATCTATCTATCTATCTATCTATCTATCTATCTATCTATCTATCTATCATCCATCCACCTACCTACCCTATGTCAGCGTTCCAAAATATGATCTCCTCCAGCGCTGACATGAATGAGAGAGGGAGAAGCTTTGCTTTAATGCTGAGATGAACTTTTACCTAGTTTCCTGCTCTTTAGAAGATAGCGTTGCCTGGGTGATAGAGGAGGGGAGAATTCCTGTGAAAAGAAAGTGCTTGGGACGAAGAGATGGATCTGCACGATGGCCAATGAGACATTGGGGTTGAAGAACGGAAAGGGAGGGGTTTGGAAGGAGGTGCCAGTTTTGGCTGCACAAAGAGTTCAGGGATGTCGTTCTTTCTATTCTTAAATAAAAAAAAGATTCATTAGAGACCTTGCATTTGAGAATGAAGTTTATTTAAGATAGCAGCGAAACCTGACACCCTACCTATCTAAACTCTGAAGGAAAAAAGCTTATTTCCATTAAAGAGCAATTATATATTATAAGCAATTCTTTTTGAACTTTAAATGAATATGTTCCTCATCTTGCTTTCTCTCCATCCATTAAATTCAGTCAAGTCAAATTCTAAACTTGATGGTATTGACTATTAAGCTTCATGCAAGAAACATTTAAAACTGGCTTTAAAAGTACACTAGCATTATAGTTCATAATCTTGTATTTATTGCATAATATTTCAGCAATGGCACATATTTCACAAAATGTTTTTAACTTTTTCAGAGAAAGCAATAAATAAAGACATATTGACTTTTCTCTCTTTTACAATGAGAGAGATTTACATCTGCTAGCATTTCTTACAATTTTCCTGTATATATATGTCAGTTGTGGGTTCTAATTTTTTTTACTACCGGTTCGGTGGGTGTGGCTAGGTGGGTGTGACGTGACTGATTGGGCATTCCCAACGTGACATCACTCACGTACTCAGTCACATGACCCCCCCAAGCCACGCCCACTGAAAACGTGGCTAAAACTTTGGGGACTTTTTGAAACTTTTTTTTTTTGACGCTCCAGCCCCATATCCAGGTCGGGATGTGTGGGGTGGCGGTGGTCATCTCGGATTTCCCTCCGTTGCCCTTCCTGGCTGACAAGTGCCCCTTCTTGCCTCTGACGGGCCTTCCTTGTGGTTGCAGCCGGAGCAACCCACTCCACCAGTTCAGGGCAGGAAACTCAGCTGCAGCCCAGACAAGCCAAAGAACTGCGGGGAGCCTCCCGCATGTTGCACCCCCTCCCAGCCTTCCCCCCGCACCTCCGCATCAGTTTACTGGGCTGCCCCCATCCCTGTTGGGGCTCCAACGGCAACGGCTTTGGGAGATGCTGGTGGCACAGAGTTGCGGGTGAAGGCTGGGAGGAGGTGCAACATACGGGAGGCTCCCCACAGTTCCTCAGCTTCTCTGGACTGTAGCTGATTGAGGTGCTTTAGCAGCCATGAGCTGCGCTTTCCTCCATGTCTCACAGAGAGAAGCACCTGTTTCCCTCTGCTGCCCACAGTGCTTAGAGGAAAGCACGGTTCATGGCTGCTACTGGGCTGCCCCAGTTCCTATCGCGGCTCCAACGGCGGTGGCTTCAGGAGATGCTGGTGGCATGGAGGCATGGGCGAAGGCTGGGAGGGGGGGTGCAACACACAGAGGGCCAAGTCCGCTCCCCTTCACCTCCCCACACTTGTTTACCCAGAACTCGGGCTACGCCTCCCTCCAACTCAGCCGCCTTCTTTGCTGGCGTCGCTCCTGAGCAAACTCTTCCATTCTCGGCTGTTGCGAAGAAGAAGCAGCTCTGGGTGCACCACACCTGCTTCGTTCTCTTTGAGAGCCGCTTTGCACCTTGTTTGTAAAACAGCTTTCAAAGAGAAAGAAGCAGGTATGGTGCACATAGAGCTACTGCTTCTTCGCAACCGCCAAGGACCTCTTCTGCTTGGAGCTCCAAACTGCGGAGAGGGGGAGCGGCTGCAACGCCAGCAGCTTCAGTGGGCTCCTTCCCTCAGTGGTTTGTTTTCTTTTACCTTGTCTAGGCGACTTTGTCATTAAAGGCTGCTCCGTGCCTTTGGATCTTTCTCAGTCATGGAGAAAAGCAATCCTGTGTGAAGGGACTGAGCCTGCTGCTGAACTTGGAAGCCGAGAGGATTCTTTTCCACCCAGCCACTGGCGCACAATGCCAGAAAGACCTCAGGTCATTGCCACCATCTTCGCGCATGCACAGCTTTCTTTTCACTGGCTGAAGGACTTTTCGGCATCCTGCGGCCAGGTGGCTAAAAGGCTTCTTTGGTCCGGTCAGCTTTGGGTGGGCAAGCAAACAGCAACCAGGGAACCGATTTGGGGGTGTGGCCTGGCTGCCGTTACTACCGGTTCGGAAAACTACTTCCTCAAGCTACTACCTATTCAGTAGAACCGGGCTGAACTGGTAGCAACCCACCACTGATATAAGTGCTTTCAAAAAGAAAATATCCCTTCATATCTTTTTAAGAGCTACCTACAAATTAATTTTGGTGTACAGCAATTTATTGTCACTCAAACAAAAAATAAATAACTTGTAAGAGCCTTGATAGTACAGTGGTTTAATGCACCCTGTTATTAACACAGCTGCCTGCAATTTCTGCTGGTTCGAATCTCTCCAAGGCTCAAGGTTGACTCAGCCTTCCATCCTTTCTAAGGTAGGTGAAATGAGGACCCAGATTGTGGGGGCAATAAGCTGACTTTGTATAAAATATACAAAAGAATGAAGGCTATTGCTTAACGCATTGTAAGCCGCCCTGAGTCTCCGGAGAAGGGCGGCATATAAATCAAAATTAAAAAAAAATAAAATAGGAAAATAACAAACAAAGAGTATTATATGTTATTAGATCTTTTTTTTTTAATTTGATTTATATGCCGCCCTTCTCCGGAGACTCAGGGCGGCTTACAATGCGTTAAGCAATAGCCTTCATACTTTTGTATATTTATACAAAGTCAGCTTATTGCCCCCCACATCTGGGTCCTCAATTTACCTACTTTAGAAAGGATGGAAGGCTGAGTCATCCTTGAGCTTGGCGAGATTCGAACCTGCAGTAATTGCAGGCAGCTGGTCTTAATAACAGGGTGCTTTAGACCACTGTACTACCAAGGCTCTGTTATCTTTACCTTGTTAAATAGAAAGCAAGTTTGAAATATGACAATTTTAATTAGTTATTCAAAATTTTTACCTAAGAAAATTGTAAAACTTTTGCAAAAGAATGTTTATATCAGCTTACTAAAATAGAGATAATTTAATTTTTAAAATTCGAAATATGTAATGTTATACAAGTCTGCTTCCAAATACATAAAATAAAAATATTTTAATTCCATTTTGAAATTAACATACACAGATGTTTACTTTTAAATTATATTAATTCATTTAATAGAATGAATAAATTGTACAAATATTCAATTCATCCAAATTAACTGATCTTTAATGGGAATTTTAGCAAAGGAAAGTTCCATATATTCGGGTTGCATAATTCTTCAGTTTTGAAGGAAAAAAAAGATTATGTTTACAACGACTGTAGCTAATCTGAATTTCACTGCACAAATGAAATGGAAAATCACCACCTTAATTTCTTTTTAGTAAAGACAGTACATGTGGATGTTAATTGGTTTTCAAATTCAATAAAAACGAAACACATCCGCATAGTATATCCCCAACGCAAAAGTCTTCTATTGTCAACTTTTATCCTCAAATATAGAGTGCAATAGGAGAAAATTCAGTATAGTATATCGATATATATTTAAATACTAATAAATAGCTGGGAAACACAATCTATTAAAAAATCTCTAATAATGCTGCTTTTACTAAACAATTTCTTTAACTAGAGCTATAAAATTAATGTAATACCCAGAACAGTATCAAAACTCAAACTACAGGTGTAAGTCTACATATTTGTACCAATTTGTATAAAACAAGGACATGCATTTTATTTAAATGAAAACTTTACAAACTTCTCTCGTACAACTATAATTGTCTTGCAGCAGAAATAATATAATACAATATATATATATATATATATATATATATATATATATATATATATATATATATATATATATATATAAAGACTGTTACTTTTATATGTGTTAAAACAAGGGTAATAAAATAAATGGAGGAAACAAAAATAACAAATAGTGTTTTCAAGACTATTTGAAACGAATTGGAAGCTGGATCCCATTTTGCTTAACAAATGCTTAGTTTGCCAAATTCCACGGAAATGAGAAGCATACCCATTTAAAACTCATCAAGAAAACATTCATTTTATTACAGGGAAAAAGCAATTATCAAGCTTTCACAAGTAAATCTAAAATCTGTAATTTTGAAACAGCAATAGCAAAAACCTTATGGCAGGGATGGGCCGCTATGGCAACTTTACGACCTGTGGACTTCAACTCCCAGAATTCCTGAGCCAGCATGGTTACCAATCCCTGCCTTAGGTGTGCTTTTATTATGTGATTGACTTTGAGTAGCAGCTGATATCCTTTTGTCTGTACTTTCTATGAGTCAGAAAGTAACCTTATTTAAATTACAATCCTGTCACCCTTTGTAGCATTTTAAATTGGATTATACACACACAGGTCAATACAAACTGCAACCACAAATCCTTTTAATGCAGTCTTTAACCCCTCTTGAAGTATATATTTTATGTTGCCATGTCAATTGTATAGGAATACCATATACACATCTCAAATAAATTATATGGAATGCTCTTCAATGCAAACTCGTGCTTGTGTATTTTCATACTTATAACCTCAAAGAATCTCACAGTTACACAAAAGATAAACAGATTTGACTTATGTTAGTGTTTGCACGTAACTTGTTCTGAAGCCTCTTAGAAGGAGTAGCTATATGTATGTGATAACACACCATTATATCAATAACAAAAACCCCAAGTAATCCAAACTACTGAAATGGTTTTTAAAAGGATCTGTATCTTCTCTGATTTTGATCTCCAATTAACAGAAAAATGTGTTACATTTAATGTTTGTACTTTGCAGTAGTATATTTACAAGAAGAAATTTGCACTCAAATTTTGTAAACTCTGTAGCATCAAAAATGCATATACAATTTATGCAAGGGGAGTTAAATATTTTACATTAGAGAAAATAAAAATAGTTTACACCGGAAATATTTATATTGGGAAATTATATGTATTTGGAAAAACTCACAAAAATGTTAACATTTTTGAAACAGTTTACAATAGCTATATCTTTTCCCAACATCATGTAAAAGCTTTATGAAATAATTAACTGCTATTTTCAGGTTCATGCATTTCACAATGCGACTTTTGGAGACTACAATGAACCTGGCATAAAGTCCTATCAATTTTTAATATTTTTTTCACCTATTCCTACAGTATTTTTTTTAATTGGGAGCAGCCCAACAAGTAACCCAAGTTGATTATAACACAGGCAGCTATATAAATGTTTCAAATAAATAAAATTTAAGACAGTTGATTGTATAGGTAAATACACTGCGTTCAGACAATTCAATGTAACTTCTCAACATTTAGTGGACTTATTAGTATCAAACGCATCAGAATCAGGGGTGCTATTCAACAGATTCTGACAGGTTATGGAGAACCGGTAGCGGAAATTTCGAGTAGTTCGGAGAACTGGCAAATACCACCTCTGGCTGGCCCCAGAGTGGGGTGGGAATAGGGATTTTGCAGTATCCTTCTCCTGGAGTGGGATGGGAATGGAGATTTTGCAGTATCCTTCCCCTGTATGCCCAGCAAGTCACACCCACCAAGCCACACCATACTATGCCCACCAAGCCACGCCCAGAGAACCGGTAGTAAAAAAAATTGAATTCCACCACTGTTCAAAACGGTAGTTCTTAACTCTTTCCTGGATCAAATGATGTTAAGAAACAAAATAGCATTTACTTTACAGGATATTTATAAAAGAACATTAGGTTAAATAAATAATAAAAATTTAGTTTAGGCTGCATGCACCACTGTACCATTTTAAATATCTTTGCAACACATACATTGTATTGATTTTCAGTACTGATGGCTGGAGAAAATGTTTTTGCGGGTTAAGATAAATATGTTATTCACTTAGATAGGATTTCTATGGAAGAAGAGAAGAGGAATGATTCAGGGCCATGGGATGAAGGATGGAGTTGGAAATAGGCTGTCAAAAAATACTTATATGTGATGATAATAGCTTTTCCATGCTTTGTTTCCCTTCTGCTTCAGCAAAGCTTAGGTTGCCATGTTGGCCTTATCTTACTCTGTAGTGCTCTTTGCTAATGGCATGTCAATCCAAAGTAAGTCAACACTCATCCAGGACATGGTCACAGCTGAAATGGCTGATCTGGTTGGGATGGAGTATTTGTGGAGACTGCAATCCTGTTTGATGGAAATTAATCCCTCCAGTACTTTCCCTGCTGCCCAGTTTCTTCTGTGACTGAACTGGCAAGGATAATACATCTAGGATAATCCAGGACAGTTCTATTGGAACCCTTCAATATCCATGCTGAGACTATCTGCTGAAGTCTGACTGATGTCTTTATGACCACCATTAAAATCATACAACTGTCTCACAATATCATCAGCACAACACATTCCACAAGGAAGATTATCAATGTAATAATAGGCACAAAAGTTAATTAGTGCCAGCCACAATGAGGGTGAATTGCAATGGTAAGTTGAGTTACCACCACTTTATTATGAAGTGATCCCCTCATCATGAATGGCCCCAATTAATTTTTGATCCATCCTGTGACTAAAATTACATTGATAATCTTCCTTGTTGAATTGCAATGATAGGTTGCAACTTAGGATCAGCATTTCATCATGTGAGCATTTGGACTGCAGGTAACATCAACAGGACAGGAGTTAAGATGAGTTTCATTAGTTGGCAGGAGTTATATATCTGCCTATTTTGCACATGCTTGGATGGGATGGTCATAAAGTCTAGCTAGCTAGCACTGATGATGTTATCTAGTTTGGGTAATGAAATGTCTACAAGAAAACAAGCAAGCTCATGTCTTTTTCTGGGCTGATAAGATAATGATTCTGTTTTACCTTGTATATTGTTTTTTTCCTGGGTCATTGGTAGCTGTGATCTACAAGATTTTAACATTTTCTCACAACATGCCTTCCTTCTGCATTTTCTCTTAACCACTCCCCTAAAATCCACAAGGGAAGGAGCAGACTCCAAAGCTTTGAGGGTAATTAGAAAAAAATTGTGATTTCCAAAATTGTACCAGATTACAATCTCATGTAACCAGACCAGAGGAAGTTGAATAGAACTTACTGAATGGGAAGATGAAGAAAAGACAATTCCTCAAATAACCTTATCTAGAACTAGGCAGAGTCTTAAACTAGTACCTTAAATTGTACCTGGAAGCCAACTAATGCATTTTTTGAAGCAGTTTGTGTGCTACCATTATTCCAATTTTGGAGGTCTCTGACGCTTCTCCTATATTCACCTGCCCATTGTATTTGATACAGAAGGAAGCTTTTAGTGATTATGATGTTCAGTTTGTTGTTTATTAGACTGATGTACACATTTTGATCAAACCGCATGGGTCTCCATTGCAATGAAAGAAGATTTTGAGGCTGCTTTGACAGAGTTCCACTAAAATAAAATTGCCTGCATTTTCAAACTGATATTATCTAAGGGATTCCTAGAAGTTCTTGGGGATTTTCAAAGTCAACAGCTGAAAATTCTGTGGAGTTCTCAAAAGCAATATGAGAAAAGCTGAGGTTCTTCACCGTGGCCTTTTATATTGAAAATTACCAATATTTATTAGATAATGTTGCACTCACTGTCTTTAAAGGAATGTGTAAGCAATTTGGGATTATTGTAGATTCTAATCTCTCAATAGAGGTGGCCTTAGGAAAGCTACTTGTGAATGGTTCACCACAGTGGTGAAATTCAAATTTTTTTACTACTGGTTCTATGGGCATCGTGTGGCTTTCTGGGTGTGGCAGGGGAAGGATACTGCAAAAATCTCCATTCCCTCCCCACTCCTGGAGGAAGGATATTACAAAATCTCCATTCCTATCCTACTCTGGGACCAGCCAGAGGTGGTATTTGCTGGTTCTCCAAACTACTTAAAATTTCCATTACCAGTTCTCCAGAACCTGTCAGAACCTCCTGAGTTTCACCCCTGGTTCACCATCTATGGCCATACTTGTACTAAGAAAGAGTTGCCACACAGAAATAGATGTCTGACTCTCTATTACTTTAGGATAGTTTAGTTAACTCTTTTTTAAAAAGAAACATTAATTGTGTTGAAGATTAAATTTGTGTACTGCTGTTTATTAAAGGAGAAATAGTAAATATTTTTAGTCTTTCTAAGACACAAGAAATTGTTAATATATCCTTGAAATCAATCTTTATTTCACAAAATTGTGAGAAGTTCTTCAAAATAGCCTTTGTTCAATACATTAAGAGTCAGGGTTAGCAGAAGAAGAGTGTCTGTTGGGCAGCAAGGGAGTAAAACTTAGATTAAGTGACAGTTTCATTATGTTTATTGATCCTGTTTCAAGTGGCAGTCCATTATTTTATGTCCACTACAAAGACAAATTCGCTTTAGAAGTAAAGCAACAACATTAGGTTCTATGTTGACATTCATATCTACTTCAATAATAGCAATTCTAGTCTCTAAAGTTTAGAATGCTAAAGTTTATAAGAGACATAACCAGTTATCTAGCCAAGATGTTTGAAGGAAGGATGAACTGGATCTGTGCACAGCTATTATGGATATAATCCTTAGAATTCATATACATTATCTCTATATTTTTCATGATACTATCATGAATCAGTTCATGAGCCTTGGTAGTACAGTGGTCTAAAGCACCCTGTTATTAAGACCAGCTGCCTGCAATTACTGCAGGCTCGAATCTCGCCAGGTTCAAGGTTGACTCAGCCTTCCATCCTTTCTAAGGTAGGTAAATTGAGGACCCAGTTGTAGGGGCAATAAGCTGACTTTGTATAAATATACAAAAGGATGAAGGCTATTGCTTAGCACATTGTAAGTCGCCCTGAGTCTCCGGAGAAGGGCGGCATATAAATCAAATTAAAAAAAAATTGTAAATAAAGTTGGCATGAATCTTGCTTTCATACTCAGGCTATGGGGATGTGTAGACTTCAAATCTCAGAATTCCTCAGCATGTTGAATTCCATACCATTTTCTTGGTATGAGGGAAAGTATCACAAATAACTGACTACATAATGCAACTTAATATAAAATGCACTTAATATAAAAGTTTCTATCAGCCAACTAAGCAGAAAACTGAAATTAATACTTTCCTTTGATTAACAATTATTTCATCTTACTAATTTTCAGCCTAACAACATGAAACACTACTAATATTTAGTAAGCCCTAATATTTAGTAAGAAAACTAGAGCTTATTGCCCTGTCATGTAGAAATGAACTCCTGGTTAATTCAAATCTTCCTCTGCTTCAGTATTATAAGTTTGGTTAACAAGCAAAAATACTTTTTTACTAACAGTTTTTAACAATAAAAAGTAAGGCATATTTGTTAATCACACAGAACTCTATCATTAGTAAATCAGTTCTTAGATATATGGAGTAAATGACTCTTTAGTCTAGTAAAGCTTTATATATTGTCTTCATACAGAAATATTCTATGAAATACAATTACTTTCTTCTTACCAATGTATACATCTTACAACTATTTTCTTGAATAAGAAAATAATAAACAAATAAACAAATAAGAATAGGAATGGAGTGGGGATGGTGACTCAATGAGATATATAGAATGAAGGAAAGACGAAGAAAAAGAATATGGATTTGGGTAATCACAGTAAAAAGGACAAGCCAGTTCATAACAGATCATAACATACACATGCCTTCATTGTTCTCTCACTCTCTTTCTTCCCCCTCCATACCAACCTCCCCCCCCCAAAAAAAAAACATCCCAGAGTTTCAGATACTTGGTGGACCAACCTTTACACAAAGTGTCAAAAAAAAAACAGGATTTGTAGAGGCAATAAAATATATTGGCCAGCTAAATTTATCAATTTAGAAGCACTCATTCCCCCCCTCATTTTTATCCATAGGTAGAAGACAAGCTACAACAGTTTTTAAGAATGCAGACAGAAACTCCACCAGATATCTGGATCTCCTTTGAACTATCTAAAACAATTTAAAAACAGTGGATTTGATTTGACACTTCAAATTGCTTCAGATATGAAAGATTTGATTTGAAGGGCTGATTTGATCAAATTTCTTTAAAATTGAATAATCCCTTTGAAGATTCATACAGTCTTATTTTCTACACAAGTGCTTCATTATTTTCAGATCTTCATCACTCTTCAAGTCTACATTTTAGGAGGAACTTTGAATTTAAGAATGTGACACAGCAATCATGTCTGACATGTATGGTATAATAATTTGGTAACAAATTACTTTAATAGAATTACTGGAGTCACAGTGATATATTTACACTATTTCTCCGAGATCCCACCCAATTGCTTTAATGAAAGGAAATACCACATATTAATAGAAATCTGTATTCTTAACTATTATTTGAAAGCTGTATTTCCCAGTGTTCATTAGAGAGATTTCTAAAGCAGCCTTGTTATAAGGAATCTATGAAAGTTAAAATTAGCATTATTTGTCATCTCTTTAAAATAAAAGCTGAAGTTCTGAGATTACAAATGTAGGTCCTGGAATATTTACTATTTTTCTTCTTTTTCTCTAATGTTATTTGACTTTGATTTGCATTACAGTGTGGTCCCCCCCCCCCCCATGACTCCAGGGTTCATCAAAGTCATTACTGTGCAAACAAAATAAATAGGAATGAATGCAAAAACAGCTGAACAAACAAGTTATTTGGATAGCATCAGTGTTGTAAAACAACTAAATATTTTGCAAGAGCAGTCTTTATATATGTGTGAACCTCTCTGCCCTGTTTTCAACTCAGTCTCATCCAAAGTGTGTTTCTTCTTCCAAATCAGCTGTTGAACCTTACAATAATTCATACTGATATTTGTCAGATCTTGCTTCTATTTTTAGTGCACAGATACCGTGTTTCCCCGAAAATAAGACCCTGTCTTATATTTTTTTGAACCCTGAAATAAGGGCTTGGCCTTATTGCCAAGCCCGATTGGGTTTATTATCGGGGATGTCTTATTTTGGGGAAAACAGGGTATATTTAATTTTATCTTCTGTTCTGATATGAAAGTGATCGTGTATGGGTGATAATCTGTTCTGAGTAATGACATAAAATTGAAAAAGATTCATCAATGATCTTTTGCCCTGTTCTCTTCATAGCTTAGCTAAAAATGGATTTACAGATTTCATGTTGGTTGGAATGCCCAAGTGGAAGGATATATAGTACTTCATTATTCTCACCGCTTAATACATTCACACATAATACATTGTTACGGGAGCTTCCTGCTACTCCCGTGTCACACCACTCCTGCGCGAGCTGCACTGGTTACCAGTGGTCCTTCGGATCCGCTTCAAGGTGCTGGTACTTATCTATAAAGCCCTCCATGGCACGGGCATGGAGTACTTGCAGGATCACCTCCTACCGGCCTCCCACCGCCCAGTGTGTTCACATAGGACTGCCTCCTCCGGGTGTCATCGGCCAGACAATGTCAGCTGATGGTGCTCAGGATGAGGGCGTTCTCTGTGGGTGCACCGACCCTCTGGAATGGGTTACCCACTGAACTCCAGACGGCCCCTGACCTCTGCTCTTTCCGTGGTGACTTGAAGACATGGCTTTTCCAACAAATTGCCTGATCTGCTGGGAGTCTTAGTTTTAACTTCTTGGGGATTTTAATTGGATTATTTTAGTATTAATTTTATTGTTCCATTGTTTTATCTTTGTGAGCCGCCCTGAGTCCTTTGGGAGGAGGGCAGCATATAAGTATGTATAAACTAAACTAAACTAAACACATTATTTTTATCCACATTAATTGAGAAATGGGCAATGGTGAACAAAGTATATTGTATAGCCAGATCACTTCCTAGGGTTGATGGCAAAACCAAACCAAACAAACCAAACCAAACCAAACCAAACCAAACCAAACCAAACCAAACCAAGACATGCACCTTTTAGAAGGGCTTGTTTTAGATACCCGAGAATTTGGAGAATTTGTAGAGGGCACTGGGATTTTTTCCCATCTGCTGCGTGCCTTGTGGACTCTAGTAATTGGAAGCAGCCTGTTCTCCTCATAAAACTGTCAAAACAGCTTTTCTTTCTATAGTGATCTCAGAATGTACCCAACCTTCTTCAATAAATTCTGGGAAATGAATTTTTAGAAGCAATGCACAAAACTCAGGAACTTTGGACTCAGGAAGTCCAAAAATCAAGATGATTAAGCATGGATAGAAAGACAAATGGGGCAAGCCCATGACAGTGGCCGTATATGTCCTGAAAGCATGCAGTTTCCAGATCTTCAATATTATATGCACACTTGTCAGTCTCACCACTGACAATGTATAGGCACATACATTAATATATTGAAATCATACAGAGCTCCACAGGCACTAGCATTGCCAACTCTACTCCTGGTTCATTCATTTGTGAAGATGGGTGTTACCTGATACGCCACTTCTAGTCACTAGGAAACGCCGGTCACTAAAGGGTTACAACCTATCCAGTAGCTCTAGGACTGAGTCCACCAACAAAAGAAGTCCCGCCTCTTCCTGTATCCAGTTTGAGACGAGGACGAAAGGTAGACTGTCGTGTCTGTAAAAATAAAGGAGAGGTAAAAAATCCCCAGGACCCACCCCCGTCCGTCAACAGCCAAAAGCCAGCACGAGAGGTGCCGGACCAATTGGGAGGGTGTGACCGGCGTTTCCTAGTGACTAGAAGTGGCGTATCAGGTAAGACCAACGCCCATTCTCAGTCACAGAGGAAACACCGGTCACTAAAGGGATATACCAAAGCCCATGTACCTATTGGGAGGGAGAAGGCCGGCGCCTCTCCTGGTCCTGGGAAGATACCCGCTGCAGCACACATCTTCCAAAGGAGGCTTCCGCCGATGCATAAACATCCAACCGGTAATGCCGGATAAATGGAGATGGAGACGTCCAAGTAGCGGCTCGGCAGACCTCCTCGAGTGAAGCTTGGGTAGACCAGGCAGCCGAAATAGCCGCGCTCCTGGTAGAGTGGGCTGTAACACCACGAGGCACTGGCAACGATTGAGCTTCATAAGCTAAAGAAATGGAAGCTCTGAGCCATCGACCCAAGGTAGTAGAAGAAACCTTTGACCCCATGGACTGGGGTTGGAAAGACACAAAGAGAGCCTCGGAGCGACGAAAGGAAGACGTCCTGGAGATATAAATCTTGAGAGCCCGACGAACATCAAGCTAGTGCCACACTTTCTCCAAGCGATGACGGGGGGAAGGACAGAAGTTGGGAAGAATGATCTCTTGAGAACGATGAAAAGTTGTATTGATTTTTGGAATAAAAGCTGGATCCAATCTCAAAACTACTCGATCAGCATGAATAATACAGAGATCCTGGAGAACTGAGAGGGCAGCCAACTCCGAGATTCTCCGAGCCGAGGTGATCGCCACTACAAAAGCTGCCTTAAAAGACAAGAACTTCAGCAAGACTTCCCGGAGAGGCTCAAAAGGAGGACCAGTAAGAGCCAACAGAACCTTATTCAGGTCCCAGATGGGAAACCGATGAACAGCCGGAGGTCGTAGATTGGCCACGCCTCTGAGGAATGAATGGATGAGAGGATGAGTGGACACAGACTCAGCGGTGCCACAGGTGAGGATAGATGAGATGGCAGAGATTTGCCTCCGGAGGGTATTGGGAGAGAGACCCGATTTGAAGCCATCTTGAAGGAAGCCTAGAATGTCAAGAATGGAAGCAGCAGTAGGAAGTACCTTCTTACGTCGACACCCGGCAGAGAAGGCCATCCAAGTGGCATTGTAAATACGGTTCGTTGACCCTCGACGAGAGGCCTGGATCGTAGATATTATTTCCGAAGGCACCCTGGCTGAGGACAGGAGGAACCGCTCAACCTCCAGACGGTCAGCCGGAGCCACTGAGGGTCTGGATGAGCTAGACGGCCCTGCCACAAAGATATCTTGTCGGCCGGGATCTGCCAATGGGGAGCGACAAAGAGAGCCATCAGATCCGCAAACCACGGTTGTCTGGGCCAGAAGGGAGCCAAAAGGATGAGCTCGGCTTGTTCCTGCAACAGCTTCCTGATGACCCTGGAGATGAGGGGAAGAGGTGGGAAAGCATAGAGAAGAAGACCACAAGGCCACGGGCTGATCAAGGTGTCCACAGCTTCGGCTCCTGGGACAGGAAATCTCGCGTAAAACCTTGGAAGCTGGTGATTGGATTCAGACACGAAGAGGTCCACTGCTGGAAGGCCGAAGCGATGCACGATGTCCTGGAACAGAAGTGGATCGAGGCTCCACTCCGTCTGGTCCACCACCGAGCGACTAAAAGCGTCCGCCTGAACATTCGCTGACCCTGAGATGTGAGAGGCGTAATGGATGCCAAGTGACTCTCCGCCCACCTGAAGAGGTGAGATGCCTCCCTCATGAGAGCCTTGGAGCGGGTCCCTCCTTGCTGGTTGATGTAGGCCTTGGCAGCTACGTTGTCTGTTCTGATCAAGACATCCAGACCTCGAAGGAGAGGAGCGAACTTGTGAAGAGCTCAGAAGATGGCTCTGAGCTCCAAGATGTTGATGTGAAGTCCCCTCTCCTGGACCGACCACTGCCCTTGGGCCAGCTGAGTCCCCAGGTGAGCCCCCCATCCGAAGAGGCTTGCATCCGTGGTAATGCTCACGCGCTGAGGCACTCTGAACAGGCATCCCTGAGCAAGAGCCAGAGAGATCCACCATGCCAAGGACCGGAGAACTGCTGGAGTCAAGGGGACTCTGGCCTCTGACGTGCTGCTGCGAGACCGTTGAAACAGAAGTAAAAACCATTGAAGTTCCCAGCTATGAAACCGAGACCAGGGCGTGATCCCAAAGGCACAAACCATTTTCCCTAGCAAGCGGGAAAGCCCCAGGAGGGAAAAAGAGCGAGAAGCCTTAACCTGACCTACCAGATCAACAATGCTGTCCTGACGATCCTGAGAAAGGGAAACCTGCAACCTGACAGAATCAATAACAGCCCCTAAATGCTGAATGCACGTGGAGGGAACTAGGTTGCTTTTAGAACGATTAACCAAAAAACCATGGGATTGCAGGGTCTGAAGGGTGACCTGAATCTCCTCATTACCCCTAACCTCAGAACTAGACAGAATAAGAATATCATCTAGATAAAACAAAACTCTGACAGGAAAAGATCTCATATGGCCCAATAAGGCAGCCATGATCTTTGTAAAGACCCTAGGAGCTGAGGAAAGGCCAAAGGGAAGGGCTCTATACTGATAATGCCTACCCCGATAACAAAAATGGAGGTATTTCCAATGGTCCGGAAAAATGGGCACATGGAGATATGCCTCTGTCAAGTCGATGGAGGACAAAAAATCACCTGGGCAGATAGAAAGGAGAATGGTCTGGAGAGATTCCATCTTGAACCGACGATAGACTATATATCGGTTCAAGGATTTAAGATCCAATATGGCCCTCCAGCCTCCTGAAGCCTTGGGAACAGAAACAAACGAAAATAAAATCCCTGGCCAACTTCCCCTAGGGAACACATTGAACAGCCCTAATCTCCAAAAGATGTTGAATAGCCTCATCTAGCAGAACCCTCTTGGACCTGACATGTGAAACAGGGCACCTGACAAACAAGTTAGGAGGAATGGAAGAGAACTCAAGGGTCAACCCAAATCTAATTGTACGTCTAATCCAGGGGTCTGAAACTGAAATATTCCATTGGTCGGCAAAAAATGCTAACCTACCTCCAATTAAGGAGTCAGGGATAGGTAAGGGAGAACTAACAGGATCTGCGAAAGTGACGGCCCCTACCCCCCCTGAAGGGTCTGCGGGGAGGGAAACGGGACCCCTGCCTGACCTGGAAATCCTACTCTTGTCCGCCCCTGGGCTGAGAGTACCGCTAAGGCCTGGACTGGAAGGAAGAGAAGTCGGGGCGAAAGGAATGGCTTCGAAAGGAACTCTGCAGACGAGGATCAGATCTTCTCGATAAGGCAGGCAGAATCTTGCGATGATCCTTCATCTCGATGAGGAGTGGATCCAAGGCTGGGCCGAAGAGATTGTTCCCCGAGAAGGGAGCTGATGCCAGTCTCCACTTGTTCCGAACATCTGCCTGCCACTGACGAAGCCACAGAAGCTGACGAGAAGTGACTGAAGCCCCGATAGCCTTAGCTGAAAACCTTGCAGCATTCAGAATAGCATCAGCAGAGAACTCAACAGCAGCTAGGATCTTGTTGATGTCCTGGTGAGATTGCACATCAGAAGAAGGCAGCCTTTCCTGTAGTTGGCGAAGCCAAAGGATGGAGGTCCTGTTAAAAAAGGAAGCGGCCGAGGAGGCCTGAATGGACCACGCTGAGGCCTGGTGGTCCTTGACCAAGGAGCGTTCAAACTGCTTATCTTCAGGGCACAGGAATTCCTCTGATGGACCAGTAAGAGGAGATGCAGAAGAGAGGGCCACAACGGGAGCATCTACAGAAGGAACTTGAAGTATGTTAGCAAAATCAGAGGCCATATTATAAAATCTTTTATCTAGACCATTAGGAACCGGGCCAGAACTAGGAGAAGACCACTGTCTTTGTACGACATCAGAAAATAGCTTGGGAGCTGGAACGACCTCTGCATGAATGAAAGGTTCCTGAAATAATAATGATGAAGCGGGATGCTGAGAAGAGGATGTAGAAGCCCCTTGAGAGGAAGAAGCAGAAGAAATTCCCAGGCTAGTAACATTTTGAGCTTTAAATAAAAGGGATCTGAATAATTGAGGCTTGAAAAGACCAATGAAGGAAGGCTGGTCTGGTTCTAGACCTTCATCATCCGAGAGCTCTTGATCAGGGGCAATTTCCCCCTCAGACAGGGAATCTTGACTTGCATTTTCCGGGGAATCCACCCTTTCTTCACATTGCACAGGATCAGCAACAGCCTGGGCCCTCACAGAACGACTCTGCTGACTCACATAACTGGAGGCCTCAGAGGAGGCCCTTTGCTGAAGGCCTTCCGCAATACCCTGCCTAATTGAAACAGAAATAAGTTCAGCTAGGGCAGGAGTTAAACTCACAGGAGCCTCAGCCCCCTGAATGCTGGATTGAGCTTGAGCCTCAGGAGGTTCTTGCCTTGGAGAGGCCTGAATAGAAACAATTGGAGATAGAGGCCTAGCAGCAGGAAAAACTGAAGAAGCATCAGCAGCTACATTCTCACCCAAAGTAGACTGATCAGGAGAAAAATCATGTTCAATTTGAATTTGGGAAGAAGGAACAGCCACATTGGAAGTGGGAAGGGCAGGAGATTTAGAAGGCCCCACAGTAGGAGATGAAACTCTAGAGGCCTCTGAAGCAGCTTTTTGAAAGGCCTTTTCCATGACCTTATGCCTCCTGTTCTCTTCCCTTGATGATGCAGCAGGATTAGCACTCTTGGAGCGAGTGGATCTAGTAGAAACTCTGGCTGCCTTTGGAGGAACAGGATCCCCTGAGGAACTTTCTTTAGGATCAGAAGAATGGCCCCTTTTTCCTTTGCTCTGGGATTTATTGCTCCTAGCATAAGCCATAGTGGAGCAGAAAATTACTTTCATAGCTCAGAAAGAAATGCAAAGGAGGGAAATCACCCTTAAAACTGCACCCACAGGGGATAATTGGTGGTTCAGGTAACTCACTGCGCCAGGAGAGAAGCAGAGGAGAATCCAGGAGCCAGGTAGATTACACAGGAGGCAAGAAATGGCCACTAGCCAAAGGGCTTAAAAGCGTGGCAAAATTAGGCACGGAAAAGCCTTGGCGCCATAAATCTGCAGCCACAATTCTCCAAATAGCAGCAGGAGGCAGGGAAACCTCTCCAAAAGCCTCCAAATCTCCTAAAAGTGCTGCAAAGAGGTGCGGCAGTGCAAAACGCATGTGCGCGCTGCCTCGGGGCTGCTCGGGGCCGCCGAAGCGTTTCTAGCACTCCCCAGCTGGTTCCAATTAAGATTAGCCGCTTTTCTTGAAAACGCCAGCAATTTGAGCAGAAATGATCAGAATAAGCAGAAAAACGCCAGCAATAGCCAAAAAAACTCTCCCACGTGGAGATAAGGAGAGAGAACTAAACAGACATGACTGTCCTCTACCGGACCGAGTCAAAAAACTGGATACAGGAAGAGGCGGGACTTCTTTTGTTGGTGGACTCGGTCCTAGAGCTACTGGATAGGTTGCAACCCTTTAGTGATCGGCATTTCCTCCGTGACTGAGAATGGGAGACAACAACCACAATCTTCTCTAAATTTCTTTCAGCACAATTTCAATTCCCATCCGATTAAATACACATTTTACTTCAAATAGCACAAGGGTCACAATGATTG
Organism: Arizona elegans; assembly: GCA_022577455.1. Lineage (NCBI taxonomy): Eukaryota > Metazoa > Chordata > Lepidosauria > Squamata > Colubridae > Arizona > Arizona elegans. The sequence continues at coordinate 23,787,163 of JAKOOJ010000008.1, read as the reverse complement.
TTCTTCATGAATTAAATTAAGCATCATTCTGTGGAATTGTTTGTCTCTGTAAAAATTCCTCATTTAGCAACTGCTTTTTAGTGACCACTTGCAGTTACAGCAGTGATTAAAAAAGTAACTTTACAACTAATCCTCACATTTACAATAGTCAAAAGAAAACTGAAGTAATATCACAAGCATATTCATGATTTCACTCAGTGATTACTACTTTGCTTAACAACTAAGTTAGCAAACCCATTGCTAAATACCTATATTTTCTTTTACATTCTTCTTTGCTCTTCTTCTCGCTTGATGAGCATCCTGTTGATTTTTAAGTGATTTCTTAAATTTAACATCAAAATAACCAGTGTTCTTTCAAACGCCTGTTTCTGTTGTAGCTCATTATGCCTGGAAAGTGGTAAATATTGTGGAGGTCTTTGTACAATCAAAAATTATGCATAGTTCCATTCCAAATTCTTCAATCCATTTTATGTCTTCTTTAATCTCTTCTTTAAAAAAGCCATATATTAATTATTAAACTGAAATCAATTTGCACATTAAAATCCCAGGATACCTGAGGAAAGATCAATAGCCTCATTGTACTATTAAAGTAAATCTCTGATAATCCACATTTTAACAAAATAGCTATTATTCTTTGTTTTCTGTTCTTTTTTATTTCAATAACAAACTAAAATGGGTAAAAACAAAATAAACATGGCCTTAATTTGTAGCCATTCCTATTTAACCTGACATTCAATGAATAATAATTACTATTTACTCTTGCAACAGCCTTCCATTCTGCATCCCTATTCATCAAATAAGAAAGGAAGAAGAGGTGAGAAGAAAAAATGCTTGTGCTTTAGTCTAATAATTCACTATTCTACTTCTATAATAAATGAAATTAGATACGGAATGTAGTTGAATCCTCTCTGATCACCAGAATCTAGCAAATGAACACTTTTTACATTTAAGACTCTAGCACACAATCAATGGAGAGTTCAAATAGAATCCAAAGCAAAAGGATTACCAAAAACACAAATTAGCATGGGATGCTAACATTTTCTATATAGACAATATTCAATGGCTTGTCAATATTATAGAACAATTAGCTGTAGCTTTATTCACAGCCCAAAACCAAACTGCATTTCCCCTCTACAATACACTTTCACTTCCTCTCTCCAACTTCTTTTCTTGTTCCCATTTCATTTCTTTTAACTCCTTTTTCCCTAGCACGTATTTTTTCATCCAATAGAAAAAGGAATGACAAGATGTCCCTCTGATACATCAAACAAATAATAGTAATAATAATAATAGTACACATTAGGAAAACTAGGAAGCCTCTAATGGTATTAGCATGCCAGTGTGGTATGACAAATATAACAAAATCAAAATTAGTTTCATAGAGGTAAATATAGCTGTCACATCGCAGATGAATTGCCAAAGAAACTCCTTTTGGAAAAATAATGAAGTTTTCTGATGTTAATACGCACCACCCCTTCTACCAATTATTTTATTTTCCCCAGGACATCTTTCTTCACCAATTAATCCATGAAAAACCGTGAGTATCGGAAACAAGGGAAGACACTTGTATCAATGCTTGAATCTTAACTACAGCAAAGTAATGCAAATGGGAAACTGGATGTTGTATACAGATACAAACAGACTATTAAATAAAATTACATCTGATAATATTGAAGAGTACAACAAATAATTAAATCTGTATTCATATTACAAGAGAACTATAATACAAAATGAACTCTAATCAGCCAAATTTGTTTCAAAATAAACAACAACAAGCATAACAATAAAACCAAACCAAACCCTACAAATAGAATAGTTTTAAATTTCTACATCATGGATATATATCCAGCAGCCTTAAAATGCTTTGTTTGGAAACACAGGGTCAGAAGATTCAAGAAATGAAAAAATAAAATATCCCTAAGGGCCTGGAACTCAGATTCAAATATCTGATATTTGGGGTTTATCTGAAGCAAGGTTTGGTTTGTGGGTTTAACAGAAATTGCTCCTGTCACCAATGAAATAGAAAGCATCTACAACTAGTGCATTGAGTTTAACATCAACCTCTCTACGATTTCTCAAAAATATAAGGAACAGAAAAAGATGACAACATTTCTACTTATGAAGAAAAGTTTGCTAATGTTTACTAAGACATTTAATTATATAGTTCATCATTATATAAATAAAATCTGTTTCTATAATCTGCCAAAGTCAGTATCAACTTGTTGGACTAGCTTTGATACAAATGCTTATCACAAATGAATTGCCAAGAACAATGTTTTTGAAACGTTTTGAAAATTCAATGTATCTAAAAAGCAATTAATGTATTTTATTAAAAAACTCCTTATATAACTCTCAGTATGAAATGCAGCCTAGGAAAACTCAATTCATGGATTTCATATAGTCAGAGGGTAATCCAATTGCAAATGCTAACAGTTAACTGTAAGTACAAACCATGGTTCTGTTATTATTAGCTGTACTATACATACATATATGCGTATATGTATATTTGGCATCTCTAAAATGTATACACAAAATACAGTAATCATTTAATGTGCAATCTCAACCAGTACTTATGACTGGGGAAACCCTCGCACACAAAAAGAAAAACAACTCAACTGCTCTTCCAATACAGGACTAGGGCAAACTGATTGCAATCACAATATTTAAAAGATACTCATTCTAGATGAAAACAAAGCCCAACCTTCTAGCCTTCAATATACAATCTTTTAAGTATTACTATTATAATTCTATAGTAACTCTAATAAACTTGATACCTTAATAAACTAATTTTAAAAAAATACTATTTAAAAAAAAAAACTTACCACGCAAAACAGTAAGTCTTGTGGACACACTTATTTCTCCAACACTGTTGGATGCAACACATTCATAAATAGCTTCATCTCGTGGAGTTCGCAGTGGTTGTATTCTGAGGACTGATCCAGACCCATCATCAAACTCTATTACCTATTGAAGGAAACAACAGCTGTCACAGGTGTTGTTACAAACACCTACCTCTTGGGTTAATCCTGTATAAAGTAATAACTGGACTGTTCTAAATTCCTCCTATGTAACTGTTTGCAATTCATAAAAGTGATGGGTTAAGTACAGTTAAGTACAAAAATTAATGTGTTACTGAAACTTAGTTGACATTATGCTGATCTTTGACTTGAACACAATAGGACAATGATTTGAGCCATAAGAAAATAGTAGATACATATCTACAATTACTGCATCAGTTCTTTTCAAACTACATCAATATCCTGAATCTTGAAAATATCCAAAGATACTTTGGATCAGCTGGCAGTAACAAATTAAAACCCCTGAGGTGAACCTGACCATAATATTCAGGGAGTTTCAGGCAGTTTTAGGACTACCATATCTGGATGGCAAGAGTTCATATGAATGGTAAATGACAATAAAGAAATAGAGAAAACTATTAATACATTACTGTCACCTAATGATTGTATGGATTTTTGCAGCTGATAATATAGTAGTCCTAATAATATTCTGTTTTATTTAATAATTAATGACTGAAGGCAATGAGATTCTACAGTTAACTATTATCCAAAGTATTATAAAATTATTTGACAATACAGAAGCTATAACTTGCTAATACATCCTGCTGAAACTGGTATCCAATTATCAAAACAATCATTATTATTTGAATCTTTAACTACTGGAACAGAGAACACTCAATTTCAGTTTCCTAGTACCTCAGTTTTGCCTATTAGAACAAATGAAATGCATTTCCATTAAAATACGTAATTGGTTAACAAAACAGAGAAACCTTTACGCTTATGAATTGATTCACCAGATTGATTCCTAAAACATATTTGATACCTCTGCAGAACTTGATTTAAGTTCAAACACTACTAGGAGAGAGTGAGGAAGTGAATGGTTAGGTGACTGTGCTGGGGCACTGAATGCTATGCAGAAGCATCTCTAATCAGGTTTATGCTTCTCTCCCCTCATTTATCTGTGGTTGAATGTTATGGATTATACATTGAGAAAGGAGGAGGTACCAAAAGGAGGCTCATGGGAGAAAGACAGTAGAGGGCAGGAGAAAAGAATGTGTCACAGGAATGGGGGAATATGCTGAGACAAATGGCAGCCCATTTCTGGGAAAAGTGGTCTTGGTGCCTAAGGCATAAGAAGCAAAACGTCTTCAAAGGAAAAGTAGAAAGCCAAGTTGTCTCTTGAAAAAGCACCTTTGGATAACCATGACCTGTCTATGGAGATTCTCAGTCATCCAGGTCATGGTTATCCAAAGGTGCTTTTTCAAGAGACAACTTGGCTTTCTAGTTTTCCTTTGAAGACGTTTTGCTTCTCATCCAAGAAGCTTCTTAAGCATAAGTCCTATTGCCTCTTGAAAAAGCACCTTTAGGATAAGGCTTATACAGTTTTCTGGCACTCAGTCGCAGGTCATGATTTAGAATTTCAATGGCTCTAGACTCTTGCTGATTGGAAGCCACCCAGAATTTGTGAGTGGCTATATAAATAAATAATAAATTTTTAAATATATTAATGGCCCTTTCTTCCAATCAACATTAACAAATGGCCCTTCTATTAAAATAATCAACTACATGTGATTTCTGTTTCCTAAAATAACCTTCTAATGTGTCTGTTTCCAGACAATTAGAAGACATCTCTCACTGTTGTGCTTTAATATTACCAAACTTACTCTGCTGCATGTACCAAATCTGAAAATATATATATATATATATTCTGGAAAGATTCCCATGCAATGTAATTTTCATTGAAAACATGAAGACAGTGGTCCAAGAGAGATTGGCAAGTTTTACCCAAACAGAAAAAGAACATGGCAGAAAACTGGTGACTTATAAACCACTTTTTCCCTTTTGCACTTATAAAATATAGCTGTGTAGAAAGCATTACTTAGCTAGCTAAGGTATTTTTGCATTTAACATAAGAAAACATAAGCTTTATATTGTAAATTTCTCCACACAAATACTTAGAAAAAATTATATAGCAAGCTTAGCAGATTGCAGCACTATATCATAAATTATTCTTACCTGAACCTTTTATCTATATTCCTATTTGCATTAATTAAGATAAAGAATCTTTCTTGATTTTCCTAATGTACCACCTATTTGAGAAGAAGAGGGAAAGTTGCCTACTAAAAATAATGTTTCCCATAAAAATATTCTTAGCAATAAGTCAACTGTCTGATTTACAAAGTGTGTTATCAGACCATCACTTGGTCTTGTCTACAACAGACAATGACATATTTAAAATATCTCTGACTGAGGGGGCACTGTCTGAAAATTATGATCAGGTCATTGATGAAATATGCTACCAAAGTTGCTCCAGTTGTTATTGTTTGTCCTTTATCCTTTCAGTTCTTCAAAAAAAAGTATGCAAAGCTGCAAAAGCCAAACGTATTTTGAACTTTAGAGTGGACACAAAGTTCTATATAAAATGTTGCATTGTCTGTTCCAGCTGCTGCCATTCCTGGAAAGCTGAAGAAATGTGTATTGATATCTCTCTTCCTTTGTAATGCCATGACTCTCAACACACTATTTTTGGTCTTTCACTCTATTTTCAGCCTATTATCTCTGAATCCTAAAAAAATGTATTGGATGCCCACCAGATGGCAATGCAATCTTAAACCCTTAAATATACATATACATAAACAACAAAGGTCAAACTGCTTCATCATAAGGATATTTTGGAAAAATTTGAGGTTACTGTGTTAGGCATTCTAGAAGTTTTGGTTACCTAAGTATTTGGAGAATAATTCTTAGTTTGTGCCTATAAAGGTTCATATAGTCCTCGACCTATGATACAATTGAGCCTTAAATTTATGTTGCTAAGTGAGACATTTGTTAAGTGAGTTTTTCCCAATTTTATGACCTTTCTTGTCACAGTTGTTAAGTGAATCACTGCAATTTATAAGTTAGTAACCCGGTTGTTAAGTGAATCTGGTTTCCCCTTTGACTTTGCTTGTCAGAAGATCTCGAAAGGTGATCACATGATCTTGGGAAACACCCAACGGTCATAAATATAACCAGTTGCCAAGCATCTGAATTTTGATCACACGATCATGGGGATGCTGCAAAGGTCATAACTGAAAAACAGTCATAAAGGTTATTTTTCAGTGCTGTTGTAACTTTGTACAGTCACTTAATGAATTGATATATGTCAAGGACTACTTGTAGTCTTCAATTTACAATCATTCATTTATCAACCTTTCAAAGTTACAACAGCACTGAAAAATTCCTCACACTTACAACCTCTACAGCATTCCCACAACTAAGAGACCAAAATTTGGGTACTTGGCAACTGCCAAGTATTTTTTATGACAGTTGCAGTGTCCCAGAGTCATGTAATTATCATTTGCAACCTTCTCAATTGGCTTCTGATAAGCAAAGTCAATGGGGAAAACCAGATTCATTTAACAACTATGTGATTCACTTAACAAATTGTAATGATTTGTTTTAACAACCATGGCAAAAAAAAGATCTTAAAATTGGCCACGAGTCATTTAACAACTGCCTTGCTTAGGAACAGAAATGTTGGTCCCAATTGTGCTCGTAACTATGATTACTTGTACTTTCGTTACACAGAGCACCCATTCTGGCTCTTAATCAATACAAAACTGCAGAATAGTGAATATCCAGCTCTGAGCACTCAAGGTTCTTAATCTATCTTCTATATAAAGTTGGTTCAATTACTGCTTTATAAATTTTGTCTCATACTTTTGATATCTGCAGTGGGATAGAAAACTGTAAATTTTTTCTGTCACAGAAGACCGTAAATTTACTCTGTCACAGCCTAAGGAAGTATAAAGTGTAAAAGCACATGCAATTTATACTGAGTTGCTTTCAGGGAGGCACCATCCATACACATATCCACTTTTGAGTATACATTAAATATAGGATAATGTTTCCACATCCAACAAAGGGATAGGTCACAGAAAGCTTGTATCATGCTGACCTTTGCTTGATTATGCATGGAAACAGGAATGAATGGTTCAAAGGCAAACCTGATTCAAAATGCTACCTTTAGGGAATCCTATCTGAGTCTTTACCTTAACACCAACAGACCAAAAAGTTTCTATTCAGGATTGTGTTATTATATATGTAATGATCCCAAACTTATTCAGAAGCTATTGAACCTGTGTCTATGGAGATTCTCAGTCAATCAGGTCATGGTTGTCCCAAAAGTGCTTTTTCAAGAAGCAACTGGATTTTATAGTTTTTTCTTTGAAGATGTTTCGCTTCTCATCCAGCTCAGAGCTGAAGAAGCTTCTTGGATGAGAAGCAAAACATCTTCAAAGAAAAAATCAGAAAGTCCAGTTGCCTCTTGAAAAAGCACCTTTGGGACTATTGAACCTGTGACATTGCAGTTTTTAATCCTACCGATTTATCCCTGTCTCATGATAGATGAGATAAAGAAAAGAAAAAGATTCGGTACCAGCTAACATGGATTCTATTATGTTACATATTTTTATTCAACTTTTGTTCTCCATTATCTAACCACAAGATTGGCTCTTGTACATAGCATGATCAATCATATCCTACTCACAGCTATACATAAATAGCAATTAATTTCATCTGGTTTATATCTTGACCTTTTAGTCTGGCAAATATAGAAATATCAATTATAAGTTTAACATTGTTGGAAAAAAATCCATTATATGTATGTACATATGTATATGTATAATATGTGTGTGTGTGTACATATGAAACAATTATTATGTCAAGTATATAGGTAATTTTATATTTTAAAAGCCACATGCATTTTTCTATCTGGATAAAAAATAACAAAAAGATAATATCGGCATTTACATAAAAAAAGCCCTGCTAAAATCTTTTGAGTGATATAGTAGATGAAAAAATTCTTCATTCCACATTTCATGAAGCCAAACAATGTGTCATCAAATGATGAAGAGTACAATGTTTATTTTGTCAAAGATCTGAATGCATAACACCATTTCTGATACTGAGTATATAAATTAAAGTGCTGCAAGTTGTAGTTACAAATACAAAATGTTGATTGCATCTAGGAAGAGAATATACATGGAAAGACTAGAGGGCTACTACATTTGTTTAGCCTGGAGACACACATGCTTCCTCTTAAAACATGCAAATATCATTACGTATATTTGTTCAATTAGTTAACAAATATCAATAAACATAAATTAAATTATCCAGAGCTGAAAAAGATCAGGCATTAATGAACAGTTGTGACAGTTCAGATTTATTGAGGAAAGAAATACTTAAGTAAAAATGTTTAATTAATTTAAACAGTTGCCAACAGGTACTATGTACAATCTCACGCGTGCTCCAAAGCACACATTTTCTCTTTGACTCCAAAGTGCAGTGCAGTCCCAGTAAAGAACAATTATTCAGGCATATTTTAATTAAATTCTTTTTAACAACTGAAGCATGATTTAAATGTAGGATTCAAAGTGTAATTAAAGACTCATGGGAACACAGACAGATGTTCAAGAAAACTTTCATCAAGAGAATTCATAACAGTGCTCTCCCCGGTCAAAAAAAGGAGAGAATAGAAAGGAAAATGCAGCATTTAACTATGGCTCTATGTTAGTGGTTCTCCATCCATTATTCTGATACATTATGAAATACAACAAAAGACAGTGTTTAGTTAATTTGCTTATTATAACATATTGTGAACTGCGCATTCTCATAATTCTTCTGAGCGAGGTTAAAATCTAATTACTATGCCTGGTTTTAGGATCAGGATATTTATGGTTGCTACTTCGTAGCTATTACAGAGGCTTTAACAGTCAAAAAATAACTAGCAGTCAACACACTTGAATTGACAATAGGATCTTAAGAAAGATGATTGAACAGAGCTTTTGGACATTCTTTTCAAATTGCAAAAAATCAGTGAAAATTAAAGTTTATTGGTAAAAGGCAACTGAGAGTTGGTTTATGATTGAATAAAGTAGAGCTTGGAGCTGTAAGAACATTTTTTTTTTTAGTTTGAGGGAACCTCTTTGAAAAAAAAGATCTCGAGGCTAAAACTGGTGGTCATAGCGTAAAGTTATCCTGGTGAAGAAGTAATAAAATGCCAGTAAGATTCTGTAAGTAGTCTGGCTGAAGGGAGATTTTAGCCAAAGAGATCTAAAAAATAAATCAACCTGAAAATCAAGGGGAACCAAAAGAATGGAGGAAGAAAAATGTTGTTTCTCCCTTGAGAGTGGAGGCAGCAGCCAGATGTGGGTTATGCTCATTGGTCAAATGTGGACTGAGCCTGTCAATTAATTATTAAATCCCGTCCCTATTCCTAGGGATCCCAGCTTTTTTGCTCAGTCGTCAGACTGGACAGTTGTGTGGAAAGTGTTATCAATTATATCCCATCATATAAATTCTTAATAAAGTTTAGATAGTCCAAATGATATGCAGAGTAAATAGTCCATGGCTACATAGAAGGACAAGGCTCATAAGAGTTGTGGAGTTTTGTTTTTGGTCTGATTGCTTATATGGTGTATTGTAAATTTCACTAAAAAATAGCAGGGTTTTTCACCCAACGTTTTTAAAAGGGACATCTATACTGATGTTAAAGGCAAAAGAGTGAAGAACATCAGCGGCATTCTGAAAGGGAAACACGCTATCAAAATGTATTGTATACTATTTTTTCAACTCATCTATTTTCATTTTATTTATCAACATGCATATTTTCTCATCAGGAAACAAAGACTGGGGCAGTTATTATTAACAGTTTTGTTCTAATGCTACTGTTTTATTTTCATTACCCTGACATCACCCTTTGCTGCTTTTTAAAACAAACCCTCAAAACATCTATTTCTTGCATGAATAAAATATATTCTTAAGGCTTGTTAAAAGAACCAACCTTTATTATGCTCAGTATCATAATTCTAACTCTTTGGCTGGTTTCTACATAGTACCCCTAATGACAACCTTAGGAACTATGTCCATATTTTTCTGCCATTAATCCATGTCAATAGTAACTAGTTCCTACATAAATAGGGAATATTGGAAAAAATATTCACAGCACATCTTTGTAGGATAGAGAGCCATAACCTTACAAATAAAAATGAAATTCTTCTTTAAGGAAAAGTCTGAAACAAATCATTTTGTTTTCTAAAAGACCACTGTGAAGCATCACTGATGTTGTTTAAAATTATACTATTCAGAAACAAAAGGGAATAATCAAGGAATATTAAAGTAATGGTTTTCGGAGGAACAGAACAATGGACCTAATACCTCAAATCTCTGATTGCTGACTTTTTTGCCCTTCTTGTTCCAGACAATTTTAGGCCTTGGGTCTCCCGAAGCTTGACAGATGAATGAAGCAACTCCTCCAGAGACCCCTGTCTGGTCAACAGGTGTTCTTGCAAACTTTGGTGGTGCTAAAAAAAGAAAGAGTAAAATAAATCTAAGCAAGAATTCACCAAAGTAATATGTCAGGATGTCAAAAATATTAAACCAAAACAAATGATATTAACTTTCAGAGCAAAGTTTTGAAAGAAAAGGCAAGCTGATATACAGATAGTCCTTGAGTTACGATTGGTCACTTAGGAACCGTTCAAAGTTACAATGGACTTCCCTGGGGCAGTGGTGAAATGCAATTTTTTTTTGCTACCGGTTCTGTGGGCGTAGCTTGGCGGGTGTGGCTTGGTAAGGGGTCATGTGACTGGGTGGGTATGGCCAATTTTTTTTAAAAAAAACTTTAAAGCATTTTTTACTACCTATTCGCCTGAACTGGTAGTAAAAAAATGCTTTAAAAAGTAAAAAAAAAAAAAAGGTTCCAACGATCGTATGGCACAGCTGTGATCGTCGGAACCTTTTTTTTTTTTTTTTTACTTTTTAAAGCATTTTTTTAATACTGGTTCTCCCAAACCTGTAGTTTTTATCACTACCGGTTCGCCCGAACTGGAGTGAACCAGTAGCATTTCATCCCTGCCCTGGGGATATATACAACAACCCACTTCCACAGTTCTTATAGTCACTCCTCCACAGTCACATGATCACATTTTGGGCATTCAGCAACTGGCCTACATTTTCAGCTGTTTGCAGTGTCCTGCAATCATATGGTCATGTTTTATGACATTTTTGCTGAAAATTGGCATTTATTTCCCGTTTTCAGAAAAAAATAGTCCACAGCAAACAATTGGTTTGTTCAATGACATGGTGTTTGCTTAATGACCATTGCAAAAAAAGATTGCAAAATCAGGTCCATAATGTGTGTGATCATCTTTACAACAGTCACAACTTGCAATTGTAAGTGCAGGCTCCATTATGATCGTAAGTCAAAAACTACCTGTAACACAATTGGCTACATTATAATATACCAGTTCCAGGCAGGACTTAACATACTATACATGTTGATATTGTCAGAAATCTTATACATATAAATATATAACGCATAAACTATAAAATAAAATAAAATTGCAGTTCCCTGCTTGTTGTACAGTCTTCAATTATAACATGATAATCAATATACTATATTTTAAAATACCATAAAAATGTAAAATTAAAATTTTATAGCAAAGCTTTGCTGATGTAATTACCCAACTTAAAAACTGTTCTCCATAAATATTTTACTTACTCCATGAACCATTTCTATCAAAAAGAGAAACCATGTATAGCAAAGACTGCAATTAACAAATTAATAGTTTCTGCTTCTTAAAGACTTTAGCTAGGCTCAAAAATTCAAAGAGATGGTAACTGTAGCCAGAAATAAGGAGATTATGGGCAAAAGTTGACAAATTTAAACAACATATTAATGTGCAAAGGCATCACAGTGACAGCAAAAGTGAGAACCATCAAGGCATACTATTTTTCCTGTTTTAATACATGGCTGTGAAAGGACAACCATCAGAAACTTTAAATAAAGAAAAACAGATGTCTTTGAAATGTAGTGTTGGAGAAGATTGTTAAGAATAAGTTGGACTACAAGGATAAAATAATTCAATACTACATAAAATAAAATCAAACTGTTCACTGGAGACACTAATAATGAAGCTAGAGATATTTTGAAGACATAATGGGAAGGCAAGATTATTTGTGAAAAATCTGACATTTGAAAAAATGAAAGGCAATCAAAAAGAGGTCAATAGAAGACAAAATAGCTAGATGCTACTATGAGCTTATAATAACTGAAAGAGCAACTACTAAAAAAACCCCACTCCTGGTGTCTGTTCTTGGATCATGAGTTGGAAATGATTGAATGGTTGACCAACAACAAACTTCAGCCTCAGAAAACAATGTATTATCAAGTTATATCTGTATTATATCTGCAACACTTATCAAAGAGGGACAAGTTAACAGAAGCTAGACTGATACATAGAAATGATTTTGTGTTAGAACTATGCAAGCCTCACAACCTTTTTGTCGTGACTGTTGTTATTAAAACTTATATTGATTGATCTAGTATTAGGCAAGGATCTAGTCAGTGGACAACAGAATTGCTGGATGTGTCAAGTTTCGAGGTCGTCTTGAATAAAATGCATTTCAAACAAAATCTTTGAAGAAAAAAACTCCTATTTATTGAGCACGACATCCTAACCTGACTCCAAACGAAGCCAACACTGACTTCCAGCCCCAAAACCCTCCCTTTCCGTTACCCACTCCCCTGCACTCATTGGCCATCTTCCAAGTCATTCTACCCCTAATCTACTCCAGCTCAAAGGAATTCCCCCCTCCCATCTCATCTCCTCGGAAACATTATCTCCAGGGAAAATAAGTAGGTGAAAAGTCAGCCATCCCTTTTCAGACGCCTTAGCTTCTCCTTCTTATGTCAGCACTAGAGTAAATGCAGGTTGAAGTGCTGACAGGATGTTTTCTACTCAACTGAGGACAGAAGAGGGAGATCTTGGGGTCCACCACAATTGTGTGAAATCGTTATTAGAAAACAGTCTAATATCAGAACAGGCCATGACCAAAACAAAAGAGGGATGGAAAACATCCCTACCACTCAAAAGAGAATGGCTCTATACAGCGGTGAAATTCAAATTCTTTTACTACCGATTCTGTGGGTGTGGGTTTGTGGGCGTGGGTTGGCTTGGTTGGCATGGCGTGGTGGGCGTGGCAGGGGAAGGATACTGCAAAATCCCCATTCCCTCCCCACTCTGCGAGTTGGTATTTGCCAGTTCTCTGAATTACTCAAAATTTCCGCTACCGGTTCTCCAGAACCTGTCAAAATGTGCTGGATTTCACCCTTGGTTCTATAATATTCTGTACATAATCAGAAGAAAGAGGTACAAGAATTTGAATCTTAATTTTACTATAAATAGAACTTGAATCTTTTATGTTGAAGTCAAAAGAATTATTTTGTAACAGATTCTTATTTTTTCTATACTAAAACATTTAAAAAGCTCGTACAGCAGTGGCTCAGCAGTTAAGAAACTGGGCTTGCTGGAAAACCGGCAGTCCAGGTTCAAGACCTGAGCGCCATGTGACAGGGTGAGCTGCTGTCCTTGCCGCAGCTCCTGCCAACCTAGCAGTTTGAAAACATGCAAATGCACATAGATAAATAGGTACCATCCCCTATACTTGGCAATGACTAGCAGAGCAAAATCCGCAGGGACTCTTGTACCTTTTTTTTTTACAGTATATGCTTAATGCTAATTTATCTACTTATAGTTTAGCTTGCCAAGGGAAGCCTACAGTTCAAATCAATAAAATAGGGTCCATTTATGATTCATTGTGGAACAGAAAGTCCTTGAGTCCTTGAACTGTACTGAGTTCCCACTTATGGAGACAAAACTGCCAAATTCCTGCCTCAAGATTTTGCCTCTTGCCTCAACTGTTGTATCTAAAAATTAGGGGGAGGGGAAATAAAGCTGAAAGCAAGATCATAAACAAAAACATCACTTCTAGGGGAAGAAATATCTTTCCATATACCTGACTCAATTGTACCAATTATAAAACTGTAACTTGCAATATTTCGTATTATGACATTTCAAGATAATATGAATTATATATTCATGATACAGTAAGTAGGCTTTTTCCTCGGAAAAGACACAACTGCTAGAGAAGGTGCAGGCAAATTTTGTTTCTAGTGCCCATATATCTTGAAAATGATTCTGAACATTATATATCCTTAGCACCTAATAAGAAGGAATAGATAGAAACTAATCAAGGACAGAAGCAACGTAGAATTAAAGAGAAAATTAACTAGAAATATTGCAAGTACAAGCTAACTGAAAACTTAGTGCCAGTCTAAAACCTTGCATACTTAATCCATTCTACAAGGGATGGAAAGTGGCTACATCAAATGCAACTACTTAATTAACAATTAATGACTTTTACATTTATAAACACATACAATTTTTGATGTGGCATTTATAATTAATTTGAATATTTTATTTTCAAAACTGATAAGAAAATCAAGATTAATACCAATAACAATCAAGATCAAATTTTCTGTTGATTAACAATTCTGGGCCAACATGAGATCTAGAAAACTTTTTTTTCCTTTCAACACTGACATGGGTTTATCATAGTTCATTAAAATAATTTTTTTTATCAATGTGGAAACATTCTAAAACTATATATCCTACCAACCAAGACAGAATTGACTCCAGTAAACAAACAGCCTATGCCTATACATATAATAGGCATATGCTATGTATATGTATGTGTGTGCACACATACCCACACATAGCATCTGCCCATGAATTGACAGGCTGAATATACAGCTAGTTGAGATAACAAATTAATAAACTTAACTGAAAATGACTAAGAGAATCCTTGTTTGTAAAGTTAAACTTAAATTTAAATAATGCATATTTGTGGATTATATAATATGCAACACTAATTCTGAATGGATGACAAAAAACTTTATAAATATATACATAAAAGTAGATTAGTATTATCTGCTTGTCATAATTGCAATTTCATTTCATTCAGAGAAAACAGAGTTAATTGGGGGATGGAATCCTAATTTATACTAACTACTGGATTATATCAATTTTTAAACCAATAGAGGAAAAACCCATAGAATATTTGATTTAGACAAATACATCAATTTCCATTGAGAAAACAGATTTTGGATTGCAGTCATGTGAATTGCTCCACGTCTATATTTCAAAATATAATATTTAAAACTAGGTATATTTAGGTACTTAACTTGAAGTGAATCACTATTCCTATGAGAGTTTATATTTTTATTAAGATTAGAATTTAAGTATGTAAAGCATGTTTTATTTCTGTGATTTTTTTCCCCATCATAATTCTTGTTAGTTAAAATATATTAAAAGACTTATTGTGAGAGGAACATGATCCATCCACTAAAGGAGTTTTTGACAGCTGCTCTTCCCCTGAGTCATGACATTAAACCATTCAGATGGACTTCCAATCATTATGGAATTATTTGGAAGGAGCTCAGCATATGTGGGCAGTGAATTCAACCACCTTCTTTTGCAGGCAGCAATCTTAGATATTTAGATGACTGTGAATCTCCACAACATTAAGGGATGAGTTCCATGTACTATTGCTTTTCTTTATCTTAAATCATTTTTTAAATATAAAAATGGCATTCATTATGTCCATCCATCTACATTTACTGTCAGAACATCCAATATGGAAATATGCAACATTATAGTCATTGGAACTTGTAGTCCGCCTTGTTTCTAAATTACAATTCCCAGCTATGAGCTAAAAGTGAGCAGTAATACAATATTTTGTGAAGTGGTTTACCATTGCTATTTCTTTTTGTAGATTCTAAGCCCTTTCGGCTACAGATTGTCAAATCTCTTCTTTATACATAAACAAATCAATAAGAACAAATAAGTATTAGGAATTATGCCAAAGTTTTAATATTTCATCTAAGAGTTAAAATTACTAGGCATCTCTAGCACACTTAGTAGGTTTGATTGCCCTTCATTTCTTTTTAAAATAATTTTCATAGCGAGTCATTTATAGCATTCACTGCTAATTTACTCATTAATCATAATTTATCACATCAGTTATGCTGATCATCATTATAAGCAATTACTGCTCCTTAATTCTAACCTGTGCTTACAATGTACCTGCAAATTGGCTTGTGCAAGAAGTTAATTAGCTTTTATTTCTGAAAGGGCAAGCAAGTGAGAATGATTTCATAAAATCTTTCTAACTGCTAAACAAAGCTTTCTCTAGAATTTTGCTGAGGGTATAAACTGTCAATCACATAATACCAAGCCTGAGACATTTTTATGAATAATAATACACATATGATAGTATTAAGGATAACTCCATTCAGAAATTGCCAAACCTTCATCTTGAACCTACAGTTTACTGTACAAGTGGATAAATATCTAGGATAAATGAAGAACTTTTCACCAGACATAATAACAGCAGTTTTAAAAGATTTTTAAAATTACTAATCAGAATCTCAGAATTATTTTATTTACCTATAAATATTTATAGTGTATTCTTAAATACATTTTTACTGCATGAAGAGTCAACATTACTAACATATTTTGTACTTCGTCTTATCACAATTGTGCTATTTATTTTAATCAGTTCACGTGTATAAATTTGTATTCACCCACAGACACTAGTCTTTTTCTTTTGAATATCACCTTTTATACCTAAAAAGCAGATTGAAATTTATTTGGGGAAAAAGAACCCTATAAGGACTTTTATAAAATAATCACTGGAAGTAGAGTATGACACTGTTAAGGTTACAAAGAAAATGTTATATTCTGTCTAACCTTTTTTTGTCCAAACCCAAACATTATTACAGAAATGTTCCCACCTTGATGTACTGAGTCTCTTTCTAGTTTCAGTAACATGAGACACATTTTATTAATCCATGCTTTTTGGTTTAATATTTCAAAAAGTGTCTGATTACATGGATAATAATGATGCAGTATATTGAAAATGTTATTAAGTGATAAACAGGATGTTAAGCAGTGAATTACATGTAGGAACAATGTGTTATATTTGTCAGGGTCCCAAATTATATTTGAATAACTAGCTATATTATGGATCTGGGATTCTGTAATTGTCAAGGCTGCATATTTTATTTATGATGATTATACCCTTTTAGAAATACATTACCAAGACCTTAGGGCAAAGAAAAATCCCAATCCAAGTCAAACAACGGTATTTACTGTCCACATATTAATTTACTGTTTATATTGCTTAACTGAAAAAACAAAAGTTTTTTTCCACACATATTCAAAGTTGTAGAAATGCTTTAAATTAATTCTGTTTACCAATATTTTCAAGATGGAAGGGAAATGTAGCTGAGGATTTTCTCAAAATGTATTCATTGTTTATGATACAAAAGTTGTTCTTGGCATGATGCGATTAATAAGATGATTTGTCACTTCTATGCAAGTGCAGAGACTGCAATGCCATTACCACAAAGTTATAACAGAGAAGATGAACATGAACAAAAATGTTTTAGGATATTTATTTCTTATCAAAGGGTAAGTCAAGATTTTCTCTCCAAAAATGGTGAGTCTGTTTAGAGACACTCTGAAACATGCTAGAGAATAAATAATATTTTTTATCAGTGAATAGGCATCCCAGAATAGAAAGACTTTATTTATGCAGTTAATTTATTTGTTTGTTGAGAAATAAGACTAAGGAGAGAAAGATGATAGACTAGATAAAGAACCATTTTAGTCTGGGACAATGATTTGATGAAATTTGTATTGCTGATATCTTTCACAGCCCTGAGAATGCCATGCTGAGTTAATACTCAGGAAGCCACCAGTTGCTGTATTTTTATGATACAAGGTGCATTGAAGGGTAACAGTAACAGAGTTGGAAGGGACCTTGGAGGTCATCTAGTCCAACCCCCTGCTCACACAGGAGACCAATACTAGGGATTCGAACCGCCGATCTTTCTGATCGGCATGCTCAGCGTCTTAGCCACTGAGCCACCTAGCCAGGTATAAATTAATGCATGAAATTATAACATATATACATTATAGTACAATGGTTTCAAACTCTTAAGTGTTGTATGAGAGTAAAGTTATTAGCCCAAGGGTCAACATATTTTTTTTCATTCACTGGTATAAACATTCCTTGTGAGTTTTCAAGCAAAGAAAATGAAGATCATCAAGAAGCAAAGCTATTTTGAAAAAGAGATGAGAAATGCTGTTTTGCTTGAACCATTTAGCTGTCAGTATATTGCCTTATCTAGTATACTAATATTTAGTTTTATTACTGAGTTGACACATAGTATTTTTGTCAGAACATATCTATGTAATCAAGAAAACCCAAATACTGCTTTTCTATTTCTTCTCTTTCCCTGTTGAACAAAGTGATATTTTTATGAAGTGTTTTTCATATTCTGTTCTTCCTTATTTTCTTGCCTAGCAGAGATCTTATTTCTTGTTTCTCATATTCTTTGTCCAGAGAAACCTTTCTGGCATGATAGTCATCCCTCACCATTCTTGGTTGCATCTTTGCTAAACTCCTAGCCTGTCTCTCCTGGCTAAATCATGCTTCTCTTCTACCACTGCCTGATTGGCTGGGGCCACCTTATGGCTGCATGCACAGATACAATCTAGATACCATAAAGATGACAAAACATATGGTTTTTATAAAGAACCAAGAGAATTGGATCACATTTAATAGGACCAGAGGACAAACTGATTACAAAATTCTATAATTATTTATTCACTATTAGAATGGAAGAGGAGCAAGTAAAAGAAGCTATGATAGCATGGGTTAAAAATGTTGGGTATTCCATAGAATTGGACAAATGGCAAAAGTTGTGGGACAGAAACTATAGAATGACATTGTCCACTGCATATAAAGAAAATTTATACAAAACGTTTTATAGATGGCACTTCCCACCAGCAAGATTAGCCAGAATGTTTAAGGATATGTCTGCCAACGGCTGGAAGTGCAACCAAATCCGGGGCACGTATTACCACATGTGGTGGACATGTTCAAAAGCAAAAACATACTGGACTAAAATACACACCTGGGTAGAAAATATGATAAAGGAACATATAGATTTAAAACCAAAAATATTTCTGTTGGACATCATACCAGACAAATACAGTAAAAGAAATGCATACTTAATAATACATGTGTTAACAGCAGCCAGAATTGTGCTTGCACAACATTGGAAGGGCGAGGAGATCCCCACAGAAGAAAAGATAATAACAAAAATTTTAGAATGTGCAGAAATGAATAAACTAACATTTGAAATTAAAGAAAAGGAACTCACTGAATATTTTGAGGTACGGGATCTGTTCTATCGATGGTTAAATAAGAGAAATGGGAGTTAGAATCTCCAAGATTACAAGAGAAAGATTAATCTCACTACTAGGGTTGTTTACTGTAACTTATTAATTTTGATTAATTTTGATTAGTATTATTAATTAATATGTATTAATGTTATGAGAGAAAAGCACTGTTATTATGAAACTACCATTAGAGGATACTATTATTATGACTATGACGAATATAACCCCAAAAAACTGTAACCAGGCAACACACTGTATATATGGATTTTGATGTTGCTCTTTTTTATCTATATTATTAAAAATTAAAATAATAAAATAATAAAATAATAAAAAGGTTGGGGCCACCTTAGAAGTAGCGCTCCCCATGGTGGAACGCAAGAATGGGCAGAAATTCTCTGATGTCAGCACTGCTCAACTCAGGAAGCTTTTAGCTCTTTTCATACAAAATGATTCAGTACTTACTGAATCATTTTAAATAATTGATAGATCGCATACTTAACAGGAATCCAATGACCATATATAAGCCACCAAAAATTGAACTGATTGCTATGGGGAAAGGAAGGAAGGAAGGAAGGAAGGAAGGAAGGAAGGAAGGAAGGAAGGAAGGAAGGAAGGAAGGAAGGAAGGAAGGAAGGAAGGAAGGAAGGAAAAATTAGCAGAGTATTATTAATTGTTTCACCTTTATTTTTAAGTTCCTCTAAATGAAAAAATAAAAAAACTGTATGTCACAAAAACTGTATGGCTTTATCGTGGCAACAATCTAAGCAAGTATACAGGGTCATGTTAATTTTTACATGTTTCCAGGAAAAATAATTTCAGAAGGAAGAGGCAGAAGAGATCTTTATCTGGGACATAAGGTGTGATTTCCTGCTGGATTGAAACTGATTTGTTTGTTATTGTGCCTTTAACAATAGCATAAAGTGTTAAACTTTTCACCTAAAATATATTTAATGTACATATGATAAAAGCTACAGATGAAATGGTTTCAAATGCTGCATTAAAAAGACTAGCAGTTTTGCTCTACATCAAATCCACTTTTATATCTAATAACTCTTCTTAAGAATTAAGAGGTACATTAATGAGTTTGCATTCAGAGAAGCAGATGAATAACTTAATGAAGTATCAAAACAATGTTTAGCTCTTGATTTGCTATTAAAATGATGTTATAAAGTTCCTTAAAATTACTATCATATATAATATATGTTTATGTCTAAAATCATATAGCGTGCCATATATACAACAAAGCCTATATATTAATGCATGCAGGGTGTATATTTTTATACTGCATATAATAAATAATGAAGTATATTGCTTTATCTGAATTTTTTAAAAAAGAATCTGCCCTTTAATCCATATTAAGCTTTTATCCAGCAAAAAATGAAAAGCATAAAGCCTCTTGAAGCTAAAAGGTTAGACACTTCATCCCTCTGGAATGGTACATAACCTTGTCATAGTCACTAATTTACTGAAAGAAAATTCTCCTTCAAGCTTTCTCTCTCCTTTTTTCCTTTTTGCTGCTGTTCCTTTTTCAAATTTTAATGTCTGCTACCGATGCATGAATTATTTGGTAACTAAGATCTGAAGCTGCCTTTCACCATGTAAAGTCAGATAAGAGAGTCTTAAAATGCAGACAAATTCATCTTGTTTCAGAAGACTGTTTCCTCTAATATGAACAAAAAATAAATAAAAAATGGAATATTGTACAGGGTTAAGTTTAAATTACTTTAAATATTTGTGAAGCATTCATCTTTACATTTATCTTCAAACAACAAAAGCTTGAGTCTAAAAAAACCTTATAAAAATAAACCCAAGTAATCAGCGCTCTTAAAAGATTGCTATAATTTGGTTACTAATTATAGTACTGTGTGACAAAAACCATATACAACTAATGCAACTGAGCACAGTAACACTCATGTATTCATTTGTGTACGCAGGGGATTTTGATAGGAAATCTGCTTTTACTGATCTAGAAAAAATAAATAGTATTAACAGCATATATATTCACTATGGTGAGTCTATTCTGCCCTTTAAATAAGAGGGTGTATTTTATGAGATTAAATGTGGTTACAGCCAACAATTGATGCATTTAAAAATAGGAATTCCCATTTTCAACTAATTTTCCCATACTCTCTACTAAAGAAGATATTTTCAAAATTAGGGTACTCCTCTTTATTAATTTTCTTATCCATTTTTTTTTAAAATTTGATTTATATGCCGCCCTTCTCCGGAGACTCAGGGCGGCTTACAATGCGTTAAGCAATAGCCTTCATTCTTTTGTATATTTTATACAAAGTCAGCTTATTGCCCCCA
Source organism: Arizona elegans (assembly GCA_022577455.1). NCBI lineage: Eukaryota > Metazoa > Chordata > Lepidosauria > Squamata > Colubridae > Arizona > Arizona elegans. The sequence continues at coordinate 23,765,697 of JAKOOJ010000008.1, read as the reverse complement.
CAAACTGGGTCCTCATTTCACCTACCTTAGAAAGGATGGAAGACTGAGTCAACCTTGAGCCTTGGAGAGATTCGAACCAGCAGAAATTGCAGGCAGCTGTGTTAATGACAGGGTGCACCAAACCACTGTACTATCAAGGCTCTGAAATTTTCCTGGTAAAATTTAATTTAAAAATAGAACTCTCCTATCCTTGAATTAATTTTTCTAAAACTTCCTTCGGGCAAGGCTCTTTTAATACTACAGAGCAGAAGCAGCAGCTGCCACATCTTAGAAGATCAACCACTGATAGTACAAATTAGTCTGTAATCTGGTAAATGTTTCTGCTTTTAATTAGAGCAGCCAGAAACAGGACATGAAGGAAAAAAGGTACTGAAGTATGGTAGGGGGTTTGAGGTAGAAGTTCCAGAAGGCTATGACTATTTTAGCCTCTTAACTGTTCTGGATGGGACAGCAATTCAGGACTGGGCACAGTTAGATTTGCTTCTTGAGTATGAAACAACTACTTGAGAAAAGATGGCAACTGAGACAAAGAAGGCATTTTCAAAGATTCATCTTGTGCATCAGTTGTACCTGTTATTGAATCAGGAGATGCTCCAGGTTGTCACTCATGCTTTAGTCATTTCATGACAGGATTATCATTTGATAACCATTTGGCTTTAGGTACAATTCAAGATGCTGCTTGCTACCTAAGCCATTCATAGTATTTTTATGACATAGCACTTGTTATCTAGAACAACATCTCCCCTCGCCCCACCAAGCTTCACATGGCTCCTACCCTGATGATGTTCAAGAAGTTTTTGAAAACCTGGCTTTCACCCGCAAGGTGAAAACAAGCTCCTATACAAATTTATTTGCTTGAGGGATTATTTATAATCTATAATTTATTTTTTTCAACCTCATAGGGGTTATTTTCTTACTATTTTATGGTTTTATTATTACTTATGGTTTTCTTTTTTTTAACACATTTGACAGCCAATAAATAAATAATAAATAAACAAATAAACAAATAAACAAATAAATAAATAAATAAATGTAAATTAGAACCCTCCACTGTCAGTACAATAGCTGACATAGAAACATTTGAGTGTCTGCTGGTTCTTCATTGGTTTATAGAGGAAGAGGCTGATTACCTGTAATTTATGTTTAGACCATTATGCAAATTTATTTCCTAAGTAAGGCTGAAAGCCTCATATTTTTTGTTTGCTTTAACCACCAGTCTTGTCTGACTTGTGGGGACTTTTTAGGCAAGTGCTCTCCTGTCAGGCACAGCTTTTTACATTTGCTGGATGTTAATCTTTATCAGATTTGCATTTTCAAACCAGCATGTTCTTTGCTTGCCCCTTCTTCTTGTTCAACTAACCATTCCACTGACTTTTCCAATGAATTTGGATGCACCACATGGCCAAAGTAAATCAGACATAGTCTTGTGATTTTGGTTTCTAATGATATGTTTGGTTTTATATGATTAAGCACCTCTCTCTTGGTTGCTCTGGCTATCCATGGTATAGACAATAATTTATGCCAGCATTACAGTTCAAAGGTGTCAATTCTTCTTTGATCAGCCATTCTTAAAGACTTAAAATGGGTCTCTCACACCCATTCATCATTATAGGGAAAACTATTTCCCTAACTAGTCTGCTTTTTGTATTTATATCAATATTCTGTTTTTCCAGGTCTTATTCATGTTAACCATTACAGTGCAGTCTAGGTTATCCTGTGTTTGATTCCAGTAGAATCCTGAACAATTTTTCATCCAAGAAAGGTAGTCTTTGGAACTAATTCTATTTCATCATAATTGATTTTAAACATCATGTGTCCATCTGTAGCTGTTGTTTTTCTGATGTTAAGACTCAATCCTACTTTTTCATTTTCATCCTTGATTTTCCAGATCATTTTTCCTTATTTTCAGCTAATAGTGTTGTATCATCTGTGTACCTCAAATTATTTATGATTCTTCCCCCAATCTTCTCTCCAGCATCAGGCAGTTCAGATTTAATTTCCTAATCTATTTGATTCCTGAATCAATTCAGCATACAGATTGAACAAAATAGTGATAAAAATGGTGATAAAATTACATCCCTTACTGATTCTGAACCAATCTGTGATGCAATAAAGTGTTCCCACTGTTGCCTTCTGATCAGTATACACTGATCGGATAGTTCTGATCATGGGGGACACCAAGATCATACAAAGTCGCCCATGGCTTATTGTGTTCTACAGTCAAAAGCTTTTCTGTAATCAATAAAATGCATACATACATACATACATACATACATACATACATATCCTTTTAATATTCTCATGCCTTTTCCATAATCAATCTAATGTGATCTCGAATGACGCATCCCTTTCTAAAACAAATTTGTACATCAGATAACTCTTGATCAATGACATTCTGTAACCTCTGTTTAATGACCTTTTACAGAATCTTGCTTGCATGAAAAATCAATGCAATCGTGCGATAGTTGGAGCAGTCTCTGGCATTGCCTTTCTTTACTAGTGGGAATCCTCATATTAGCATGATAAAAAATATGCATTGGGGTGAAAATTTAAGAGCACCTACTGGAAAGCAAACTTCACTGGACTTAGAAATGAATTGTAAGTAGAGAAAGGTGATTGTATTTCTCTTTGTTGAGAGAGGGCTGTTCAATTTTGACATAGATGGCCTCTTTGACCCTTCTTTCAAACTAGCTCTATCCAAAATGTGGACTTTGCTGTCTTCAAAATAGTGGCCTGTGTCTTTTAAATGCAGGTGGATTGCTGAATCTAGTCCTGATGGGTTAGTTCTCCTATGTTGTGCCATGCGTTTATGAAGCGGTTGTTTTGTTTCCCTAATGTACAGATCTGCACATGGCTCACTGTATTGTACTGCCTATACCACGTTGCTCACCCAAAAATATATTTTTATTAAACTAAAAAACTAAAAAAAAAATACCAAGGAATATAGGTGATTTTAGGCATTTGTAAGTTGCTGATGTCAAGATTTCTTAATATCATTAATAAGAAAATAAACACTTTCAGTAAACATTTCCCCAGTTCAACTAGAACAAAGCATCTCTTTGTTGATCTTTTTAATTCATCTCAAAATCAGTGCCATTAATTTCCACTGCTTTGTATTGGATTCTCATCTAACACAAACTGCTTCAGATTCATAGATGCAACAAGCAAAAAGAATTTGCTGCCACTGAAAACTTGACCAATCATTTTTAGATTTTATTGTTAAGTCACAGTTCTTTCAGAAGAACATATACAATATGACAATCAAGGATTACTTGTATAGGTACCAACAATATCAGAAGTTGCATGGATAATATGTCATGCAACAAGCTGGAAAATTATCCTATCCAATTTATTCAATCCATAAATTGATTGAATAGGTATAATCTGATAACATTTCCTTCCTTCCCCACCAAAGTATTTAAGACCCCAAGTAGATATACTGCAACTAGGCTTCATTAAGCCTGCTGGCTATTATCACAAAGAATGTTTAGAACAGCGGTTCTCAACCTGGGAGTCGCGTCCGCTTTGGGGGTTGAACGGCCATTTCACAGGGGTCGCCAAAGCCCTCTCTCGCCCACCCCCCACGCCTTCACTCACCCTCACCCTCTTCCTCTGCTGGATCGCCCGGTCGCTGTTCGCTTACCCCACCCACTCCCAATCTATTGCTGCCTCCAGAGTCCCAGCTGATGGCTAGAGGGAAAAAAAACTTTAAATTCTTGCCGCGGGGCTTCAAAGAGCCGCCCTACTCTCAGCTCTTTTGCGGAGGGCTCTGTTGCTAGCTAGCTGCAAAGAGGTAAATTCCTGGAGCGGATTTTTTTCCCCCTAGCTATGCTGAAAAAGTGAAATTGAAAGTAAGCAGGGTCTTTGGTGAAACGTGATAAAATGAGGCAGAGAGATTTCTTTTTCCTCACCAAAAAAGGTACGTGCAAAACTGCAAACAATGGGAAATTTAGGGCAAGAGGAGGTTCAAGATTTTAAAACATAGAAGAAAAAAAGCTCTATTTAACTAGGGAATTGTAATAATTGAGATACTATTAATTGCATATTGTGTTGAAAGCAGAAATGGTTAAGTTGTGGTTTGGATGAATATATAGGGGAAATTATTTGGTTTATTATTATTGGTAAATATAATTAATTGATTTGTAAGAAATTGGATTGCATGAAAATAATTGGAATATTCATGTTCATATTGATTAATATACAAAAAAGGTAGTTATATAACTAATTAATTTATATTAAAATGTTGAATTTATATTAAACAACTGTATTACATAATTAACCAATGTGAGGATGGATATAAAAATAGATGACAATGGGAAGGGGTATAATATAGAATAGAAGGGAAAAATTGAATTTGATTAAAATTAGAGATGAGGATGAAGGGTAATATTGGTTTTTTTAAAAAATAGATGAGGAATAAATATGGTAAAAAGGAAATATAGAAACTGTAAATTTAATTGAAATGACTAAATACTGTGTTGGAAGAAATATCCTTCTGGGTTCTGCTCCAAGTGGGGAAAAAGACACTGGAAACATGGAGACTGCTTGGAAAGATGGTTTAATGGTGGACAGGATCACAAGGCTTGATGGGGCCCATTGTGTTAGTTTCTGTTGCTATTGTGTTGCAAATGTCCTTTGACAAAGGATTGACTTTCTGCCTCTGGCCCATTAACAAAGGGTGGGGGGCAGGAAGGTGGGAGCTGCTTTGTCTGTAAAATATGCTTCTCCATTTCTCATCCAGAGAAATATAATATTCTGCCTTTTTAATATTTCCCAAAATATTTCATTCTTCTAGGAAAGGGGTGGGTGCTAACCTCCTACAACTGTTTAAATTTGTGAACTGGCCAAATACTCTGTTCAAAGAAAATATGTTGTATGTTTGTATGTGTGTTTCTAATTATTGCTATTTATTCCTATTTGTTCTCTTTTATTCTTTAAAGTTTAACAATTCATTCTTTATCTTAATATCTTAATATTTGTTTGGGGTTGGTTTTCTTCCCTTTCATCTTTTTTATTGTACAGCAATCTTTCTCCTCAAACCTACCACTTCTGTCTTTTCTTTCTTTCTTACTTTCTCTTCCCCCCATCTTCTTCTTCTCCCTACTTCCTCTTTCTTTCTCCTTCTCCTCCTCTCTTCCTCCCTCTCTTACCTTCACTCCTACTCTAATTTCCATTCCCTTCCTTCATCCCTCTCTATTGCTGTATCCTTTTATGCATATGGACTACTCAGAGGGCTGAAAAAGTTATTTTTGACTGGTCCTTGCACTTTTGACCAGTCCTCGAACTTACGACTGTCCTCACAATTTACGTTTTTGCCCTCTCTTGTCACCATGGTGAAGAGAAGCAGTTGTGAAATGAGTGACACGGTTGTTAAGAATGGTATAATGGGCATAAATGATGACCATGATATGGGCATAAATGATGATAACTGCGAAGACCGGTCAAAAGTGCAAGGACCTGTCAGAAATGACTTTTTCCAACCCTCTGAGTAGTCCCTATACACATAGCCATGGCCACCCGGTCACATGACCAGCTAGCCATGCCCACTCAGTCACATGACCTCCAAGCCACGCCCACAAAATAAGCCACGCCCACAGAGCCGGTAGTAAAAAAATTTAGAACCCACCCCTGGTTGGGGGTCACCACAACATGAGGAAGTGTATTAAAGGGTCGTGTCATTAGGAAGGTTGAAAACCACTGGTTTAGAAGGACATTTGCATTTCCTCCCCAGGAAGTGTAATGAATGATTTGGCTGGCAAATCAGTCAGTCAAATAGTGATGCATGAAAATGGTAGGCTTACTTAATGGATCTCTCTCTTTAGAATACCTGCACTTAGCCTCCTATCAGACAAAAACCAAACCCATACATTTCATAAGAAATGGCATGCTTCACTTATGCCTTGCTGTTAAATGTAGGAATTCTTAAGTAGCATTTGTCATCGAAAGTTGTTCTCAGAAACAATTTTAGGAAATTAAATGGACTATTTACTGCACTACACTTTTCTTTTAAAAAGTGTATTGAAGCTCTGCAGATTTCTATTTCAGGAGTGCCTACCATTCAATCACAGTCATGTCTTTAAATATATATTTAGTGCAAATTTAACACCTGTGGCTACAACTTGTGGTTCTATCAATAACTAGATGTAATAACTGGATAGAATTATGGAATGTACTCATAGCCCTTTTAATCCTGATAATGAACAGATGTGGTGTTTCTAGACATACTAAATTTAATTAAGTGTATCCGCCCATGTGGTGTCAATGAAATAAAAACAATCACCCATGTATTACTATATTGTAAATTTTGCAGGGCCATTCAGGACAATTTTTTTTATCTCTGTTAAGGAAACAAATGGGAAGATCAGACAAGTATCTCTGAAATTTCTTTTAGAAAACCTGAAGCCATCCCACACTCTCTCATTGCTAGGTTTTGTGTTGTCACAATAAAAATAAGGTACAGGAAAAATTATATTGACCTTCTCTTCCAGTTTTCTCAAGATACAGTTTTATAATTATAGTTAAAATACTATATTTTTGGATTTTAGATTCTGTATTTGTTTTAATTTCATTATGGTTGGGTTTTACAGATTAAGACTAAAATACATTCAGTGTTAATACGGTAGTACACAAACTACTCTGATCTTAGAGATACAATTTTTGTGTCATACATAATATATTAATTTTACTACTTCCTTCTCCTAGTGGGAACATTTTTGGACCATTGTTGTAGCATTGTACTTTCTATTTGTCTGTCTTCCAGTTTATTTTGTATTATTATTGACCAAATGAAGATTATTTTGTCTAATCTAATTCTCTTTCATTTTTCCATTAATCTCTGTATTTGTAAAATCAAAATGCAATTGCATCTCATGTATGGAACATTTAAAATCTCTAAACTCTTTGCCACTTAAAAAAAAGTCTTAATCATTTATGATATTATGTAAAATCAGAACTATGTTAAACAGAAATAATGGCAATATCAGTTCCAATTAGTTTTATTATTTCTAAGAACAGAGGCATATATAGAAATTAGTGCATTAGTTATTTAAAGAAATAAGTGTGGTTCTATTTTAAAAGCTACAACCCTGCCATGTAACTCCTTGGGGAATTTTATTTTTGCAAAGTGGCTTCCAGCAAGCACAAGAGATACCATTCATATGGTACTTGTTTCTCTACATCATTATATATCTAATTTAGATTGAGAGATGTTTCTTCTTTGTCTATAATGCATGTAAGTGAATTGCTTTGTTTTTTAATAGGCAGTTAATATAAGGTGATATTAGTAATAAAACATGAAACTATTCCTATTTGCATTATTTGTCTTTTGTAGAATGCTATAGTATCATTTGTGTTGAACTTTGCATCTATGTTGGACTATTTATGGTGGCTCAGTGGCTAAGATGCTGAGCTTGTCAATCAAAAGGTCGGCAGTTCAGCGGTTCGAATCCCTAGTGCCGCGTAACGGGGTGAGCTCCCATTACTTGTCCCAGCTTCTGCCAACCTAGCAGTTTGAAAGCATGTAAAAAATGCAAGTAGAAAAATAGGGACCACCTTTGGGAAGGTGGGAAGGTAACAGCGTTCCGTGAGCCTTTGGCATTTAGTCATGCCGGCCACATGACCATGGAGACATCTTTGGACAGCGCTAACTCTTCGGCTTTGAAACAGAGATGAGCACCATCCCCTAGAGTTGGGAACGACTAGCACATTTGTGCGAGGGAAACCTTTACCTTTATCCTTCACCGTAGACTGAACTTGCTCTATTTTTTATTTGTCTTATGATTCACCACATATAGAAGCAAGATTTGGTTTTCGTTCAAAAGAGTCAGTTGCCTTGCAAAACTGTTGCTGTCTCCTAACAAAACCACTACTTGTCTTGATAATAACTCTGCTGAAGTTTAGGAATCAGAATAATAATAAAATTGAAAAAACAGGCATATTAGAAGGGGTATGAGATTATTAAGGAATTATTTTTCAGAAAAACAAAAAAATGAACATATCTCTGCTCTGAAATAGTGCTACTATTATGTTTATGAAAAGTACTTAATTACCTGATACTATGCTTACTACCATGACAATTAATGAATGGGAATATTTATTAATTCAAAATGATTCATTGGAACAAAATATATGAAAATTATATTTACCATTAACTATTATTGTCAATAATTTCTATGCAGTGGTAACATTTTACAGTTGTATGCTGCAGATATACTTATGCATTATTATTGTTTCAGCTTATATTAAAATCATTTTTTTATTTATTCATTATCTAATCTTGTGATTGCCTTTCCCAACCACATCTCTTTCATTATAAATTAAATCAATTTTCTTGTTTAATAATTGGAATAAAGTTCCAGAGAGTCAGACAGTGTGTTTGTATAATATGTAAATAATAGAAAACTTTGACTCTCAAACTGTAATCCACAGTCCATTAATGGCTTCCCATGCCTGAAGCATTTTTGAAAATAGAGGAAAACGCTGAAGGCAACTTTGAGAGAAACAGCCTGAAAATAATGAAATAAAACCAACCAATTGTACAATGTAATATTATTTTTATATTAAAAGAGAAAGAAAAGTGGTTCTGTTAGAGTGATTGATGAAAGCCTGAATGCAACTGTAGTTACTCTTCCTTTTATTCTTCATTTTCAGTATGATTGTCTAGACTACAACTAAAATATATATTTTTGTGCAAAAATCCATGTGACTAACATACATACACTCACACACACACATATTATAGGTTAAATCTCTGACAACATCATACTGGGCTGAATGGATAAAAAGACCAAAGATCTGACTCAATAGAAAACAACTTCTTGGGTTCTTCAACAATAAAGGTAACAGTTTCCCCTGTCCAGTCATCTCCAACTCTAGGGGGCAGTGCTCTTCTCTGTTTCTTAGCTGTGGGACCCAGCATTGTCCAAAAGGTCATGTGACCAGCATGACTATACGCCAAGGTGCATGGAATCCTGTTACCTTCCCACCGAAGTGGCACCTATTTATCTACTCACATCTTCATGCTTTCGAACTGCTAGGTGGGCAGGAGTGGACAACGGTACTTTAATTCACAATCATTTCCATTTTACAAACACAAACATTAGTCAGGCAAGTAATGCTTTCTAATGAATACTATGAATACTCATTTATTATAGGAAAGAGCTGCTGATGAAATTGCTTCAGCACAGTGAGGATTCTATGTGGCTGGCTTCATGGTATAGCGGTTAAGACATCAAGCTAGAAACCAGGAGGTGTCTTCCTCCTATCCCACCATGAGCATGAAAGCCAGCTGGGTGACTTTGGACCAGTCACCCTCTGTGAAGCCCAACCCACTTCACATGGTTTTTGTTGTGGGGAAAATAGGAGGAGGAAAGAATATTATGTATGTTCACCACATTGAATTATTTCTAAAAATAATAAAAGCTGGCATGAAAATAACTGAGTTTATTTTTCTCTATAGTTTACATAAATTTAAGATGCTAACTGGAGCCCACACATCTATAGATTCACAGAGCCATTTAGTCCACAATAAAGGATCACGTGTATTTGATCCAAGAATATATGCTAACCCGACTTTAAACAGTGCTACTGAAAATTTGTTGGACATAGTGTTAGTTAATACTGTGTTACAGAATGCTTGTCTTAAAACTGTTGATGGTGAACACAACATATCTGGTATTTAGAATAGACAGTGTATTCAGTTATGCCAATAATAGTGTTATCTCCCTCCGTGGGGAGAAAAAAAGCATGTAGTGAAGCCAAATAGAAATCATTTCTGCTGATTTTGATCTCTATGCCAACAGGAAAACTGCTAGGCAATACACAAATCTTTCTATTCTTATCTTTGGTACTGATTAATCTTTTATTTCCACTTCCTATTACTAAAAGTGTATGAGGTAAGAAACTGTGACAGCCTCTATGACCAAACAAAGGTGATACCATATTAAGAAATACATCAATAAATAATTGTTGGGTGTATATCTATATGAAAAATTCAGTGCACAGAATTTAATCTCAATGTCAATTATATAGAGGTAGGATAAATGATTTATCCTAACAGCAACACGTGGCTGCAGTTTCGATCAGAATAATAGGGCACCATGTTTAATATTTTCATACCAAACAGGTTTTCTCACAAACTAAATGTTGAATGAGGATATAATAGAATCCCTAATATGAATATCTGCATACTTATCAATAGGTTTCTATACGGAAACATGTTGGAAAACTAAGCAATTGTAAAAATTTATAGAGAAGGTGTTTTCTGTATTTGATTTACAATACTAAATTTTCTCAGAGGTTAGGCACAGAAAATAGTAAAAATAAAAATTGTTCTAAAGAGCAGAAATCCAATACTGCTTCTGATTTAATATCTTATATAATCATAAATCCATAGAGGTGAAGAATACTTGATTTATTGCAAAAATCACTTCCATAGCAACATGTAAAATTTAGAAATAAATTTAGGAGAGGAAATGATTAATGCAAAAGTTAATTGGTTATATATTATTTACTATATGCATGCTATAAATTTATATTAGATAATTCCCCTCAATGAAATGTAGTACTGAACAATAATTATGAAAGTATTAGGGGAAATAATAATAGATATCATATTAATACTTCTTAATGTAGACATTGTAGGAAGTAATCTGTTACTCTGGTAGCCAAAAATCAGACAACCTAATTCAACCAATTCATTTTATTAAAAGCATTAGCTCAAAGTAACGGGTAAAAAAGGTTGCTCTCAGATTCCTTCTAAAATAAAACCTGAAAAATGCATTTTGGACATACAGATATATGAATATAATTGAAGCTCTTCAATGCGAAATCCAATTCTCAGAAGTAAGAAAAAATAACAGTGATGCTAACATAGGAACCAAATTTTGCCACAAACTCAGATGTCTACTTTTCTCCACATCTTATACCATCACAAACAGCACCACCACAAACCCCAAGTATACAAAGACAGATTAAAGACAGCCTCATATAGTCTTTCAGCCTGCTAAGATATTGTCTGGCAGAGTTCAAATGGTTATTTTGGAAAAAAAACCCAAGACTTTAACAGCCCTGAGTAAGAGAATGCAGAACATCAAAAGGCTTCAGGCAATTTGAGAATGATTTAATGGATTACAATTGTTAATGACATTTGTAATCTGTCTCCATGTAACCTGGATCTACATACCCAACTTCTCTTCTCTTCTCCCACTCCCATTTCATTCAATTTAACTGCTGTATCAGTCTAGCCACTATATGTATGAAGTGAGCTTCAGCTCAAAAAAAATGTGTTCCTTTTAGTAAACATTGTTAGTTGGAAAAGCGGCTACTAAACTCTACATTTCCCCCCACAGATAACACAGTTCTCCTTCAGTCAGAGAAAGGAAAGTGATTGGGATTTGCTTTTCCAACAAAAGGTAGGTGGGGAAAATCAACCAATCAGCAGTTATAGTAAACCTGGTCCATACAATCCACAAGGCCATTAGCATGGTTAAAGTGATAGAGAGTCTGAATCCAGAAAGGGATTTAGCTTACTCTGGGATTCAAGCAGGTTTAGGCTCTAGTGTAGAAAATCCTAGTGACAGATGCAAACTAATAGGGATCTATAGTGAATCAACTACTCTCAATATTCACTCTGCCACTTCAAGACTGACTCCTGATTCTTAGACAAGGAATCAACATCATTATCTAAGTGCAATGCTAGGAATTGTTCAGCCTTTCCCAACAGTTCTCAACTCTACCCTTGCTGAGGAAAAAAAGATCTTTCTCGTGGAATGAAAGAGAAGGAGACAACCGGAAGATTTAAAAAGAAGATCACTTGGAGAGTAACCAAGAAGAAGGAAGAGAGATAGAATGTAAAGATGAAGGATATAAGCAAGGTGGAATTGAATTATCCACACTGCTTAGGTGTGCTAGATTCTGGCAAAAGCAGAATCAGTCCCCAGGTGGACGGAACTATGGTGGGAACATAGCTGAAATTTTTTGAGGTTAGGGTGAAGGAAGGTCCAACTCAAAGTGAAGAAAATCTTCAAGGACCAAAGAATTGGGCTAACTTTATGCAAGAAGGAGACATAGATCCTAGGTGAAGGGATTGAACTCTCTGGGGTCTCTGGTAAGAATCAAGCTAAGCCTCTCTGGACTAACAGGGTTAAAAGGTGTCAAATAAGAAGTACTAAATCTCCAGAAAGTCAACCAGATTAAGAGAAAATAGTCCTAAAGCATTGATGGAATATTGTAATCTATGAGAGTTAATCTTAATGTCAACTCATGAAGCTTCCCTGACCTGCTCCCAAGTTGCCATAGGCAGGGGAATGGGAAATCACGCCTCGCAGCTGCACCAAGGAATTTACTCCTCAGTCATAACAAGATGCATTCTGGCTGAGCAAGTCAAGGCCATCTCCGTGGATACCAGCAATGCCTGGAAGGGAGTTCTGACCAGTCCCCACCTTATATATATATTTTTTATTTTGGGTTTTTATCTTTGTAAACCACTTGGAGTCACTGAGAATGAGTTGGGTAGCCATATAAATGTTCTTAAATATCTAAATATAACAAAATAAATAATAAGAATTATTGCTGTTTACTCTGCAATCAGAAGATTCATGTTTTTAATGAGCCTTAAGAGCAGAAAATTGCATGAAATTTTATATCATTTTATCACTTTAAATGCAATGGAAATATGTATAAATTATAGCATAAGTGCTCATTCTTTTACAGTTGTAATAACTGTATATTTTAGTTTAGTCGGTAAACTGAGTGGTCAATTGAACAATATGATGCGTCATCAAAAACTATTTAAGAGAAATAAAGGATTATGCTCCAAGGAGAGCTAAGGAAATTTTACATGTTTCTGACTTAATGTAAGACATTAAAATTAAATTAAAAAATATACTACCAATCTAAGAAGTAAAACTTTGTAATTTAGTAAAATATCTGCAGTGCTATTATACCAAGCAATGAAATGCAATTAAATATAAAATTCTGTTTTAATGGAAATACAGGTATTCCTCAACCTATGACCATAATTGAACCCAAAAGTTATGATGCTAAGTGAGAAATTTGTTAAGTAAGTTTTGTCCCATTTTAAGACTTTTCTCGCCACATTTGTTAAGTGAATCACTACAGTTCCTAAATTAATTACACATTTGTTAAATTAATCTGGTTCTCCCATTGATTTTGCTTGTCAGAAGATTGCAGAAGGAGATCGTATGATTGTGGGACATTGCAACTGTCATAAATGTGAGTCAGTTGTCAAGCATCTGAATGGAAATTATATGACCATGGAGATGCTACAATGGTCATAAGTGTGAAAAACGCCCATAAGTCATTTTTTCAGTGCCTCAGGCAACTGATGGATCCAGTAAAGTTCTAGAAGGTTCCAGAAGCAAATTGCAGTTATTCTTGAAGCTCTCTTGCATGTTCTGGCTGAAGCCTTAATCATTGTCTAGAATGAGTGCAACAAGGGCTTTAGATAAAATTGTGCCTCTGTGGAATCTATGATTGGGAATCCTATAGAGCTCACAGGTTTTCTGAAATGCTCTGGGAGATGGAATGTCACAAGAAATGCCTATAGGAATTTTGAAGAAGCCTTTATTGGAACTTGCCTGTTGGAAAAAAAAAGTGGCAAAGCAAGCATACTTCTATGCTAGACAGCTCCCTACTAGCCCTGTTATGGATGACCATATCCCTTCTTTGTATGTAGAGGTTGGGAGAGCCCATGCAGGTTCATTGTGAAGATGCATCTGTTGGACAAAGACTCTGCTCAGAGTTGACTTTAGTAGAACAGGTCCTATGGAAATGACAAAGGCACAATCTTGTCCAGATATTTGTACTGAATTTCACTCAGTTAGCCTTCAGGAAGTAGACAAGTTCTTTGGAAATGAAAGCTCTGGTTCCTGTTTTAAACTTATGTTCCACCTACTTGCTCAATGCCTTCTGTGAGGTGTCATGTAGTTGGGTCTAAGCGGTGCTGAATGCTCCTTTAAATAACGTGGCAGCCTGCCTTCTTTTCAATAAACTATCTTTGGATCAAAGAGTACTACACAGTTTTCATCCAGTCTTCAAACCTCCCTTTTTAGGAAAAGCTGTTAAGAAAGTGGCAGATGCATAGTCTCAGGGGGTCTTGAAAAACTAGATTTCTCTTTCCAGTCAAATTCCGGACCAGTTACCACCCACCGTTATGAAAGTAAGATGGGCATATCTTTTCTAAATAAATACATTTTTCTAATATTTTATTCCATCAATTATTTAACAATTGGGAATTTTTTGAAAACTGATATTTATAAAAGTTCAAATAAAAAACAGTTAAACAAATATAACGAAGAGAACTGTAATCACAAAAAGGTATAGGATTAAAAATATATATTTTCCCTTTTTTCATTATTTACATATTGACACATCAGTCAGAGCCTTATGTTGTGAAATGAATTAAATGCATAATATAGGCCTATCATCAAAAACTACTTTTCCCCTAATTTCCTAAGACTGGAATGCAGGAATCCTGTACCTGTGGACTACTTCTGGAATTTAGCCCAGAATTATGGTTGTAAGGCATTGTGGTCATTATGCAGGTCACTAATGACTGCGCCTAAGTTTATAAACTTTTTCTGCAGAGGTCATTAAGCAAGTACCATGGTTGTTAAGCAAATACCACAGTCATTTACTTCTGGAAGTAAACATTGGAAACTGGCAAATACAGCCAAAAATTGTGGTCATCTGACTGCAGGCATTGCCAACAGCCATAAATGGAAGCTGGTTGTCAAGTACCCAAGATGCAATTAGGTGACTATGTGGAGGGTTGTTTTCCACAGTGGGTGTTTTTTTCTGGAAATAAAATGTAAACACTGGAAACTGACATTACCCAACATTATGGTCACATGACCATGGGATTCTGCAAACAGTCATAAATGCAAACACCAAACACCAAAAATGTGATCATGCAAGCAGTACGTCCATCAGAATTTCAAAACAAGTCATAAGTAGCTGTGGAAATATCAATTGTAACTTCAAACAGCTGCTAATGGTTGTTAAGTGAGAACTACCTGCAACTTCCCTACCAATGGAAAGAGAGATAGATTCATCCTTTTCCTCCTTCACAACTACTGCTTCATGCTGAACTATGCCCATGCCCTATGTGTCACCAATGTACTCTAATGAAAACTGATGCCTGTCAAGTTTCGAGGTCATCTCAAATAAATTGCATTTCAAACAAAGTCTTTGATGAAAAACTTCCATATATTAAGCATGACATTCTAACTCCGATTCCATCGTAGCCAACACTGACTTCCTGACCCAAAACCCTCCTTTTCCTTTCCCCGCTCCTCTGCACTCATTGGCCATCTTCCAAGTCACTCTACCCCTAATCTACTGCTCCATCTCAAAGGAATTTCCCCCCTCCCATCCATCTCCTAGGGGATATTATCTCCAGGGGAAATAAGTAGGTGAAAAGTCAAACGTCCCTTTCCAGACACCTCCGCTTCTCCTTCTTATGTCAGCATTAGAGTAAATGCAGCTTGAAGTGCTGACAATGCCACTATAATGGAATCAAAAGGAACAATATTATGGTATATGTCAATAAAGAGATAATTATGAATGAACCTGCTTGAAGTTGTTCTGTTACCTTTCAGGAGCCACAGGAGGGAAAAAAAGAAATATATAGAATGTTTTAAAAATGATTTAATTTCCACAGCCACTAGTATCTAGTTCATTCGAGATTTGGAAGAGTAAAAGAACTTTATATCAATTTTCATTAATAAAAATTGGTTATTTTTATAAAGTTCTGAAAGAAAAATCTGAATGTCTAGGTAGATAAGATAAGAAGCTATGGTTAGTTAGGCTGGAGTGACACAAGTAATTTAGCATACTAGATACTGTTACCCAGATACTGGCAAAATATTGTCAAAAACCAGAACCTTCAGAAGGTATCTATTCCACAAGCCAAAATTTAAATTACACTGTCAGAAAGGATTAATGAAAAACCTCTCACTATTCTATTATAGGGACATCTCTATATCATCTATCAGAGTTTTTCTGAAAGCTCAGAATATTGTCAGAACCTAAGAGGCTTTAACCAATACAACAAATGCTTCAGCAGAATACTTGTTTGGTTAAATCATTCCAATATCCATACCCTGATTTAATAATGTCAGCTTATAAACTGCATAAATAATGGCTACTTTTTCTTAAATGAATAAATAATACTTAATCACAAGTAATAGTTGTCTACTATACCTAGCTTTGAAGGAATAATAAATGAATATTAAATGATAGATTTTAAAATGTGTTTAGAGGCTGTCTTAGAGTAAATGAACCACACAGCCTATCTCCATTACCAATGATTTTTTTTAAAAAAATAAATAAATAAGGTGAGCTACTCAGAATGTTGAAAGCATGTTGTATATCTATTTTTTGCATATGTCTAATCATAAAATAACCATTTATTAAGAAGCTTCATTCTTTACCCTACCTCTTACCATACATGCTTCCTAAGTAATCCGACTGCATTTTATTGCATGCAATTAATTATTATGTGTTGCCTGAACCTGGAAGGAAAGCGAACGATAACCAGCAGCAAGGTGGATAGACCAATAGTGGGTTTCACTTACCGTTGCTTACCGGTTCGGAATTTTGAGAGAGTGCGCGTGCACACTTCTGTGGATGCACAGAACCTTCTGTGCATGCGCAGAGCATCCATGATGATGTCCGGTGGGCGGAGCCTCCTGCTGCTGCTACTACCGGTTCACCTGAACCGGGGCAAACTGGTAGAAAACCATCACTGGGATAGACTCAGTTACAATGGTGGTAAATATACCACTAGAAGACCTGAAATACCGGGTTAGGGACAGATTTTCATGGAGAAAATCTATCCATATTGTTGACAACTTTACCATCAATCAAACAAACAATTAATCAATTCTCTTAATATATCCAACTCTTCCTTCATGTAACATAGTAAGGAAAAACATTTTCTAATGCACAGCCATTTCTCTTCTTTCAGCAAACGTTTATTGTTTGAACCAAAAGCAAACAGAAAATATAAAAATCAGATAGTCAAGGAGATTATTTTATATTCAGTCTGTGCATTAAGCTGTGACTGCACATATGAAATTTTACATAAATTATCAGATGTAAAAGATTCAATTAAATTTTCCTGCTTAGTATAGATTAAAATGGATTAAAACTCCTTTAAAATTCTTAGTTTGGAAGGATTCCCCCCCTCCATCCTAAAAGCCAAACAGGTTTTAAAAGAACACATTCTTCTTGTTCTTTGGACGTTGAACAGATTTTCCCACATATCTGCTGAGCTGAGTCTGCCCACTGATTTCTTTTATTTTCCTTATTTTTAATTGTATTTTTTAAAAGTATGAAGCAGTATTGGGAATGGACATTTTAAGAATAGTGCTGTCCTATCCCTTGCCATTATATTTATGAATGAGTTTCTGCATATATTTGTTTTTTTCAATTATTAATTTTTAAAAGAAAAATGCATGCTCACTCGAGATACAGTACTTTAAAGGTTGCAGTTGTGGTTTAAAAGAATAATGAAAACTTTCAAAATCATTTATATTATCAGTACCTCATTCTAAAAGGCCCAGCTAATTACATTAATATTTTCTTTTTAATCTGTATGTGATTACTATGAATTCTCTTTTATGGCACAGTATTGATTTCACCAATGAAATTAAGTCACCATCATCAAAAGTAAATTACTTACATGTGTTATAACAGTTCTTCAAATTTTTTATAGCAAAGAAAAGTAACCAGCCTAAGGAGATGAAAGGAATAATTCCTTTTTCCCAATTCTAGTATTTCAGCAGCTGCTTTATTACTTTTCCACACTTAAATTCCAAATCTACTGAACATTCGTTTTCTTCATAAATGCTATAACTCAATTACATGGCCCCACTGAGCAAGAGGTCAGTTGTTAATGTTACTATATATTTTCAGTGTTTTTATTATTTCTTAGTATTCAGAGAGATAATGGATGGCATTTCAGAGGTGAAATCACTGAAAAAAGTAAAATGAAGGTATGAAATTAGAGTGCTATTTTATTTCCATTTCCAATACATATTGTCTGCAGTAAGATTAATACAGTAAAGGACTAGAATTAATAAATTAGGAGAAACAATATTGTTCCCCTGCAGCTGCATGGTTGCAGAGTCCACTTTTTATGTACTGTACTTACCTAAAATCAATTTATGATGCCATAAGCAGGGTTTATTTTTTCTAAATCAGCCAGCTTGTTGAAGAGCCTGATATTAATTTGGACTTAGAAGGAACACATGGCCAAGGATACCTAGTTGGCTACCATGTCTAGGACCCTTCTCTGCTCCTACCTTAACACTTTAACCGCTGCTGTAAAGTATATGAACGCTATGAATACCACAAATGATGTTTTCCCCCCATTTCAGTCTATTGCACAAATTTAATTTAAATAGTTGATTTCACTCTCTCACTTTCCAGCCATATGTGCATACATGCATATATAAATGCACCCTGAGAGACATACCTAGCAAAATCTCCATTCCCACCCCATTTCCTCTCATGCAAGATTTTCGTTGATCTTTCGTTTCTTCTAGTGGAAACCTGGGAATATGCACACGGGGTTCATAGGAAAGAAGTGGAAAATTAAATTTATTTGATTATCAAAACACCCCTATCATCCTACTAATAACCGTGAAGTAAGTACATTTCTTCATTTCATGATCAGTAGAAATAATTTGAAAGCCAGCAGCGGAAAGGAGAATAGCAATCTTCCCTTATTCTCTTTTTTTCCCACCTCGGTACATGATATAAGAAGTATAAACCCGTCGCTTACAGAAAGCAATGAAGAGGTGAATCGGGGCAGAGGGAGAAAAAAAGGACAATTCAGGGCTGCAAGAGTTTTCCTCAATACTGCATTTGCTTCTTACCTCTTGATCGGATTGTACAAGAATATCAATCAACAGATAATCGTTAACAATAAAAAATAAAATAAAGAAGGAAGAATCAAAATCAAATAATGCTCCTTCTCAGTGGTGAAATCCAAATGTTTTTACTACCAGTTCTGTGGGCTTGGCTTGGTGGGCGTGGTTTAGTGGGCATGGCAGGAGAAGGATATTGCAAAATCTCCATTCCCACCCCACTCCAGGGGAAGGATACTGCAAAATCTCCATTCCCACCCCACTCTGGGACCAGCCAGTTGTGGTATTTGCCAGTTCTCCGAACTGCTCAAAATTTCCGCTACTGGTTCTCCAAAACTGTCAGAACCTGCTAGATTTCACCCCTGCTCCTTCTGGTATTACTCCTCTCTACAGATTGATAAGAGAGGAAAATTGTGGGAAATACAATAGGAGAAAAAGATTGAAAAAGGTGGAAGCAATGGAAACATGTGGGGGAGCCCACAAAATGGGGAGAAGGGGATAAAAAGCCGATGGGGTGGGATGAAAAAGAAAAAGGCAACAGGCTCAGAAGAGCCATGTAAGGAATAAAAAGGACTTGTGACCAGAGTAGAAAGTTGTGATGATAATGAGGAAGGAAAGTCAGAGGAGGCAACCAAGAGAGAAAGTTAGCAGATTGACAGTGTGCATGCTGTCAATATCCTAGAAAGAATCCAGAGAAAAGCAATAAAGGTGATAAAGGGGTCTGGAGGCTAATTATTTTATTTAGGGGCATCCTTAGAAAGCTCTGCTCAAAGATAAGCATTTTGTTTTGTCATGTTTGTACTGTTGGATAAACCTTTTATCAACTATATCTTATGAGAGTTGTAATGATGAAAATAGAGGGCACAAAGTATGCTTGGCTTATTTCTATGTACTTGGTCTTAAAGGAACATTCCTGAAACATAAAGGGTAAAAAAACAAGAAAGAATTGGATGTATTCAAAACCATGCTACCTTTTACAGTGTATTTTCAGCTAATTAAAACAAACAAAAATTTATTTACTGCATATAAAGGCAATTTGTGCTTATTCACATTGTTCTGTTTCTTTTCTCTTCCACAATATTTTACTACTTTTATATACCATTAGTAAAACTGAGGTAGCTAACTTAAATATTCACAAAAGAATGGGAATCAAAACCCAAATTCTCTCTACAGATCTTAGAGGGGAAATTGTGGGAAATACAATTTTGGGGAAAACTTGAGAAAGGCTGGAAGCAATGGAAACATGGGGGAAGCCAGCAAAATGTGGGGTGGAGATAAAAAGCAACTAAATATTTTAAGATTGAATATTCAAAAAAGAAAGAAAAAGGATTGATGATACTACTACTACTACAAAAAAAAAAAAAAGTCCTGGTATGGGTCAGGATTAATTAGCCACAATCTAGTTACTATTGTTTCTAGCTCACTGAAGCACAGCTGATCAGCAACAGTTTTCAAGAGAGTACATGTCCATGGGTTACTATAATCCTTCTGCTGCTGCTTTAGTGAATGCCAGAAACAGCATCTGGCTGTGAATTCATGTTTGTAGAAACCCCATTTCGCAGTGACGAACTGCCCATAACGGAAATGAAAGCTTACAATACTAGGTCTGCAAAACAAAAACAAAACAACTGTTTGCTATGGAAGAGGTCAGTCTAATGAATTATTGATTTAATCAGTATGCCAATTAGGACAATAATCAGAAGCAAATTCGTAATGTATTAGGTATGTTCCAGTTTCATAGTTTTAGAATGTGGCCTTGAAGAGTATTGTTTTTGTAAGTTGATGGGTACAGAACGTAGTTATGAATAATCTTTTGGATGAGAAACAACTCAAAAACTATTGGTTTAGTTAGCAATGAGACACTAGGTACAATTATTTTTTAATTGTTTTTTCTCCAAGTTAAGGAGATCCTGCCACTCTGCAGAATCTGTCTACTTTATTCTTAAATATTAGTGTGGTTTATAATATGCAGTAAAACTAGTGTAATGAGTTTAATAATCACGATGATTACATCTGCTTTTAATAAACACTTTTAAAATTAAATACTTTCAATAATTGTAGCTGAATATAAATTAATCCCAATGAATCATTTAATCTAAGCAACAGTTATTCAATTTTCATATTTCAGTAGCTTTTAATTTTAACTTGACAAATGAAGTTAAATTATAATACAATTAATACCAGTAAATATATTTAACCTGACAAATGAAAATAAAATTCATATGACATCCTATAATACCGCTAGTTGAATACATTTCAATGTAATGTCATTTTAAACAGTCAAATTTTCTTCTAATTGCTTTGTATATTTCAAAATGTCTGTTTTAATAACATAAATACAAGAAATATTAAGTTACTTTCTCATATTCCTCAAAAACAAGTGATATCACTCTTAAGAGATTGACTGGGATCTCAAATTTATCTCAGGCTTATCAATTGACCAGCAACATGTGTAGTTCAAGTTCTATCCAACCCAGGCAGGGAAATAATTGGTTGAGAATAAGCATCATAAATAATGGTACTCTCAGTTAAATTTTCTTCTCAAGATTTCACAAATTTCAAATAACACTGTCAACAATATTGCCCTTTCAAATCTTCCAATGGCTGATCTGAGTTTGAAATATTTAAGATTTTTGTTGCCATCACTAGAAAGCTGATGTTCCTTGGTGTTCTATAATCACCTAATGGTTGGGGAGATGTTCGTTCTTCAGCAAATTAAGAGCTCTACTATCTCTTTAAATATAAGTTAAAGCTGGTCTCCAGAATTCTGAATTAAAACTTCATTTACTTATACTTTTACTTATAAACACACTTAGATATACATACATCGAGAGAGAGAGAGAGAGAGAGAGAGAGAGAGAGAGATCAGTCTATGTATCAGCTGTGAAATTCTGCCATTCCCACCAACTTTTACAAATTCTCACTTAATTTTGCCACTTCCAGTCTGGTACAATTCATGCCTCCTGTATTTTTTCATTTGAATGCCTCACCTTATCCAGTTCGCATAGGAAGTATCTTTCATTTTTAAAACTATTTTGAGAATTGTCTCTAGTATTTGAGAACCACTTCTTGTTGACTCTTCACAGAGGTCTCCATTTTGATATTTTTCCACTTGCTGCCTAAATTGAATCTTCCTCAGTAAGTTATTCCGCCTCTGTAGCCTGTTTAGTGAATATTATAAATAAATGAACCCAACAGCTTCAATCAATACATAATAGCTACATGATAAAACTGGTAGCAATGTGGAGTTGAACTCTGCTCCTAATAACTGCATGGAAAAATACCTGCATCAAAAGCAAAGTCTACTTATAGTGAAATCAAGGTTCAGATTTTTGTCCCTCTTTTTTGTTCCTATCTGATCAATGAGCTGACAGTCACCCTCTTTTGGTCAGAAGGCATTAGTTCCATCTATTTCATCTTCTGGTAATGTCTCACAGGCTGTTTGCTGGTAAACCATGTAAGAACTTTTGCATTCAGACTTATTTTGGTCCTGGTCTGTTGGTTGTTTTTTCTTGCAGCTCACAGCACTTTTATTAACTATCTTCACAACCATAAATTCAAAGACATCTTTTTTTCCCTTCTCTCACTTTCTCAGTGTTCAGCTTTCATAGACTTATATTACCACTGGAAAGCCTACAGCTGTACTATTCTGATATCTGTTGTCATTGAAATGTCCTTATCTTTCATGATCTTCTTTAAGTTTGTTACTGCCTTCATCCCTAGGATTAATCTATGTTTATTTCTCCAGCCACACTGTCCATCTTTATTTAAACTCTCTATATCTCTTCATCATCTTCACTTTGCCATCAATACTAAATTCATTAAACTTGTCAGTTGTCAGAGTAGCACTAAAATTATGTTCCAAAATTCTAATACAAAACACTGGGCACAAAACTGTGCAATGCCAGGTCCTGTACATAGCTATGGAATCATATTACTTAATGTAAAAAAAATAAAATAAACAAGAGATTACAATTTATAAATGTTTTGAAAAGTAACAAGCATCAATAGCTGAAATGAAGAATTCTAAAGCAGTTTTTTTTAAAGGAATAAGTAAATTGGAATGAGAATAATGGATGGAATGCACATATTAATATAACCACATGGGATCATGTCTATAGAAATTCATTTTAAGACATTATGAGACATGCTTCTTTGCAAGTTCCATATTCCAAAAGCTTTCTTTTCCATACTTTGCTGTACCAAATACTGTGCTTTTGTCCTATCTACGGACACCACAACAAGGACATTTTTAAAATAAACTGTTATATATGAACCTGAGGAGTATGAACAAAATAGCCACTGAAAAAAATCACATCCAGGAATTGATTTGTAATTTTGAACAATTAAACAAATTAGTAACACAGGATTGTGTTTGCAACTGTATACTATTATTCTCACATTTCCTCGTTTGAACTCAGCAAAAAGAATTTAGGCATTCAAACATGCAGTGTCCAGAGATCATGTGATCACTTTTGTAGCCTTCTGACAAGCAAATCAATAGGAAAGCCAGATTCACTTAACAACTGTGTTACTAATTTAACTGCAATGATTTACTTAACTGTAGCAAGAAGAGCATAAAATGATACAAAATTCACTTAACAAATGTCTCAATTCACAACATAAATTTTGGGCTCAATTGTGGTCATATGTCAAAGACTACCTGTATATGGAGCAATCCTACTGCTCCAGTTTGGTTGGCTTCTACATCTATATTAGGAGAAAAGCACTGAAGATACACAGAGTGTAGGTATAGAAAACTCTCTCATGTGAACTGGATGTGTAATCTGATGGACAGTCAGATTTCATGAAATAGTTTTCCAGGGTTCAGCCACTCCCTCTTCAGATCTTCCCAGAATGCCTGTCAGTATTTTAATAGTCCGTGACCAACAGTGACTGTTGGGCTGTTCACTGAATGTCAAAAAGTATGATACATAAACTGTTACTTAATGAAAAAGAAACTGCAGGAGAAAGTTGGAGAATAGAAATAGACAAAACTATTATCAATGAAATGTTCACGTGCATAAGCTGTTAATTTTGACTCAGAAGATTTTATGCCCATCACTGATCAGACCTAGTTTTATTCTGTATTTATATACTATGTCATCATGAAAAAAAATATGTCCTCAATGATTGATGTACTAAGACAATTGAACAAATCATGTGAGTTTTTGTCAGGGTTTTTTTCCTACATGCTTAGTAATTAGCATGCTATTTGAAAATTAGAGTCCTGATGATGAGATAATTTCAGGAAGAGGAATCGTAAATCCAAAGTTCTATGCTTTAAAAGAAAAAAAAATCCAATAAGTTACTTTTCCTGAACACTACATAAATTTCATCTTTATTGATGCTTTTCTGAGAAGATTAAATTTAGCTCCCTAGTGACTCCCTCCCCCCAGAAAAGGAGAACAGCAAGCTACAATTTGCATTGCAAAAGTAAAAACAAACATGTTGCCAGTACTACTAAGGAAAAAAATGGTAAGAAGCTTGAATCACTACAGTAATTAAGATGCACTGCCCAGCTGAATTTTATTTGCATGGGAAACAGTAGGGACATCTTCCATATTAATTTTTGGGGCAGGGTATGAAGAAACCTGGGCAACATTGTACATACATATTATTTTTAGAAAACTTTCAAAAAACGTTTTGTAGAAACGTTTGTAGAAAATTGCAGTGGCTTTGTCAAATCAAATGAATTACTCAGAAGACAAGATAATGTGGAAAGGATTCATGGAAGCACTCAAGAACTGCTTCCATGGTGTGTTTGGGCAAAGTTCATTTTTTTTCTAAGAATTGGTTTAAATTATTAATACATTATTTTACTACCTAACGCTTTACAAAGCTTCATTAGACTACAAAGACAATTTAAGGAACATGTTGATACGGCACTTGATAGTGTTAGATTAGATGTCTGTTCAATTAATAAGCAAACATTCCATGTGTCAGGGACCAGTAATGATTGTAGAAGTGTACATAATGTCAAATGATTTACTTTTTAAAAAAATTGCTGAGTGTGCCACAGAAGCACATAGAATTATATACCAGAAGTTATGAACACAGATGGTTTATGAAATGATGCAAAGAAAGAGGCTGAAAATACAAACAGATGTATATTAAGATATACATGAAAACAATTGCCGAAAAAATAGTAAAAAGGAATTTTATAATGTGTAAAGACAAAAAAAAAAGAGATGTCTATGGAGATTCTCAGTCATCTAGGTCATGGTTACCACCCCCCCAAAAAAAGCACCTTTGGGACCAAAAAAAAAAAAGTTATATTTAAAGAATACTAAAGAGCAAGGAACAATTAACAATAAAAGACAGAAAAATGAAAATGGCTTTGATGGAAACTTTTTGGAAGTGAATGGAAAGGGCTAAATAAGAAGTCTCTAGCATAGTAAATAGAATTAAACATTGGGGGGAAAAGAATGAAATAATTTAAGATGAACTGAAATAAGGAAACTCTAAGAGGAGAATTTCAGAGAGTTTAGGGAACAATTCTGACATGTCAAAAATGGTACAAATGCTAGTACTTGAAGAAAAAGTGGTAAAAAGGAAGTGAAAATGTTGATGGTACATTTATATGGTACAACTTGAAGAATGCTAAAATACATGTATGATTTATGGGGTGGCTTACATTTTAAAAATTGTCATTACTCTCCCCTTATTATGATTTGTCAGATATTCAGATATTCAGACTGGATTTAGTCACCATTCAAGTCCTTTTTAAGGACCTGGGATAGGCCATGTTCATGTCTTATGGTCTTAGAGGTATTGTTACAGAATGTAAAGCTGCCTTTTATTATTACTAGCTTGTTTAGTGGAACTGGAAAGGTATCTCGCAAAATTCGGATGGAAATATGACAATGAGCTAAAAGGGGGAAATGTAGTCTGATTTTGTGCTGGACATGTACATACCAGATTTCTATTCTTCAGTAAGTTACTGAAAAAAAATGTCAATATGAGAAAGAGTTTGCTTTCTGATATAGAAAAGTTAATAAAGTGAATAGCTTGAATTCACTTAACTCCACACACACACACACCTCCACATATACACTTTCTGTGAAAAAACAAGACCTCTAAACAGGTTTTATTGATTTGAAAAACAATAAAACCTGTTTAGGAGTCTTGCTTTTTCACAGGTAATATTTCAACGAAACAAGATAATGAGGATGAGGTACCACACAAAATTACTGCTGGCTGGCTGATAACTGAGCACTCAACTATGTGTCAAAGAGTTGTGACTCATTATGGAATTCTATACAAGACATTTCTGATATCTTCTTTACTAGGTTTTAGATGCCATCACCAAAACAGATAGTCTGTTAATGTTCCATTTACTCTTTTGCTTCTAAGATTTTTTGCTAGCTGTTCATTATATGATTAATTGAGATAGTTCTAACTACCGCGTCTTTCATTTAAATATCTTAAAATGTTTTTTTTTAAATCCAACTCTTACAAATAAGTTTTTAAAATTCAATTTTAAGGAATTTAAATTCATTTAATTTTTAAAAAAGATACCTAAGAATTAGGAGAAGGAATGGTATTATCTTATATTTGCCAAGTTATTACATGAATAGATGGAAATGGAAATAAATGTAGTTCTCACTGATGGAAAGTCTTCTATATTAAACTGACAATTGGCTGTTTTGGAGAAATACAATTTTGAATTGAATTCTTATTGTAACTCCTAAACAATGCTATTTTCTTTCCACTTCTGAGGTTACTTCATCCCCTTCTCTCATCTGCATTCAGGTTTGATATCCCTTTTCTCTTTCCTTCCCTATCCAATAGAGGTGCTCCATATCTTTTGTGCTGTTTCTACTGGAAGAAAGTACAGGTACTATGTATGCATGTTTCTATTTTTTCTTGTGTGTTACTGTCTTTTGTGTAAGAAAAATAATGTTTTTTGAGGTTCTTGATATTGCCTGGAATAAGGAGGAATCAATGTCCATGGGTCAAATTATACCTATGCAGCCTCTCTCTGTTCATAGATTATATGGATTTCCCTTGTTCTCTGAGGAGCTCTGTAAAATGAAATGAGGAGAAGATGACTAGATTACAGCAATGCTGGAGAAAAATATGGAATCAATCCATCTGAACATGGTTAAGAGCCTTTCTCTTTAGGGGCTGCAATAAAAACAGGAAAATGTAATGATTTTTCCACTTGTCCACCAATAGCTGTCCGGTGGTCTTTAAACTCACAGTAACTCACTCCTAGAGAAGGAGGGACTGGAGGAACATCTACCAGATGGTATGAAAACTACTCTAGGTATTTGTTGGATAAAACACTCAGATTCAGAGTGCAGACTAGCTGTGCAGATTCCTTGGTGATGACTGGGGCATGTCTGGTGTCGTTATTTGGGATGAGTATGAACTTGTTATCTGAAGGAAGTAGACAGGATCCTCAATATTGTATGTGTATTAAATTAATTCTTTTTGTGGCATCAGAATCTCTTTCCCTCCTCGTTGATATCATACAACTGGATATACAGTAAGTGATGGCAAATGCTTCCTTGAGGGAGAGAATGGCAATTCTAGACCTTAAAGAGTCTCTTTTCAAAAATCCTTTATTGGGTCCAATAATAATAGACAATTTTGTCTTGTTTCCAACCTTTCTCCTTGGGCAAGATTATTGAGAAGGTATTATGCTTGCAACTACAGAGGAATCTAGATGAAAAGGATTATCTGGATGTATTTCATACTGGAATAGAGCACTGAGACAGGATTTACAATCTTTTCTGATGACTTCTGGTGGGACCAGGGTGTAGGTAGTATATTAATCCTAGCCCTTAATCTCTCTGTGACTTTTTATACCATGTCCATGGTAACTTTTTGAATCATTTTGAGTTCTAAGAGTGGGGTGTGTGTGATGTTATATTGGTTTTTCTCTTTCATTTATGACAATTTCAGTCAATGATCGTAGGAAAGGAGAAATCTAACCCAGGGCCTCATATTGTATGGTTCTCCAGGGAACTATTTTCTCTCTAAGCTTATTTAACATCTTTATGAAATCACTGGCATCAAACATTGATTATGGGGTCAAGGCTGATGACACCCAAACATCTCCACTTCGCAGCAGTGGATTCTTTCCCAGTCGCTAGAGGCTGTGGAATATCTGGATGAGGTGACATAGTAACGATGCCCTTGAAGTGATGTCCCGGTGCCTGGAGGCCGTACGGATCTGGATGGGGAGGAACAGGCTCAGGTTCAACCCATCCAAGACCGAGTGGCTGTGATTTCCGACGTCCCGATATAGTCAGTTGACGCCATCACTGACTATTGGGGGCGAATCATTGGCCCCCACGGAGAGGGCTCGCAACTTGGGCGTCCTCCTGGATTCACGGCTGTCTTTAGAAGAGCACTTGACGGCCATGACCGGGAGGATTTTTTATCAGGTTCGCCTGATTTGCTAGTTGCGTCCCTTTCTGGATCGGGACTCGTTACACACGGTCACTCATGCCCTCGTCACCTCCCGCCTGGACTATTGTAATGCTCTCTACATGGGGCTCCCCTTGAGGAGCACCCGGAGGCTCCAACTGGCGCAGAGTGCGGCCGCGCGGGTGGTAATAGGAGCGACATGGCGTTCCCATTTAACACCTCTCCTGCGCGAGCTGCACTGGCTCCCGGTGGTCTTCCGGGTGCGCTTCAAGGTTTTGGTTACCACCTTTAAAGCGCTCCATGGTTTAGGACCTGGTTATTTACGGGACTGCCTACTACCACCAATAGCCTCCCACCAGCCAGTACACTCTCATATAGAGGGACTCCTTCAGGTGCCGTCAGCCAAACAGTGTCGACTGGCGGCCCCCAGGGGGAGAGCCTTCTCTGTGGGGGCACCTACCATCTGGAATGAGCTCCCCCCGGAGATACGGAGGATCCCGGATCTGCGCTCCTTCCGCCGTGCTGTGAAGACCTTTTTATTCCATCAGGCGGGCTTGGCCTAATCTCTTCCCTTTTTAAATATGTAAATTTTAATCTGTTTTTAAATTATTGGGGTGTTTTAATCTGTCTGGGCCAAAATGATTTAATTTGATTTTATCTGGTTTTTAATTTTTTTGTATTTATGTATTTTATTGTTGGCTGTTCACCGCCCTGAGTCCTTCGGGAGTAGGGCGGTATACAAATCAAATAAACCTAAACCTAAACCTAATAGTAGCTAACTCCATGCTGTGGAGTGGCTAACATGAAGTGACCAAGTATCTGTGGAGTTCTGGATAGGGAAACATAAACTTTGACTCAATCCGTATAAGATCAAATGGCTGTTTGGTTTTAGGGGCTCTGGTTCTGGGGACTCTCCATTTTTGGTTCTGCATAGGATCATACTTCCCTAAATAGCACTGTGACATGTGCTCCTCTTGGTGCCTCTGGAAGACCAGATATTATGGACAGGAAGGTTTTTGCACAATACCCTCTTGTGTTCTATCCGCAACCATCCCTGGATTAGACACCGTAAAAATGTTCACTCATGACCTAGTTACCTACTATACTACAATATCCTCTACAGAGGTATGCCTTTGAAAACCACCAGGAAACTATAGAGGTACATAATGCATTGACATGACTAGTTATAGAACAGTGATGGCTAACCTTTTTGCCATCACGTGCCAGGAGGGGGGCACGGGGGAGGTTCGCACACACAAGTGCTCACACCCATAATTCTATGCGCCCCACCCTGCACATGTGCACCCCCCCCTTCCCCCTGGCACGCAATGGCCTGGTAGGCCCGTTTTTCTTTTTCACCTGGCTCCAGATCCTCTCTATGCATCTGGGGAGGACAAAAACAGCCTTTCCCACCCCCTCGGAGGCCCCCCAGAGGCCTGAAATGGCCCATTTCCCAATTCCCGGTTGGACAGGAAGTGACTTTTTTGCTGTCCCCAGCCTCCAGAGACTCCTAGAGAGGAGGGGACCTGGGGAAAGCTGTTTTCACCCTCCCCAGATGCATAGAGAGGATCTGGAGCCAGGTGAGAAAGAAAAATGAGCTTTCCCCCCACCCAGGTCCTCTGGAGGCAGGAAACAGCCTGTTTCCCTACTTCTGGTGGGCCCAGAAGGCCCGAAAATCAGCTGGCTGCGTGCCAGCTAACATGCGTGCCAGGGCTGAGCTGGCATGCCCACTGATATGGCTACATGTGCCATAGGTTCACCATCATGGTTATAGAAGATAAAATAGAGCTGGAACAATTGTACAATACAACTAACCAGACGATTTTTCTTGGTCACCTATTGTTTGGGACTGTTTAATTTAGAAACAAAGTAACTGAGGAAAGACATGACTGACATATATAAAGTCAAGCAAATATGGAAAAAGCAGAAAAGAAGAACTTCTTTTCCTTTCTCAAAATAACAGAGGTCGGAGTCTTCCAAAGAAAAAAGGTTATAATAAAACAGAAGGGAAAAAATACTCCTTTACACAGGCCATTTATTTATATGAATTAACTAGGGAAATTAATTACCTCAAAAGATGCTGCTAGCCAATGACCTGAATGGTTTTAAAACAGAATTAGATAAATTCATGAATGACCTGCTAGTCTTGAAGACCTAATATTATCTCCAAGCAGAGGCCAGCTTTTCTCCAAATTCTAGGTGTAGAAGAAGATATTTTTCTAGTTCCTACTTGTAATCACATCAAACATATCTACTTGGCCACTGTGAGAAATAAAAATCTGGACTAAAATATTATTTGGCCTGATCTAGCTGTTTTTTATTCCTATGACCACCAAAGAAAATAAATAAAAAATGAAAGCTGTTTCACAGAGAAATATTTCATGAAAAACTATCAACCCAGAACTACCTAATAGGCTGAAATTGGCTAGTTTTATCAACTAGTGTTATTCTAAAAATATGTTACCAAAATCAAAAACCTGTCAGAACTCACAATAGGTAATAACCGTTTGCTGTTTTAATAAAATGTAACAAAACTTTGAAAATAACTTGCAAAGAAAATAAAAATTCTAAAGTACTTTATTATAGCATTTCCTGTTTAAATCTGATGGTGGTTGTCAATACAATATATTCTCTATATTCAAAGTCCTGATAAAAAGAAAAAGAAAAATTCTACGTAATTCGATAAGCAAAGTTTAAACTTCCTTAAAAGAAGCAGGATAATTCACTCTCATTTTTACAAAGTTTTATCCAGTGAGTTCATGACATTCTCATTTAAAATTTGAAAAGTAAAAAGTTTTTAAAATAGTCCTTTAAGAATAAATTTTACCTTTTTGTCTCCACTTTTAAAATGTATAATTGCATAAATGTGCTATATCAGAGATAATTACATACTGGTAGAAATGTTAAAAATGTCTTTGGTTTCACCTTAAGCATAAGCATTCCAGCTGGTCATTAACTAACTGGAACAGGCCCAATTTCTTTACTGTCATTGATCCATACACATGTACAATTTGAGAGTTTGCTCTTTTAGAAATTTAATTCTCTTTCCCATTGTTATACCAGGGAAAGAGCTTCCCCCAAAAAAATCCAAAGTTATTCTGAACACTTTTTTATTTATAAACAATACTATGTAGTTAAATGCAAAATTAAGTTTCAGTCTATCAAATAGATTTCATTATTTGAAGGGATACTTTAAAATCGAGCTTCAAACTACATTATAATATCTGACTTTCAGGAAATTATTAGTAATAAGTAAAAATGACAATCTTGGCAGAGTGGCCAAAATTTAAGTCTCTACATATTCATTCATTATAATTAATTAAGTGTATGAAATAATAGTTATACATTATAGTTCCTAATTTTTAGAGATCAGGTCAACAATTACTTATGCTGAACACCAACTTTAATGTGTATTGATCACCACTGTACTTGTACTGTAAAAAAAAAAAAAAGAATCCTCAGTTTAGTTGTTTAAGTGATTCCTATGACAGCTTATATTTGGAGTTATTCCAAAATCAAAGTTCCTGGAAAAAATTACAAACAGGATGCTAGATTTCTATTAATAATTTATTCACAAAATACTATTTTACTATAGAGACTTTAAATGATTTACAAGTTCCCACTTAATATGATAAAGTCCTAGTAAAAAGTGCATGCATTAATATAGTAACTACTTCAGGAAAGATATAGGAAAATACGTATAGGAAAATATGGTAGGGCCACTTGATCAAACAAGTCTACCTCCCAGTGTGTCAACAGACTCAGTCAAGCTGCTTCCTATCCCACCCCACATCTTTCCATTGTTCATTGAAAAAGCAAGAATACAGCTTGGAGAAGATTATGTGTAAACAAAGCAGATCTAATGAATTTCTCATTAAAAAGGAAATCTCATCTTCTAATTAATTGGCAAGCTAATTGCCCAAACTCAATAGTAATCCTAGACTTAGAACCTAGGTGCTACATTACACAGAAGTCTTCACACTCTACAACCCAGCCTCAGATTTGTCAGTTCTGCTTGATTTGTTCAAATAGTGTATTCCACAACAGCTGTTAGAAATAATACATTGGAACAGCTGCTGTGACAGACACAAAGGACCTGGAATTTTAATTGGCCTCAACATTGCACTTTTTGTTTTCCAAAACTCAAATATATATATATATATATATATATATATATATATATATATATATATATATATATATATATATATATATATATATATCCAAGGAATTGAAAAATGCTTAATAAAACTAGGTGATGTTTGCTTTCTGGTAAGGTAAGGTTTTATTTTGGCTAACAATTTTGCTACACTTGACTCCTTGAAATGACTGATCACACACAAATAAAAAATGACCGACCACACACAAATAGTGGGAATTTCCAAGTGAATAAGAGCAAAGGAAACTAAAGAAGGAAGTGCATAGATAACCTTTTTAAACCCTGGCTGAGAGACAAGAGAATCCTACGGTGCCTCAAGATGGACTCCAAAGAGCTTTATCTGAAGCCTTCTGAATATGCCAACGAACTATTCCTTCACAGTAAATTGAATTAATCCTGTGTACTGTAACTGCTGCAAAGATTAAAATACCTTTTTTACTGGAAATGTCATTTGATCTCCTGTCTGGAAAAAGGGTAACTAACCAAGTTGTCGGTGAATGTTTTGATGTCTAGAATATTTTTGCTCCTTACAATAAATACTACATAGGATTCAACTCAAACTGAAAACCATTTATAGCTACAACTTAATTCACAAATTTATTGCATATGCAAAACAGGATTTTGTATCAGAATTTTTAATCATTTACAGTTCTATATCGCAATTTATACTGTGTTGAACATGGTCTTTGATATTTATTCTTAGCTTAGAGCTTAACAGTGTAATATAATATATTCAATTATTTACAATAGGTTCATAATAAACTGGAAAACTGTAACATTTGTGATATTTGAAAATGTTTGTTTACATGTAATTTATTTTTTATCCTTTCTTCCAATTTTTAAAATGGCTGGTTGTATACTTTCTTCAATGCTGTATAAAACTATAAATAAAATATAACAAAACTGTTCATTATGACCAGCCTAGGGCTTTGGGGTTTTGTTTTGGGTTTATTCAATAGGGGTACAAAAAGAGAGTAGAGAAAGCAGTCTTACTTTCAGCATCTGCACAAAGTAGGAAGCATAGGAGCACTACTATTGGCCTGGCTATGTGCATCATCTGACAGCTTGGCACCAGCATGCTTCGACAGCTTTGGTCACTGGCTTAGAAGCCACTGCGAGTATCTCCAACCTGAAATTCCAGATGAAGAACTTTCAAAGCCTGAGAGGAGCAAGAAATAAAACAAAAGAGAGACAGAGAGACAGAGAGAGACAGAGAGAGAGAGAGAGAGAGAGAGAGACAAACGTTCAGAATGCTTTGCTTTTCCCCCTCCAAATTCACCCACAAAACATAGTATTAACAATAAAGGTAAAGTGAAGGCTCTGGAGATCAAGATTAGCCTTGCAAAATAAATTAAAAACTGTACATTTTAACAGCATTTATAAAAAGGCCAAAACAAAAATAATTATTTCCCAAGTCATCCTGTAAACTATACTGGGATTAATGATTCCTGTGTGCTAGGAAATACTTTCTTTTCTTAGAAACATGAGACGGAGTTATTTCTAATGATATCCTCGTTTAATACTTAACCGAATAAAGCATATGGATCCTTTAAAGTAACATTTAGAAAGAATCAACTTCCAGAACAAAACTCTGGTAAAAACAAAATGTCAGAGGGTGATTTATTTACATCAAATAAGAATGAAAGGGCCAAATCTGCTTCTGCTCCTAAAGTATTATCTGCAACAGTAGGACATTGGCATTTGTGTATTAATTTAACAACTATGTCTCTGATTGTAGCATCTTATCATTCTTCTATATATTGTTTTGTCTCTGGTTTAGTACTATATGTAAATTATATAATTCATAATTAAATTATAAATAAATATCCCATACTCTGGATCAGTTTAATTTTATATATCATATATGAACTAATGAATAATAGAGAGTGAACATCTGCTATTAAGAAAAAATAAATTTTGCTCTGCTTTAACTGTATTAGCAATAAACATGCAAATGTATGCCCCCTTGGAGAAAATTTTAGCTATATCTCAAAACAGAATTCTTGCACTAATTGTTCCACAATTATAGCTTCTAAAAGTAGTAAGAAACACTGTTTGGCAGCTTTGAAATGAGCACAATATAAAGAGAAAAACATTATAATAACACAAAAATATATTCACTGCATGCCAAAAAAAATGTAAAAGGAATAAACAATAATAATGATAATAGCAGCACACCTTTGCATATTCATAAGCAACATTTTTAAAAAACTGCTTTATGGTACAGAACAATATTTTGAAAAATCTATTTGAGGAAAGAACAAGAGAAGCAGATGTTACAAATGCACTACCATAAAACTCTTTCAAATGATATTCCTGATTTGATTGTTACTATCCAAAAGCGAATTTAAGAGGCATAAGCAATGTACTAAAAGTACCGGCTTTCTGTTTTCTTTGCTACCCACTTTGTGCCAGCCTTTCAAGTGACAGCAAAGTCCATGAGACATCATTACTGTCGGATTCAATTTGTCTCTGTGCAAGCATAGAAGAACCAAATGCTGCAGCAATGACTCCACTGTTATCACATAAGATGGAAAAGTATTTTTGCATGAATTCATTTGACAAAGTGATAACAAAGGATCAAACCATGTTCAGATTCTTATGGTATTTTGGATTTTAAAAAAGTTCTTGTATCTCAATATCAGCTGAACAATTTTCAAGCTAGGCCTTTATAGAATCTACATAGGTCTTAATGATCAAATAAATGGCTCAGGAAAGTAATGAAGAAGAAAATTGTGAGCTGCATCAAATTCATTTCCAAATATGTTATTACTCTAAGGTAGCAATGAAAAAAGCATTTTGTTCATATAGTTGAAATGTGCGGTCAGGTTTTGGTGGCAAATGAAAGGGACCTAATATAAAATATGTTCTGCCTACCTATGAGACAGGTTTTAGTTTCTTGTTTTCAGCTGAATGTATTTAGCTTATACTCAGAACTTGTGGGAGGGAGGACAGTGTACAATTTCACACTCTGAAATGAATTATTAAAACATTTCTCCCATTTTCCATTTTTATGACGGTGTCAGATTTCAATATGCTATATTTTTAGAGTGTGAAATAGGCAAGAGAAAGTACATATCCTTTCCTGGTTAATTTCAGACATACATCCATCTATCTATCTATCTATCTATCTATCTATCTATCTATCTATCTGAAATGATAAAGCATCACATGAAAATAAACACTGTGGTAAGTGACATAAATACATGGTAACTGCTTTTTGTATTATATATATATATTTATTTGTGCTGACCAAAGTCCCTTTCATCCACCTTCCTCCTTAAGTTGTCTATCTTTTTCCTCTGTCTGTTTCTTGTGTTTAATAGGAAAATTTTAACAAATGGCTTCAAAAGTAACTTCTGCTTCTCAGTATATTCTGAAAGACTATAGATACAAAACTTATATTGCCAAATGTTATACACAGTAGAAGGCTAAAAATAAAGATCAGGAATTTTGCAGCTATATAAATACCGTATTATGCTCAGTCGCCATGCAGACATAAGCCATTAACAGTAGCAAAATCTTTGGTACTATACCCCTAGTGGCATTATTGTTCACATCACAAAACCTTGAATCCTTTGTGATGTGATGTCCTTTCTCTGAATGCTTTCAGAGTGCTATAAATTGAACTAAGTAGAAAACATACTAATATGTTCCCTCAGTGACCCTTAGCCTTTTAGGGGGAGGGAAAAAACCCTCTTTCATTGTTGGTATATCTACAGCAAGCTTTTAGTATTTTAGGCTGTGAAAATACATGTGTCTGGAATAGATAAACGGTTTTTAAAAATACTGTTAGTGAAGTCATGCGGATGACGGAGCTAGTAACAGGGATTAGCTGCTACAGGGGCAAATGCTGTCAAACTGTTTCACACAAACTCTGTTTCAGCCTTGACCTACAATGTTCTTTAAACCCCAGCCCAACCCTAGCTCATTGAAGAACACATAATACTGCTAGATAGTGGTGAACAGGATGTAGGCATTTTTTAAAAAACTATACTTGCTCTTAAATTAAAATCTCTACCTTCAAAAATCTTCACCTTTCAGTGCAGAGCAGGGGTGGCCAATTCAGGCAAACCGGTAGTTCCAATGATCAGCTGGCCCAGCCCACCTGTACCCACCCTAGCCTGTCCTATATTTCTTTCTTTCTGGCTCAGCTGATTCGTGCAGCACAGTTGATTTCTGCGCCTCTGCTGTTCTACTTCTAGGGCTGCCTTAGAAGATAAGCAGCCAAGCTTCAAATTGCTGTATTTTGAACGCTGCGCGCAAGCACGAAGCGCACACTCACCAAACCGGTTGTTAAACCAGTTGCATCCCACCCCTGGTGCAGGGGGCATGTTTTATTCTTCACTGCTAATAAGAAGTTAGTTTTGACCAATTCTTTTAGAAGAATTTTTGACCTTTTCTAACCTCCTAGAATAATAGAAAATTTGTGGAGATGGCAGAAGTAACTCTTAGAATGTAGAATTTTATATAAAAAATACTATTCTTCATGTTGCAGTTTGACAGGCAATGCTTCAGTATTTCAGAGAAACCAGGAATGAAGATGTTTTCACAAAAACATTGCAAAAGATGTTTTGGAAGTTGCATGGAATGGTGCCTGTTATTCAGCCAAATGATACCCACTACAGAATAGATTCCCTCACAAATACACTCTAATTATTTTCAGAGACATGAGAATATGTAAAATTTATTCTACATTTGTGAAAAGTGAAAATGGGATAAAAGGTAGGAACAGTTCCATTGCCTGAGCAATATATTGACTCCCAGGTTGCATTTTTATTTTATCAGAAAAAAAATAAGGATGTGTAATTATAGTTTTTAAACCTTCTCTTCAATTGTTGCCTTTTTGACAAATCTAGGTTACTGAAAACAGATAAAAGATTGGCTTTTGGTTTATCTGTTTAAAAATAAATGTATACTATGATAGTTTAACAATGTGTTCTCTTTTCTGAAAATCTTCAAAGGCAAATCTAGATGCAGACAATTTCTATCACAACCACACAGATAAAAGGAGGACTCAGTTTTCCAGTAAAGAAGTTTATTAATTTTCTGTGCACTGATCACAAAATTAATTTTACTGCATATTTTACATATTAAATTTACTGCAATAGATTAAAATATGTTAAGAAAAAAAAACCCTCAGAATTTACTGGCATGCCAAATATGACTCCCTATTAGGATGTACATATTGGA
Source organism: Arizona elegans (assembly GCA_022577455.1). Taxonomy (NCBI): domain Eukaryota; kingdom Metazoa; phylum Chordata; class Lepidosauria; order Squamata; family Colubridae; genus Arizona; species Arizona elegans. Next base: position 23,728,068 of record JAKOOJ010000008.1, on the reverse strand, counting down.
ATGTAAAGTGATAAGCCAGACTAGACATATAATTTCAAAAAAGATGTCTCATTCACTCTGGGTAACAAAAAATGTCTTTTCTGAAGTAATGCATATGTACATTAATGGCATCAAAACATAAAGTAGATGAGTGTAAAGTAAAAGTAAAGCAAGATGTATTATACAAATTAACTATTTATAACTGCCTCATGTATTTTTCACTGAGGTAAATTTCAAATCTAAATTTGTTAATAGTGACATCAATCTAACTTTTTTATCATATAAACAACAGGGAATTTTGATTTTAGTTTCTTCTGTTTTCCCTGAGAACTGGTCGAGAGATTTTGAGATAACATGTTACAAAACTCTATGGTGGTTAAGTGTCCTAGATTAAACTGCAGGGGAGTTAGATTGCTGGAAATGTTTAATTATAACAAAGATATGTGTAATCCATATCTTTATGTGAAAATAGTATTACTCTGGTTTAACTTTCAACTTCTTTAAACACCAACAGTTATGGTAGAGGCATAGTTCATAGAAACAATATATATATAAAAAAGGATCATATTTGTTTCTTGAAATGAGATTTGAGTTTATCCTTCTGGTTGGCTTGAGGCCTCTGAGAGTGTGCTACGATGGAGGTATGAAAGTTACCCCATACCGTCCCTCCTCTTCATTTTAACTTTTTATTTAACTGTTGCTAATCTTAATTTTAATATTTATAATGTTTTTATATCTATGTTTTTATTCTATTGTGAGAGTCATTCCAGAGAGTGAGATAGGCATCATATAAATTTAATAATAAATAAATAAGCTATTAAAAACTTGGCCATTCTCCCAATAGAGAAGGGTGACAGTTGCATTCCTGTTGCATGGGTGATTTTAGTTTGTATGTTTCTCTTTGGACTACTCAGGATCCCTCTTTTGTATTTTCTTTTTCATTTTTTAACTGTAAGCACCCAAAGACGTTGAATGCTGGTTGGCCTTTAAATCACATGAATAAATCAATCATGGAGCTAAGACTAAATTAGGGTAATCCTCACTTAACAACCACAATTGGGACCTGCAACTCTATCGCTAAGCAACACAGTGGTTAAGCAAGACTTCACATGACCACAACAGATTTACAATGTTCCTTCTGCTGCAGTCATTAAGGGAATCACCAGAATCAATAAGAGAGGTATCACATGACCACAACTTGTGATGTTACTGCTAGCATCATCATTGATTCTACTTGTTAAAAAACTGGCAATGAATGGTAATCATGTAATTGTCAGACACTGTGCCAGTCGTAAATCCCCACTGGTTGTGAAATGCCCAAATCTTGATTACTTGATTACATGGACTCTGTGAAAGGTGTAAATGCAAGGACTGGTTGCAAAGTTACTTCAGCACCATCATAACTATCAATGGTTGCTAAACAGGGCAGTTGTTAAGTGAGGACTACCTATAGCATGAATATTGAAGATCTGAAAGAGCCAAACAGAAAGCTGACAGTTCTAAAGCTGCAACCTATCAGAGCAAAAACATTACTCATGTTTGTGGCACAGCCTCTCTAGGAGTCTCTCTAGGAGTCTCTGGAGACTGGGAACAGCAAAAAACATCACTTTCTGTCCAACCGGGAACTGGGAAATGGACTGTTTCAAGCCTCTGGAGGGCCTACGAGGGGATGGGGAAGGCTGTTTTTGCCCTCCCCAGATGCATAGAGAGGATCCGGAGCCAGGTGAGAAAGAAAAACGGGCCTCCCTGCCCCCCCCCACCAGGCCCTCCGAAAGCAGGAAACAGTCTGTTTCCCTACTTCTGGTGGGCCCAGAAGGCCCGAAAATCAGCTGGCCGGTGCGCGCATGCATGCCAGAGCTGAGCTGACATGCCCACTGATATGGCTACACGTGCCACCTGTGGCACGCATGCCATAGGTTCACCATCACAGAACTAGGGAAACAATCTATATGTATATTTGTTTGTTTGAATGTACATTTTTGTCTTTTGTTTTAATGTACAGTTTTGGCTTTGTTCTTTTTTTTTTTTTTTTTGAGTTTGTATTTTAACTTTGTGAATAAAATAAAAAAAAATTATTGGGGGGAAAAAGTTGTACCATTATCACCGAAGACTGGTATTTAAGTTTCTTTAATTATTCATGTCAGTTGACACTCTTATAATTAGAATAATTATTTGCACATACTTTAAGTCTGCATATTTTGACAATCAATCTAATGAGAGCTATGCCACTGCCATTCTTAATCACCAATGAGTCCTGGTAAATCAAGCCAAAATAGATCTTCATTTAGCATTTTGTTTCTCACACTTGAAGAAACAGAAATGGAGACCTCTACCTTTCCACTGTTCTTCACTTGCAACTGACATCTGGGGGCATGCTACAACCAATGTAACAGTAACATTAAATCTTCAAGACCAACAGTCCTAGATAGATAGATAGATAGATAGATAGATAGATAGATAGATAGATAGATAGATAGATAGAGATAGATAGATAGATAGATAGATAGATAGATAGATAGATAGATAGATATCCACCAAGACTTTATCAAAGCAGCTTTTAAGGCTACAACTATATCTTGTAGTAGTCAATTCCACAGGTTCATTATGTGGAGGGGGAAGAATTCAGATCCTTGAGAAATTTCACTTCATAATATTTGGGAAACACCCAGGATCAGTTAGAGTGGGCAGTATATATAAATTGAATATTTGGGTGGTTCCCAAATATTATGAAGTGAAATAAGTAAATAAGTAAATAAGTAAATAAATAAATAAATAAGTAAATAAATAAATAAATAAATAAATACATACATACATACATACATACATACATACATACATACATACATACATACAATGCTGGCAATGCCTACCCCATGTTACCATGTACCATGATAAACTGTATCAACCCCATGTTATTGTTTAAAAAATTGTATAAATAAGACAGAATTTACCTTTGTTGAATCTATGCCCATTTTCCTCCAGTAGGATTTTTCCTCTATGTGGCTATTTCTTGGCCCTTTATTTTCATTTCTATTAAATTTTCAGTAACAGAATTTCAATCTGTCTAGCCTATAATTTCCTGGATCATCCCTGGGTACCCATTTGAAAACTGGTGCCACATTTCACTCCTCTGACACTAAATCTGATTTCAGCAATGTTACATGTTTTTGTGAAATCAGCTACTTCATATCTGACTGTGAAATGGATGCCATCAAGATATTGTAATTTTTTCTTACAGTGTAATAACAGATCTTAAGAGACCTTTTCCAGCTATCTTAATTTTCTTTAATTTTTCTGTATCTCTCCCTGAAAAGAGATTGAGGAAGAACAGATTCTGTTATCTCTTATGTAATTTACATTGTTCATCAGGTTCAATAAATTCCTACTGGTACTAGGAAAACATTTGGCCCCTTTGATTTTTGCTTTTAATATCCTTTTCACTTTTCATACAATATTAGAAAACTTTCCCCTTCTGAAGTTCAATATGGCTTTGGTGACCCTGCTGGTAATTCCTAAATTCCATGTATGCTAAATGTAATATCATTACCATCATGATTTATATGGTATACCATATCGTGGTCATTGGTTAAGATTAAGTCTAGTTGGTTTTAAAATGAACTGTTCTAAAGCAAAACCATTTATAATGTCTGGCATTTGGTTTCTTTATCATGACTTGACCTTGAATTATTCTGGTCTATATAATAGTAACTAAAATAGGGCAGTTATTATATCTTGTACAAAAATTTTACCTAGCATGTAGAATTATTGAGGTAGCAAAGAAGAAGAAATAAAAAGTATTCTATCTACTTCCATTAATTGATAAGTGAGCAAAGGGAGTGGCAGTCTTTGGAGAATAGAGAGTATACATTGATGAGCTGAAATTAAGAAAACCAGAGAAGAATTCAGGTTTTTATTTAAGTAGATATTTATGATCCCCTAAAGCTTTTGCTTAGCTTGGAAAAATGTGCTGATATCTCTGATGGGAACCTATAGACTTCATTGTAAGTAATAAAAAAGAGAAGAAAGGTTTGTATATCTCTTTTTACTTCTCATATATCAAATAATATGTCATATATAACCTTCTCTTTAGAATCTGCCGACAAAGGGACAATGGAAAAAGGAATCAGCCAATGCCACTGTTATTTCATACTCAACAATGATCTAGTTCATTCAGCACACATACATACAATACACACCACACTCCAAAAATGGCTGTTATTTCCTAATGTTCATTTCTCTAGAGTAGTGGTTTTCAACCTTCCTAATGCCGCGACCCTTTAATACAGTTCCTCATGTTGTGGTGACCCCCAACCATAAAATTATTCCTAAAACCATTGAAAATATGTGTTTTCCGACGGTCTTAGGCGACCCCTCTGAAAGGGTCGTTCGACTCCCAAAGGGGTTGCGACCCACAGGTTGAGAACCACTGCTCTAGAGGATGAAAGCCGTAGAGGACTTATATAAAGAATTTCCATTGTGTTCTCCTAAAGCTACTTTTACTTTTCCATTGTGTTCTCCTAAAGCTACTTTTTAAAAGACCAAAGGTTTGTACATATAGATATATGCATGAAATTATGGTAATCAGTTAAAAAGTTAATAAAATAATTCACTTTTTTTAAATTATGATTCTGAATAGTTATTTCTTATATTGCCTACATTTGCCATACTAAACAAACTATGGTAATTTTTTTTTTTATTGAAAAAGTTTTCAAATACAAGTTTTTCCCCCTTTTCCCCCCCCCTCTTCCCTAACCCACCCTTTCCACCCAACCCCCCCTGTGACTTCTTCACAACAATAAGCTATTTCATAACTAGTTACATACATAATATCTTCCCTTTCCCTTAATCCCTTCTCGGAATACTGACCCTTAACTTGTTAATCTTATAACTCCCATTTTTACGGTAATCTGCCCTTTTTCTCCTCCCCTAAACTTATTGAGTATTATTACAAATTAACCTTTAATCTTTTATATATATTAATATAACATTTTAAATCGGCCTTCTCCCTGCAACCAAATTTATTCAATTCTGTCCACTTCCTCCACTCCTCTAAATATATGACTTGAAATCAGACAATACAATTCTAAATATAATCCACTACCCACTTTACTAGAATATACACATATCTATATATGCATCCCATTTTATAACAGTCAGTAAACTAACCTCTTTCAGCCCTTCAATTCCTACAAAATCATGCAATACGATTCTAAATATAATCAACTGCCCACTTTACTAAGATATACACATATCTATATATGCATTTCATTATGTAAAAAGAGAAAAGACAATAACTTTAAGTTTATGATCCATATAATATCTTCTTTGATGTCTTTCCACTAGATTATTAAATCCATCACCCATAATAGGGTAAAATAACGTGCTGGTGCAACAGTTTGTTCAAAATCTTCAGTCATCTTCTGCCCCCATCAGTAGTAGATATCCGCACACCTGTATAAAAGTAAAAACAACCACCCGAGTGACATTATAATTATGAATATATCCGTATGGTTATAGTTGTGGTATTCATCAGGATTGTTAATTCCCGTCATCCTACTGAGTAACATCCAGATCTTCTGCATGCCCCAGAAAAACTCTCCTGCCTTATAACTCAAAGTAGTTATAATATATTTCCAAGAGAAAAAAAAAGTAAATAAGAAAAAATTAGATGATTCAAATCCAACAAAGTGAGGCTCTTTCCACTTCCCAAAGTCATGGCCTTGCAGAGATCTGCCACAATCCTCAGGATAGTATCAGACAATTGTTCGCCACCACTGTCTTTTCTAATATTCATTCATTTTTTAAAGCGCCTGGCTTCACTGTTGCTTAGTTTGGAAATTGCTGTTTCTATAAGATCTGTTTCTTTTCTTTTTCTTTTTCGGGTTGAATTTCCATCCTCTTTTCTTGCTTACCAATTGTATATCTGCTGGTTGATTTTCATTCTGCTTTGTGGATTGTTCTTGTTGGGTTAATTTTATCATCTCATCTTTCTTCTGCATCACTTGTATATCAACTGATTGCTTTGCGCACTTGTCTGTGACTTGATGATTCATCACCTTGGGTTCGGATGACACTGCTCTCTTATTTATAAACAGTCCAGCTGGGGTCTCCAAGGAGTCCAAAGACAATTTATCCATCACAGCCTCTGTAATTTGATGTTTTCCTTTTATTTCCAACTCCTTTTGCTTATCCTGTATTATGCCTAAAGGTGTTAAATTCATTTTTAGAATTTTTTGATAAAAATCTTCCGCTTTTTCAACAGTGTGCAATTGATATCTTACGCCTTGATATCTCAATATTAAACCAACTGGGATGTCCCACCTGAATAGGATATTTCTTTTTTTTAATTCAGTCACTAAAAAGCCAAATTTCTTCCTCTCCATTAACATCTTGGGCGGGAGCTCCTTGAAAATCCAAATCTTTCTTCCATGAAATTGCAAATTGGAATTAAAAGAGTTCTGCACAATATTATTCCTAATTTCTTTATCTGTAAAATAGATCACCACATCTCTAGGCAGTTGCCTTTGCTTTGCCCACCAGGAGTTTATTCTATAAATTCTATCAATCCTGCAATACACTTCATCAGGTTGAACCTTTAAGATCCCAGCCAGAATTTCAGAAGATACTTTCCTTAAATCATCTCTATTATTTTCCTGCAGACCTCTCAATCTAATTGCATATTCTGTAAAATTATATTGAATCATTAAAACTTCTCTTTCAATCCTCTGTTGTACATTTTCCTCATTACCAATCTTTTGGTCAGTCTCCATTTTAGATTTGTCTTCCAAGCTATTATCCTGAATGTTTATCAAATCCTTTTTAATTTTTTGAGTCATGTCATCCAAGTTCTCCTCGACTTCCTTCATTTTAGTCTCTAATAATTCAGTCTTTGCCTCCATCCGAATCAGAAAGCCTGATAAACCATTAGCAACTTTTGAAATCTTTTTATTCAAGAAGTCAGACTCTGATTTCACCAATTCACCAATTTCTTTAATTTCCTGCTTAAATTTTTCAAGTTGCTGATTCACAATCTCATCCCTTCTTACAATCTCTTCAAGGATAAATTCTAATATATTAAAATCGGGTTTCTGACGCTGAAGAGTTGAAATTTGTTGGCGCAATTTCTTAAGGGGGGAAATTCCCCCCCCCCTGTTTGTCCAGCTGTATAAGTCCTGATGCCATTTCCCACACAGACAAGATTTAGCAAAAATAAGAGAAGAAATAGAAAACAAAAAGACTTTCCCTCATTAAAAAAAACTTCTGAGCAGCACAGGAGCGAGGTTTCTCTAGAAATGTAGCCAATGATATTTATTCCGCTACATTGTAATAATGAAAAACGGAAGGACTTTCCCTTTTAGCCCTTCTCCAGCCACAGCAGACGCCATTTTAGAAGGCTCTTTTTCCCTCTTTTCCTCTGCTCTTTTCTTTTAAATAGTTTTTGAAAGGGTAAGATACTTGCGGTTCAGTATTAAGGGTCCAGTTCTTCATTTCTTTAATTATTCTTTTAGATTCAGAGGCTTGCTCTTGACGCCTGGCTCTGCATAGGCAGAGGTCTCCCAAAGCCCGGAGCAGCGGCAGGGGATATGGGGCTTCTCATCCGCTCCGTCCCAAAAGTTAAAAAAAAAACTTTTGGGACTCTGCGGGGAGTTCTACCCACCCCTGCCGGCTCTCTCTCCGTTTCCTCTTGGAAACGGAGTTTTTTCGAGCCGCCATCCGCTGTAACGGCGGCTCTATACAGGCAGAGGGAGCTGACGATCCCAGAGGAACGTCTGGCGGCGGCCAGCAGCAAACCGGAAGTCAAACTATGGTAAATTTTAAACGTTACAGAAACAAAGATACTTACCTTATGTATAAGTTTGTTTCTAGTACTACTTTAATTAATCACAGTTAAAAGTAAAGAATCAGATTAAAGTATAAATACTTTACAAGAGATGCAGAAAATGGTGATTGCTTTGAAACTATAAAGAAAGAAAATTGAAGAGGGAGTACACATCCCAGTGGTGACTTGATTTAGTAGTATTTCTAAATCCAGATTATGTCTAAACATTTGATTACTAATTACTATAAAAAATTTCCTGTGGCAATGGTTAAATAAAATAATAAAATAAAATTGTTTATGAACTGGGAAGAGAATGGTTGAGAAAGGGCATGGCTAATTTTCAAATGAATACTAACTGAGTCATCATATTATGATTGTAGTTGCATTGTAATAATGGTATAAAATTTTGAAGAGTAGATTAAGGCAACATTAGATATTTTGTCAACTCTAGGTTGAATGGGAAGGCTGGGAAGTGAAAGAAAACTTCAATACATATACTTTTTAATTGATGGCAAAAGGAGAATAATGGAAAAACATGTCAGTTATAATAATTGGTTACTTTCCCTTTTCAGCTATTACAATGATGTGTTTAAGAGCTTTATTATTAGACATATTAGCTTCTCCATGATAGAAGTTACCTCCATAATATATAAATAGTGTTCAACTCAGACAAAAAAGCAATGAAAAAAGGAATATTATGACATATAAATATGTCATAAGTAAGAACCATATCTCATATTATGCTTTAACAATCCATCCAGAACGTTTGTCTGTGGAACTATCTTTGATAACAAAGACCCTATATAATACCCACAGTGTGGTACCCATGTCAAAATATAGAAAGCCAAATTGTTTGAACAGAAGAATGATTTTGTATTATGTTATATTATATTATTTACACAGCCGTCATTCTCACACAAGTGACTCTGAGCAGCATACAAAGATTAAGAAAGAAAACCAAAACAAACAATATCATGAAAGTTCTGAGCTATATGACAGGAAGACTTTTGGCTGCTTTTCTTTTGCTATTTGTCCAAAGTAGAAAATCTACTTTCTATATACAATGAATGAGCAAGATATTGTGCAATTGTTTTAAATTTTTACTAATAAATTAATACCTCCTGACAACATACAATTCACATCTCATACTAACGATAAATCAATATTCCCTAAATATCTATGTGCTATAGTTTAACCTAGAATATTTTACATTCTTCACAAACAGCATCAGTTTTCAAGTTACTTAAATTAACCTCAAAATTTCAAACCACTTATACTTCAGTCATTATCATTTTGAACTTGGAAGCAAGTCCCTTAGAGTTTAATATGTTTGTTCCCAGATTATTTATGACAATGTAATCAAAGTTTATTTTCTCTTTGCTATCTTTACCCTTGTTGACTATACTAAGAAAATATGGTGGGGAAGCTGAATGAAATCACTTTCAAAAGTATCTTTAATTTTAAAAGTTGTTAATATATCTCTCTTTACTTTAAAAAAAATTATATACCATGTAAAATGATATGGAAAAAAACTGCATGGAAGACTATAGTGCCATTTAAGAGACTTTAATCTTTCACAGAAATCTTGGAAGCATCTAATGCTAATCCAAGAAAGTGACTACTACACCATATATTACAATGGATAAGAATCTTGAAGTCTGTGCTTTCCCTGAAGTATTGTTCCAGATTGATTACCATCTTTATAATGAAATGCTCAATTACTGCTTTGAAATAGGTAATTATAAAGACTGTATGTATTTTCCAGTTAGGGATTTTTTTTTGATTTTCCATCTTTTAATTATTAGGGCATGAAAGGCAAATGAAAAAGTTCTAACTTCAATCTCCTTTTTTAAAAATTAAAACTATTGATGGTTTTATTCATAAAACTATACTGAATTCAAACTTGTGACATATAGCTGGGGTTTTATTTCTCACTACCAAGTGAACAATAAAATGCATCCAATTTTTCAATATAAAAATAAAATTTCATCAAATGCAACTTTAATATCTTAGGATCTTATTATTGAAAAAAAATGGGCCCATCTTTGGAAATAATTTCATGCAGCATGTTATGGATGGAAACTGATTGCATATGGTCTTTAACTGCTTTGTTAGATATGCAGAATGTACAATGACTTAAGACAGTTCTGTAACATGCTGGATCAGATGAGATGAGCAGATATAACCAAGCAAAGTGGTCCCTCAAATTACCCAGCCTTATGCCATATAGGCGTTTATAGGTTGTTACCAGCACTTTGAATTGAAACCTGAAACAAAATGGCAACCAATGGAGTTTGTGGAGCAAGTATAATATGCATTTAACTAGGGGCTCATATAACTGCCCATACTGCTATATTTTACATCAGTTGAAGTTTCTACATGCTCTTCAAGGCCTGCCCCATGCACAGCACACTACAGTAATCCATACAGGATAAAATTAGGGCAGGAATGACTGAGGGTAAGGCTTCCTGATCTATGAATGGCACAAGTAGTGTCCAACCTGAAGTTGTGCAAAGGTCATCCCAGCCATAACTACCATATGCTTTCTGAGCAGGTGTCATGAGTCCAGAAAGAAACAAACACACACCCATTCCAGATTCCAGATAGAGTCTGTATGAGTGAGTTCCATACCATCCAGCACTAAAGATGATACATTCCTGGGTCCCAAAGGCTGCCTGTACAAAAAACCCAGAAACTCTGACCTTGGAAGTAATTGACAATCCCGGCTTGCCTCTCTGATTACTGGATTGTATTTTGACTTCTTTTCTGCATGTTCCTACTGCAAGCAAAATTACTCAGGCCAGCTTTCTTTCCAAGACATCTTGCTCCTTTGTTGTTTATCTATTTAGCTTTCAGTGAATTGCTATCATTACCTAGCATCTCTCTCTCTTTCTCTTTCTCTCTCTCTCAGAAAAAGAGGAAGATGGAGAGAGAGTTTGAAACATGAAATTGCATAGGTTGAATCAAAGCCTACTGTTCTCCATCTAAAGCTCCATATCCTCAGGGCACCAAGTCAAGGCAGGGACAGCATCCTTAATATATCAGCAGCAGAGATATACAAAGGAGTATCATTAGCATATTTATGGTATCTGACTCCAAGAAGATGAACGACCTTGCTCCACAGAGATGTGAAACAGAGAAAATACTGAACCCTGAAGAATCCCATAAAGTACAGGGTGAGGGTAGGACATTTTCCTCCTGACCAATGCCTCCAGGAACTGGCCATGGAGGAAGGAAGAAAACCAACATAATCTAGTACTATCGTTCCATCACTGAAATGGCTCCAGAGGGATTCCATTGTAGGTGGTATTGAAAGCTGAAAGTCAAGTAGAACAATATCGGATGCATTATTTCCATCTTGTTCCCACCAGGGTTCATCTAAAAGCATGACCAGTAGTGTTTCAGTCTCGTGTCCTGGTCTGAAACCTGATTGAAAGGGGACCAAATATTCTATTTTGTTCTGGATTCTCTGAAGATGCTACAAAACAACTGAATACTGGATATTGAATGAAAATTATCTAGTACAGTTAGGTCTAGCGATAGCTTCTTGAGGAAGGAGCAAACCATCTCCTTTTTAAGATTGAAATATAGTTGTCAATACAATCACTGACTTGAGCAAGTTAAATAAAGTCTATATATAAAAAGAATTATTCCCTTACATATATATTGGGAAAATTGCAAATAGAAAATTCAAAGCTCTAGATTTACAACTGGAAGCTATATTTGGAAAAGCTCTTAATTTAACCCAACCCTAAATTAAGAGAAAGGTATATCTGTTCAACACATAATTAGAAATTTCAATTCATCCCATTTCATGGCCTCCAAAACATACCTCGCTATTTCAAATAACAATTTCATATCAAACCATTATGTACAAAATAGAGTTTGGCATTTTTTGATGATCATAAAATGTGGCAGAATTTTAAAAGTCGATAAGGATTCAAAGCGATGACAGTCTCTATAAGAGTACTATCTGCTGTATATTTGTCAGATATTCAGAGAAATAGTTTATAAAAGCCAGATTAAAGTACATTGTCAGATACAAAGGTAGATATATAATAAAACCAAAACTGGAAAAAAACATTGCTATTGGAATGTTTATTCTAATTAGGCTTGTTCCTGTATACCCTGTTTCCCCCAAAATAAGACATCCCCTGATAATAAGCCCAATCAGGCTTTTGAGCACATGGTAATACGGCCAAGCGCTTATTTCAGGGTTCAAAAAAATATAAGACAGGGAAAACATGGTAGTTTCCTTCAAATTATATTTCCACAGAACCTGTATTCAGTAAACTGCACCTAGAACATGCTGTGGATTGTGCCCTATCACTGAAGACAGCTGCAATATCCCAAAGCCTTTAAAAACAATTCCTCCTATGAACTAGCAGACAATTTTCCTGAGGGTTAACTGAATGTGAGTGGGTGGAGAAAGTGCTTTTAATTTCAAGGGTCAGAAGTTAGGAGAAAAAACTATAAATATTTCCATTCCTGAGCACTCGTTCTGCTGCACCAGGCTATTAATTTTAAAAGAGGTTCTGCTATTGAAGGAAGTCTATCAGCTGCTGAGGTGATGGCTAATATGTATCATGTAGTTCCCGAGATGGATGGAAGAACTTTTATTATTATTTTTTTCACTATATAAAAGATAAACAAAATCAATTTGACTCCCTTAAAAAAAGAAAACTATTCAAAAGTATTGTGTTAATATAAACTAAGATTAGAATTTATGACACTGAGTCTCAGCACTTCAACTATGACACGAGGTTGGCAGCAGAAGAGTTAAGAATGCATGTTTAATAATGTGTGAAGTTCACTGGTTGTCCAGACACAAATTGAAGTGAGCTATATTTTATCTTCAGGAGATTTATGCATCACTTTGCTTTACAAAGCTTAGATTAATAGTTCCAAAGAATGCTAAAAAGATTATACATACTGCCAATGATATAGTCATTCACTGAATAACAGCATTGTATTTTATGCTGCTATAATATTTTCAAACTCTAATAAGTGAGGAATACTGACTATTGTGCAAATAATAAGTTTCTAAATATTCAACATATTATCCAACTCCCAAATGACTTTTATGGAAGTTTAGAGATTTCTTCTCTTATAGTTATTTTCACATTATTGTATACAATCATTTTTTCTTCTTTAATTCCATAATTTATTTTTTAATTCATTTTTCATTTTCATTAATGTCATTAATTCATTTTAATTCATAATTACACAATATATCAGATCAGTAATTCACTTAAATTTGTGTGGAACATTATTTGTTTATTTATTTGTACTTGCAATATTGCTTATTTTTACAAATAACTCAAGCTGAGGACATATCCAATATACCTTCATCCTCCTCACTCTGTGAGATGAATTGGGCTGAGACAGAGTGACTGGCCCCAGGAGAATGGGATACTGGGTGACTTTGAGTCAGTCACTACCTTGTATCTCAAACTACCCTCTAGATTAGAACTAGTTGTGGGGAAAATCAAAGAGCGTGCTATTTTATTTATTTAAAATAATTCTTTACTCCAATTGTCTTAAGCTTTTGGGGAAAAAATGTGAAATAAACAAATGAATAAGTAATTCTTTTCTACCTAAGCTTAAAATAGTATTATTACCATACAGAAAATAATTTCCAACCTTTAGAATGTTGACTTTCAAAAATCAAGGTAACCAGCTATCTAAATATTTAAAATGCAAAATGAGAGGACAATAACCACATTTGCATGTGGCAATAAACCAGTGGTGAAATCCAAATTTTTTTACTACTGGTTCTGTGAGCGTGGCTTGGTGGGCATGGTGTGTGGCTTGGTGGGCATGGCAGGGAAAGGATACTGCAAAATCTCCATTTCCACCCCACTCTGGGGCTAGCCAGAGGTGGCATTTGCTGGTTCTTCGAACTACTCAAAATTTCTGCTACCAATTCTCCAGAACCTGTCAGAACCTGCTGGATTTCACCTCTGCAATAAACCATGATTGGGAATGATTATTTATTTTCACCAATTGCTAAACTAAGAAACTACAGCTACTTGAAAATCATGAATGTCAAGGCATGATGATACCCTATAATATATCATTATATAATGCTACATGTTTCAACATTACTATTCAATTTTTATGCAAAGAATTAAACATAAACTCTGGAAACCCATATTGTGTCTTGCCTCTTGTTTGGTACAAAACAGAATTCAAAGACTGAGAGTTCTCAACTTGTCATTCAGCCAAGTTGCGAAGCAGTATATATAAATCACCCTTTTCAAAACAGTCCAAACATAATATAACCAAAGATGGAAATATTTCAGATTTTGGATTATAATTTTATAAAACATTAATATCTTTAAATTTTAACTGCCTTCTGAAATCTTGTTCACCATAGCGATAATATAAGAACCGAGGTTCCTACACATTTACTATGTTTCCAGTATAAAAAAGATGAGACAAAATATTTTCAAAATATTTTCTAAGAGATTGATGCTTACTATGGCCTTTAATTTTTTTGGCAACAATAAATTGTGGTTTCAGTAAAGTCTGTCATACTGTCAATATTTTTGGAGTTTCTACTGCTGTAGCTTTAGCAAAGGCATTTGGACCAAATAATGTATATAGGAAGTATTTTAACATACATATTTGTGATTAACATTCTGTGACACAAATAAAGTTATCATTTTCAAACTCCCCCATATATTATTGAAATAATAATGGGACCAGAACAGAGTTGCAAATTATAAATCCCAAGTTTTTTTAAATAGAAATAAAACCCAATCTTTTATTTCTTACCTTAATAAAAACATGTAATACAAATCAGGAACTAAAAATGAATTAAAATCTAAGTACAAAAATATCATATTCAACTCTATTAACAAACACGAAATCTGAACTTCTACTATTGAACACACGCAGCACTGAAAAAACAACCAAAACATATTCTTAAAAGAATCTTTAAAAATCCTATAATATCCTTTAAAAATCAGGAATCTTTGTGAAAACATTTAAATGACCTAAACTCAAATTATTCTCCCTTCTTTCACTTTCCCTCCTGGAAATAGAAGAAGAAAAACTGGGAGATAAGTGAAAAAAATAGTTCTATATAACTGAGAGGTCCATTGACCCTACAAATCAAAAAAATCAATTTTGAATGGACTGGCGTGGAACTTCTGCATCTGGAGAGGTAGCCATCTGTTGTTAGAGATAATTAACAATCTTTTAAGGATCATAAAATTTTGTGATGACAGTTTCCAAGGATAAGCCAAGTATTAGAGGATATGGAGGGGGAAAAAAACCTTTATTCCTTGCTATCTGGCCCTGAGATAAAGATGATGGAATTCTCTGTGCTACTGCACCAATTTAAAAAGAAAAACATATTTCAAATTGTTGCTTGTAATATTTTACTTTGGTCAGAATTCACCTAAACTGGCAATGGGATCGGAAGATTGTGAAGAGCAGAATCTAGTTGATTCACAATTGGCTTTTTCAACAAACTAAGCAGTGTATTTGGAATAGGTCCAAGGAGTATTTGTTGATAGCCTGTAGTGAAGTCTCTTTATATTATAAATAAGACATTCTAAACCAACAGGCAAGCAAACAAACAAAATCTGGTTTCTTGACCCTGGATTTGATCCAAAACTGCCCTGGCACAACATCTGTTGTTCAGTTATTGTTATGTCTTGAGCAGTTCTAGCTGCAATTAACTTCTCAATTGCTTTAATTTTAGCTTCTTTTAATTTCTCCTTGATTTTGCTCTATTTTTTCTCAATCTTCTCAGCCTCATCAGCAAATTTTGATAACTGTCTAATTAATGTATTGTGATAAAGAATCTCAAAATTGTTTACTCTGCAAGGAATAACATCAGATAGATTTTATGGTATAAATGTATCTTTCTGTATATTTATATTTATATGTAAATTGGGGTGTCTTACAGATTTCCCACCTAGTAAGAGAGGTAGAAACCTCACTCTGTATGCTTGGGGAACATAATTTTGATTTTGAGGCATTATTATCTTCCCCAAATACCAAGAAACAATTTAACAGACTTCCAGTAAAATGGCAATGTGCTAAAACATAGTTTATTTTTATTTCTCTATGAGCTGAAAAAATAAAATGTGTAGAGTCTTTTTCAAAAGATCTGGTAAGCAGTGCATGATAATTAAATGTTGAACATTAAAAAACTAAAACAAAGTACATGTGACATTAAAACTGTGAAGTAAAACATATAAACACATCAAATCTTTTTAATCCGGCAACATCTCTACAAAATCACTATGGTGATGAAAATTTGGGTACTAAGCTTAAAAATGTATACATTTTTTTCAAATAATAAAAACAACTTACTTTGCTTGATATATTTATCTTTTACTAATGTTATATTGAGCATTAATCATATAACTTCAGAAAATCCCTGCTTATTGATATTATCTTTTCTGAAAATATATCTTTGTTTAAAACAAACAAAATTACGGACCATGATTTTTTTACCTGAAACTTTTTACTGATAATTGTCTTTCTTTAGTGTTATGGAGCACAGACAAAAAAAACCCTGATGAAACTACTCCAGCCAGTATCGGCCTCATCATGCTACTGATGCCACATTTTTGGAAGGTGCAGAGGAAGGGGCTAAGCAAGAAGGTACATCTTTTCCATGGCATTTTCCATGACATGTTGATTCAGAAGCTTTTAAACCTGAAGTTGTTTCCAACAGCCTTCTCTTGGTTTATCATGGCATCTTTAGTTGCAATTTTTATTGCTCATAGTTTTATGTTTGTGTAATATTATTTTACTGTTTTTATGGCTGTTATACTGTAAATGTAAGCCACTGAGTGTCTCTAGATTGTGGTGGGATAGGAAGGAGAAAAATAAACGCAAGCAGAAGGGGACAGAGCTATTTTTTTTTAGAATTAAAACTTTACCTTTCCCCACTGGCAACCATACATCTGGTCCCTCCTCCCCTTTACAAAATGCACCTTGAGATCTGACCTCAGATCGTACCTATCCTTGATCTGTACCACAATCTCCCCATGACATTTTAAGCTACACTGTTATTGTACTATCTTGAATGTTTTATTTAATTGTAATTTTAAAAGTATTGAATTACAAAAAAAAAAAAAAATCAAAGGGAAATCTTTTACTTATTTTTAATAACATTGATTTTAAAAATCACAAGATGTTTTCATACCCTCAAAAAGAGGACCTGTCTCAAAGATACCAGAACCAATGAGAGACAAATTTAATTCTATTATTTTCTTCTTCTTTATCGTCATCAGCAGCAGCATCACTTTCCTCTTTATGCAAGAAAACAAGTTGCTCAGCCCCACCCCAGCTGTCACACCAGGCAGCATTAAGAAGAAGCACCAAATCAAGGCATTTCTCTTCTGCAGGAATGTGAGAAATGGACAATACTTTGTAGCCTATAAACTGAAGTTGCACCAAGGCAGGATGGTGGAAGAAATTAAAGGCAAGTTGGTTTACTTTATTGTCATTGCACCTCGTACAATGAAATTAAATGCCATCTTCAAGAATTC
Organism: Arizona elegans; assembly: GCA_022577455.1. Classification (NCBI taxonomy): domain Eukaryota; kingdom Metazoa; phylum Chordata; class Lepidosauria; order Squamata; family Colubridae; genus Arizona; species Arizona elegans. Next base: position 23,710,752 of record JAKOOJ010000008.1, on the reverse strand, counting down.
TCCCATCATCTGCCAATGTTTGTTCTTCTCTAGCATTTATCTACAAATTGTAGGAAGAAAAATCCAATCCAGTTCCAAGCTGGCAGAAAGACACTGGAAATAAAATGGAGGCTGGCTGGTTGGAAAAAGGTCTCTGTTTATTAGGTTTCCAGAAACTTCAGTGACAGCAGCATGGGGTGAGTGACAAAATGGCTGAATGAGTGGATGGATTTTTATAGGATTCTGGGGTTTGGTGATTGAGATGCTCCAGGGAGTTGTGCAATGTAGTGAGCCTTGTGTCTTTTATGGTGGTGGGTTAATCCTGCTATGTCCTAAAGGTCATGTCCTGTCCTTAGAATTTGGATGGGGAAATGTAAATTCTAAACCCCATCAGTTCCATCCTGGGGAAGCTGGGCTGAAGGGATTTTGTTTATGAATAGGCTGGCCTGGATTTCTCAATGGGCACAAAATATCCATGTCTAAAGACTTCAGGGTTTTGTGAGGCATCTTGAGTTTTCCTATAGCAGGAAGACTGGGGCTGCTCTCTGCCTTCAAGAGCACATTTCTGCATTTTTCCTTTCAGGAAATATCATATTCTGCTTCTTTTAATATTCCCCAAAATTCATTTATTCAAAATATTTCATTCATGGGGGCGGGGGGCTTCCCACAATATGCTGTCCTTCAAAGAATGCATCCCCAAATTATATGTATTTCACTCTGGATTCTTCAGCTTCCCATACAGATTGTTTCTAGTGGTGTTGAGATTACTACTTCTGTATGTCTAAATACTTCAAGCGTTATAGCATACTTATTTCTAATTGGGTATGTGCAAATGATACTCTGGGTACCTCCTGAACCCTTCCAACTAGTGCTAGGCCAGCCACTAAAACTAAACTATGTGTAACTAATGGATAATGAATATGGTGAGATAATGATATAGGAATATGGTGAGATCAATATCTATGTTTGTCACCAGGAAATAAATAATTGTGTAACCAATGCAAATGAATGTAGCAAATTCAAAAGCAAGGTGGCACAAATTTATGATGTTCTGAATGTGCCTATGTTCTTATTATGGTTGAAAGCATAATTAGCCCTTTCATAGTTATTTTTTTCAATATAGACATATTCAATTATTTCATTGTAAACCTAACAATTATTTGCTTAAATAACTGCACGTGTTACTAAGAACATCTAAATTTTATCACTAATATGAAAAAGAGCCCACAATTTTATCACAAAGTATAAAATTTTAATACTTCAAGCTATTTGTGAGCATGATTTTCTTGTTGTTATTATTATTGTTAGGGTTTGTTTTTTTTTGTAAGCTACAACTGCAAATAGTTTGAAGAGAATGGAAGAGCAGAAGTTTGAAGAGATAAGAGGAAATCAATTTTTATGTTTGCTCCAGATTGTATTTGTTGGCAAATATCATTTGTCTGCCAAAATCTGTTGAGTATTTTTCTTAGAAAGTTCTGTTGTGTCATGTGGAACAACACAAACACATTTCCACAATTAGACACACTACATGCACTGGAATTTTAAGAGCTTATTCAAATTACATTTATTTCTTACTTGCTATGATTTTTTTTTGCTTTGCTTTGTTATTGTTAAAGAAACACTATGAAGTCTTTAGCATCTATATTATATTACAGAAATTTTTCTTAGGTTACACATTTTCTAAAAAGCTGAAAGAAGACAGGAATATAAATAATTATAGCTCAGACATTAAATTTAGTCTGTGTACTTTTATTCTCTGTCATGATTCTTACTCCACTTATTACATAGATTTCCTGTGGTGAATATTAACCTACAGTTAGGTAACAGTACCAATAGATACATGTTATCTATCAATAACACATTCAGCTGAATGCACACACAAATCTTCCTATAATCAAGAATGCTGCTTTATCAAGAAACCTGATTGTATGGAAACTGATAAGCAGATTTTCTTCAATGAATTTATTAGTCTTGCACACAAAAACCAAGTGATTTTCAACCCTGCATCTTTTACTTAGGTAGAACCTAAATTACATAGCTTTTTACAGAGTACTTTCAATACTTAAGAATCCAAGAACAACATTTCATCTTACTTAATTTTTGATTTTGTCGGCTTTTTGAAGCATCACTATTAAAAACTGTTTGATTATCTCATCTATGCAGCTTTTCAAAACTATGTTTCTTTGGCCAGCTCATTGACATTGTAATTTCACCAGAGATTATTCACAATATACATACTTTCACATAACATAAATAAATAGCTAAATATAGCAGGTTCTATGTAGCCATAATCAAAACCAAGAATGCATGTTTCCAAGTTAGCAATTTTATGTCTGCAGAAATCTGATCTTTGAGAAAAAAAACTATTTGAAATAAGAACCAAATGAACTAAAACCTTTTACAAGCTCTTAAATTTTATTATCATTTTAACAGTAATGAAAATGTTTTTCCCAAATATATAGCAATCAAGAAATATGTAATGCTGACTGTATAAATGTCACTAAAGTGAAACCGCTTACCCTAGGCTATTAATAGCAAACAATTTATATTATATTTCTTTTTTAAAAAACCATATAGCTTGAATTAACTTCCATTTCAAGAATAATTCATTCATATCCAAAGGAATTATTTAATTATGTAAACTTTATATGATTATGACACATGATATTTAGATTTCTTATACTGGGACATAATATAGAATGAAGAGTCCTTTCTGACAGCAAAATGTATTAAGCCATTCTGACATTGTTATGTAACCTCACAAACAATGGTCTGTTTGATTAAGAGGTTTATTTACGTAGAGATAAGAAGTTATTTACTTCTAAAACTTCAGCAATGCAATTCTTATCCATTCATTCTCAATACTGAGAAATGAATTTAATTAAAAACTATATTTAATAGTCCTCAAAAAAGTGTGAAAAAAGAAAAATACACTCTTGTATTGATTTGAAAATATTTTTAAAATATTTAATCTGATACCACAGTAATAATAATTGATTAAACGTATGCTGCCCAGCTTCCAATGACTCTGGGAAGTGGAGGGGGAGCTCAAGAATAATCAAATGAAGAAATTACAATAAAATCAATCATAAAATTAAAATTAAAGATGGTAATTGTGACAGACCAGGTGGAATGAAGTAAAGGCTTGGTTGAAGAGCCAGGTTCTTTATGGCTCTTTTATACAAAAATAAAATGAGGGTATTTGGATCTCGGGAAGAACTTCTTTCAGAGAGTAGCTGTTACTATGGAGAAGCCGAGTTTCCAACATCTCAATAAATGACATTTTTTAATTGAAGAAACCCAGATTCTGCAAATCCTGCAAGATCTTTTTATGCTTTTTATCCTCATTCCAGTAACACTTTCAACAAATAAAATTCCTTACTCATATGACACTTCGGTGGTAAATTATGACAATAAAGTTAAAAGAAGATTGAGTTAATGCATATATCACAGATTTGTTATATATTAATTTTAATTTAAAATGTTTTAAAAAATGCTGTTAAGAAATTTCTCAAAAAAATAAAGTGACCGATAGTCACCATTTCATTAGTGCAAACACTGAAAAGCTTATCTTCACTGTCTGGTTACACCATTGCCAGAATAGGTACGAATGTTTCTAGAAGCAGAACTGGATGCAATCACTGTCTATTAATCTCTCACTCACCTTCAAAGTGACCTCAGGTATTCTTCTCTGCTTCACTTCCAAAGTATACTTTTCCATCTTATGTTGTCTTGAGTGCTTCTGTCTATTTGGAATGAAGTGGTACAGTTTGCTGCAGGCTAACCTTAACATCCCACTACTTCGGAGAAAAAGGATTTCTCATTTCACAAAGTCAATTACCATGCACTCTAATAGTTTCTCTATCTCCTTTTACCAGCACCGCTGAAATAGCACAATGGTTAAGATCTTTGCTTCATCCAGCAGATTTTTTTCTTAATTATGATTCTCCCCCCCCCCCCACTTTTCCTTAAGTACTGTAGCTAGTTTTCTCTCTGGGGTTTAAAAACATAAGTCAAGGGAGATACCTTTATAGAGGTTTGGGGGGGGGTTGGTTTTGGGTTTGTTTTTTTTTTTTTAAAAAAAAAAAAAGCCCTGGAAAAAAACTAGTTTTAAAAATCACTTTTAAAATTCCTGGATTTCAAACTGCCAAACTTATTTATATTTACTTTTTAGAGTAGAACAGTACAAATGACCTTTTTTTTTAAAAAAAAATGCTTCTATGCATCCATATTCCATACATTTTTATGCTTGAACTTTGTAGACATGATTTAAATTTAATTTTCTATGTATGTATGTATGTACTGTATTTTTTGGAGTATAAGACGCTCTGGACTATAAGACTCACCTACCTTTTTTGGTGAGGAAAACAAGAAAAAGAAATCTGCCTCTGCCTCCCAGCAATTTTGCCTCGTTGCAGCAAACAGCAAATAGCCTGCTTTACTTTCATTTTCGTTTTCAGCATAGCTTGATTAGCACAAGAAAAAAAAAGTCTGCTCCCAGCAATTTATGTCCTTGCAGCAGAAGCCCACACAAAACAGCTGAGAGTCGGGAGGCCGATCCAACAGACAATCAACTTGTGCTAATTAGGCTGTGCTGAAGCTGAAATGGGCTGTTTCTTCGTGCTGCTTGCTGCAAGGAGATAAATTGCTGGGCGGCAGAGGCCAAAGGGTGGGGGCCAGTGGGTGGGTGGGGCTACATTCAGTGTATAAGACGCACTAAAATTTCACCCCCTTTTAGTGTGCACGTATGAGCAAAAGTAAGAGAGAAAGAGATGGAGATGGAGATGAAACTGTCAACTCTACCAGGTGGACCAGATCAGGAATCAACTCCACAGGAAGTCTAAGACTACTTTTATGAGACCGGCTACAGTAACAGAATCTTAATGAGCTTCCTCACCTTCTCATACCCTTGTCAATTAGAAAGGTGTCTGACTCAGCTCTTTAACACGGACTCTGCTTCTTTTGTATGTAAACTATATTTTCTCCTTGTTTGGCTAATGGATCTTGCCTATCTCCATCAAGATCATCTTCCCAACATTCTACAAAAACGTTTTTCAAAAAAAATCTCATGGGATACTGGTGCTCTAATAAGCATTTGAAAAGGTTATTTTGCAGTATGCAAACTGAATTTAAGAACATTATTTTAAAACATTAGAGGAACTATTTCCCCTGCAAAGTTCAAAATTTGCAGGCAGAGCCAGTTCTCTTTTGTTCACTTCCAAACCAGTTATGTGAACATGGAAAAAGACATATTTGATATAATTATTTGAAGAAATGTGTTTTACTCAGGCTACCGTAAGCAGTGAAGCATTTCATGTGCTTTGTACAGATAGAATGGAAGATGGCCATAGGTAGAGGAAAATCAACTGGAAACTGAAAAGCTTACTATGCACCATTCCTTCTTTTAGCACTCCAGTTACGAATAAGCCAATTCTTCTTCACTGTCTCTATGGAAATTCTTAGTCATCCAAGTCATGGTTCTCCCAAAGGTGTCTACAACACAGTCCTTTCAACTCAATAAGGGTGCAAACAAAGTATCCTTTATACTGTGCAGAATATGAAATGTCCAAAAGCAAAAAAATAGTGGACTAAAATATACACCTGGCTAGAAAAAATGATAAAGGATTGATTTAAAACCGGAAATATTTCTGTTGGGCATCATACCAGACAGTAAAAGGAATGCATATTTAATAATACATGTGTTAACAGCAGCCAGAATCGTGTTCGCACAACATTGGAAGAGCGAGGAGATCCCCACAGAATAGAAGATAATAACAAAAATTTTAGAATGTGCAGAAATGAATAAACTAACATTTGAAATTAAAGAAAAGGAAGACACTGAATATTCTGAGGTATGGGATCTGTGTTATCAATGGTTATATAAGATAAAAAAGACTTAGAACTTCTAAAATTACAAGAGAAAGAATAATTTTATTATTAGGGTTGTTTACTGTAACTTATTAATTTTGATTAGTATTAACAATTAATATGTATTAATGAGGAGAAAACACTGTTATTATGAGATTACTATTAGAGAATACTATTATGATGATGATGATGATGAATATTAATCAAAAGAATTGTAACCAGACAACATAATGTCTATTTGGATTTTGAACGTGTTGCTCTTTCTATTTATATTAATTAAAAAAAAAGAATATGAAATTAGGAAAGGTTACATACGTTTGATTGTTTCATTTTAATTTAAATAAAAGGGGAATAAGAAATGGCCCAGCTTTGACAAAGTGGAAAAAGTGAAAATTTCCTCCTTAAGTCATATTTAATATTGGAATCAGAAGACACCAATAAAATTGAATAATACAATGTTCAGAACAAATAGAAGGAACCACTTAATACAGAACATATTTAAACTATCAACCTTACTGTTATTTTTATATGCATGGTCTTAAAAGGAATTAGATAATGCTATGGATAACGAACTTTTCAGTGGCCATATATTATTTCTAGTATTAAAATTTAGAATATTAGGATATCATTTGTCATCAAAACAAAATGTTAGATTACATTAGTCTATGGTCTCATCCAGCAGTTTTTCTTAAATTCTTAGAAGTGACACACACAATCAAAACCATAGCTTCTCTCTAGCATATGAAAAAACAGTTGCATGCAATTCTGAGAAGATAATTCTTAGTCTTCTTCATTTCTCCACTACTAAAAGTAATATATAAATATAACTAATAACCACCAATAAGTTTATCTTACACAAGTAGTCCACATTTAGGTCTGAATGCTCAGTTATGGTTCCATTATATTTCATATCATCTTAGTAAACTTATCTGTGCTTCCATCACATCCATGTCCTGCTTAGTGCATTGCCTCTTGTTTTTATTTAAACTTCTTTTCTTTTTTGAGCAGTTCATCAAGTCCCTCCAACTTTGCCTATTCTCCATTCCCTTTTCTCTCATCCCTTTCACTATATCTCGATTTGATCCTCACAACAGCACCAACATGAATGGGGGAAAATGTTAGACCTTCCACAGCTGAAACCTGTTGGCTCCATTTTTTGAGAAAGGTATAGTTTACTAGAAGTCAAGCATATTGCAGTAAACCGTAGCCAGAACTGAATAGCATGCTAAAATCCCCAAGTTCAACTTTTCTTTCCCTTAACTGACTGCCATCGCTGACCACTCCTTCCTCCCATGTCCAATTGGGTTGAAGCAAGAGGTTTTCAGAATGGTCACTTCAAACGTAGCCTGGTATGCAGCTGAATTCTTCTTCCAGCTGGGTGACCTTGAAGCAGCATCTCAGGGAGATACAGCAATTAAAACTTTCACTTTCCCCTTTCAAGCATTCCCCCCATCCCAGAGTTCATTGCAGACTGTCACTGCATAGTAACAAGGCACATAGCAATCGTAAAGTGGCAGTTGACAGAAAGGTGTCTGAAGCAAGTCAGACTAGTTTTGAACATATTAATTAGAACTTATTAATTGCATAATTTGTGAAATGGGATTATCACCAATCTAAAACATCATTTCTTCCCTCACAGTTAACCTAACCTTTTGAGACTCACTAATGAGCTATCATGCATTGATAGTTACTCCACTAATAAGTAAGAATTATTTCCAAATAAACACTGAGTTTTAATATGTTAGTGGCATTTTCAGTTTATTTCATCTGAGGAAACAAAGTAATCAACAAAAACACACAAAAGGACAGGCAAAAACTGTTAAATATATTACTATAATTGCCAAAAAATGTACTGTGTATATCTCTTAAATGATCTACATATTTCCTGGTTTACTTCTGAGTCTAGTTGCTGACAACACAAAATATCAGTCATTGAAAAGAAACAGATATAGTATGGTACTTTTCCCACATTGGCATGAATGTGATATTTATGTGATGCTATAAAACATATTTTTATAATTGTGTGTGTATGTGTATATACAAGCCACTTTACACTTGTTGTGCAACATCAATCCATATAAATAGAGTGTGGGCTTGAAAAATGCTGACATAACAGCAAACCTCTCCCATAGGGAATGCTTGTGCACATAAAGTATTCCATACTCTGGGAAAATAGTAACACTTCGGAGCTTTCTATTTGTTCAGAAGATCCCTCAACATTAATCAATCTCTTTCAACAGAAGCCTTGGCAGGGACACACTTAGCTTCTAAATCAAGGAGATCTGAAGTAAGAGTAACGAGGGACTTTAATTACACTGACAGCAAAGATGGCAAAAGGCTAACAAATGAGAAAAGAAAGATCTATTTATGTCTTATATTAGCTCAGTCTTCTCTAAAAAGATAGCAAAAGATGGAGCAGTATTGAATCTTCAGACTGACAGAAACATGGTCAGCAATGCCTGTTTACTCTAAGTAAATTTAAATCTTTGAAATGACATGAGCTGTATTTTAGAATGAACTAATTATTCACTTTGGTGTCTTTAAATTAGTATTGACTTCAGGCAAATGTGGGACTAATCCCTACGGTTTTCCAGACAAGGTTTTTTTTTTTTGGGGGGGGGGGGGGATATGATTTGCTATTGCCTTCTTCCTGGGGCTAAGAGAGAGTGATTGGTGCCAAGTTACCTAGCCAGATTTCATGCCAAAAGCAGGACTAAAACTCACTATCTCCCGGTGTCTAGCCTGGTGTCTTAACTATTAGTCCAAACTGGCTCTTATTCTAATTGATACTCTTAACACGGTTTTTCTTAACTTTCGCAACTCTAAGCTCTGTAGACTTCAACTCCCATAATCAAGAAAAATCAATAGCTGACTGGTGAATTCTGGGAGTTGAAACTACCTACTATTCAGATCGGCATATATGGGACTCAGTGGTGGGTTTCAAAATTTTTTACTACTGGTTCTGTGGGTGTGGCTTGGTGGGCATGGCATGGTGGGCATGGCTTGGTGGGCGTGGCAGGAGAAGGATACTTAAAATCTCCATTCCCACCCCACTCCAGGGGAAGGATACTGTAAAATCTCCATTTCCTCCCCAATCCAGGGGAAGGTTACTGCAAAATCTCCATTTCTTCCTGATCAGCTGGAACTCAGGAGGCAGAGAATAGATGGGGGCGGGGCCAATCAGAGCTGGTATTTATCGGTTCTCTGAACTACTCAAAATTTCCACTACCAGTTCTCCAGAACTGGTCAGAACCTGCTGAAACCCACCTCTGATGGGACTGATTGGGGTAGATTGTAGGGTGACACCGAAATACAATTTTATCATATTTTATTTATGTATATATTAAATTATTGTATTTTATTCCAATTTCATTTTAAACTGTATTTTATCTCATTCCATTTTAAATTGTTTTTATCAGATTTTAGTAATAGTATGTGTCTGGAACTCTGTACTTTGATATGACCCAAGGGCTAATCAATAAAATAAACTCAAACATACTATTCATTCTGAAAACAATAGCTAGAGAAATCTTCATTTTGCATGCTACCCCAAAACAGAATAGTATGTCAATTACATATGTATTCATATAACAGTATCCAAATAAGAGGAAGCAATCATATTAATTTTACTTCATATTACATAGTGTCCTACTCACAAGTAGGTTATGTTCAAAGAGTTTGTAACTCTGTTTGTTTGCAAATCATAAAAAATATATGCAGTGCAGCTGTTTATACAGCACAACAAAAAGTTTCCTGCCTTTCCTGCCTTCTCCCAACTTCTTTTCCTGCCTTTTCCTTCTCCCACCCAGTGTTTGCTGGACCTGTCATGTTTTGCTGCAATGCTGCCTTTGTGTGGGTGGAAATTGTGCTACACCTGCCTGCAACTCCAACCTAGAGCTTCCTGGGGCTCAGGAGAGGATGGGAGGGGATTGATTCCTATGCACTGCTTGTAAGCAATGTGCACCAGAAGCTGGCCCTTTCCCACCTTGTCCTGACTTCCAGATGCAGAAGGGTCACAAGAGTAATGTCTGTAATCAGAAACCATTTTGAGTAATACATTCATTCATGGGCACTATTCATTAAGAAGGGTTTAGACCAGGGGTGGATTCTACTTACCTTTATTACCGGTTCGCAAAGGGATTGCACACGCACGCAAGCTTTGCTCGCGTGTGTGCCTTGCTTCTGTGCATGCACAGAAGCTTCTGCGCATGCGCAGATCGCCAATGATGACATCCGGGCAGTGGGTGGGGCCTCACACTGGTTTTACTACCAGTTCTTGCAAACCGGTCCAAACCGGGGGGAACCCACCACTGGTTTAGACAAACTTCAACAAGTTTCAAAATAGTAGAGATGATCAGGGGCTTAGTAAATAAGGTCCTATGGAAGATCTGAAATTGCTAAGACTAAGGGGGAGAGACTATTATAATGCTCTTCTGTTACATGAAAGATATTTGGATGATCTGTTCTCTTTCATCAGAGCCAGTGCACAAACAGTAGTCATTGGTTAAGAAAAGCAGGCTCCAGAAGTTTAATGTTTAGAAGTTTCCTTACCGTAATAACAATTATAATGCATCTAATTATAAAGAAAGGTAATGAACTGTCCTTCATGGGGTTCACTTCCATTATGGATATCTTAAATTATATTTCTAAACACAGTGAATTTAATGGCCCCCAAGCTTTCTTTTAAACAAACAATTATTTAAATCTGTAACATATTTTACAATTATTCCCAATTGGGAAGCCCTCAAGAAGACTAGATTTCTGAACTCTATTATGGATAAATTTATATATCTGGAGAGTATCTGTATGGGGAAAAATAGTGTATGTTAAATTTCATTTGTTAAAAATTGAAAATTCAGTTCACCTGAGCAGCCAATACACTCAGTCTTTGTTCTAACTATATGACAATTAAAAGCATTTTTTCCTAATCAAAATACTTCCATGAGTAGCTAATAGATGCCAGGCAAGAAACATGTCTATATTTATAATTTAAATATGTTTTCAGGCGTGATTTTAGATCAGGAATTGCTCTCTAGAATGTGTGTATTGATTCTCTTTCAACAGGTTGCATATTATAAATCACAGATAACCTGTCTAAATAGGGATGTAAAGGTACTATTATTTACAGTGATTCTGATACTCTGTGGATATCCAATACCATAAAATGATCATGGGATACTGTGACATGTATTTTAGTTCCTTATGGTCTATCCTTTATTCTTTTTAGATTGCAAGAAGCAATATGTGCTAAACTGATTCCAACATATGAATGACATCTAATTGGTCACTAAGAATTGACAATGATTCGATAGCATATAATTAATCAATATTATATTTCAAATCAATTCTTGGATAATGTAATAAAGTGGATGAGATTTGAAGATAACCATGTGATAATATTTTCCAATATTACACAAACAAAGCAAAATAGAAAGAGATTTTCAGTGGAATGTCCCAAATGAATTTTTCTATGGCCTATATATTTTAAAATCATTATCAATAGTTCAAATCCTTTGTTATGCCATTGGTTTTATTGGGTTCTGCATGTTCTAATGTAACATCAATTAGAATTTAATCTTGGCCTTACTATGTTGTATTTTATTAATTTTTACTAATCTTTTATTCTGCATTTAATATTGACTATTGGTGACCTAAAAGTGTAATAAATAAAAAAGGTAAATTTTATATTGATTTATTTATTATACATTTAGGTCATCCAATCGCTCCAGTGCAGCTTCTTCTCTGTAAAAAAAAATGTGTAAAGACAACATTCCAGACAACATTCAGTTCTTACTTGTTAATAATGTTAATAATGATTAATAAATCATAAATCAGGGAACATTACCTAAAACACTAACAAAATATTTTAATTTCTTTTCTGTTAAAGTCATTAAATAAATGTTGCTAATGACCACTTAGTCAACATAATTTTGAAAAATTCCATCTTAACAATGTGTATATGAGCTCATATTATGATGGTAGGTGAAAAAATTAATTCCCTTGTTAGTAACATATACTTCAATGTTCTTTTTGAGATATTAATATCATATGTTACTAATTGACAGTATGAACATTCAGGAGTCCTTTTGGGAATAAATTTAATATGTATTAGGCAAGGTAACTTGAAGAAAAGAATAGGAATACATGCACATAAACATGTGTATATATAATTGACTTGGCAGAAAACATCTCGGCAAATCAAATAGTACCACAAGCACCCAATAAGAGCAAGGAGGTCCCTGAAATGATCAGAGGCCCTTAATGGAGCCCCATCAAATTATAAATTTACATAGAAGAAACAATACTTCTTCAAATAAACAGAAGGGATCCATTAGAAGCCATAAAACGGTCAATACTACTGTAGGAAGTTAGCACCCACCTCTTTCCTAGAGGAATGAAATATTTTTTAGGAAATATTTAAAAAGGCAGAATATTATATTTCCCTGGATGAGAAATGGATAAGCATGTTTTGAAGCAGCTCCCATCTTCCTGCCCCCACCCTTTGTCAATGGGCCATTAAGGCCTGGGCCAGTGTATTCTACATAACAAAGATCTACCTCCTTCAGGCAGAGCCATAGTAGGAATTGTCAAAGATCCAACAAAGATGGGATTAGCCCTCTACACAATAGCAGCAGAAACTCACCACATGTGGCCTGGGAAGCATGTGACCTGGGAAGCACATGTGACCATCAGCTAGCAAGGCTAGCTAAGACCCCCACCCCCTGGGAGTCTGACAACCAATCTTTCTGGGCCCCAGGAAGTTCAGAGCCAGAGAGAGCATAAAACCCGAAAACTTGCTGTATCTGCCCCTTTTTCTGTTCAGGAACTCAAGCCATGTGATCCTGTCCACCATTAAACCATCTTTCCAAGCAGTCTCCATGTTTCCAGTGTCTTTTTCCCCACTTGGAGCAGAACCCAGTGTATTTCTTCCTACACTACTTTTATGGACACTAGTTACAGACTCTTGAAGTCTGATTATGCTGTACCTCCCATTTCTTAAATTTCTGTGAATTAGGGAGATGTCTATCTGAACCTCTTCTACCATTTTTTGTTTTTTTGTGGACATAAAGACTCCCCTCCTTCCTTGTTGCTTTGGTAATAGAGCTCCACCAGGAAAAAATGGTCAATAAAGAAGAATAGAATTTAAGAAAAAGAACTAGGAAACTGAGAAGCAATAAGACTGCACTAATGGGAGAAATGCTTGGAAGTGGCAGGCAAAATTATTTGGAGTTGGAGCAGTGGAGTTGGAGATAGTCTAAACTCTATCACAAAGGGCTAGACAGCTAAGAAATATCTCTGATAATATTATTATGAGAAGGAAAAACATTTTTGTATGCCAGCATTATTATTCTTTTGAATAAGGTAATTTGCTCTGCCCTGAATTTATACAAGTCCATTTATAAGTACAGTTAAGGACAATACATTAGAAGGAAACTATTATTTCTGGAAGAGCAATTTGGTGCAAAATTTTCTTATAGTTATTAAGAGAAATTTGTCCTTTATTCTAAGCAGGCCTTGCTTCCAACCTCAATGTGTAGCTTGATAACAACAATCAAGCAAGTACATATAAAAACTTCTTAGCTATAGATATGCAATCACAACATTAACAGTTTTATTGAAACTTTTCAACTGTGCTTTTCAGTCCTTTCTGTTACAATCACTACCATGCTAGTCAGCAGTACAAAAGAATAATTTGGATCCTTTTTTATGAGCGAAAAGCAACAAACACTAGATTTTAAAATAAGTAACCGGGTTATGGTGAGGATGGTGGTAGTGATAGTGACTTTGTCTGTTCTTTTGTCCTTAATGGAACAGAGAAAAAGGGAGAGGTGGCTTGGGGATCTGGATAGGCCTTAGCCACCAGAGCAGAGTTGGTATTCAGCCGGTTCTGACCAGTTCTGGAGAACCGGTAGCGGAAATTTTGAGTAATTCAGAGAACCGGTAAATACCACCTCTGATTGACCCCGCCCCCATCTATTCTCTGCCTCCCGAGTCCCAGCTGATCGGGAAGAAATGGGGATTTTGCAGTAACCTTCCCCTGGAGTGGGGTAGGAATGGAGATTTTACAGTATCCTTCTCTTGCTATGCCCACCAAGCCATGCCACGCCCACCAAGCCACACCCACAGAACCTATAGTAAAAAATTTTGAATCCTACCACTGCACCAGAGCTGCCATTTGTTTTATTAGCCATTGTATTACTGGTACCGTTTATTACTATGGAGAGTTAATAATAGATACATGGAACAGAAAAAGGAGCAAGCAAACCCCCACATGAGGCTGGAGGGAAAAGAGGCAAATTAAGAGAAAGCAGACTGCTGTGTTTTCTTTACTGTGAAGGGAGTCAGTAGATGGACACAATAAAACTCATTATTTATGGTACCTGGCACTAGTATTAGCAGAAAGGGGGAAGAGTATAGACTCTGGTTAGTAGAATGGAATGTAATCAGATGCTGCAGACCAGCTATAAAGGTCACATTTATGATTTTCATTGCTTTCTTTATCATTCCTGTGGCAACATTTCTGGGAGCAAATACTCCATAATCGTGCTGAATCTAGGGTTCTTTCACATACTACTGGCTGGGATCCAGTGGTCACCATAGTTGTGTGTTTAAATGAATGAATCTATCTCCAAAGGCCTTACTGTAGTGGGCATTTCCCCCACAGCATTAAAATAGTAATGTTTTGCTAATTTTAAGAACTTCCTTTTGTTAAGGAAGCCTCAAGGCCTAAAAGAGATGGTTCGTTGGCAATAAGTCAGTATTTACTTCTGTAACCCTCAAAACAGTGGTCCCCAACCCCCGGTCCGCGGACCGGTGCCGGGCCGTGGAGTACCTGGCACCGGGCCGCACAGCGGCCGGGGGCCATGATCGCTGCAGCGGCCGGGGGACATGATTGCTGCAGCGGCCGGTAGGCAACCTCTGTGCCTGAAAAGTGCATAATAAAGGAGTTAAAACCATTGAGTACCGTATTGATAGAAAGGATGGGAGGAGAGGAGAAGCGCAGAGGAACTTCCTTTTCCGGATGACTCATGGGAGGAAGTTGGTGTGCAGAGCGGCTTTTGTGCTGTTTCCATGGTCGAAGCAGCAGCTGGCAGGTGAGTTGAAGGCTGCAGGTGGGAGGAGAGTCCGGGAGCAAGTCGGGCTGTTTGGTTCCCTCCACGGCCTGGAAGCGGAGAAGCAACTGGGCTGAAGCCTCTCAGCTGCTGCTGCTGCAGGTTCCTTCCCTCCCCAAATGGAAGCCCACTGGTGCTGCAGGCTGGGAAACTGGTGGCTGCAATTTCTGCTGGTGGGAAGATTGAAAAAGCCTCTTTCAAGTGGAGGTTGGTTCTCCAGAGGTTGTGGGTGCTGCATCCCTGGAGGTTTGTAACAGAGGAGCTCATAGTTTGAAGGATCCTTGGAGGTCTTCTATTCCAACCCCAGATCAAGCAGGAGACCCAATATCATTTCAGACAAATGGCTGTCCAGTCTCTGTTTAAAAGCCTCCAGTGATGGGTCTCCCACAACTTCTGAAGGCTAAGCTTTTCCACTGGTTAATTGTTCTGGGTATCAGGAAGTTTCTCCTTAGTTAAAGTTTAACTGTTAAAATGTTAAAGCACTTTATATTTATGTAATTGTATTTTATTTTGTAAGGCATGTTTAAATACAATAAAATAAAAGTTGTTTAATCAAAACAATCTGATATATAAACAATCAATGTGTCGTCGCGAACAACGTCCCCCACCCCTGCGCGCGCTCAGCGGGCCACGGTAAAATTATCAAAGGCTGATTGGTCCGCGGCGATAAAAAGGTTGGGGACCACTGCCTCAAAATGTGGGACATATGAACCTTCTCATGATACTATCAAAATGATAGACCTGCATTAAGAGGCCCAGTCAATTATTTCATGTATCTGTTGGATTGCTGCTACATACAGTTAATTAAAACTGGGTGGTGGAAGAAAGAATATATTAGCTGGAAATTTTATAGGCTTTTATGTTGTGGATTGTAACACTGTAAGCCATCAGAAGTCACCTTTGTCCTAAAACTGCCTAAACTTTGTTTGTTTAAATTTGCTAAATCAATCAATAAATAATAAACAAACTAAATTTAAGCAGTTTTAGGCCAAAGTGGAAAAGGTTTGAATTCTTTCCACTGTAATGCTACTTGTTAGCTACTGAAAGAGTGAAAGCTAAGGGCACAACTTAAGTTTTCTTTCTTGTCAGAATTAATAATATACTTACAGTCAAAATCAACCACTTTGTATTTTTTTTTTAAAAGAGAACCAATGTAAACTTCTTTCTTAAAGATTTTCACTCTGTGTGTGTGTGTGTGTGTGTGTGTGTGTGTGTGTAAACTTACATATATAAAATGAAATATGTCTAAAGACAATAGTATTTTTAAAGAGATAATCTCACATAAGATTTTAATTTTTTTCGGACAGGAACTATAAATGTCCTAACACTTTATATTAAAAAGAGAAAAAGTGAAAATGTTTTCATATGTATATTTAAAAAAACCTTGTATTTCAAGTTCATATAGAGGACTAATAATAGTATATTGCAAGTAATTATCATGGATGGTATTTAGACTAATGAAATAATATTTTAAACAGTGAAAGGAGTTGATAACACTGATTATGTAGACTCAAAATTTATGAATCTTTCTTAAAGCAATACTAAAACTTGAGTAATTTCCTAATGGAAACAATTTAGTAATTTCCTAATTAAATCATTTCCTTGACACTTTTATATGATTTATCATTCCTTTTCTTTCATATTTAGACATCTATGACTCAGAAGTAGATTAATGTATTACAAAAGAGAAAATAATTTTTTGCAGAAGAGGCAATCTGAAGAGAAATATGATATAAAGCTAGTGCTTTGTGCCTAAAGAAATTGGTACCTTATTGCCATTAGATTGCAGCTTTCATACAATTATGGAACTAACTATTTTTAAGATGCTCAAAAGCATTATTTTAGGAGAAAATTTCAAATGTTTTTATAAGCTTTCCTCCTAGAATTTGAAACTGAAATATAATTTCTGAAAATGCCTGTCACTTTGCCCTCTAATAATGATAATATTTGCAATAATCACCTTCAAGAAGATACCGTGTTTCTCCAAAAAGACAACCCCCTTGAAAAGAAGCCCTATCACGTTTTTGAATGCATGTGATCAAATTAAGCCCCACCCACAAAATTAGCCCTAATTAGACCCCTCCCACCCTGGGGGTGGGGTGAGGCACACAGGTAAAAAATAAGCTAGGGTGGGGATGGGGGGTTGAGCTGCCCTACTTACCAGGCCTCACACACCCTGACACCTGTCTTACCTTCTTCTGAGGCTGCTTGCCGCCACTCGCACACATCACCCTGGCCTCTGTTTCACCTTCAGATGCCTGCCAGAAGGCATTTGCAGCTGATAACAGAGCTCCAGATCTATCTGGAGCTCTTTTATCGGCTGCAGAGGGCTTTCTGGAAGGCAGCTGTAGATGCCTTCCGGCAGGCATCTAAAAGCAAAACAGAGGCCAGGGTGATGTATGCGAGTAACGGCAAGCGGCCGCAGAAGAAGTGGGCCAGCAGTGGGCTCCTGCTGGGCGGGGCTGTCGGTGCCACCGCCGTGAGGTGAGTCAGTAATTAGAACCCTCCAAAAAGAAGGCCTAGCCAGTTTTTCGGGGGTCAAAAGAAAATAAGACCCGGCCTTCTTTTTGGAGAAACACGGTAGTAACTTTTCTCCTTGGAAAGGTATTAATACTGAACTGTTACAGTTTTTCATGATTGTATCTCCTTTTTTAACTATTAAATTTGGTTAATTAGACTGAACACATTTTCAAAAAATCTTTTTTTTATTAATTCCAGGCTTTGAATCGAAATAAAAGTTCTAAATATATGCAACATTTAAAAGAAAGATACATTTATGCTTTATTACAGACTACCATGTATGTCAAAATATTGATAATTAATCCCCATATTTTATTGCCACAATATGTTCTAGTTGGTGTAGTTGTCTGACCTTTAATGATGGCTCTCCTTATCAAGTAATAGCTTCTTAGTAAAACAGTAAAACATTGCATTAGTGACAAATCCCCCATTCTATGCCCCTTCAGCCCTTGGAGTTCAACTTCTCTCACATTGCAGTATTTATTGAATTTCCCAGCCAAACGGTGTTCTGCTCCATAAAATTCTGACAAGTGGACTCTGCCAAGCTAATAATGACTTCATTCTGCTGAAATAAACTTATTTCACTGCGGCAAACAAAATGACATGACCTGGAAAGGTTATTTTTAACTGGGTAATGACTCAATTGCAGTGAAGCATTTTTCACAAAGTTCCTAGTTATACTTAAGTTACATTTTATAAATGCTAATTGGGAGATGGAGGTGAGGACAAAATAGCTGTGTCCATTCTTATCCTATCTCAGATAGGTTCAAGGATTGACGTAGCTCCTGTTCCTTAACCAACAACTCAATGTGGTTTTCCCCCCGACTTTTTTTAAAATAGCAAAAATTATTAAAATAAACTGATTGGAAAAAAACCCCACACCTGGATATAACAATTGAACGGAAAAAATGCTGTCTGTGACCAATCAAATCAGTCATGTGTCCAGGGGAAAACAAGATGGCAATTCAGCATGGATTTATATAAAATAGGAACTCCCTCTGACAAAAGAGCAATTACTGTATTTTTCACACTATAAGACGCTCCGGACCATAAGACGCACCAAGCTTTTGGAAAGGAAAACAAGAAAAAAAAATCTGCGCCTGGCTGATTCCAGGCTGCAGGGATCGCCGCCACCCATTGCCGCCACTGCCTATTGCCACCATTTTTGCCCTCCGCGTGCCCCATTTTTGGCCTCAGTGGTGATCCCCAACACCTGGAATGGGCCAAAAAAATGCGCAGAGACCAAAAACAGGATGTGCAAAAACTGAAAATGGGGTGCGTGGAGGTCAAAAATGGGGTATGCAGAGGCAGCAATAGGCGGTGGCAATGAGCGGCGATGGGTGGCCGCAATCCCTGCAGCCTGGATCGGCTGATTGGCGGTATTCTGGGAGGCTGATCCAAGCGCCAATCAGCTGCTTGCGCTAAATCAGGCTGTGCTGAAGCTGACCAGGCTGTTTGATGTTTGCTGCAAGGAGGCAACTTGCTGGGAGGCAGAGACCGAAGGGTGGGGGCCAGTGGGTGGGTGGACCTTCAGCAACATTCACTCTATAAGGTGCACAGACATTTCCACCTACTTTTTTTGGGGGGGGGGAAGTGTGTCTTATAGATCAAAAAAATGTAATATGTTTTTCTGGGGAGGAAGAAAAATGAACTCAGAAGCAAAGAGAGAGAGAGAGGGAATGATCCCACTTTTGACTTTTATCACTTGTATATCGTCCTCTGAGAAAACGGGGCCCTGGATATAAATATTGTGGCTGACCATAATTATTATGATTATGCAATTAACGGGTAACCTTAGCTTTGATTTAATAACCACTACTTTCTGTAGATAATGATTGTCTTTTACAACTTGCAGCTCATGTAGTAATAAAGGTCCAAGTAGTATTATTTAAATAATGTAGTCCTCGTCTTACAACAGTTCATTTAGTGACTGTTCAAAGTTACAACAATACTGAAAAAAGTTATTGATGACTGTTTTTCACTTACAACCATTGCTGCATCTCCATGGGTCACATGATCAAAATTCAGATACTTGGCAACTGACTCATATATATGGCAGTTGCTGTATCCCAAGGTCATGTGAACATCTTTTATAACCTTCTGACAAACAAATTCAATTTTTAAGATTCACTTAACAATGGTGTTACTAACTTAACAACTGCAATGATTCACTTAACAACAAGAAAAGTAATAAAATGGGGCAAAACTCACTAAAATGTTTCATTTAGTAACAGAAATTTTGGGTTCAATTGTGGTCATAAGTCGAGGATTACCTGTACCTGCATGAGCTGTTTCCATTATTGAAACAAATGGTAGCAGCTAAACATTACCAGTTAGAAATACAAAAGTAGGTCCATTTTTGATCCTCAGACTTATAAATTATGAAATCGTTCTAATATAACAATGAAGTGCTTAAAAGCTATGCATACCGTACACCTAAATTAGTTCCCACACAAGCATAGAAAAATTAAGCATTTTTGTTGTAAAATTCAAATGTCGTGACTATAATTTTTTTTTAAAAAAAAACCCTATTTTTATGCAATCTTTTATGTCTAAATAACAGATAACAAGAGGAAGAGGTTCCTCATATGACGCTTCTATGAGTCAAATACACAAGATTATCCTTAAGGGATAATATATTCACCAAATTCTATTGTAAGCTATTTATCAGTCACGGCATTGAGGACCATTTGTAGAAAATATTGAAATGATCAGCAAAATCACACACACACATGCACACACAAAAGATTAGAAAAGAACGCCCTACAAAGAAATCTCTACACATAACAGGAAGGAACTCTGGAGCGTCAACCCAAACCAACAAGTTCAAAGCTCTGCTGGACATATGGTGCTGCAGCCCAATTGTCACAGCTTTGCTTTAGAAATCAAAGAAACTTTGTTAGCTACTACATACCAAAAGAAAATAAGTATTATGGTTCAAATGATTATGAATTAAAGAATATTTTTTTCACTAAAATTTAGAAAAGGGGAAAAAAAACCATTCAACTAATCAAAATACTTCACCTACTTTTTTTCAGCATCGTTTTAGAACATAAAACATTTGACTAGAAGGTAAAAGATGAGATAGCATCTCATGAGATAGTTTGCATAGCTACTCGTGCACTGTCTATATAGTAAACTGGAACAATTATAGACAAAGGAAGCACTACTGTTATTACAATGCTTATATTCATTTTATATAGCTGAAAGAAAGAGAAAGAAGTAATGAAATACATGCCATGAAGTTATAAGTTGTTATACTTCAATACATTTGCATGCAAAAGGACAAAATATGTGCTATGACATATATTATTCTTCCACATGCCACATTCTTCCACATTCATCAAAAAATTGATGAACAGATAACATTTCTACCTTCTTCTTATAAAGATGGTTTGTTTGAACCCTCTCTTTCAAGGTTCTAAAATGGTCTATTTTTAAAAACAATTATCCTATTTTCTACTAAGGAATCCCTTTCCCTCCCTATGACTTCAGTGGTTATTAAGTAAGAAGGTTTAGCTCACAAGGAAGTTAAATCCTTCCTAAACAAAATGCAATCCAATCTAACACAATACAATTGCACATTACATTAAATGTATGCTTGGCACTGAAAGCAGCAATGGTGCATTCAGTAACTCCTTTATCTCTATCCTAATGTTAGTCTTTTTTTATTTTTCTTCCCCACCTAGCAGCCCATCAAGGAGGACCGAAAACAGACAGGAAGGAAAAGCAAATTAAATATTGTAAATGATTGTTATTTTCAGTAGTAGCTGACATCGATATTTCAGTTTTATTTTAATAGCATCTCACATAATCATTTTTCATTAGAACAACCTATCTGGTCGTTTCTGTATATGCTTGAGATGGGTAACTGTGATAGTCTTCCTAATGTTGTGATAGTCTTCCTAATGTTGTTGAACTGAAATTCCCTCATCAAAGACCAGATTGAAATATTTCACTATCTGGAGAATCATAGTTTCCCCTGCTATATGTTTTTAAAACTAAAGAAAAAATATTTCAATGTGTAGTTTCTCTTAAGAATTCAACCATTTGCAATGTGGTAAAAATTGACATCTACTGATTTTAAAACTCACTGAAGTATTCTGCCCGATAGTTGGGTATTCCACTTTGAATGTGTTAATATATACATGTCATTGTCTCATTTTAATTGTTAATTTGATTTTATAATTATCTTCATATATTTAAGAGATGGGTTAGCAATTAACTTGGTTTCCCCCACATATTCATAGTTATATCTGTGAGGGGGATATTTAGGAAATGGCTTAGCAATTAACTTGGTTTCCCCCACGTATTCGTATTTATATGTGTATAGTGCATGGGGGGGATTGTTATTTTGGTAGAGTTTGTAAACACTTTGAAAACACTGAAATGACCACCAGAAGTCAGATGAATTTGTCATCTTGCCTGATTACAGTAATTAGATAGTTTCATTAACCAACTATTGGAAAGCTGTATATATAATAAATCTTCAGCAATTTTTGAAAAGCTATTCTCTGAAATACTGATTAGTAGATACTTAAGCGTGGCATGACTTAAATAAATATATAATTGCCTTCCAAATCAGTATGATGCTCAGAGTGATCATTGTTGCTTGATCCTAGAAATACGCAAAATGTGGCTAATCTGCAATCTTCCAGAGAACACAGGAACAGTCTGCTATTTCTCAGGACCATGATAAATCTTTTCTGTTCTTTGGAAGTAGACTCAATCTCAATGACATTACTCTATTAATATCAAGAATATAATTAATGAATTGGCTAACACTTGTAACTTTCCTGAACATGTTGTCTGGTTTGTAACAAATCACCACTATGTTTTTAACTTTATATTTATCTCACGTAACTGATATTTGCCTTTAATTATGAATCTGAAAATACAAAATGAGATATAATTAGTTTTAACCTAACCTTGAAACTACTATTTAGTTCCATCCCTTCTCTTAAAACAATTTATATCAAGCATTCTTTAAATAAAGTAGTACTTTCTTGAATCATTTATCTACTAAAATTATTTGTATTCATTGGATTGGATTATTGGATTATAATCCCATATATCTATAAGGAGTAGTTAAATTTGTTATGATTGCCATTCATATCAGGTATTTATTGCATATATTGGTGCATAAGCCTATCTGCAGATAAGCTAAGTCTCAAATTTTCAACCATAAGACCATGAAAAATGTGCCAAATTTAGACAAACTAAATTTTGGGATACATTTTGGCACCTAAAATTCTCAAGTATGTAAGTATACATACTTACCCTCAAATATGTATAGTAACTGAGAAGCAATTTTGCTAAGCTTCAATTCTTTAATTTGTTTCTAGAACTCTTGATTATCCACAATAGGTTTTCTTTCCTTTACTCTCCACTACCCCCATTTCTTTCCTCTGATTCTAAAATTAAATGAATATTTTCACTAGACTGTATTATCTGATACATTTCAGCTGCTAATATTAATAACATTGTTTTGCCCAGATAATTTGCTCAGATGTTCATAAATGCAACAAGAAATGAATGTACAAATAAAAATTTTTAAGGTGCTGGTTGAATGTTTTATTTGATTTGAGAAATATGGTTCCATACTGTCTATAATATTTTGGAAGCACAACATTAATAGAGAAATGATACAAGAAACAAAAGTAAATTCCCAAATTTTTCATGCATAAATAGAACTAATCATTTCAAAAGAGAAGCAGGGCTGCTACAGATAATGGCAACCTCTGCTGAGTAGCTACTGCTATATAACACTAACTTCATTTCTCTTTATAGCTCGGAGGTATTATGATGTGCATTTCCCTACGACAGTTCTGTATCACTGAAAATGCTGAGCAGTTTATAAGGAAAAATGTAATCCAGTAGTACCCTATGCCCTTGTAATATGTAGTTCCTCCTATGAGTATCTGCTTAAAGTAAAAATGTGAGGTATAAACTGCATAAATGAATGAATAGAAGTTTTAAGTTTCAGTAAATTACCATACCTAAAGTTCAGTTAGCTTAACTGCATTCTTTTAAATGTATTGTAGGCACAAAGCTAATCAATGAGAATGAGATGGGTGGTATCTAAATTAGATAAAGAAAGAAAATGAAATTGTCATTAACATATTTGTTACGAGAGAGAGAGAGAGAGAGAGAGAGAGAGAGAGAGAGAGAGGGGGGGGGGGGAGGGAAGGAAAAGGGAGAGGGAGAGGGAGGGAATATGAACAAATCAATAACCTCATAACTTGTGCCGTTATATATGGGTCCATACAAACCAATATATAAATAAGTAAGTATCTGGTACTAATCCAAAAATACAGATGCCTACACTTTCATTTAGCACCTAATTTTTTTGCCAAGACTCAAAAGTTTCATTCCTACATGATTGACGGAGAAGTGGCAGAACCTGGGAACAGAATAAAAAAAGGAATCAGCCTAAAATATTTACCTAGCCACAAATGGACTAACAATGTCTCCCTTGGAATTCTGTTAATCCATATCTAGTGTGTAAAAAAAAAAAAAAAAAAAGTGCTAATCTTTAGTTGAGTAGATTCTTGTGCATAATTTAATTGAAACTTCATGTATGGTCCTGGTTTTTTGCGCCCAAAAATGATACATAATTCCAAACAAAATCTTGGTTAAGAATTAGATTTTAAATTCTCCATAATTCGTAATGTTTTGATAGACTCTATATAATGAAAATGCAGTCAAGCAAACCAGTCACAATTAACTATAGAGATAATGCTGAACAAAGAAATATATGACCTATGCCCAAACTTGTGGCAGCACTCCCGCAAGATGAAAATTTAGAGTCTTGGCAGCCAACACACACTTACAACTGCAGCGGCACAGCAACTTCCCCACGCCCCCTCCCCTGCCTATCTCTCCACCCCAATCTATGCACTATTGGCCACCCTGGACCCTGCCTCATAGGGCGGCAATCCTCAGCAAGCGGTATTTATTCCCCGTCACCTGAAACAGTAGCAGTAGCACTGCTTTTTTTCCCAAATGAAATGAAACCACAGAATAACATCATATAAGAAGACTTTGATTCAAATATTTAAGTCTTAAAGCCAAAACTGGGAGACCATGAGTTCTAGTTCCGCCTTAGCCATGAAAGCCATCTTGGTGACCTTGGGAGCAGTCATTCTCTTTCTACCCAACTCACCTCACTGGGCTGTTGGTTGGATATGTTCACCACCTTGAGTTACTTGCAAAAATAATAAACACAGGATACACACACACACACACACTACAAACTATTCTAAAAATACAAGTTCCAGGTATATTAGTAAAGAAAGAAGCAGACATTCTGCGAGCTCCAGAACTTAAAATTTTAAAATAATTAAAAAAAAAATATTCTACTAAGCTTTCGTCATCTGCTACATCGTCAGAGTATTAAAGTACCATTACAGAGATCTCTGCCTTTATATGCCATTAATCAATTTGGCCATTGCATGTGAAATAGGCCCTTCCAGCTGTCTCTCACTTGTAATTAATTTTAATTATTTTAATTATTTTAAAATTTTAAGTTCCGGAGCTCGCAGAATGTCTGCTTCTTTCTTTATATATATATCTATCGAGGTAGCAACTGCAACCAGGTAGAACCCGGAAACCCAAATGGTGCAAACTGGGACTAAATGAAATCACAATGGTTGGAGGATGGTCAAAGACTGGGACAGGTGTTGCTGTGATGTTTGTAATGAAAGCCACCAGTGAAAGTGATTCAATTGCAATCATTGTGCCTGGGGAAAGGCTCATTAGAATGGCTTTAATATTTGCCCCATACCAGGCAGAGAACAGGCCTGCCTGTTCTCTGCCTTTTTGTCCAGCTGGGGCATCTGTGGCTTTCCCTGGCCTTCCTGTATCTGTGCCATACTGCAGGACCTCCCACCCACCCCCGAGGTACCCCTGTGCTGGGACTCCATTCACTTAACAACTAGCACAGTTGCTTAATGACTACAACCAGGAGTGCTGGGATTACAGTCATTGAGCAAAGCAATCAATAGGTATCTCATTTAATTACTGCTTCAGTGCTTCACTCAATGATTGAGGTTTTGGTGTCAATTATAGTCATAAGTCAAGGATCACTTGTAGCACAGATTGATCTAAAGCCATGTTACAACCCTCTCCCCATGTTTGTGACACAATTTATACAGATTTGGGAGAGGGGATGCTACAGCATGGCAACTGCCCCCAGGCTCCTCAGCAATGGGAGCAGGAATGACTTACCAGAGTCATTATCCTATGGTCACCTAATTGCCATTTGTGATCTTCCTTACTGTCTTCCCACAAGCAAATTCAATGAGGAAGTCCACAGGGGGTCACAACCATGGTGGCTCATTTAATGACCTTGGCAAACAGGTAGAAAGGTGATGTGTAGGGAACATCAGGAAGTTATATAATTATTTCAGTTTCACATGTCTAGATTTGGTTTCAACTTAACTGCATTTAAATGTATAGGAAAAGGCCTTAATAGAAAATGAGAATTGTGAGGAGATATTTTTAAAAACTAAGAAACAATATGGCGTTGCCCAGCTGTTTTACAAGGGGCCCCAAGTATAAATAATAACAATGGAAAAAGAAGAACAGAGCTGACTTAAAGGAGCAGAAAATGTTAAGGTATCTTTTGTAATAAGATTAGAGGAACAAAGACTAAGAGCCTAGTTGAACCTTTGAAAAAATCCTGAAGGTACAAAAGGATATAACAGTAGACAAATAGCTGTGACAAGACTTTAAAAAGACACAGAGCTTTTACTAAAATATATTTCAGATATAGTTGTTGCTGGGAAGTGGGGATAAGGCAGGGATAGCAGCTGTGCTCCCTCACAAAAATCTGTATAAAAGACTGCAGCCTGATCTGCTATTCAAGAGGCTTTATAAAAATGAACCTAAGCTAGATACTGTTTCAAAAGTAGGTCACAGAACATGGAAAAGCTCTACCAAAATAACATCTAGTGATAATGTTGTAAAGATTAAGAGATACTCTACTGACATTTTAAAGCAGCAATATGTCTGATTATATGAATTTCAGTTTCTAACCAGTCAGGACTAGTGAACATCACTGTAGCAAACAAAGGAACTATTCATGTAGAAAAAAATGAAAGGTAACATTGAACCATTCCAATATTTATCAAAGGTAAATTAGAAATATTAAATGAATTTCAAATTCCTCCAAAGCACAATTATCTTTAACTATTAGTGTTGCTCTTATTCATACTGTTAGTATTAACCTATTTATCTGGTTATATTTATTGAATGTGGAACACAATTTGATATATGTTGGAACTGAAGTGAGACTTTATTGCCTCAAAATCTGATCTTAAAATGTCTATTGGAGTCTTTTTGTCCTATTTCTGAGATATATTTATAAGACTATTTATATTTTTTTAATTAAAATTACAAATTGTTTTCTGCTATGCTTATTTTTTTCTTTCCCACTTTCTCCCTTTGTCTGTTTAAAATGAGAATGCTTATAGACGGCAGTTTTAAGACTTCAATTTATATTTTATAAGGTACACTTTAGATTTAATATCAACATCGGCAGAATTCTTTAGCCATGGTTAATAGATTAAAACTCTGTAAACTTGTCATTACCAAAGAAAATTAAATTTGAAGCTTTCAGCAATTTAGCACATGTATTGTAAAAAAGAAAAAGCTTGTCATCATTAGAAATAAATCTCAAAGCAGTGAATTTGACTTAAAAATCAATTCCAAAAATATTAATCAAGTTTATATTCTCCTTGCAACAATATGTACAGAATTGTTCTGTTAACAATTTATACAGTATGTGTGATTCACAAGCCTAAACAAGTAGAAACATTATCAAAACAGAAAGGCACAATGTTTATTTGGCTGTTTGTAATGCTACAAAACGTTTGTCAAAATGTGCACATTAGTTATATTTTTTTCAAAAGTAAGCCTATGTACGTTTAATAATCTCTTTTATTTAACCATCCTGGCAGTCTTTAAGCTATTCTTTGGCACATTTTATTTTTAAGATAGATATTTATTGTTGAACTTTTACTTCTGGGCAAATATGCCATCTATCAGAAACCTGGCAATTGATTATTTTATCTGAATGAATTCTAACAATGGTAGCAAAGCACAGCTTCAAAAGGCACACAGTGAAGTTTAATGCCGACAGAAGATAAGCTTCAAATGTGCCAATGTTAGTTGAATTACCAGTTGCTGACTGATAATATGATATGACAGGTGCAAGGCACAAACTTCTTTTTAAAACAATTGTGGCCCCTGACTGTTCTTAAGGAATATCAAGGTCATTGTCTGGATCAAACAGAAAAGGGGATTCCATCAACAGATGTCAAAACAGATAAGCCTAGATTTAACACACTTGCAAAAGTATCACCTGCTATCAGTGCTGAAGTGACAGCTGTGCAGCAAAACAATACAGACGATTTATATGTGCCTAATGTATGTTACAAATTACAGACATATATATGCATCTTTGCTTCATGTTAAAAGATTTGTTCCTGTTTATTTATGCAATTATCAATCTTCGTGGTTATTATTCCTTCATGTTAAAAGGGTAGAATCTTTGACATATATCAGAAATCTCGGGCATCTGACTCCTGTATTCTGGCAGATTCTGTTTGCCTGTCTTTAACAGCCTTGTCCTACATCTCTGAATCTGCCCTAAATTCAACATTGGACTGGACTCTCTATTGCCCATCCTGCACCCAGATTTTAGGATAGACAGGATATTCCTTTCCTGTCTGTCTCCCAGAGAGTGTGCATGTCTACTCAGCAATCAATATGATTTTCTAACTGCCTTAAATACCAGCAAACTACTCTTGTAACTAGCTCTGGTGTGTTTACTCAGCCTGAAACTGGACAGTTAGGAAAACATGCATATGGTGATTTCTGCTTGCATATGCTGCCAAACTTTCCTTTCGGTGGGAATAGCTATAGCAATGATGAGCTTCAAGAAAAACAGAAACTTGGGAATAGACCAGGAAGACCTAGCCTTCTGCTCATAACTCAGGTTCAAACCATAACTACAGAGTCAGAATGTCTTTATACTAGTTTAAGATAGTATATTGCCTAAAGTCATATATTACAATTTAGGACTACATATGTTACAAGAATGAATTGTGTCTCTTTCCACACACCATGGCTTACCATGTTATAAATCAAGTCACAGAAATATCAGTTTGACTAGAACACCGTAAGTTTTTTTAATAAATGGTTTTAGATATGATAGCAGCCGGTGGAAGTAGCAATGGGGGAATAAGGGTTACTGTTTTTACAATTACAGCCATCATTACTTTACGAAAGAAACAAATACAATTTCATGAGAGTTATTTACAGAAAACATGCAGGTTTCTGAACAGAATGTATGAAACAAAGATAGTATTACCTATTACCATAAACACTAAAAATTATCCTAACAGAAAAGAACAAATAGAATTCAATTGTATCATGGCTTTCAAGGAGGTAATACTTTGCAATCTTTATTGTAACTAGAAGCATATTTTGATGTTTTCAGGGTAAAGATTCCATCACCAACAACCCAAGCATTTTTTTCAACCAAGCAGGAGTTCGGTGGTTTTTAAATTGTGTTAAGAACATTCACTATTCCTTTCACTATATATATATATATATATATATATATATATATATATATATATATATATATATATATATATATATATATACACACACACACACACACACACACACACACACACACACACCATATATATATGGTACTGTTCTGTCTATAGGCAACGGAGTGATTTATTAGAATTAAAATATAATCAAGATTTGATCAAAACACTTAAAACCTAGGTCAAAATAGTTAATTGGTCAAACTCAAAGGGTCTGTATGATGTATGAAATGTTAACTCTTTAAGAAAATGCATTCCTCATAGTCCACTTTTTGTTTGTTTCCTCATCTTTAAAATGGGGAGGAACTCCAATTTTACTTTTTAGCAAGTATTGCTCTGAAATTCACTCACAGAGAATCATAAAAGGAATAAAAGATGTTCAAAATTCAATTGCAAACAGATTGCTGCCAATAATTCAGTGAGCATCCACATTCAGCAATATTAGAGTGGAGAGGGAGGGGGAAGCAGCAGAATGACACAGGAGGAAAAAACCTGCCCAACCATTTCTGTCAAAAATTAATATGTAATGTAAGCTGTGGTGTAGTGCAGAAATCCATGGAAATGTTTTTGGATGAACAATTCGGAAAATTTTTAACAACAGGTGCCCAAACACCGAGTCTGGGAAACATGAAAAGTATTTCAAAGAAATTCAGATTTGACTTCTCCCTGATTCCTTTTGGTATAAGGCTTGAACAATTCTGTTACAATAGCCTCTCTCAGTAAAATATAATTCTCTTTTTAAATACACACACAAATTCAATTTTGTTTATTTCAATAAAATATAATTCTAATCTTCTGAAACCTTTTTCCTCATTTGGACAACTTCAAAGGAATGACAGTTACAGAGATAACTGTGTGAATTAAATATTAAATCATTCATGCACAACAACTAAGTACAGCACAATTTCAGGATTAATGCTGTAGATCACCGGTGTCAAACTCACGTTGTCACGTGATGTATCGGGACTTTTTCCCCCTTTGCTAAATCACGGGCATGGCCAGTGCGTGAAACATCCGGCCCAAGGGCTGGGAGTTTGACAGCCCTGCTGTAGATAGAAGAATCAAATCCAGGGGCGAAATGCTCCCGGTTCAGTCCGGTTTGCCCGAACCAATAGTAAAAAAGGCTACTGGTTCGCCAAACCTGTGGTAAAAAATGTAAAAAAAAAAAGTTCCAACGATCAGCTGAGTGACCCACGATCATCAGAACTTTTTTTTTTAACTTTTTAGGCATTTTTTTACTACCGGTTCTTAAAAAGTAAAAAAAGAAGCTCCGATGATCACAGCTGTGCCGCATGATCATCAGAGTCTTTTTTTTACCTTTTAAAGGTATTTTTAAACAACCTATTCAGCTGAATAGGTTGTAAAAAAATGCTTTTAAAAGGGAAAAAAAGGCTCCGAAGATTGCGCACCACAGCTGATCTAACCCCCCCACGCACTGTTCTCTTACCCCATGCCTCCTTTTGGTGTGCACTGCGCGCGCATGCACCTCGCATTTGGTGCATGGTGGGCACTGCACATGTGTGTGCACAGTGCACGTTTGGCATGCAGTGTGTATGTGCAGTCAGCAAACCAGTAGTAAACCAGTTCAGATTTCACCACTGATCAAATCCTTCAACAAGGATTTGTGACTGCCTTATTCCATCTCCCCTCCTGTATTTTTATCTCCTATCGCCCTTTTATGACCGGATATTCGGCTTTTTTGTGAATCATTTGCTATCCAGGTTTGTTGTTCCCTGTATATCAGGATGAGAATTTCCTTACTTTTATTTCATCTGAGTCTCCCTGGATTTTCGCCTACTATATATATTTCCCACAGACTATCCGTATCTCTAATCTCAAGGATTGGCTATTCCATCTATGCCTAGGTACAACATTGAAAGAACAGGACTATAGCTGCTGTTTTTCTCCCTTATATTTGGTTGCCGTGAGAGGGTGATCGATGTTCACATCTGAGTTCAAAATGGCTCTTTCTACCGCTGATATGAGAGTTCAGCGGGACTAAAATGACTTGTACCTCTAATTGATACTCTCTCCACAGGACCCTGGATAACTAGGACATGCCTACCAGCTATAGACTATCTAGCTACAAAATGTACTCATTGGGAGAACTCCTCAAACTGCGAGATGCCCCCCTCTCGCAGGTCTGGCCCTCTTCTTTATCGAGGGCCTATCTCGATGACGGACTTTGGAGTCCGGAGAGATGGCATACAGCAAAAAGAGGTTATGGGGTTTTTTAGGGAAATTTCTTAATAAGATTTTAAGGGATTCTGGGACGGGGGTAGATTACGTGGGTTCGGGGGAAGACCCGCGGGGGAGGGTATCTGGGCCAGCCGAGGGGCGTGGCATGGGAGGTGTGAACTCTGGGTTCAAGGAGATGATTAGATCTTATGATACAGATGCCCATAACATCGATACTGTAGG
Organism: Arizona elegans; assembly: GCA_022577455.1. Taxonomy (NCBI): domain Eukaryota; kingdom Metazoa; phylum Chordata; class Lepidosauria; order Squamata; family Colubridae; genus Arizona; species Arizona elegans. The sequence continues at coordinate 23,679,224 of JAKOOJ010000008.1, read as the reverse complement.
TGGGAGGGGCAGATATGGCGGGAGCAGGGGGCCACATCATCCTACGGGAGTGTGTCCTCGCTGTTTACAAGCGGTGGTGCGCTCCGACCCTCAAAGCTCTTCTCGTTCCCCAGGTTGTACGGAACCTCGGGCCCCAGGCCTTCGGATGATACTGTGCAATGCCAAGTCCGTGGTAAATAAAGTCCCCCTCATTTGTGATCTTATTCAGGAGGGGGGTGCGGACCTGGCGGGTATTACGGAGACCTGGTTGGGCCAGGAAGGGGGAGCCCCCCTTGTTGATATGTGCCCACCAGGTTTCCGTGCTTCCCATCAACCAAGGTCTCAGGGGAGGGGCGGAGGGGTGGCGGTTGTTATTAACGAAGGTCTTGGACCAAGGGAGGCCACTGTTCCTCAGACGGCTGGATGTGAGTCCCTTCTTGTGAAGTGGGGTCATAGGGTGCAGTTGGGCTTGCTAGTCATGTACCTGGCTCCCTGCCATGTGGCAGCAGCCCTGCCTGAGCTGCTTGATGTTATAGCCGCGGTGGCTGTTGACACCCCCAGGCTTATGGTCATGGGGGATTTTAACCTGTCATCAGTTGGCGAGACATCTAAGGTGGCTCGGGAGTTCATGGCTTCCATGACGACTATGGACCTGACCCAGTTAATTTATGGCTCTACTCACATGGGGGGACACCCACTGGACCTTGTTTTTGTCTCTGGACAGTGGTTGAGTGATCTCGAGATAGGGGATATAGTGATTGAACCCTTGTCATGGTCAGATCACTCCCTCCTTCACCTGGATCTTCGAACCGCCACACCCCGCCGCAGGGAGGCGGAACCGACCAGGTGGTTCCGCCCCAGGCGCCTGATGGATCCTGAGAGATTCCAGATGGAGCTTGGGCCATTTCCTGAAGTTCTAGCACACGACTCGGCTGAGGACTTAGTGGCCGTCTGAGATAGGGCAGCGGCTGATGCTTTAGACCGAGTCGTGCCTTTGCGGCCTCTGACCCGGCGCCGGTCTCACCTGGCTCCTTGGTATACTGAGGAGCTGAGGGAGATGAAGTGCCGGAAAAGACGCCTAGAGAGCAGGGCTAGTCATTCTGAATCCGACCGAACACTGGTAAGATCTCATATTAAGAATTACCTAGTGGCGATAAGAGTAAAGAAGTGTAACTACTTTTCTACTCTTATTGCGTCATCAGATAATCGCTCAGCCGCCCTGTTTAGGGTGACCCGCTCTCTGCTCCATCAAGAGACGCGGGAAGACCCCTTGGAGGTTAGAGCTGAGGATTTTGTACAATATCTGTATGACAAAATTGCTCAGATTCGTGAACAGATAGACTCTGACTGGATTGATCCAGAGGAGATGACAGGGGCAGGTCCTGAGAATATTATTTGGGAAGAGTTTGATCCTGTGACTCCCGAAAGTATGGACAGGATACTGAACAGACTAAATGCGACCACATGTTTATTGGACCCGTGCCCATCCTGGTTGGTACTGGCCTCCCGGGAGGTGATGCGAGGCTGGCTCCAGGAGATTATAAATGCTTCTTTGAGTGGGGGTGTCTTTCCCACCATCTTGAAAGAGGCGGTGGTGAGGCCCCTCCTCAAGAAGCCCTCCCTGGATCCAGCTGTATTAGCAAATTATCATCCTGTCTCCAACCTTCGCTTTGTTGCAAAGGTTGTTGAGAGTGTGGTTGCACGACAACTGCCTCAGTACCTGGATGAATCGAATTATCTAGATCCGTTCCAGTCGGGATTCAGGCCCGGGTACAGCACAGAGACAGCATTGGTCGCATTGGTTGATGATCTCTGGAGGGCTCGGGACAGGGGTTGCTCCTCTGTCCTGGTCCTACTAGACCTCTCAGTGGCTTTTGATACCATCGATCATGATATCATGCTGCACCGGTTGGAAGGGTTGGGGGTGGGGGGCACTGTTCTACAGTGGTTCTCCTCCTTTCTCTCTGACCGGTCGCAGTCTGTGTTGACAGGGGGGCAGAGGTCGACCCTGAGGCCCCTTATATGTGGGGTGCCACAAGGATCGGTCCTCTCGCCCCTTCTATTCAACATTTATGTGAAGCCACTGGGTGAGATCATCCGTGGTTTTGGGGTGAAGTACCATCAGTACGCTGATGACACCCAGCTGTACATCTCCACACCAGACCACCCCAATGATGCCCTCGAGGTGATGTCCCGGTGCCTGGAGGCCATACGGATCTGGATGGGGAGGAACAAACTCAGACTCAACCCATCCAAGACCGAGTGGCTGTGATTTCCTTTGTCCCGATATAGTCAGTTGGCGCCATCTCTGACTATTGGGGGCGAGTCGTTGGCACCCACAGATAGGGTTCGCAACTTGGGCACGGCTGGACTCACGGCTGTCTTTTGAAGAGCATATGACGGCCGTAGCCAAGAGGACTTTTTATCAGGTTCGCCTGATTCGCCAGTTGCATCCCTTTCTGGATCAGGACTCGTTACACACGGTCACTCACGCCCTTGTCACCTCACGCCTGGATTATTGTAATGCTCTCTACATGGGGCTCCCCTTGAGAAGCACCTGAAGGCTCCAACTGGTCCAGAATGCGGCTGCGCGGGTGGTAATGGGAGCAGTGTGGCGCTCTCATGTAACCCCCCTCCTGCGCGAGCTGCACTGGCTCCCAGTGATCTTCCGGGTGCGCTTCAAGGTTTTGGTTACTATCTTTAGAGCGCTCCATGGCTCAGGACCAGGGTACTTACGAGACCGCCTCCTGCCACCAATAGCCTCTCACCGACCAGTTCGCTCCCATAGAGAGGGACTCCTCAGGGTGCCGTCGGCCAAACAATGTCCACTGACGGCCCCCAGGGGGAGAGCCTTTTCTGTGGGGGCACCTACCATCTGGAACGGGCTTCCCCTGGAGTTATGAAACATCCAAGACTTACGCATATTCCGCCGTGCCCTGAAAACTTTTCTATTCCAACAAGCTGGTCTGGCCTAACTCTCCCTTTTTAATTGGCTTTTAAACTGGCTTTTAAATTGGGTTTTAAACCTCTTTAGATAAATTTGGATGTTCTTAATCTTTGAGCCTAAATTACTTAATCGGTTTCTTAATAGTTTTTAACTTCTATATGTATTTGTATTTATTATGGCTGTTCACCGCCCTGAGTCCTTCAGGAGTAGGGTGGTATACAAATATGAAAAATAAATAAATAATAAATAAACAAACTGAAATCAACACATCTTAGAATAATGAGGCATTTTTAGTGGAAGACTGTTAGGGCAGGTTCTAAGCAGAAATGAATCTGAGGGCATCTGATATTGGATACAGTCTATAGAAAACACTGAAGGTAGTTATTATAAATTGAAAGAACATATTTTGATAAAAATGCCATAAGAAAAACCTTCTAAATTTATACAGCTATGCTGTATATGAATGGAACAATTCCAACCATAAGCTTGAATGTACACAGAATGATTTTGAAAATATAAATGATTCAAGATGACCAATGAATTAATATATCACATTATGCAATGGATGGTTCAGTAAGTCATAACTATCTGAATTCACACATAGTTCTTAACTGTAAAAGTTGGTGAATGCCACATACGATTTTGAATTAATGTAAAGAAACTACGAAGAAATGATAATTGCTTTGAATAGAGACAATAGATTAGCAGCCTTATCAAACAATGGAAGCTGTTTGATAATATTGATTCTATATTTTTGATATATATATATATGCAGTCAACAGGTTAGCCCAAACATTACACTACAATATACGTAATGATTAGATATTGGGTCAATTTGATTATTAAATAGAGGTTGCCTCATCTCTAATATTTGTTTATACAATATAGTATTCTTGTTAAATAAGGATAAGACAGCTTATGTAAGGAGAGGATAATTTATCATAATATTTTTAAAATTTTATTTTCAGCATCTAGCTGGGGTGGAATTTTTACATTTAGTATTAAACATATTTGATATTTGGTTCATTTTTAAAAAACAAATTTATACACAATATTTTTCTTTTTTTGTTGTTAGTGTTGGATGTATGTTTTTCTGTTTTTTCTGTTTTGCATTTTATTCTTGTGGATAAAACACAATAAATATACTAAAAAAGAATTGGTGATTTCATTTATATACATGATAGAATACCATACAGCAGTATCTAGTATCTGAATGCAACTACTTTATGAAAAATAGTTCTTGAAACAAGCTTGACTCTTACTGACTTCCACAGAAACATCCATTCAATTATCTTGGCATGATAAAACATAAAATTATTAAATTTCAAATTTAGATCTGACCCATTGATAGTTGTTGAAATTCTAAAATTACTTTTATTGTTGGAAAGCATATTTGAAGAATCTAATCTAGAGTTTATTTTTTTTTTATAAAAATACAGTTGTAAGAACTTGAAAAATAGAGTCAAATTATCTCTTAAATTAATGCTCTCAATTTAAGAAGTATGTCAAATATTGTATGAATTCAATATATCAAATCACAAACAGGTATTTATGGGGATTGTATGTGTGTATTAATTGGACTTCTAAGCAGTATCCAATATGCTGGTTTCAACTTTTCAATGATGCAAGTGTAATACAGTAATAATTGGGACCGGAATTTCTGTCGTTAAGCATAATCTTACGGTCACAAAGCATGATGACAGCATCACTTAGTGAGGGCAATCCTGGCAGTATTAGTTGTTAAGTGAGCATCTCATTTAAGAGAAATCTGCAACTGAAAAAAAAACCCTACTCATTTAAAAACTATGAATTCTTGGATATTCTTTACGAGTTTAAAAATGAAAACAAAAGAAAAAGTGCCGCAAAAATTCTTATTCATATATATTAAACAGTAGTAACAGCTCAACTATGCATTAAAAAAAGATGAACATTACAGTCTCTGGACTGCTGGGATAATCTATAAACACAAGGAACCAAGTTGACCCTTGATGTGATCTCTGTTCACTTCTCTCAAGGGACAGCAATCTAGATATATTGTTATAAAGTACAAAACAGCTTGTTGGAAGAGTTCCGAAAGGAAATCATTTTTACATTCATCCATGTTGCTATGGCAACAGAACCAATCTAGCTTCCCCAAAAAGGCTTTCATGTCACATTCTGTTAGCAAACTAACATGCATTAAAAAACATAACTCAAAATGAAATTATCACTACGATCATTAAACTATTAAGCTAGGTAAAAGTGCGTACCTTGCTACAAAAATTCACACTTTTTACATGGGCAAGAAAATTTCAGGTTACAGTATCCAGAACTGAACAGTTGCTTACTATACCACATATATGCTAATATTAAATGATGTGTACATATAGTCCTCAATGTGTATGTTTGCTAAATGGTGCATATATCTTATATTCTATAATAAAATTACTTTGATTACCATGTTCAATACTTTCAATAAATTTTATTTATCTTTTGTATTTATCATTACTCTCTTTCCATTATAATAAGAAACTACTATATTTATTTAAAAATCACCTGGTTCTATTTAACTTAGACAAACACTAGAATTACAGTTACAAAGTAAGAGATGGAAGCTATAGTCCACACACTGATGATTTTCCCTTTAGAAGCTCTCCAATATTTAGAGGGGGTCAGCTAGAACTAGGCAAACAGAAACAATTTCATGTTGTCAGTATACTCTGGCAGGTATTTTTTAATCATGCAATGATTCTTTCTAAAAAAGAGTGCCTATTCTTTTCAGACAAGTGAACAAAGGGACATTCTGCTCTTACATTTTGTAAGTAGTTGCTACATAAACATGAGAGATTACTGAAAGATGGCTGCATTGTTTACGTACACCATCAGGTGTAAAAGATACCAGGTCACATAGCAGCCGTTGCTAGCATAAATTCTCCACTCCCAATTTTAAAGTTATTCCACCAACAGAGAAGAAATCAGATTGCTATTATCTTAATCATTTAATAAAGTGATGCCACCCAACAGTTTACCATTACTTTAAATACTGAACGTGTCTTTTTTTTGTTATTTTAATTTTATTGTTTCAATATCAACACTAGCTTATCTTTAGAAAATATCTTTAAAAATTCCATTTAATTATGACAAAATACATGGATTTCTGTAAGAATGTAATCATATATTCCTTAATCCTTTGCAAAAAGAAATCTCAAACGAATCTGTGAACTAAGGCTTATCCCTATTTGACCTATATTTCAGAAATGTTTGTAAACTGGAATAATTCAATATTCTATTCCTCCAGCAAGCATATTATACCAAGTATGACTCATAGCTTTTATATATATTATTTTCAATCTGCATTATGCATACAAATTAATTAATGTATTAGCAATCTTACATTCATAAGAATGTGACCAATTTTACATTTTTACAAAAATCTATTTCATAATGAAATATATTTTACTTTTATTTTTAGATTTAGAAATAATAAACACCATTGTACAAAAATATTAGTAATCTGCAAGAATTAAATACCTATTCTTGAAAAAAAAATACAGTTCACATTCAGGCAAACAAATTATAAACAAGACGCTCATGAATGCAAGAAATGGGATCAGATACTATTTTTAAAAAAATATGTCAATTTTATTTATAAAGAATATAGCACTGAATTAGAGAGAAAAGTAGATACCATATCTAATCTTGTTAAACATTAGGATCAAAATAAGAAATACTGTATGAAAATTCACCATGATTTTATGTCACATCTAACGATAACATTTGCTGATATTATCAAACATCATTTTGAAAACATACCAACTACAAGTAGTCCTCAACTTATGATAGCAATGAAGCCTTCCATTACTGCCAGAAGTCAAGCTAAACATTAAGTGAACTGCCTCATTAATGTTCCTCCTATCTCTGGTCTCCCCAATATATTCATTGAACGAATTCACTGGTTGTTAAGTAGAGGACGGAGCGATTGAGGAAGACCTTGGGAGGCTTAGTGCAGGTGCAAGTCCAGCTGCACTGGGCCTCCAAGGCCTACCCCCCCCACCCTCTGAAATCCCTGTGCTCCACTTCCTGCCCCTTGGGTTCTCCACAGCCCTAGGGGCCTTCTCCCTATCCCACCTATCAGAATGATCCTTGGAATTTAGAAGGTTGGGATAAGGAAGGAAGAGAAGCTGCTCTGTTGCTGGGCCACGTAGCACAATCAAGAAAAGATATCTTGTCTGTTTTGTTTTCATTGCTTTACACTTTTATCTCCCCAGTGTTAGCCGCACTAGCTTTATGCTAGTATTACTAATGTTGACCATCCAGCAACAGAGCAGCCTTCCCTACCCCTAAGTTCCTGAGTTCTGGATATCTTCAAAAGTTAAGTGAACGAACAGTGACCAGGGTTGGAAAGGAGTGTGTGGAACCCACTGGAATGGCAAAGCAGACCTAGAGCCTGTACGGACCTGGAGCGGCAGGATGGGGGAAAATAAGTGGATGGGCATGCTGCAGCATCTCTGCAGGGCAAATGACTGGGGGCGGGGGGGTTAGGGTTTCTTTGAAATGGGGTTTTGTGTAGTTTTGGGTTAGTTTTGGGGGGTAACATTAAATGGATGTTAAATGGCCTGCCATATCTCAAGGGCTACCTATATTCACCTTAATACTATTAAATATTATTATTAATATTATTTCTTTAGAAAGATAGTTAGAACTGTTATAGTTCTCAAATACTCTGGAAAAAAAGGTAGGACATCTAGTCGTTGTAAAAAATAAAAAAAAGACAATTGGTAGTTCAATTTCCTAAGCAAAAGGGGACTGGCTATTAGATTAAATAAAACAGGAATGAGAAAAGGATGTTGAGTATGCTCCTGAAACATAGCAGCTCTTTACATTCTTTTACTATGATTTAATCTTTTGTCAATAATTAATTGCTTATCAGAAATTCTTGGTTTCTTGTGAACTTTACTAATTGGTTACAGTCCTGTCTACTGTGTGAAGTATAACATCCAAATTAGGTATGGATATCATGAAAATAAAAATGCTCAGTTAAGAATTTCCAAGAAAGTGAATCCTCCCCAAGATGGCTGCTGAATGGTAAGAGGCTTTTCCTCTCCTGCCAATGTTCTGCTGATTTTCTGCCAAAGCTAGTTCTCTGGCAGTGCTACTCCCTGGATTTGAATGGGACCACTTAGAAATGACCCAAGACAGCTTTTGGACGGCCATGGACCCATCTAGGAAGAGGAGTCATGAAGTTTACAGTTCCCTTTGGGAGCGGTCAGAAAGTCATGGGCATACATCTTCCTTTCAGAAGTTTATTTTCTTAAGCATGCCTAGGTTTTAACTTCACTTTTTGAATTTTCTATTTTTACTTTGTTTTTTCTCTTAGTAAAAAATTGACCAGTTGGCTGAATGCTGATTTATTTTAACCCCCTGCTGGATTCTAGCTATTCTTTCTTTTTTCACTTTAATTTATGCTGTTATTTTGAATAACTTTTGTCCCCCCCCCCCCATAAGGAAACACAGTGTGTCCTTGGATGGTGAAAGTGACTTCATTTTATTTACATTATTGTTGGATTCTCACCACATGATTTTGGCATTTTTTAAATTTGCAAAATACTTGGAGTTTCCTTTTATTAAATTTTTCTTTTAATCTTCAATTGAGATAATCCAGAAAATATATTTCCCATTTTTTCAGTGTATTTTGTTTCTAAATTCTATAGAACATCAATGTATTAGATTACAGACAAGCAAGGGTGACTGATATCCATTAAATGACCTTTTGATAACATGTAATTTTTAGTCGAAAGCTTTTTTAAGAAGTTTGATGAAATGGTAATGGCTGTGGAAAATATTCAGCTGCATGTAGTTCTATATAAATTAGATTCACTAAAAGAATGTGATTGGAAAGTCTGGAAAGTAATATGGACTGTACAGATGTAGAACCATCTAAACCATTTGCATACCCCTCTCTGAAGTTCAAGCCTGCATTCTTTTAAATAGCAGAATCCTATCTAAATGGAGAAGTGACAAATTAGTTTCTCTTAAGAGGACTAAAAGACATGGAATTTTCATATTCAATAGGAAACCACTTTCATCTGGGTTTGGTTGGGAAAATAGACTGATTGTGGGGAGTGAATTTATTATATTTAATTAGACCACAATTTACAAGAGATTGTATTAATAATTTGATCCAGGATGAATTATTCTTATCTCTTGGAATAATTTGGGATAGACAAGCTGCTGTAGTAAATTTTTTTACGAATTAATTACAATAATAGTTTGTTAATAGAAGGTTTTGACACTTTAACCTTGTCTTTTTTATTATTGTTTTTCTTCCTGTTAACTATGTTACCATTAATATAGTATATGGATGACAAGTCAATAAACTGCAAATAGATTTAGTAGTTTAAATTATTTTCCTGGGTCTGTTTTGCAAGGGTGGAAAACTAATATTGTACTAATCTACTAATCAGCATTCAACCAGAGAGGATAATATGTCTGTATGTGTTGGGGTTTTTTTGTTTTTAAATGCATATTTTTCAACATTTTGTTTGTTTTGTGTTTTTTTAAAAAAATTGTTGGAGTTACTTTTTTAGAATAAAATAGAAAGTTTGAGGAAAAAATAATTTCCAAGAAAGCACTGTTTCCTTTTTTCTTTATTACTGAAAAGTTTATTACAAAAGTTTATTATGTTTCAAACTTTTACACTCTCCCTTATTCCTTCATTTCTACTTTTTATGCAAAACTTGGTAGTTTGTTTCCTCTTGAAACTATATTGCTTATATTCAAATGTTCTTCTGATGACATCATTTTGAGATGAAGAATCTGAAAATTATTTTTTTCTTTTTGTGATTACTTGAAAGCAAGGAAATTAGAAAAAGCAAATTTCCTTCCTTTTGAAGAATTCTAAATTACAAAACTGAACCATCAAGAGAAGATATTACAAAATATCAAGGACACAAACTTTTAAATCAACCTATCATATTTTGTTTGTGTGAGAAAATGATGCACCGTAATAATGATTAACCCCTACCCAAAAGCAATTAAACACCATCAATTAACCTCATTTCTTCACACATTCACCTCATATGCTTAAGATATGCAAGCTTGAAGAAATATATATATGAATGTGTCAAGATATTAATAGGTTTCATCCAATGGTGAAATCCAATTCTTTTTACTACCGGTTCTGTGGGCGTGGCTTGGTGGGCATGGTGGGGGTGGCAGGGGAAGGATACTGCAAAATCTCCATTCCCACCCCACTCCAGGGGAAGGATACTGCAAAATCTACATTCCCACCCCACTCTGGGACCAGCCAGAGGTGGTATTTTCAGGTTCTCCGAACTGCTCAAAATTTCCGCTACCAGGTCTCCAGAACCTGTCAGAACCTGCTGGATTTCACCCCTGGTTTCATCCCTATAGGTAAAAGGTAAAGATTCCCCTCGCACATATGTGCAAGCCATTCCCAACTCTAGGGGGCAGTGCTTATCTCCATTTCAAAGCCGAAGAGCCAGCACTGTCCAAAGACATCTCCGTGGTCATGTGGCCAGCATGACTAAATGCCAAAGGCACCCAGAACGCTGTTACCATCCCACCAAAGGTAGTCCCTATTTTTCTACTTGCATTTTTTACGTGATTTCGAAATGCTAGGTGTGCTTTCGAACTGCTAGTTTGGCAGAAGCTGGGACAAGTAACGGGAGCTCACTCCATTATGCGGCACTAGGGATTTGAACCGTTGAACTGCTGACCTTTCGATCGACAAGCTCAGCATCTTAGCCACTGAGCCACCACATCCCTTTTAATTTTAACATCCCTATAATATCCTCCAGTTCTGGCATTCAAACAAATTATGGTCAGTTTTGTAGGCAGAGAATAGTTAAGATTGATCATGAGGAGCCTCCAGTGATTCTGCCTCTTTTTCTCCAAAGTACTGATAATGAAGGTGCTAGATAGAACAGTATTTCCTGCATATGCAATTATTATTATATTTTTATGCTGCTTCTTCCCCTTTCTCCCTCCATGTGTGTATATATGTATGTGTATACAAGCATGTCAACTCAAGGCAGCAAACACACCTAAAACTACAACCTCCCATTTTCCCAACAATAACCCTGTCAGATAGTTAGACTGAGAGTGAGTGATTAGCCCAAAGTCACCTAGCCAGCTTTCATGCCTAAGGCAGGACTAAAACTCTTAGTCTCCTGGTTTCTAGGCCAGCACCTTAATCACTACACAAACTGACTCTCGCAGGAAGAGCAACAGATGAAGAGAAGTAGGATCTCTTTATTGCCTCCGCTCCTATGGAGAACCATTTCAGACAGCCCAAAAAATCTGCTCCTGACAGGTCAAAAAAGTCTGCTTGAGCTGATTTATAGTGAGAATTTCCACAACAATCTGCCTATATAGGCTTAATCAATTTCAGCTCCTGGGAAATAAATGGACCAATTGGCCAATACAGTTCTGCTTGATGTAAGACAAACAATAGTGTGAACAGTCTTAAGCTTTTTCCAGATTCTACAGAACAGTCAGAGCTTCAATAATATCAATGACAAATGAGATGTGAATTTCCCACGATACAATCAGAAAACCATCTTAACCAATCAATCACCCCTGCAGGTTTGTGGTAATTGCTACTCAAAAACCAACCATGACAACTAGGTTATGGAAATATCCTTTCTAGATCACTAATATCAGGTGAAACGACTACCAGATCCAATGCTTAATGTATGGAGCTGCTTGCGATAGATCCATGGTTATCATGGCAGAGATGAAATCACAAATCACTCTTGATTGTGATTTCAGCATCGTCACTGAAATTCTCTAAAATCAGCTGATATGCCTTGGCTAATCCAGGAAGAAAAATTGCTATACAACAAGATAGATGGTACACTAACAGTAGCCCTAAACTGGACTGATCATATTGTATTAGCACACAGTCAAAATTGGCACTGTCAGATGCAGCTTCTGCTCAATGAGACTACTCCTACAGACCACAGCCATGCAATCTCCTGAGGCAGACACGGGAAGATTAAATTTCCCCTCCTCTCTCAGTTTTGCCACCTCAGCACATTCATCCCGGACAATAATATTTTGCCAGCAACTGATTTGGCATTAAAGAGCAAGATTCATAGGCATGCTAGATAAAAATAGAACCTTTCAAACAAAAAGAAATAACTTACATGCTTACTCCCAGCAATTATATCTAAAATTAGTGCTTGTATTAGTCATATTTATCAGGTATATATTATAAACAACTTCCTTTTGGGAGTTACTCATTCACTGTGGTTTATTTGGAATGTAATATTGAACTAAACACATAGCTAACTCAATTAAACCATGGCTAAATTAACTTGAAAGGATCCATTTAAAATAATAGGTCTGAAATTACACTGAGATGCAAAATTCTATAGTTTCATAATGTTGAGTACTCACCCCAAAGCAGGCGGGATAAACAGTTATAATAACAAGAATAATAATGCTAATAGCAATATGCTAATTTACCTGTTTTGTACCATCTATACTGCTGGAAAGCAATTTGGTCAGGATTTGAAAATCTGCACATACAGAAAGACAGTGGATCAGATTTCATTTAATTAGTTTCCCTTTCACTATAATATGCTACAAATAAATAAAATAAATATGATTGAAAACTTTTCAGTTTGATTACAGTAATAAGTGCTGTTTTCAGTATCTGCCACAATAAATGTTGCTATTAAAAAGTTGCTGAAATTCCTATGCTTTAGAGCTCATAGTTCTAATTTTTCCTTATTACCAAGGTACTCAATATTGCATTGTTATGTAATCTTGCATCCAATTACAATCCTCAACAAAACCAGAAGTGATGCAAAAATTGAAAATCACCAAATTCCAAAAACCTGCCTCAAATCTATGAACCCCCGTTTGACCTTCTCAGCTACTCAAATAAATTAATCCAAATAATCCATACTAGAATTGTGACATGGTAGAAACATGATGCTTCAAAAAGATAAATGTCTAATAGATTTTTTTGGGGTGCTTGGAAACCCATTCCCACTTACAACTGGTTACCAAGTGCCCCATGATTGCCATTTGGAACCTTCCCTGCAGGAAGACAATAGCTGGGATTGGTGTTCCCCACCCATGGACTCTTCCCCCGGTTCCTCTGTGCTCCATTTGCACACCAACAATTTGCACACCGTCAAATTAACTTATAATTTTAGATTTTCATTTTCTTTTGCCATACAAAAACATGTAGTCCGGAATCTGTTTCCTCAGCAAATTAATGAAACAATGTTTTTATGCAGGTTTTTACGTGGGTTCTATTTATCTAGTTTTAGGATAAAATAGAATGGAATAGAATGCTAAGGAATCCCACAACACAATGATGAAAAGGTTGGAAAGGCCTCCTTCAGAGGAGAATCATCTTCTGGAAAGAAGTGAAGAATAGTTTTAGAGAAAGAAATGAAATGACTTTAAAACTAATTATATTATAAAACTAAAAAATGAGTAATAGTCTAGAATCCACTCCAGTAAACATATTCCAAAAGACATCACAGTGCCTACTATTGGAGGCTATTCAGACAAGATAAACTATGAAATTATAGGATAGATCATCTATCACAATGCCAAAAACCAAGTCTCTTTATCTTTTTTTAGGAATTCTTTTGATCAAAAAAAGAAAATAGATCTTGGTTTTTCACAGCAATCATAAGAATCACGAACTATCATTTAAAAACTCTATCCAACCATAACAATTCATGTTCCTTCTGATTAAGTAGTTGTATATATGCATATGGAAGTTGGGGGAATATTTATTTATTTATTGGTTCGATTTATATGCCGCCCTTTTCTGGAGACTCAGGGCGGCTTACAAAGCAATATTAATTAAACCTGCATGCTCTTATGCATAACTGTAATCAACATGATTGCTAACATGATTCTGGATCAATGTTGTCTGTTTTGATTTACATTACATTTTTAATACCATTATATGTTTGCTTATTATTTCTTTGATTGGTTTATTCAAATTTTAAAATGCACATATTTGGCTTGGCTATTGGCAAGTATATCCCAAAGGAAAAAGATACCCCACAATCATTGGCTAATTTTATTTTATTTATTATTTATTTATATTTCTTATAGCCTCCCAACACCAACAGATGGGTAGCATAGAAACTTAAAATTACACAGACATAGGTATTTTTTTATTTAAACAATTTGAAATAAATCCAATTATGAAACATCTGACCTGAATAAATTATATATTTATGATCTAATTGTAGATAAAAGTACTGACCAGACACGAATGAGTAAGGCTTGGGGGGATTATTTTCTCCCCCAAAATATGTTCACTTGAATTTCAGATTTGGCACTAGCCGCGACCTCAGGAGACGTCAAGGGGAACTGTTGTCTTTGAGCACTTTTAGGCTTTAACCCACAGATAAGTGAATGTGAGATCTTCTGGCTTAAGTCTGGGACCTTTGTTTACAACCACAATGGGACCAGAATTTCTATTGCTAACCAAGTTGGTTGTTAAATGAGTCATTCCCAATTTTATTTTGCTTTGCCACAGTTCTTAAGCAAATTACTGCAGTTGTTAAGTGAATCATGTTGTCATTAAGCAAAATCAATGGAGAAGTCAGGGAAGATATCTGAAGGTGATCATGGCACCTCGGCACAGTGCAGCAGTCGTAAACACTTGCCAGTTGCCATGCATCCGAATTTTGATTGCAAAACACAAGGTGGGTTTGCAACGGTTGTAAGTGTGAGTCACTTACATAAGTCAGTGACTGATTTCAGGGCAGTTGTAACTCTGAATGGTCACTAAATAATGGTTATAAGTTGAGGACTACCTCTATAAGAATTATTAACAATTAAATGGAGAAGCAATCTGTTCTTGAATGGTCTGATCAATCAATTTGCTTGAAGCCTTTCTTGATTTACACTATAAAAATATAGCTTGTGAGGAAAACGAAATTTGTTACTTGCTCCACTATAAATAGCTGGTAGACTCATATACGATATATTTGTTTTACAACTATATAAAAAAAAATATGATTATTTACCATATGACATGATGGAAACAGTTGAACTAGAATTGCTAAAGTATGCAACTGAAAATAATCCAGATATAAAGGGCAGCTTGAATTTGTCAGATTTTTATGAGCCCAGATCTCATGGACAATGTAATCTACTCCTGGGAAAGCCTTTCCCAAAAAAGTTTTAAATGCCAGGAAATGTGTGTATATTTTTGGTGCAAAGTATCATGGGGTAAGGGTCAATGCTTCATAGCTCAGATTTCAATCAGGCTTCTATTTCAAGCATTACTTTAAGAGGCAACAAGGAATACTCTAATTTTCAAAAACTCTCCAAAGCATGTCAAGCATGAATATAAATAATCTGAATTATTATTTACTTTCTCACACATCTTTAAAATACACAAGTGTAAAAGGATACAATGAAATGATTAAAATGCATCTGAAACTCTTCCCAGGCCATTCCTATCCAAGTTAGACATAATGCTGCACATTTATAGACCAACGTATTTATTTATATGTATTATTAGTTATCGGGTATGTCTTTAAACTGAGATGTGGTAACTGGAAACGTATGTAGGAATGTATGACTGTCTCCCTGTTTTTCCTAAAATATATTACGAGGGCAGAGCAAAAGAGAACCCAATTACCTCCCACTATTATCCATTGCTCCCAAATCCTCCCCCACTCTCCATATAAATACAAAAGAAAGAAAATACAAAACTCACTCATGCATGGGACACACACTCTCACATACAATAAACAAACAAACAGACAAATGTAGCCTTACATAACTTCTTTAAAGCCTTTGATCAAGTGGACCATAGCAGCCTCCTTGATAAAATGGAAAAATATGATTTCACTATCAAGAAGATTTGGAGCTGATTCTATCTCAAAATAAAGGGAGGGATAAAGAGAATGCAGACAACAGAAAGTTGGGATGAGTGTGATCTGCTAGCACCTTAGAAGACAAAGTTCAAGAGGATCTTGTTGAACAGCGGGCTTTATCCAACTTTATTTATTTAGTTACTTATTTTAATTTACATAGCCACCCATCTCACTTATGTGACTCTGAACACAAATTAAAACAGCACAAATTTGCATAAAATATGTAAACCATTAAACAATCAGACACGTAAAAGCATGAGAAAGTAGCAGTCTACAGCTCATAGACCAGGGGTGTCAAACTCACAGCATCACATTATCATCACATGACGTATCATGACCTTTTCCCCCTTCACTAAACCGGGGGTGGGCATGGCCAGCACATGACGCATCCAACCCATGGGCCATGAGTTTGATAACCCTGTCATAGACAGTACAATGCAACCATCTTGCAGCATCCTCTCTCCACCGGATCTCCAGAAGTGTCATATTTTCAGGGACTTTTAAGGTTGAGCTAGGGGGTGTTGTGACAGAAGGCAGCTGCCAGAGCAGGAAAGGCTGTTCTCCTGGGCCTCATCAGAAGGAACTTGTAACATGCAGCTTGTAACATGCTGTTTCAGTCGGATCTTAATAAGACAGGTAAATGTAACAGGGAAGAGGCGATCTCTTAAATAACCTGCTACTTAATTCAAATGCAACTCAATATTGAGAAATGCAGGCTTCTGCTCTTAAAAAAACCAGAAGTGCAAGACTGCCATAGTAAGAAGATAGCCAGGTTGATATGATACGCCTATCTAGGTAAAGGTAAAGGTTTCCTTCGCACATATGTGCTAATCATTCCTGACTCTAGGGGGCGGTGCTCATCTCCGTTTCAAAGCCAAAGAGCCAGCGCTGTCTGAAGACGTCTCCATGGTCACGTGGCCGGCATGACTAAACGCCAAAGGCACACGGAACGCTGTTACCTTTCCACCAAAGGTGGTCCCAAGTTTTCTACTTGCATTTTTCACATGCTTTCAAACTGCTAGGTTGGCAGAAATTGGGACAAGTAATGGGAGCTCACCCCATTACGCAGCACTAGGGATTCAAACTGCTGAACTGCCGACCTTTCGATCAACAAGCTCAGTGTCTTAGCCACTGAGCCACTGCGTCCCAATTTCACACAGTGCTTGTCCTGAATTTATTTCACATAGCAAGAAAGAAGCCAGAGCTGGATTAACTACCCAAAATAAGACATCCCCTGATAATAAGCCCAATCGGGCTTTTAGCACATGGCTTATTTCAGGGTTCAAAAAAATATAAGACAGGGTCTTATTTTCAGGAAAACCCAGTACTGACATAAGAAGCACCAAGAGAAGAGGGGCACCCCATACTTTTCTTTCCCAAATGCCTATCTATGAGAGCCAAAAATCAGAAGGAATATGGTAGCACCTTTTCAGATTAATCGGTTTTATTGAAGTGCATACACTATAATCACTTCTTCAAATAGGAAGGAATAAGGAGCCTTGGTAGTACAGTGGTTTAATGCACCCTGTTATTAACACAGCTGCCTGCAATTTCTGCAGGTTCGAATCTTACCAGGCTCAAAGTTGACTCAGCCTTCCATCCTTTCTAAGGTAGGTTAAATGAGGACCCAGTTTGTGGGGGCAATAAGCTGACTTTGTATAAATATACAAAAGTATGAAGGCTATTGCTTAACGCATTGTAAGCCGCCCTGAGTCTCCGGAGAAGGGCGTCATATAAATCAAATTAAAAATAAATAAATACATAAACTGAAGCAGGATTTAAATTATGATGAGGCTGGGGGAGAGAAGATGATTTATGCAGATATAACTTTTAAGTAAGATAGATTATTAGTACCTTCTCAATTAACAACAATATGTTTAAAAGTCATTGTATTTTGGGGAATCTTCTGAAATGGATGTTGGCTTACCTTAACATCTCTTCTCTACGTGCTGCTGGAGAATCCAAATGTGGGTTATTCCTCATCTATTTGCCAGAGACTGAGTGTAGATTTTTTAAAAATGTCCTTGACCACGCCTCCTCTGCTCAGCTGAGCCTCAGTTTGCTCATGAAGGCGTAGTCATCCAGTGTGTCCAGTAGGATGCTGAAGAGAGCCCTCCCCGGGTCCCAGATCAAGAGGCCGAAGGGTGGGTTGGATTCTCCAGCAGCATGCAGAGAAGGGACGTTCAGGTAAGCCAACGTCCATTCTCCAGTGCGCTGCTTGGAGAATCCAAGCGTGGGACAGACCCAAGCTAGAAGACTATGGGCAGGAGGCTGACTGATCCTGGGTATCGGGAATGGAGCATACTCTCTGCAACACTCGCTGGCCAAAGGACGTCTCAGCCGAGGCAAAACTGTCAACTTTGTAATGGCGGATAAAGGGTGATAAGGAAGTCAAAGTGGCCACCCTTCAAATTTCACTAACAGATGGCCCCGGCAGCAGTGGTAGCTGCACTTCTCGTCAAGTGGGCCAAAATCCATCCCAGTAAAGGCATATGCCCTTAAGGGCATATGCCTTCGCAATGAATGCCTTCAGCCAGCGACTGACGGTGGAGGGGGATACCTTCCTGTCCATTGAAGATGGGTGGAACGAAATGAACAGAGCTTCCAATCTTCTGAAAGGTGATGTTCGTTTGATGTACCTGCGGAGGGTATGTGTCCAAGGTATGCCATTTTTCTTCCAATGGATGTTTCGGATCAGGAGAGAAATCTGGCAAAACAAGCTCCTGGGCGCGATGATACCAGGAGTTTACCTGGGGCAGAAAGGAGGGATCCATCCGCAGGACTACTCTGTTTGAATGGAAGATACAGAGATCCCCTCACACCAACAGGGCCGCTATCTTTGAAATCCTTCTGGCAGAGGTTATCGCCACCAGGAAGGTGACCTTAAAGGTCAGGAACCGGAGACTGATGGAACCCAACGGTTCGAATGGCGAACACATGAGTGCTTGAACGACTAAGGCAAGGTCCCATGTGGGGTACCAATGTACCACCGGGGGTCTCAGGTTAGCCACCCCCTTAAGAAAACTTCGAACTCTCGGATGTTGGGTGAGAGGACGTTTGTTGTCACCCAACAGTACTGTGGTCAAGCAGCAATCTGCCGCCGCAGGATGTTGGGAGCCAGCCCTTTGTCCAGACCTTCTTGTAAGAATTCCAGAACCTCAGATAGCAATGCTGAAGTTGGGTTGATGTACCCCTTGGAACACATAGACAGAATGACCACCAGGTGGCATTGTAAATCCGGTTTGTCGATGCGCGTCTGGAAGCCTGTATAGTTTGTATCACTCTACCTGAGAGATTGTCCTTCCTCAGGAGGATCCTCTCAAGTGCCAGATGGTCAACTGAAGCCACTGAGGTTCTGGATGTAGTACGACCCCCTGGCTGAGAGAGATCTTGTCCCAGGGAATCCTCCAAGGACAGGACATGGACAGGCTTGCCAGATCCGCATACCAGGGGCGTCTTGGCCAATGAGGGGTGACCAGCAGGACCTCTGATCCTTCTGCTAACACCTTCCGAATCACCCTCAGGATGAGCGGGACGGAAGGCATAGAGCAGCCCCCGAGGCCAGGGACAGTGGAGAGTGTCACATCCCTCGGCCCTAGGACCCAAATAACCATGGTAGTTGTGTGTTCTTTGGGTGCACAAACAGGTCGCGTGTCCAAACCTCTCCAACAGTTCTTGAAAGAGAGTTGGATGTAGACACCACTCTGACTGATCTATCTGAGTCTTGCTCAACCAATCCACTTGGATGTTGGTTGATCCGGAGATGTGCTCCGCCCTGAGGGATAGTGTGTGTCTCTCTGCCCAGCTCAGCATCTTTTCTGTCTCGTCTCTGAGTGTTTTGGACTGAGTGCCCCCTTCGCAGATAACATGAGCTTTTGTGGTCACATTGTCTGTTAATATTAACACATGTTGGTCTGCTACGGTGGACTGGAAGTGGTATAGGGCGAGGTGGACTGCCCGCAGCTCCAACCAGTTGATATTGTTTTTTAGATCTTCCAGAGACCATTGGCCTTGGGCCACCTGGGAGAGAAGATGGGCACCCCAGCCAAAGAGGCTCGCATCTGTTGTAATTGCGATGCGCTCGGGTTCCTGAAATACATATCCCCTCCTTATCACCACAGAAGTCCAGCAGCGGAAGGATCAATGGACCTTTGGTGGTAGTCATACCTTGGTCCTGGAGTTGCTGCAACATGTTTTCTGTTACGGTAGCAAGTACCACTGCGACGGCCGGGCATGTAGCCATGCCAAGGGGACAATTGCAATACATGAGAACATCTTCCTGAGTAACTGAGATAGGAGGTTCAGAGGGGCTGACTTGCAGGAGACGATTTGTGTCACCCTCACCAGGGTTTTGATGCTGAGTTGATGATCCTGAGACAGGAAGACTTGGCTACTGACAGAGTCTATCACTACTCCCAGGTGAAGTATGCGAGTGGTGGGGCTGAAGTGACTCTTTCTCAAGTTTAGGGAAAAACCATGTTGCTGTAAGGTCTGGACAACAGTATCCAGGTCCACTGTGGCTTGTGTTTGGGAGAACGACTGAATTAGTATGTCGTCCAAGTACTCTGTACTCTGTACTTGTACTCTGACAGGGACTAGTCTGAGGGATGTGGCCACCATCACTAACAATTTTGTGAAGGATCTGGGGGCCGATGACAGGCCGAATGGCATGCTGAAATTGAAAATGCTGACTGGCATATGTGAATCTCAGGAACCTTCAATGAGATGGCTGAATTGGGACGTGTAAGTAGGCCTCTTTGAGGTTGACTGAAGTCAACAAATCTCTCTCTCTTATGCATCCCAAGATCGATCTGAGGGACTGCATTTTGAATCGGTGATACACAATAAACATGTTCAATTGCTTGAGATCCAAGATTCCCCTCCAGCCCCCAGAACTTTTTGGCATCAGGAAGAGAATGGAATAAAAATAGGTCTGCTGTTGTTTTATGGGCACTGATTTGATGGCGCAGATTTCCAACAAATGTTGGATCTCTGCATCCATCAATCTTCTCTTCTCTGGGTTTCAGAAACCGGGCATTGAATAAAGCGGTTGGGAGGGGTGGAATGGAATTCCAAAGTGAGGCTTAGCCTCACTGTCTGGAGGACCCAAGCATCGGTTGTGGATAATTCCCACTGACATTGAAAATAATGTAGACGTCCACCAATGGGAAAGCTGGTCTGGTAGTCATTTGCCTTGCCTGAAGGGCCTATTGCCCATTCCTCAAAATGGCCACTTGGCCGGAGGCTGACATCTACCCCGATCCTGTCCATCAGCAAAATACTCCTCAGAGAAATCAAATCTTCAGCTCCTGTGTTGGAAAATCCAAGCTGGGAAAGTACTTTGTCTAAGTGCCAGAGCAATGCTACGCACGTCTCTCTAGCTAGACTGAGTGAACAAACTGAGGCTCAGCCGAGCAGAGGAAGCGTGGTCAAGGATGTTTTTTAAAAATCTACACTTAGTCTCTGGCAAATATATGAGGAATAACCCACGCTTGGATTCTCCAAGTAGCGTGCTGGAGAACAACCCCTAGAAGGTCCCTTCCAATTCTGTTATTTTGTTATGCGAGTACAGCAATAACTCATACTCATCCATCACTAATTTACTTTTGCAGTAATATACAGTATATCTGCAAATCAGTGACATAGCTATGGAGATATACCTAGTGTACAATATGCCATTGTGTTCAAGGCTGACATAATATGACACTTCTCAACTTTGAAACCTCTTTTTTTACTTGAGGTTCACTGACGACATTTTCATCCTCCAGATTCTGCATATGAGTCTCATAAAATTTCATTATATATCTTCCAGCCTACCATGAACCTCAGTCTTATCCTATCAAGAGAACAAGCCACTTTCCTTGATGTTGTGATAAAACTACACAATGTAACACATCAAAGCTATACTGTTCAGGAAAACTATATATCATCATGCATACTTACAGTTCCCAGCTTTTACACAGAAATCTAGATCTATTTATCCTAATTTATTATCTAGAATCAAATCAATTTCCAGGGATCTATTAAAAAACTGATCACTGAAACAGATCTACAGAATACCACTAGTTGCCATTTACCATATTGTTTACAGCTCAAACCATTAAAGCACACACAAAAACTATAGCCCATACTGGACCTGACATTACACTTTCTTAGCACAGACTTGTGAGCAGATGCTTGCATACAGACAATAATCCAACTTTAACAGATTTTTGCAAGTAACAAAAAACAATAGGTCAATGACGCAAACCTAGGAGAGTCAGACCTAGCAATAAACCTAGATGCCTACTTTACCATCACATTTGTATCAACAGCACCATCATAGACTCAACAACTAAACACATCAAATCAGAAGCACCTTCACATTCTCTTCTTCTAATGTGATCTATGTCATCATTTGCTAGCAATTCCCTTTTGGGTTAAATATAACTGGCCAAACGTTGTAGAAAAGTACTAATCAATAAAGTCTGATACCAGGACTCAAAACAAAGATAAAGTAATATCATAGTACTTCAACCTTTCAAGACACTCAAAATAATCAATTTGGAAAACAGAAACTTAACTGCACATTCAAATGAGAGACTGCTGAACTCCCATACATGAAAAGGTTTCAGGAAATCTCACAAGGTCTCATCAAACACAATGAATTTGTAAAGCATTACACTTGTTGATTGATAATGTACTTTTGTAATATGTCTGCCATGTATGCTGTATCTGCCTAAACCATCTTTTCCTTCTCAATGGGGAAGGTTTAAGAAAAACATTCAAATTTGAAATAAGAAGGAATTTCCCAGACTATGTGTCACCCCTTCAGGTATAGACCAGAATCCAGGGGTGAAATCTAGCAGGTTCTGACAGATACTGGAGAACCAGTAGCGGAAATTTTGAGCAGTTTGGAAAACCGATAGTGGAAATTTTGAGTAGTTCAGAGAACCGGCAAATACCACCTCTGCCTGGCCCCAGAGTGGGGTGAGAATCGAGATTTTGCAGTATCCTTCCCCTGTCACGCCTACCAAGCCATGCCCACCAAGCTACACCATGCCTATCAAGCCGGTAATACAGTACCGGTAGTAAAAAAAATTGGATTTCCCCACTACCAGAATCTACTGCTAATTCAAACTTTATGTCAATTTAGCCATTCTGAAAGCCTGAAATAAGAGTTTTCCTACTGTTTTATTCCAAGATGGATAGAAACCATACTAGATTTTTGTCTCTGTTTTTATTTTTGTTTATTTTTGTCTACTTTCCATTTACTTACTTATATATACTGCCACTCATCTACAATAAGAAACCCTGAGCCACTGACAAACATTTTATAAAACTATAAAAAGTACAATTTAAAATAATCATAATACAATAAACAAGACATAATACAATAAACAAGCAAAAACTCCACTATTATAGTGGCCCTGACAGAAAAAGCCACATGGTTTTGACCTTATGGAAGGCTAAAAGGGTCAGGATCTTTTTTCTAAAAAAAAATTGATTTATATGCCACCCTTCTCTGGCTTACAATGCGTTAAGCAATAGCCTTCATACTTTTGTATATTTATAAAAAGTCAACTTATTGCCCCCACAATCCGGGTCCTCATTTTACCTACCTTAGAAAGGATGGAAGGCTGAGTCAACCTTGAGCCTGGTGAGATTTGAACTTGCAGTAATTGCAGGCAGCTGGTGTTAATAACAGTGCTTTAGTCTGCTGCACCACCAGGGCTCCTTTTTTGGATAAGGAATAACCTTAAATTCCTCCTTTCAGGTAAATAGAATAAAGAACAAAAAAACAGAAGAATAGAGCCATGGCTTGCTTTAAATATATAGAAAAGTTATTTAGAGTATCATATCATCTGTCTTTAAGTAACTAAACATTTTCTTGGGATTGTCCAGAAGTCCTTTGCAGCTACAGTTTGTTCCCAGGAAAGGTATGCATTTAGTTAAAGAAGTTGTAGAACATGCTGTTTTTCTCTGCATGCTTCAAAGCAACTTTTTGCCTTTGAATGCAAACTGCTGTGGAACCCTACGGAAAAGAACTTTCCTTGCCTCATTTGTATTAGGAAATCAAACAAAAATTTAAGATGCTTTATTTTTCAGAATCTTTGCTATTTTTAAGCCTTGACTTAAGGCTTATTTTCACATATTTTAAACTGGCTGTAAGAAAAATGTTTTTTTTTTTTTTTTTTACAAAGTAAGATTTTCTTTTGCTGACGTTTTATGACAGCTTCATCAGATCATTACTCAAATATTCTTTAATCAAAGTAAGCTTTGTGCTTTAGGCCTTAAATTTTATAATCCAGGCTCTCCATTTATGATAAGACTTTTATATAAAAAACACACAAACCTAATCTTAGTTTATGAAATATTACTAATTATTGTGAGAATGTTCCAATATTATATTATTATTTTAGACAAAAAAATGCAACCAAGATTCATAGCTTTTAGTTGGTCTGAGAGTTACCAGGAATTATTTTTAAATCCTTATTGGAATGCTAAACACAATCTATTAATATAACCTTTTTCCATTACTGGAGTTGTCTCCATGGAACAATATGTAATTCTATAGTGTCTCAGGCTAATTGTGTAATAAAAGACAGATAAAAGAAATAATTTCCTTTTGGCACATTAACTGCCCCTTAAAGGAATATTAAAGAATTGTATTTAAAAATGTATTATTTTTATTCAGTACTTTTTTTTTTATTTTCAAATTGTCCAACCATTTGGTGTTTGGGATAATAAATGAAGTAACATTACAATCATTCAGAGGCTTCATATATATTAGTTCAGTAATCCTTACAATAACCCTAGAAAGCAAGCCAATATTATACTGAATATAGAGAAGTGTTTTACAAAATATCTGATTAGAGAGAACAACGCATTTTTGTAGTTATAAATATTTCCTAAACAAGTCTAGCCATCATGGAAGTCATCAGGTACTCCATTCAAATAATTCTGGAGAATCGTCAATTTACAAAAAACAGAGGCTAGAATTACAGACATTTTGGAAACAGTAATTTCATTTTTAAGCATTGAACTGTTATTATAAGTAAGAAGAATGTGTTTATTTCTCTATCAAATTTACAGTATAGAGCATCCATATTACAAAAAGTGAGTGTATACAATTAAAACAATAAATGTATATTTAAAAATTATTATTAAAAATATATAAAAATACAAGGCACGAGACAGAGTAAAAGTTGTGGAGTGAAAATGATGGAGACATCTCAGGTTTTCCCCAATATCCTGGGATCCCCAGGCCTGATGACATAGCCAGATCTTTAGGAACTTTTGGAACCTTAATAGGGATGGAACTAATCTCACTACAAGGGGGACAAATGTTCCATAAGGCAGGCACCATGGCAGAGAAAGCCCACCTCCTGGGACCCATGAAGATGAATTCTCTACAAGACATCCTGCAAACATGCCTTCTCTGCCAGATATGATGGGACAGTCAGATGTGATTAGAAAAAGGCGGTCCCTCAGATAACTCCATCCAGCGTCACGCCAGGAAAGATTTACATTAAGACCAGCTCCTTGAATTGGACCTAGAAGCAAATAGACAACTAATGTAACTCATGGAGCAGAAAGGTAATGTGTGCTGTTCTAGGAAAACACATAACTGTCTATGTTAAATGGATACTCCATGAAAAGCACACAACCCTGGTCTAATTTATTTTTTTTTATTTTACAATTAATTAATTAATTAATTACTACATTCTCAGAATGTGCAAATGGTGCACATTTTACAAAGCTATGCAAAGACTCTCCTAGACATGACTGCTGTCTGGTCTGGATGATTTGGGAGTCATGACCATCATGGTGGCCATGAGCTCTCAGACCCCACAAATAGAAAAGGCAGATTGAAGTTCTCCAAGACCATAAATCTGGGGAATTCTATTTCCAGCCTAAAAATGGAGTCAAGGAGGGAGATTGCAGTGGAGCAGGGCAACAATCCCAAATGTTCCCTAGAGCCGAACGTAATGAATTGGGGCCTGTTTCATAATGATGTTTCAGAACAATGAACTGTGATTAAGCATCCCTGGAAACCGTAAGAGATTCCTGGATTACAATCCCAAAACACCTCCAGCCCTACCCTGGATCTCAGGTGATACTACACTCAAAATCCAACTCTGAAAGGGCTACTGTCCCTTCCAAACCCAGCCACATCTCAATAATACATGCCAGGTTGGCCCTCTCATCATTTAAATCACTAAAGAGGAAGGCTTTGTTACAGACCAACTTGGCATTTAGTAGCAGAAGTCAAAAGGTAAGGCTTCTGACAGTCTGCTGACTAGGGAATGGTGAAGGAATCCTGACACCAGGGAGCTAGAACACAATTTTGTATAAGACAAAATTCCCATATCTCCTGAGAAGGGCCTGCTTCCTTTCTCTCACCGTATCTTCCTATGCCTGTCTCTATCTCCCCGATAGCAGCCTCATCCCAAAATCCAGTGCCTCCAATTCCCAAGAACAGGAACTTTTCAATGCTATTATCCATCATCTCTGGAAGGGGAGGCCAGAGACCCAAGGCAATTTAGCTTTCCTTGCTCTCAGCACCATCGAGGCACTCAGCAACAACCTTCCCACTCCACTACAACCACTCATACTAACATTCATAGGCACACATTCCCTGGTGCTGTCATCAGCTGGTAGAAGAATCCCTTCTCTTTCAACCTCCACCAATTTGTCTTCTGATTCTCACCCATAGGAAAGAAGCAATACTCAGTACAAAGTGATCCACAGTCAAGCACTTAAGTATTTAATTGTTGGATGGAAGCCATACCATTTTCTTCTTCTTTGGGACCACCAGAAGAGATGGCAATAGGCCTCCACAGGCAAAAGGGGTTCACAGCAACCCATAAATAAAACAAGAGCCGAGGTGGTGCAGTGGTTAGAGTGCAGTACTGCAGCTACTTCAGCTGACTGCTAGTTCAGCAGGTCAGCAGATCAAATCTCACCGGCTCAAGGTTGACTCAACCTTCCATCCTTCCAAGGTGGATAAAATGAGGACCCAGATTGTTGGGGGCAATATGCTAATGCTAATGCAATATGCTAATATGCAATATGCTATATGCTAACTTTGTAAACTTTGTAAACTGCTTAGAGAGGGCTGTAAAGCACTATGAAGCGGTAAAGAAGTCTAAACAATAATAATAATAATAATAATAATAATAATAATAATAATAATTCCACTGCAATTCCTTTTACCTGTCCATACCTCCACGTCCAGCAGCAGAGCAGATGGTACAGGAGGGAGACAAATAGCTGCTGAATCTACAAGAACAGATGGTACAGAAAACTAAAAGCATCTGAGACCACAGATACACAAACAGCTGATATCACAAACAGGATAACAGAAGCAGCCCAACTTCTGATATGGCCGGTACTCTAACCTGCTCAACCAGGAAACTCAAGCATTTCTCCAAAGCAGCATAAAGCATAAGTTGTATGAGTAACAAGGTAGAATTGCAGAACGACTACTGGCAATCTAGTGACATTACTAGATATCTGCAGAGTATGAAACTGGAATTTTTAAAAAGATGAATAAGGAAGCACACAAATTGGAAACCCTGTCTTGTTTCAAACTCAGAGTGAAACAAACTAACATCAAACATCAAACAAACATCAAAATATTTAATTGGAAGGTATACTTCAACATATTATGCAAAGACCAAGCTCTTTGGAGAAGAGTCTATTGCTGGGAAAGGTGTAAGAAAAGAGAGGAAGAAGGTGACCAACAGACAGACTTATTTACAGTGATGACGGGTGCACTATTAGAAGAACTGATAAACCAGGTAGGGACTAATCGTAATTAAGAAAATCTATCTATATGCTTATTAAGAGTCAGCACTGGTTTGATGCCACATAATCAATCAATCAATATGGAGGAAAACTGACTACTTAAAACAAAGGCAATTTGCTAATGGGATTTTTTAAATACAGTTTTTAAAATTTCAAAATAATTGACTATAAGAAACAATAGAAAAAAACACTATACTTATCACTGAAAAATAAGTTTGTTTGTATTAAAAACTGATATCAGAAAAATGCTGACCCTTTATATATTCAATTTCTTTAAACAACTCCCCTGGGGTGCTCAAAGAACAAACTACAAACTACAAAAAAGCAGACCTAATCACTTTAACATCCTTCCAATTAGTCCAATCTCCTGGACTAAAAATGAACAGCATTAGCCTGAAGATACATAAATTAGGTAGGTACAAATTGCATTTTCTTCCATTCTTATAAGGTTTTGTTAATATTCTGATAGGTTAAAACAACAAGGTTCCCTTTTCTCAACTTTCATTAAGCATTATCACTCCAACTTACCAAGATCAAGAAAATTATCTACCACTATTTGCAAAGGCATGTGTGCAATCTACCTAGCAGGCAAAAGAAATGTGTTATTCTTTATTTAAGTTTTAGCTTGTACGTAATGGCAGCTCTGCTTTTGAACTGCATGATCAATACCAATATTATAGGGCGACCCACAGAGTACAAAGTATAGAACTCAAAAAGTAGTCCAAACCAAGAATCCTTGTATATTGTGATGTGATCAGAACCACAGTAGCAGGACATCATGAGACAATAGAGCACACCGCACAAACAATACAAAAGCTTAACAAATAATCAAACCAATATTGTATTAAAAATTCTTTGCATTTATATAAGTTCACAGTATATTTATATAATTTCAGTGTTATAGTACAGATATTCCTTTGCATTATCTGCCTGCAAAATAAAGCAAGTTAAATATACTGTCCATCAGTTTAATTTATTCATAGCAAAGTTGTTGTTTTAAAAATGGAATAATTTACCAGTGAGGCTAATCCAGCTACACAACTCTTTCTCTTTGGTTCTATGTTTATCTGCTGCTTTCCCCTTCAAACTCCAATTCCACATTATCCCAAACCAATAGTAACAGAGATATATGTACTGGTTAGGCTGGGAAAAAATGAAAGAAAAAAATAAACAAGCAACAAAGCAGCACAATTACAATGCTTGGGATAGACAAAAAACTTGAATAGATGTTGCCTGAAACAGCCAAGTAAAACTTTTGTTTAAGATTGGAAGGTTTCAAATATTTCAAATTCAAAATGTTTTATGTATCCTAGAATTAAATGACTCTTTCCCAATGGATTTAGAAGAAAAACATACTGATGATTTTAAACGTAAACGAAGCACCCTATTTCTAGATATCATCTTCTTCTTCTTCTTCTTCTTCTTCTTCTTCTTCTTCTTCTTCTTCTTCTTCTTCTTCTTCTTCTTCTTTTTTTTTTTTTTTTTTTTTTCTGTTTGTTATGCATGGAGAACTCACTTGATTTCAGTAAAAAGCAGTTTTAGGCTTCTAATCATTTCGTGTTTCATATTCATCAACTGTATCAAAGAAATGAGTTCACACCAGTGACAGGTGTGGAAAAAATCAGTTTAATCAAAAAAAATGGAAAGAGGCAATGTGGAATATGCAGCTATGCTATTCAATTTGTTTTTTGTTTTTTAATCTTTCCAGTGTTTTGGATATAGATCATAATACATGCGTATTGTAAATGAAGCAACTCTCAACATTGCCTGAAAATCAATGCAACAATTGTAGAGCAGTTTTTTTAAAAAATAAGATAACTCATTTATAAGACTTTCATTATCATCACCATATTTAAATTTATGATACTATCAATTTTTTTCAGATCACTGAAATCCTGCACATAGAAAAACTAAGCCAACAGAGAATATACTGTTGTAATTAATTAAGAATAACATTAAATGTACTTTCAGGGTGCTTGGGAGCAATAGGATTCCCAGAAAGATCATGTGAATATCTTCAGTAAGATTATTATCAATGGAAATTTTCTTTAAATTACAATTTACCCATATGCAACAATTGTGGCAAACAAGTAACCTGTTAGAGCACACATTCTAGATTCAACAATTTGAAACAGCACCTTGTAAAAATTGAACAGGTGGCATACAGTCTGTTCTAGAACATGTCTAGATTCTATGGCATATGTTCTTTTTAATTTGCTAGACATGGAAGGCTTTGCTGAATGTTAGTATTTTTTTAAAAAAAACATTAATTGCAACTTGTTTTGCATAAAACAAGATTTTTTAAAATATGTAATGAATATAACATAGTTTCAAGCAAAAAAGGACAATTTATGTTAATTGAATTTGTATAAAATCCTTTAAAATGCTTTAAATTCTGCGTACATGCATTTTATACATCAGCATCACATTTTAAAATGAGCTAGCAGCTATTTAAAATTGATATGGAACTTTTTTCCCAAAAGAAAAGCTATTTTTTACACCTGGTTTCTATCTTCAGTACCTAAACCATTTCTCTTAAAACAAAAACATTACAAAATTATAAACTGTTAACAATATCAGAAAAGTACAAACTTCCACATTATTTGTATTCCATAATATAAAGTTTTAATTGGTACTGTATCTATGATGGGTAAAAATGACTTTTGTTTTTAATTTCACTATCTCTACCTTATTTTACAGAGAACGCCCTTCTAAATGAGAGAGCCATTGAAAAGATATACTCTTATCCAAAAATAAATCTATTCAGCTTCAGTATTCTGTTTTTTCATTCAACTAAAACATTATTTATTCAACTTTAAACGCTAATATTTACATTTTATGTAAGAAATGACAAAGAAGTGCTACAACAATATCATTTTGAAATCTCTACAGTACGATTGTCTAATGTACAGTACTCAGGCACTGCATGATGATTAGCTTCAGTATGGCTGCAAGTGACATTGTACTATAACGTTAGTCTTAAATTTACAGGTTGTCCTCAACTTATAATGATAATTGAAACCAAAATTTCTGTTGCTAAGCAAGTCATTGTTAGTTGTGCCTATTTTATGACCTTTTTGCCATGATGGTTAAGCATATCACTGCAGTTGTTAAGTGAATCACGCAATCATTAAACAAAACTGGCTTCCCCCATTGACTTTGCTTGTGGGAAAGTTCCTGGAAGTTCGTAAATGGAAATCACATGGCCCCAGGATGCTGCTATCATCATAAATACATGCCAGTTGTCAAGCATCCAAATTTTGATCAGCTGAATATGGGGATGCTATGCCCGTCATACGTGTGAGGACCAGTAATAACTCACTATTTTCAGTGCGATTTTAACTTTGAGCCGTTGCTAAACGAATGGTTGTAAATTGAGGATTACCCATACTACAATGTTAACTTCATCCATTCCATTATAATATAAAAAACTGTACATTGTTCTATTTCCTGGTGTGTATAAAGTGATATTAAATAACTTTGATAATTCAATGTTGTAAAAAGATAATGATTCATCTTGAAGTATTGAAATGGATATGATTTGCACACTCTTACAAAATATGGAATTATGAACCAATCATATTTCACAGATGCAGATGCAGATGGTTAAACAAATGTTTCTACAGATGTACAGATCATAAACATTTGCTACAAGTAACATATCAACATGAATGTTTCCCCAACAATCACTCTATATAAAGGTGACCCCAAAGTATTTGTATTAATTTAACCAAACATTTCCTTCCCCTAAATACTATTTTTAATGTCCATAAACTATTCTTTTGCCTGTACATGATATTCAATGCAAGATTAGTTCTATATCCAAATTTTTACAGCTTTTTGTACCAATCAGTAAACAGTTACTTTATGACAGAAGTTTTATATGCTGATCCATCTGAGTTTTGCTTCCAGAATAAGACCTATTCTAAAATCTCTGAAATGAAAAGAAACTCCTCTTATTAAAAAAAAAAAAAAAAAACAAACAAGGACAATATCTAAATATTTAAAGTTAATGCTAGAGTTCATGGATTTGTTTCGATGACTCCATATTTTCTATGGAAGGAACCTCTGGTTCCTCCAACTCCAAAGTT
This sequence comes from Arizona elegans, assembly GCA_022577455.1. Taxonomy (NCBI): domain Eukaryota; kingdom Metazoa; phylum Chordata; class Lepidosauria; order Squamata; family Colubridae; genus Arizona; species Arizona elegans. The sequence continues at coordinate 23,647,542 of JAKOOJ010000008.1, read as the reverse complement.
ATCCTTATACTCTTTGCTGCTCTGTGCATTTAATCAAAACTGATTTGAAATTGTTCATATGTAGTGTATTTCATAAACATAGTTGACTTTGTAATATCGATGATGCTATTTTACAAAAACCACATTTGGATAAACCTGATGGTACGGAAGATATGTACACTGTTCTGATTACGACATGTCTTTTGCTTAATGTATTATAGGACAAAAAGATGGTACTTTTATTTATTTACCCACCCATCTCAATAGTAACTGGGCAGTGCACACTTTTTATATACTCAAAATATGCATGTTACAAAAATGGCACTCTACACACACACACACACACACACACAGAAAGATACACACAGAACCTAGTACTCAGCAATGTTAGGCACTATGCATGGACCAAGAAGCAGATTTCAAAAAGGGCTACGAATCTGAGAGAACCACAAAGTAGATTTAGACCTCACTACACTAAAAGCTGGATTTATTCATTACTTTCCATCAGATAATCATTGTGGTTAAATCCAATTTTTTAAAAAGTATAAAATGCTATGCTCTTGCAGTATAGCAAACATAGGTTTAAGGTTAGAATCCACGCTAGGCATCCTTGGCTGTAATGCCAGAGCCCCAGCATTTCAGAGTACTACCAGCACAATCAGTGTATCTACCTTGATTGTGCAATCCTAGGTTACTACTCTAATTCATCAAAACCTTAAACATAGCATTACTTTGGAGCTCTGCAGAAAATTAAATTAGAATATATTTTAATTACCCATAAAAACCATGTAATTACCCATAATACACCAGGGTGATGCTATACTAGGATCATTATGAGTTATTAAAATAGCAGACAGTTTACAATTGTCCCACACAAATTACTGTCTTCTGAATTACATGTCAGCTTGCCTATGGAGATTACCAAGAGGAAAGGAATTTTGTTGGGGGCCAGTCAGACCTGGAACTGTGTTGGTGTCAGGCTTCTCCAACCAGAACTCAGCAGTAAATTACAACTCTCTGACACTTCTCAGCTTAGTTCGACCTTGCAGCTTGACTTGGCAGAAAGCTCACAAGCACAGCTCAGCTAGATCAGAATCTCTTTACAGATAAGAATTAACCCATGGACAGCAGTTACCCATTGCTGCCCCATGTCCTGAAATAAGGACATTTATATATTTGTAAAGGTTAAAATTGAGCTTCTTCCTCCCACCATTATACATGGTGCAGGCTTTGAAGTCCTATACTATTTACATAGCAGACACCTCTATCCTGGGAACCGCTAATTCCTGGCTTGTCAGCTTCAATCCTTGCAAATCACTTATCAGCTGAGACCCCATAGGATAATATCCCTGAATTTACAAGATATTATGCTATGACTAGATGCTACATAATGTATTACCCTTTTCATACACACATTCCTATCATACAGGAATTCTTCTGGAAGCCTGAATGTGATGTATTCTTTCTTTTCAGCCAGAAAACTTTGAGTCAACTTAGATTCAGATATTTTTAGAACCATTCATAAGTCTCTGATGTAATACTGGATCTCAAAATATTATCCTTTATTGGAGGGAGGGCAGTAGATGAAAAATATATGTCTCCAAATTTTATCACAAGATTTATGAATAGGAGTTGGATTTTTCCACTTTCTGAGACATATTCCATAGAGTATGCTGCAGGTTAGTAGAAACAGGACAAATAATTCTTAGAAGAAATTAAAAATAAAAGAGGAATAAAAATACACTTGGTCATAAACTGGGATTTTACTCTATGATGAGAAAAGATATTTATATTATGATTTGATGATCCACCCTTGCATATGCTTTTGTACACAGAAAGTCAAAGTAATATCAAGCCAATTTTATGATATGATAAGCTAATGGGAAAAAAAGAGATTGCAATGAAGATCATGAAAATGACAAAGAGAAGGACAGGAACAAAGAATTTGAAAGAAGAAAAAAGAAGAACGTAGCAGAAGAATGCAAAGTAGACATATGCAGGAGATAGAAAGGTCACCAAGAATGAGTTCACAGAGGTAATCTACAATTAGATATTTTCATAAAATCTAAATCTCAAGATAAAGTAAAGTTGGCAAGACAGAGGACCAAAAAGGGCTTCTTGAAATATATTTGAAATAAAGGGGGAAAAAAATAGAACATTAAATTTCTATTCTGACATTGCAACTGTTTAGAGGCTGTCAGGCTGTTTTCAATAAATTTTGGAATATTCTGAAAAATCTCAGAACATACTAATCTGACTATTCCAACAATGATCCATTGATTCCAATACCTTCCAATTTTCCAGAAAACTGATGAAATAGTCTGGAGTTCTTAGGAATACTGATCATAAAATGGTAGATTTTGTGCAGTAGTTAAAAAAAAGTGCTGTAGTTTAAAAAAAGTGTTCAACTGAACTTTAATTTCAGTTACCAGGAAGCACCTCTTTACTCAAAGGACTCAGTGGCTCAGCAGTTCGAATCCCTAGTGCCGTGTAACAGGGTGAGCTTCTGTTACTTGTCCAAGCTTCTGCCAACCTAGCAGTTCGAAAGCACATAAAAAATGCAAGTAGAAAAATAGGGACCACCTTTGGTGGGAAAGTAACAGCATTCTGTGTGCCTTTGGTGTTTAGTCATGCCGACCACATGACCACGGAGACGTCTTTGGACAGCGCTGGCTCTTCAGGCTTTGAAACAGAGATGAGCACCGCCCCCTAGAGTCAGGAACGACTAGCACATATGTGTGAGGGGAACCTTTATCTTTACCTCTTTACTCTGAATAAATTTATAAGAATAAAAAGAGTTACTAATTGCCTGGATGAAAATATATACCTTATCTTTGAGAGATGGAGTATGGGTGAAATGCCAAACAACTGGAAGATGGCAAAGATTGTTCCTATCTTCCAAAAATATAAAAGGAGAATATGGTCAGGTTACCATTAATAATTAGGAAGGTACTGAAACAAATTCCAAAGGTGCTTTTTCAAGAGGCAACTGGATTTTCTGGTTGTTGTTTTGTTTTTGTTTTTTTGGTTTTTTTTGGGGGGGAGGGGGAGACGTTTCACTTCTCATCCAAGAAGCTACTTCTCTGATTGAATGGTGGGGAACCATGACCTGGATGACTGAAAATCTCCATAGACATTTACTGAAGCAAATCATAAAACTTATGATTTCTAGGCTATAACCACTGTGAAAATAATGTGCTGATTATCAGACATTAATATAGAGTTGTTGGGAACAAGTCTTGCTACACTAACATTTTGATTCACTGTTTCATTTGGTAATTTCTTAGTAAACTATAGGAAAGGTATCTGATATAATGTATCTTTCAGAATTGCATTTCACAAAGTATAAAAGCCTATATCGCAAGCTGTGGACTGAATATGGCATGGCAATTAATGACAGTGCTCAACATTGTCAATTTAGTCCTGGGACCTATACATATTAACATATTGATTAATTATATGTATGAGAAGATGGAAGCAATGCTTACCAAATCTGCAAAGAACACAACATTGGCTGAGAGATAACACCTAAATTAAAAATCTCTGGATTAGGTTAAAGAAATATGTAACAATGGCATTTAATAGAAAAATGCAGTTATACACTTAGGAAGCAAAAATTAAATATTTAAAATCGGTATTAAATGTTTTGGCAATGTTATTTGTCTTTTAGCAAATAGTAATATAGTATAAAGATATCATATTTCATCTTTTACTTTTGTATAAGCCTAATTAAATAGGATTGTGAAACTATCTGAAGCAGGGGTCCTCAACCCCGCACTGCAACCTACTACAGGCGATGGCTGATTTGGAAATGGGCTGCACAGGTGACCAGCCCACTGCTTGCACTGCCCAGTTCCCCTACCCCCTGCTGGGCCGCCAAGCCATAAAGGTTGGAGACCTCTGATCTAAAGCATTTATTCCTTCTTCTAGATATTGGAGACTCTGGCCAATCGCCAATCACTGTAGTAGAAGGGTGAAAAATATGTATGCTTGCATAAACAGTTTATATATTGTTCTGTTTAGGAGTTAGACTTCATTAAGAGATAAATTGCAGGAGAGCACATTATTTATAGAACACCCATATATTTGTTCGAGAGCAGTTTTCCACATTAAAACACATTTGCAATGTTTTGGTAAGTCCAGTAAGAATGCTTTTTGATCCGTTACTTTGGAGCATGGGTGTCAAACTCGATCGCATCACGTGACACATGACATTTTTTGCCTTTGTGGAACCAAGCTGGGCATGGCCTGCATGTGAAGCAGCCGGCCCGCAGGCCACCAGTTTGACATCCCTGCTTTAGAAGATAGTAATAGATCAATCCTACATTCTGGTTTGAGGATTCCTACAGTTACAAATATTCTGACACAAAACATTATAATAACATGCTGTTCTCAGTTAGTGTAAAATAAATTTGAATTTTGCAGTACGGCAGTAGACTTAATATCAGATGTTCAGTTCTGTTTGCTATACGTCTATCTATGCCATACAGATACATGCCATCTCTCGATGACACACAGTTGCAGGTGCTTTCCAACTTCAAAAGTACTGTTTTATAAGAAACTGCTTGTGAGACATTTTTTAAAAATATTTGCATCATCATTCATGCTATTTAAATTCAGCTAATTCTGATTTTAAAGCTGACTTACCCGCCATCTTTATACGCAAAATTATATTTAGCATTTACAGTAACTTCAGTTCAGCAAAACTGAAATATATAGGTATCTAAAATATCCCCCACACCATACCTTCAGCCCAAGTCTGCCTGTCATACTTCCCCCCGTTTGGTCAACAGGTCCTTAAAGACTTTTCCCTTCTCTAAAGCTGATTTTAGTTCCATTCTACTTGAAAACTACTGCTTCAAAGTATTTTTAAAAAACTCAAAAGCAAGCAAAATTGCTAAAATTGTATCATAATCAAAAATTTTAGTGAATATTTAGTCTACAGCTCACACTTATGCATTCTTTCTGCAAATAATCTGAAAGGCTTTCTGAACCAGATAGCCATAGCCTAATGTCTGTGGTTTTTCCCCTTTAAGAAACACTACAGGTTGAGTTGGCATTGAGACAGAAGGCTATAAATTCCTATCTTCTATCAAGTACTACTGACCTCAGAGCAAACCCCACAACTGGCTACAGGCATTCAACATCCATCATTGCTTCTGAAACCTAATCATTCGGGGAAGGACAGCTGCACTGGACAACAGTTAAGCAGCTTTCTAAGTTCTGAGCAATAAAAAAGAAACACAAATCCACATTTTAGTTTCTAAGGTTAGTCCTGATTGTATTTATTAGTGTTCATCATCTGAATACATTAAGATTAAAACTATTTTACATATAAGTTTAAAAAGTGAACTCACATTGCAATAGTGATATATTTCAAAGTAAGCATTAGAAGAACAGATTACAAAGCATCCTATCAAACGCTTGACTGTTATTGATTTTACTTGTCTGCGACCAGTTTCTTTAAATTTTGTAATCTTCTTAGGCTAAGAAACATTTCTATAACCAATATGATCAAACATTAAAGAATAGTAGTACATCAACAATCAATTACTAATTTTAAACAGCAAGCCAGACAGTAAACAATACATGAAAAAAATTCCCATAACTTTGCAAATTAATTCCTTGCTTATCTGTGAAATATCATTATCATGACATTTAATCATAAGTTAATTTGAGAAGCAAGTAGCTTTGGCCATTTTCAAGAGTGTGCACATGCACCCACATCATATATAAATATATATCTTACTGAATTTTGAAAAATGCTTCCCAAAACTTTAAATAATAGAAACTGAATATTGGCAGATTCTACTGGTCTACTTCATACAATCCATTATTTCTAGGAAAAATACACATTAATTGAATTTAACTACTATTGGCTGCTGTATAAAAATATGTACTTTCAAAGTCTGCCATTATCATTTTCTCTTCCCAAAACTCCAGAACTTGACAGTACCCAAATAAAAACACCCCTTTATTTAGTAAGAAAAAACACAAAAAAATTAAACACCATAATGTCTTCATCAAACCATTTTATGTTATTGCAAAGATCAGACCATACGTCTCACGATTTCAATGAATTGATAATATGAGTAACATATATTTCGCATGTGTAAGAAAACTTATAGAAGCAATTTTTCGTAAAATGCATGAATTAATCTAATATTGGGCTAAGTCATGTTTAATATTCAAATTTGCACCGATATTTTAATTCATTTTTTTTACTCTTAAAATATTAATTTTTAAAAATCAGGTAGACAAGACATGATATGTATTTTCCTCAAATTCAATATGAAACATTTATATATAAAAAGTTGTAAAATCTTTTTACTTGAATAAAGAATCTAAATAAAGACAGAACAAATATCTGCCGGGGATGCATTAAGTAAAAAATATTCTGTCTAGGGCAGCATTTCGACCAGATGGCCAATGGTGATTCTTCTAATTTTGGATATAGCAGAGATCAATTTACATGTATGGTTTCTTTTTATAAATACCAAATGATTAACAGAAAAAAGGATAAATCAGTAATAATCAATTTCCTTGCTATGCATTTAACTGTTAGGATCAATGGAATTGACAACATGCCACTGTTCAGTCATAATTGAATGATATTACAATAATAAATAAATAATAGGGGAAACATGATGGTTCGGATAAATGTTTATTCCATTATATCTGTGCTGTGTTGTGCTATGCTGTGGAAGACACAGAGTCCTATTAATGAACTACAACATAAAGAAACAAAAATGGAACATGTTAGAAAAGATTTTAAGGGCAAAGGTTTCTCAAGCAATCTTCTCTATCATTAAATTTCCTCTGTACTTATGACATATAGAAAACCCATAGAAAATCACTGAGAAAAATCATCCATTGCTTTCACTTAGCGTATCATAATTTATGATGGAGGGTTTACGCACTGGATTTCTTTTTGGTTTTTAGTTGTTGTTACACATCTATTAAAAGATTTGTATAATATTTATTCCAAATAAATTAAAAAGCTAACCCACATCGAACATATGTGGAAATATGAGTGAATACCTGATTATAAAGCAAGTTACATATTGTGAACACAAACCCAATTTTGCATAATTTTTGCATCGTGGAATACACTGGTATTCAAAATCTAACCTAATCTGCCATCCTAAAGATTACCAATGTTGTTAAGCTGTCATTACACAAAGTCCAATAAGGTGCATCTGTCACGAATAGATATGTAAAATTAATCTGCACAGAAATTTCTAAATGAAAGTATTATTGTTTAATTTTTGTGTTTGCAAAGAAACATTCATAGGAAATTGAATGTTAGTATATTTACTATTATAAAGAACATATATTTTAGAAATATTGCTATCAAATAGTACCATTGTTTTTCTTTACTTAAGGCTGTATTTAGCATTACCACTGGATGCAATACCAAGATTCCCAAGACAGCTGATCATCTGCTTCTCCTTAATAATTTAAAGGACTGTTCTGAAAATAATCTATCCATGCATCATACACAAGAATTCTTTTTTGTGTCATCCTACAGTCTTTTGATTAATCCATAGACTAAAAATCTGTGTTATTTTGATAAATCATGCTCTATTTGAAGGAAATTCAATATGCAAATGTTTCAGCTGTTCTCCAGTTCAAATGGCATTCTATCAATTTGAAAAACTAAAAAATCGGCAAAGGAATACTTGACTTTATTGCTTAATGTCTATTAGGAATGCCATAGCTGTCCATTCTAAAATCTATGAAATAATTTAAAAATCTACTGGACATCAATATGCCAGAATCTTTAAGTATTCCAAGACGAACTTTCAAATATCTGCATCTATAAGGAAAATGTAAATAAACAATAAAATTACATACATCTCCTTTTTTTTAGGAAATTCTCTTCAGCTTTCTTTTAAGCTTATTCTGGTCTTAGAAGAATAGAGCCATTTCTAAACTTACATTTTTCAGCTCATTTTTCTACACTAACACTTCTTAAACATCTGTCTGGTTATGTTAAACATCAAGTTATGAATTATATATATACACAGACCTCTATTTTCTCAAGGTGATCATCTTTCAGAGAGCATAATTCCCAAACTATGAAAGGAGCAATGACAATTCCCAAGCTTCACATACTTTTCCTATAGAAAACTAAATAAATTTAATTCCAACACATTAAAAAATACAACTCACAATACATTCAAAATAAATAAATAAACCTAAGTTTTATGGAACTGAGCATAAGTACACATATGGCTTTACAGAGAAATCATGAGCAAATTCTGTAAATTCTGGTATTTGCTGTTTAAATGCAGTTTATACAGGCCCCTAGTGGTTTAGCACTCATAGCAGCAGACAAAGGGGTGATCCCTACTTTTTAGCATGTTAGTTCCAGTATGTAAACACATTCTATTTTTTAAAAAATATAGTAACCCTTAAAAATAGAAATATAGCTTATATTGTAAATATAAAAACTGGGTTATTTTCAAACCTTACACAAAAGTTAAATAATGCCACGGAACTGTCTGAATCTAATGCCTATGTCTTATCACAGGCATGTTTTAACTTGTGGCACTATTAGTAACTGAATAGAAATGTATTATACAAATGAAACACTAATTCTGAAAGCACTGTTTCTTGACATCTGGAATCTCAAAGATGTGTGTCCTTTATCATGCACCATTCTTAAAAAATCACACAAATCTACTACTATAAATGTTTAATGTCAACTTAGAGGTCTTTTCTGAAATCCCAGTAATAGAAAAGAATGTATAAAATCATGTATCATTCCAGATTGAAAGTACAGTATGTGTAAATCTAATATGCTGCCCTCAGATCATTATTATCTTACTTCCCTTTGTAAAACTAGAGTTCTTCAATCATACTTGAATCATAATGTATATTTACATCAATCCAGTAGGATAAAATTTGACAGGTAAACTGATGCCATTAAAGAGGCTATTAATTAAACATTTAGACACCATCAATAAAACAGTTCATCTTATGACACTTCATTTAAGGAAACTGATAAATCAGCAGCATCTTTACTTAAAAGCAGGTACCTGTCATTGATTTTTTTTAAAAGGTCTTTATTTGATTTTTGTTAAGTTTCCGAATTTTTGTGCTGTTTTTTTTTCCTCACAGGTAAAAAAAAAATGGCTTTGAAAACAAAATTTCAATTTGAATTTGCAGCTGCAATATTCGAAGCTTTTTTTAACCATACGTCCAAAAGTAATGTTTTCTGTTCACTTTAATTTTTGTAACATATATGGTTAAAAAGGAGGAAGAATACCTTTAAAAAACATATTTTTGTCCACTCAGATAGGATGTAAGCAATTGACCGAAATACCCTCCTGTTACAAAATACCTTTCATTATTTTTTTCTCCAAAAATAAATAAAATCACAGACCCTAAAGAAAAAACTATCAAAACAAAACCATGCCTATCTGAGCAACTCAACTGAAATATTGCACTGCCACACACTGAAACTGAACATGAAACCTTGATGGTGCACACTATGAGCACTCCTCTCAAACCGGATCTACACACATTCAAATTTTGTGTGTGTACAGACTAAGGTGAGGATAAATGCGCTTCCCATGAGGTATGAAAATTATTTTGAAAAGCACCTGAAACAATTAATATTAGTAAGCCCTACACTCCCATGAAATAACCTGCAAGAGGAACAAAACTAAGGTCAGCAAAGCAGAAGAGTGGAGGAAAGGTTACACAGTGCAACTTGCAACTTATCCTGGCATGGGGGTGGGGGTGGGGGGGAAAGAGAGGCATTAGCAGAAAGGGCAACTTGCAAATCCAAGCAGGCTGAAAAGCAAGGAGAGCGTCACCTCTTAAGAGAATCCTGATCAGTAAGTTTGCCACAAACGAGCCCTCTTGTAAATCCTACAGGGATCGCTGTCCTTAAGTGTTGCAAATAATAATGATAGGTATAATGACAAATATTTCTCCGTTTTAAAATACTGGAATTTATTTTTTTTCCCCAGAGGATGAATAAGAAAACACATCCACAGTCCCAAGCAGTCTGTGTAGGACAGCTACTTTTGCCTCCTGGTGTCTTTAGCGTGATAACCATCACTCGGGGCATATGCTAACTCGACCATTAGCGGTCCTTCGGGCATTTCGTGTGCCCTCGCCTTTGGTCCACCCCGTACGCATCCAGTACCCAGGGGTGACTTTTTAATTTTTCCCCTGCCACCCCGTCCAAGACACGGGGAATCAACCCTCCTCCTCCCCGCCTCTCCTCCATCGCCAAATCTTATTGTTAGTTCTCCCGATTGGAGATCAGAGCCCGGGGTGCTGCTACGGTGGGTCGCCGGGGAGGAAGGGGTGGCTTTTTTTTTGGGGGGGGGAACGACAGTCAGTGACAAATGCAGATCTACATGCCGCGAAGGAAGAGAGAGCAGGAAGGGTCTCGGCGAAATGGGTCAGCGGGAGCAGCAGCGCAAGGATTTACCTGCTCATCCTGGCTCCCCTTCAGTCCCCCCGAGCAGCAGCGCCGCCGCCGCCGCCGCCGCCCAAGCCCGCCTTCCCGCCCGTTACGACCGCGGGCGCTCCGCTTTCGCCTTGCTCCTTCTTCTTCTTCCTCCTCCTCTTCCTCGTCTTGATGTTACTACTGTAACTATTGCTGCCGCTGCCGCTGCCACGGCTACTTCTTCTGGCTCTTCCTCCTCCCCACGCCGCTGTGGCGCGTCTTTCGGGCGGCCAATTTAATCCAAAGGCGAGCGAGGTCTGCAAGCCGACTTCTGCCGGCGGGGGCTCTTCGCGGGGATCCCTCCGCTCCCCCGACGGCCCAACGCGCAAAAGTGGCGGGCTGTCTCTGAGGAGAGCCGACGGCATCCAAAGAGCAAGGAGCCGGCTCAACTCCCCTGGCAGACGGGGTTCCCTGCTTTTTTCTCTTTCTCCTGCTCCTCCTCCTCTTCTTCTTCTTCTTGGCTCTTCTCCGTTCTGTTCTTCTTGCTGCTCCTGCTCTCGGGAGCTCTCCCTGCTTCTCCCTCCTCCTCCTCCTTTCACTCCCTCCTCCCTCTTCTCCCTCCCCCCCGGGTCGCCCCTCTTAATATAGTCTATTCTTTGTGCTATAAACGGAAAAAACTGGGTCTGCCGCTCGCCTCCTCAATTTTTGTGCTCCCACCCCCTCACTCTCTCCAGCTACGAAGCCTTTCAAGTGCCTGATCAGCCCAAAGAGATGAACTTGGAGATGGAGGCAGAAACGGCAAGACATCCAAAACCCACGGAGGAGGAAGACTTTTGCCGGGAAGAACCGACGGCTGTGGTGTGCGTGTGCTCGCTGAGGGAGAAAGTCGGAAAGATGCTTCTCTCTCCTTCTCTTTCCCCCCCCTCTCTTCTCTCTCTCTCTCTCTCTTTCTCTCACGCTTGGGAAACCTGCCTCGCTCTGGGTTTGTGCGCGAGAGAGGGATTCTTTCAATCCTCTTATAACGCTGTGCGGATCACAGGATTTATGTAGCCCCGAGTAGGACTCGGGGCAGCCGGTTGCAGAGTTGGCTGCTGAGGCGGAGGGGAAAGGAGAGGGGAGGGCGGGGGAAGGGGGGGGTGGAAGCGCGAGGCGCGCGGGGAAAAAAAAAAAGAAAAAAGAAAAGGAGCCGGAGAACCCACCCCGCGAGCCAGCGCTCGCGCTCCCTTTTCTCAACCCGGCCGCCGGGACCAGCGACTGAGAGGGAAGAACCGCGCGAGGCACGCGCATGCCCAGGATGGAGCGCGCCGAGCCCAAGGAGGCGGGGTGGGGGGAACGGTTCTGGAGGGGCGGTGACGTCAGCCCCCCCTGCTCTCCAGCTGGACGAGCTCGGAAGGGACCTCCCACTCCCCTTTTATCTCACGCGGAGATATACAGGGCTGAGAGAGAGAGAGAGAGAGAGAGTAGAGAGAGAAAAGGCGTCCGGCGTTTTCCTTTCGGAGAAGCCAAGCTTGGAAAAGAAGCCGGCGAGATGTCTGGTTGAACGTGTCCGCCTTATTTATTGCCATCCCTCTCGTGAATTTGCAAACTCCGAATATGATCGCTACAGCTGCCCTCATATCTCAAACCACCACCCGCTTTTAGCGTCCAGCCAAGGAGGCCAATTCCGTCTTTGGGGGTGGAGTGGACTAACTACATCTGGTTGCTTTTTTAATGCACGGCTGACCAAAAAGAAAGCGACTGTTGCTCTTCGTTGTTGAATGCAATGAAACTTTACGCCTGCCGTACAGTAATCTAATCTAATCTAAATTTATTTATGCGCTATGATTTACTTTACATTTTGTTCCCGAAAAAATGTGGATTTTTAAATGCCTGGTCATTTATTGGGTAGATGTGTCGGATTTCTTAAAAAAAAAAAAAAAAAAAAACTAAGCCAAAGAGCTCCAGGATGTACTTTTATAATATCATGACAAAACTTCGAAGAAACGAAAGATCTGATTGGAAGAATATCACGTACCTAATGGCATATCACATTATTATGATATGGAATGGGAATAGAATAGAATAGAATAGAATAGAATAGAATAGAATAGAATAGAATAGAATAGAATAGAATATTCTTTATTGGACGCGTGTGATTGGACACACAAGGAATTTTGTCTCCAGTGCATAAGTTCTCAGTATCCATACAAGCAATAAAGGATAAATCATAAGATACAATCATAATCATAAGATACAACCAACAAAGCAATAGTCATATGATATCAATAGGAGTGGGTAATAGGAAAGGTGAGAAGGGTAATAATATATTACCCTTTATATATTAAATAGTATATTATTTAAAAATAAACATGCATTGGACAGCTGCATGCAATGTTCTACAAATCTCTTCTAAAAAGTAGACCTTGCTGTTTTTGTATAGTTTGTTACTGATGACCCAATTATGCTGGTAAGATATCCAGGGGCAGAGACTGTTCCTTGTGTTCCACTCTTTCCCTCTATTTATTAGACTTTTTCCCCCACCTTTATCAATATGAAGCATTAGCAGCGAAATTTGCTGCCATAATGCTTTCTTCGTTCTGCCTAGAAACATTGGCCCCAAATTTCAATGATGAACTGAAAAAGGAAGAAGTCTAAGAACCCAATAGCCCAGGCATTTATATGTACATTTTTTTCTACCTCTTAACTACTTGTTTATTCTCTGAAAAGCAGCTGGTTGAAACATCTTATTTCCACCTACAGATGTTCCTCACTTCTTAAATTCTAAAAAAGCCTGCTATCACTTATTTACTGGTGAAACATCTAAAGAAAAATAAGCTGGTATTGCTCAACAGGTGTTCCATCAAAATGCCTAGATCGCAGAAAAGAGATAGTAATGACTGCACATCATAGAGTAAAAAATGAGGTTAAAATAGAAAAAAAAAACAAAAACAACCTAGCCATACCCTAAGCTCTATTAGCATTAGATTGTATGTCTTCAGCTATATCATTGCACAGAACAGAGTCTGTACCCATTTACTCAGAAATCAATCACTGTGTTCAGTAGGTTTAGCTTCCAGATCAGCTTATACAAGAAACAGCTGTAAGCACCTTTGAATTGATGTTTCATATGATTAGGTAATGGAAATGTGTTTCAATACAATATATGAAATTGGAATCATATTTAAGGGATAGTAAGATAGCATAAGTAGAAAACATAACAATGTCTTGATACATACTTTGAATTTCTCTTCTTTTTTAACTTTAAACTCATAAAAAGTAAAGATAGGTATGTAGGTTATAAGAAAATTCAAAAATCTAAAGAATGATCATTCAAAAGTCATAAAGTAGTTTGCAAACAAAGATGGGTACAGTTATACATCATATACTATAGTGCCAAATAAATGAAGCATCTGAAAAACAAATAGTTTTTCTAATACATCTTCTGCCAGTGTTCCTTGTAGAACAAATTTGATGCTTAACAATATTCCAAAGAAGTAAAACAATGACGTGCTGTTTTTGTTAAAAGCAATGTTGTTTTCAATTACTATGAAAAGTATAGTATAATCATAGTGTATAAAATCATCACAGGTATATAACATACACCTTTATTTTTTAAAAATAGATATTTCAAGGGATTTAATACAGCATGATGACAAATTTGGAGTTAAATGCCAGTCACTACCTTTCTGACAAGCATAGTTTGAATTAAGAAAGTTGTTATCTGATTGGTTGTGTGAGATGATTTGAAATATGATGACATCATGTATCAATTCCTGAATTCTCTGCAGGGCTAATGAAGAATATCATTGATATGCAGTGTCACAATAGGTGGGTGTTGAATACATTAGAAATCAGACTTCCAGTGGTCATTTTGGTCCCAGGAATCCTCTGCAAAAATATTCATGCTCACACACTTCTATATTTTTCAATTACATAATGCTGTGTATTCTATTTATTTGAATCCCATGTTTATTATTTTTACAAACAACCCAAGGCAGTGAACATATCCAACACATCTTTAGGAGAAACCCTCCCATACTACCAACTCTTACAATACTAGACAACACAGTATCAACTGTAGAGACCTTCAAATTTCTAGGTTCTACCATATGTCAAGACCTAAAATGGACACCTAACATCAAAAACATCATCAAAAAAGCACAACAAAGAATGTTCTTTCTGCACCAACTCAGAAAGCTCAAACTGCCCAAGGAGCTGCTGATACAGTTCTACAGAGGAATTATTGAGTCTGTCACCTGTACCTCTATAACTGTTTGGTTTGGTTCTGCAACCCAACAAGACAGACACAGACTTCAGAGGATAATTAGAACTGCATAAAAAACAATTACTACCAACCTGCCTTCCATTGAGGACCTGTATACTGCACAAGACAAAAAGAGGGCTGTGAAAATATTTATAGACCCCTCACATTCTGGACATAAACTGTTTTAACTCTTACCCTCAAAACGACACTATAGAGCACTGCACACCAGAACAACTGGACACAAGAACAGTTTTTTTTTCCCGAATGCCATCACTCTGCTAAACAAATAATTCCTCAACACTGTCAAACTAGTTATTAAGTCTGCATTACTATTAATCTTATCGTTCCTATCACCCATCTCCTCCCACTTAAGACTGTAACCTTGTTGCTGGTATCCTTACGATTTATATTGACTGTTTCCTAACATGATTTGATTGCTTATCTGTTCCCTATGACTATCATTGTACCTTATGATTCTTGATGAATGTATCTTTTCTTTTATGAACACTGAGAGCGTATGCACCAAGACAAATTCCTTGTGTGTCCAATCACACTTGGCCAATAAAGAATTCTATTCTATTCTATTCTATTCTATTTTCGTCCTCCTATTTTCTCCACAACCCTGTGTGGTGTGGGTTGGGCTGAGAAAGTGTGACTGGCCCAGAGTCACCCAGCTTGCTTTCATGGCTAAGGCAGGAACCCACAGTCTCCTACTTTCTGGTCTGGTGCCTTAATAGCACTTAGCAATAGCACTTAGACTTACTGTATAGACTGCTTCACAATGCTTCATACCCCTCTCTAAGCGGTTTATAGAGTCAGCATATTGCCCCCAACAATCTGGGTCCTCATTTTACCAACCTCAGAAGGATGGAAGGCTGAGTCAACCTTGAGCTGGTGAAATTTGAACTGCCAAACTGCTAGCAACAGGCAGCTTGCAGTACTGCATTCTAACCACTGCACCACCACGGCTCATAATCACTTAACCACTAAATCAAACTGGTTTCGGTCTATATGCAAATCTTTAACAAAAATTCATGTTTTGCTTTTACTAAACTAGATCATTAGGATTCTCATATTGCCATCTAATATGATCAGTCTTTAAATTCAAGGAGGATTTACAACTTTTAGTATCCATTCAGTTTGTAGAATACTGTGCACCATATTCAATTGCAACCTAATAAACAATGACTCAACTTAATCAGCCTTGAATCTTCATATAATCTTTTTGCATGATTAAAGAACTATTTAACTTTTTGGTGTATTTTCTTCCTCTCTTCAGTTTCTTTAATGTAAGAGCCAAAATAAAAACAGGAAGTGTGATCAAAATAATGAGAAATGCAAGTCTTTAGAATCTTTTCTTTTAACTGCCAAAGGGTTCATACTGTACACAAAAGATTAAGGACAGATGAAAAATTGATTAAGAAATAGATAAAAGACTAAACGAGTCCCTAAAGGTAAGTTTCCAATGAAAAGATACTGATGTATAAAGGGTACTTGAACAGTACTATTTTTTTAATCCTGAAAATGGGTATTCTTATGGCCATAATAGTATGTAAAATTTAGCATTCAGTAGGAACAGTGAGAAAGCCTTCTAAGTTAAAAATGAGAATGCTGAAAGTGTAAATTGAACAGCTGGAGCTCTTAGCAATTTTGAGATTCAGAATTTGATGCATGTGTTAATCACTTATTATACTTGATACAATAGCTTACTTTATTGTAACTGTAAATAATCTGAATTCAAAGCCATAATAATACATACAACTAATAAAGCAAACTAAGCAACAGCAGGTTTTTTTTAAAGCTGGTACTAATTGTACATGGCCAAGATGGCAACTATGGGGACAAAGTCAGGTTATCTAACCACCAAATTATTGACATTGAGATTTACATAATATCCAATAATTTGTTTCTCGTGTGGCATACTTCTAATAGTTAATGGTCTCACTCCACAGAATTGTGAATGCAAGCAGAAGCCATGTCAATTTCTGGGGGGGAAAATCTTATAAGTGGCTTGCTGTACAATTAGCCATATGACTTAAACCCTTTTTTATACCTCAGTATATGCAAATATTGAATATTTTCCTTATCTGAATGCCCAAAGGGATCCTGAAATCAGTTCTCCGTGCTAAGTGCATACGCTCCCTTCAAGAATGCATAATCAGTTCTGTACTATATGAGTTGTCCTTATACCCCCTAAATATTTGGGTTATTTCCAATTAGACAGTTCATATTGAATCAATTTCAGTACTACATCAGTGGCAATTTGCACTTTTTGTAACCAACCCTGATTTGGATTTCGGTAACCTCACCCAAGCCCATAAACAGAATAACTTTGTAGTTTGATAAATTATTTGCATTGAACAATTATCTCACATGGTTATTCTGTGCTATTGAAGAAATGCTGATTAAATGCAATCACAATGAAAAAAAAAAAACCTAATACTAGCCAAATGGAAATTTAAACTTTAAATTTTCTTCACTGCCTAATTATTGGCAACACAGCACCTTTTGTGAGGCAGAAACCCAGCTCTATAATTCCAGATTAAAGAAGTTGCAGGTGGAAATTATATATTAGTCACAGTTTCTCAATTGGAGGATTTATCTTCAGGAAAGGAAACAAATTCTCAAGAGTTCTGTTAACATAAAAACATTCCAAGTAAACCACAGCAGATGTCTTTTCAGGTCAGAGCTAAAGTTCAAACTAGTTCTGTATGAGGATTTCATATATTTGATTGCCATAAGAAAGCACTGGGAAGCATATCTCTCAGAGATTGAGCCTGTGAACTTAAATTATATTTTCCTGTGCATCATTCCTCATGTTATCACTTAGGTGCAAAAAGTCTAGAATAATGTGATTTTACCCGTAAAAATGTTTGGATATTAATTGGATACATGCCTAGAGCACTCAAAGTCTCATGAGTTGTCAAGGAAATATTTCCACTCCTTATTGCCATCTATAACAGGGAGGGAGGGAGGGAGGGAGAGAGATTGACTATAAACCAGAGATTCTGTTCTGCCTTTCAAAACCATAGAGTAACTCCACCATTATTCTTAATCAGATACTAGTATAACAGCATTCTGGAAATTTTTTTTAAAGTCACCAATAGAATGCCCTACCTACTGCCAGTTTTCCCACTATAAAGATCTTTATGTAACCTGTTGTGTTTTGCTCCTTTAACCTTTTCTCTGACTATGAAGGCCTGGACTTTCTTTTGGAGTTTTCATTGTTCTTTGCAGCTGTTAGGCGTCTATGTTGTCTTTTAGCAGAGTATAAGTGGGTGAAGTGGCTTTTTTCTTGGGGATGTTTTTATTGGTACCACCTCCTCCCTGTTCTTGTCCTCAGCTTTATCACCTCATTGTTTATCGGAAACCGGGGCAGATACAACGTCTGAAAAGAAGCTATGCTCAAGTTACCTTTTTAGTGTTTTGTTTACAAAATTTTCAGGCTCCAGTTTTTGTCTATACTAGGGATGGCGAACCCTTTTGGCACTGAGTGCCCAAACCAGAACATGTCTGCGTGTGTGTGCGCCTGTGTGCGCCAGAGTGCCAGAAACCCAAAGACCAGCTGGCTAGTGCCAGCTGGTCTTCAGGTTTCTGGCACTCTGGCGAGTGCAAAAACCAATGCGCGAGAAACCAGAAGACCAGCTGGCAATGACGCATGCACCCACAGAGAGAGCTCTGCATGCCACCTCTAGCACATGTGCAATAGGTTTGCCATCACGGGTCTATACACTGGTTGCAAGTGGTTTTCTTTTCTAAACTAACAGCCATTCAGAAGGGCTTCCCAATACTGTTTTTAATCCTTTAAGAGTATGGCGATGAAATCACTGTACCTAAGGCTGTTCAGTTACACGCTATACAACTGATATTCCATCACTATCACCTAATTTCATTTACATTTAACACATTTAATTTTGCTGTACGAGGTGCCATGGCAGTGGCTAACTAACTAACTATATAGTTTGGTGTGGGAAAGCTGGAACCTGTCAACTTTAAATAGCATCATTAAGACAAATACATGGATGATGGGGAAAGGTGTGGGGTTTTTTTTTAGCGGTAAAGAATAGAGAGTTTGTTTCTATTGAACAGCCTGGTAGGGAGTGGGGCCTTAAGGCAAGCTATAAATAAATAAATAAATAAATAAATAAATAAATAAATAAATAAATAAATAAATAAATAAATAAATTTCTATACCGCCCTTCTCCCGAAGGACTCAGGACAGTGTACAGCCTATTAAAAGCACAAAGACAGACATCAGTTAAAAATAATTAAAATTATTAAATAATTTCGGCTCAAATTTAAGACCCCAAAATTTAAAACACCCAATTTAAAAATCATTACATTGATAGCCTGGCCTGGCGGAACAACAGGGAGTTCATTCCACAGGGCAGGGGCTCCCACAGGGCAGGGGCTCCCACAGAGAAGCCCTCCCATTGGATGTCGCCAGCATCCCGGCCCAGAAAGGGCTGCAACTGGCGAATAAGTCGAACCTGATAAAAAAAACCCTGGCCACAGCCACAGCCGTCATATGCTGTTCTAAAGACAGCTGTGCATCCAGGAGGACACCCAAATTGCGAGCCCTCTCTGTGGGAGGCAGGGATTCACCCCCAATAGTCAGCGATGGCACCAGCTGACTGTATTGGGACGCCGGAAGCCACAGCCACTCGGTCTTGGAAGGGTTGAGTCTGAGCCTATTTCTCCCCATCCAGACCCGCATGGTCTCCAGGCAGCGAGACATCACATCAAGAGCATCGTTGGGATGGTCTGGGGTGGAGATGTACAGCTGACTATCATCAGAGTACTGATGGGGTGACTCTCACCTCAAAACAACGGATGATCTCACCCAGTGGCTTCACATAAATGTTGAACAGAAGGGGCGAGAAGACCGACCCTTGCGGCAGTCCCCATGCGAGGTGCCTCGAGGTCGACCTCTGCCCCCCTGCCAACACAAACTGCGAACGGTCAGAGAGGAAGGAGGAGAACCACCGCAAAATGGCGTCCCCTATTCCTAACCCCCTCAACCACTGCAGCATGATACCATGGTCGATGGTAACAAAAGCCGCTGAGAGATCTAATAGGACCAGGACAGAGGAGCAACCCCTGTCCCTAGCCCTCCAGAGATCATGCATTGGTCACCAACGTGACCAATGCCGTTTCTGTGCTGTACCCCTGCCTGAAGCCCGACTGGTATGGGTCCAGATAAATAGCTTCATCCAGGTGCCAGGGAAGCTGTCGTGCCACCACGCTCTCAACAACCTTCGCCACAAAACGAAGGTTGGAGACCGGACGGTAGTTAGCTAGTTCAGCCGGATCCAGGGAAGGCTTCTTTCAAGGCGGTGGGAAAGGCACCCTCACTCAGAGAAGCACTTATAATCCCCTGGAGCCAGCCTCGTGTAACCTTCCGGGAGGCCAGTACCAACCAGGAGGGACACGGGTCCAATAAACATGTGGCGGCACTAATCTTACCCAGAACCCTGTCCATATCCTCAGGAGCCACAGGATCAAACTCCTCCCAGATAATATTCTCAAGACCTGCCCTTGTCTCCTCCCCTGAACTCATCCAGTCGGAGTCCAAGCCTTCCCGAATCCGAGCGACTTTATCATGCAGGAATTGCACAAAATCCTCAGCTCGACCCTGCTAGGGATCTTCCCACACTTCCCCCCAAAGATGGGAGTGGATCACCCTAAACAGAGCGGCTGGGCAGTTCTCTGCAGATGCGATAAGAGCGTAAAAATGGTTAGATTTCACCACTTTTATCGCCACTAGGTAGATCTTGATATAAGACCCCACCAGTGTCCGGTCATAATCGGATTGACTAGTTCTCCAAATGCTCTCTAGGCGTCTTTTCTAATGCTTTATCTCTCTCAGCTCCTTGGAGAACCAAGGAGCCAATTGAGATCGGCATCGGGTCAGAGGCCGCAAAGGCACGATACGGTCCAAAGCTCCGGCGGCCGCACACTCCCAGGCGGCCACCAGGTCTTCGGTCGGGTCATGTGCCAGGGTCTCAGGAAACGGCCCAAGCTCTGTCAGGAACCTTTCGGGATCCATCAGGTACCTGGGATAGAACCATCTTTCCAGTGGCTGGAAAGTCCAAGTGAAGGAGCAAATGATCTGTCCATGACAAGGGTTTAATGTCTAGATCCAAGACATTCAACCAAGATCATTCAACCATTGACCAGAGATGAAAATCAAGTCCAGAGTGTGTCCCCCTATGTGAGTGGGACCTTGAACTAACTGGGTCAGGTCCATGGCCACCATGGAAGCCCGAGCCACCTCTGAGGCCTCATTTGCAGATGGTAGGTTGAAATCCCCCATGACAATAAGTCTGGGGGTATCAACCGCCACCCCGACAATAACGTTGAGCAGCTCAGGCAGGGTCACCGCCAGGTGGCAGGGAGCCAGGTACATAGTCAGCAAACCCATCTGTACCCCACTGATCCACTTCACAAAAAGTGACTCACATCCAGCTATCTGAGGAACAGTGGTCTCCCTAGGACAAAGACTTTCCCTAATAATTGCCGCCACTCCCCCACCCCTCCCCTGAGCCCTTGGCTGAATAAATGCACGGAAACCTGGTGAGCACATTTCAACGAGGAGGACCCCCACTCTTGGCCCAACCAGGTCTCCTGCCAGGTCTGCACCCCCCTCCAAGATAAGATAACAAATGAGGGGGGCTTTATTAACTACCGACCTGGCATTACATAACATCAGCCGAGGACCCAGGGCCAGAGACTCTGTGCAACCAAGGACACGAGTCGCGCCTTGGAGGCCGGATCGCGCAATCGCTCGAAGATAGCATGTGCGCACCCCCGTAACCTGATATGGCCCCCTGCGCCCATCATACCTGCCCCTCCCACTTATTTCAATTGAACTGCCCTTCCTTTCACCCCCCGGCTCCCCGATTAGATTACCCTCCTCAACCCTTCCACTGCACCCATCCAACCCACCACCCCGCACAGTGGCTATATGGACCCCCCAGGTCCATCTCTACAGCCCCTCCCCCCTCCCAGGTACCCTTAAAAGCTTCCCTGCTACCCTTGTTAAAAAATCCCTCAACCCCCTTTTTTTCACATGCCATCTCTCAGGGTCCCAAAACCCGTCATTGAGGAAGGCCCTTGATAATGTGGAGGGCCACGTCTGCGAGAGGGGTGAATCTCGCAGTGCAATTAGCTCCGCCACCAAATACATCCACTGAAGTCCAACAAAGAGCTGGCATCCGGGTGGGGTCCAATAAAAGTTCTGCAACAGAAGATGGAAAATCCATGTGGAAAAAACAGCTGGCTTCCACTGTTCTCTCACCCCAGTGGGAGGAGTCTTAAGCCTTTGAGCACATCTGGAGGATCAATGTCCCAGTCACCCTCTCACGGTGATGGTCAGATGGTCGTGACTTTAGAAAATTTGATGGTCCGCCTCCAGCCTTACAATAGCGTCCAGTGTCCAGAAGCTGGCTCTCTCAGCACCCACATGACTGTCCAGACCATATTGGTACATGGGTCCAATAAGAATAGAACATCACTTGTTTTCTATTCACAAATCAATGATAATCCTACGATGATAGTTCTGTGGGAGGGGGATTTTCCACAAAGGGGGAAATAAGTTCGTAACAAACAGAATCAGCGGGCAGTTGTCTAGGAAGCCCAAACCAGGCTAAAAGACTGGGGGGGAGAGGAAATACCATCCAGGCAGCCAATCCATAGGCTCTCCTTCGGCATCTCCAATTCCCAGAGTTTACTAACTCACTCTGTCATACTGCAGCCTCCAAGTCCCTGATCACATTGGTGGTTTGTTAATCTCTAAAACGGCTGCAGGGTATTTTAGCCGTCGCCCTTCTGTCCCCTCCGCCAACATTGTTCTTCCGCCCCATCCAGCCTCACCCAGCGGCCGCCATTTTGCTGGGATAACCTCCACCGGCGCCGGCAAACACTTGGGCCTCCAGTACACCCCTGGGACCCACGGAACTTCTGCAGATCTCCAAGGTAACCCTAGGCCAGGCGGGAGTCTTCTGGCTGGCATCGTCCCACCGCCAATTCAGCCCGCCATTGTGTCGGCTGTCGCCGCCCCACCACCCCAGGGCATAAAAACACCAGAGTGACCGGTCGTTGATACCTTCAATCCCGCAGCCCTTAGCCTCCACAAATTCTCCCCAGCCATGATGTTTCGGGGGACAAAAATGCCCTCAATAGGCTGGGGAAGAGTTCCCATCACCGGAGGTTGGAGCTAAGATGACAAAGACAGCCCCAACGGACCCCAAAACACCTGAATCCATCCCAAAGTCGGCTGCGGATTCAGGGTAGTATCACCATCTTGCGCATGCTCCGGGAAAATATATTCAGCTTGGACACAGCTAGATAAAAAAAAGCAAGAGTTGATATTCTTTGTACAGATAGTCCTTGATTTATGACCACAATTGAGCCCAAAATTTCAGTTGTTAACATTTGCCCCATTTTATGACTTTTCTTGCCACATTTGTTAAGCGAATCACTACAGTTGATAAGTTAGTAACATGGTTGTTAAGTGAATTTGCTTTTCCCATTGACTTTGCTTGTCAGAAAATTGCAAAGGGAGATCATGTGAACCTGGGACACAGCAAAGGTCATAAATATGAACCAATTGCCTAGCACCTGAATTTTGATCACATGATCATGGGAGTGCTGCAGAGGTTGTGACTGTGAAAAATGGTCACAAGTCATATTTTTCAGTGCTGTTGTAACTTTGAATGTTCAGTAAACGAACTGTTGTAAGTTGAGGACTACCTGTGTTGAAAAACTCTGGTTATAGCACTATAGATAGCAGGACAAATTTTAAAACATGAAGATATTTTCAAATTCATCTGGATTCATTTAAACATGTGATATAAAGCTAGAGAAGTAGATTGATGTGGAATGCTTTGACTGGTGTAATTTTCCCACTATCCTAGTGTTGGCTTTAACATTAAAATGTCAAACTCATTTATTTACGATTGGAACTGATTCTTGTATTATATAAGCAGAAATATGAAGTGCATAAATAAATACATAGCAGGGATCTCTGATATGTTTGCCTTTTGGAGTACTGTATTTTTCGGAGTATAAGACACACTATTTTCCCTTCTAAAAGAAGCTGAAAATTTGGGTGCGTCTTATACTCCAAATGTAGCTTTTTCTTCAGCCCTAATGAGGTGAGTGAAGCGATTGCTTTGTCTGCTCCCTCCAACTCTTAGTTGTGAAGCTTTTTTCCAGCCCTAATTAGGCGCTACTGAAGTGAAGCGATCTCCGTGGTTTGCCTGTTTTTCTCATTGCTTCTCTCTCCAAAGATCAGTTGTGCTTTAGAAGCTGTTTTTTATTCCCAAACAGTGGATAAAAACTAGCAAACTAATGTGCTGAAGCTGACTAGACTAAGGACGCTAGCCAGATGAATACCTGGTAGGCAGATTTTTTCCCCTATTTTCCTCCCCAAAAACTAAGCTGCGTCTTATACTCCAGGGCGATTTATAGTCCGAAAAATACAGTAAGTTTGCATTAAGGTGGAATAAGTCCTTTGGAAGAACATCAGTTAAAGTTGAAAGATACAGCAAAATGTTTTGGTGTCTCGAAAAAAAACATGACACACATTTTACACATTTCAACACAGAATATGCTTATAATATTAACTTTATTAGATCATAGAAATATTTAATTTCTGTGTTGATGGCCCAAGATGATTTGCTGAGTGAAAAGTAGTTCAAACTATGTCATTCACTTACATGTTGCTAATGTTTTATTTACATTGCCCAAACCAGACTGCAGATTGGCCCCATTTTTCTATCATACCTCTAAAATTTGGTTCTGCTCAAAAAATCAGTATAGAAAATGAATAATCATAGATATTTAAATATCTAAGTTCCCTAGCACTGGAGACATTTTACTTACAGCTTGAACATTATCAGGCATAGTAATGATTATGATTCAACTATAGTAGGAACCACATCACAAAAACATTTCCTAGAAACTACCTTTCTCTGGCTCAGACGGGAACATGGCATTCACATTATTTCTATCATGAAAGTCTCATTAGGTTACAATAATAATAAAAAATTGCAATGCCATTAAGAAAAGGCAAACAAGCTAAAGTTACAAAGAGTTTTGGTTAAAAGTGTATATACATCTTTGTAGTATTGATCCAAATAACTGGGCATTATTTTACTTCTATTTGAAACAAATAAGTAAACATGAGTTCTCAAAAATCAGTTTACAAAAAAAGGTAAAAGGAAGGGAAAAATTACTAATTTCAAGATTCAGCATTAACAATTACATTGAAATTGTTAGTGCCCTATTATATCCCATTTAACTAATGTTGGCAAGTTTCTTTTAATTCCTAAGGTCCATCAGTGCTAAATGATGTATTGATTGAATCTCTTGATACCAGAAAATTTAAATTTTGCAAAAATTACATTTTTTATAAAATGTAATTTAATTTTTGCAAAAATTACATTTTTTATAAAATGTATTTTTTTTAAAAAAAGATAACTAATAATTGGTATGTAATTGTTTCTAAAAAGATACAGAACTTTGTTTCCTATTTAAAAATGCTGACAGAACAAAATCAACATGATGAGTATTATTATTATTTTTGCTTAGTTAATCAAATCCAGTGATGTGAATATTTTTTAAGCCAAAGTGAAAATAAAATTGATTTTATATATTGGTATATATCAATAGAGATTATTATTTTGCTTGATAATTGCTGAAATCTATGAGAAAACAAGCAGGAAAAAAAGAATAATCAAACAGTTGCAGATATTCCTACTACTTCCTAATACTCAGAAACTCTTCAAAGTTTCTAAGTTACTAAACTTGCTAAATTGCTAAAGCATTTAAAAACTCTACTTCTGTGATTCTTAACTTACAGGATGGCACAAAAAAACCACATAATTAAAATTTTACTCTCATCACTACTAACAAAGCAGGAAATCTCTATAAAATAACACACATCTTCTTATGATGATCTCTTAAATGTTGAGAAAAGAAAGCTTGATTGAATAATGTAGGGTGCCCTCACTTTT
Source organism: Arizona elegans (assembly GCA_022577455.1). Lineage (NCBI taxonomy): Eukaryota > Metazoa > Chordata > Lepidosauria > Squamata > Colubridae > Arizona > Arizona elegans. The sequence continues at coordinate 23,621,888 of JAKOOJ010000008.1, read as the reverse complement.
CATGATTCTCTGGGTTTATTAGCAGTTCTAATAGGGTATAAAAATTTATTTTAAAGAATACTAAGATTACATTTTCAAACTAATATTGGGCAAATATACCCTCAACTCTTTCCATTTGAATTGCTGATTGTTTGGCTTTACAGAAGTGATTGTTCAATTGCTATTAAGTCAGTACCAACTCTTAGCAATACGTAAATAAATTCTCTCTAAAACGACATATTTTCTATTTAATCTTTTAAGTCTCTTCGAGGCACATTCATTGTTATTGTAACCAAATCCATCCAGCTTTTTCTCAATGAGTTGAATATGGTGTTATATTCTACTAGATTATTAACTGTGATTTATTTGATTCAGTTTCATGAATATTAATGGTGGCTTATTTGTTAAATTCCCTATCAAATTCCAGCTGTTTCTTATTTGCCTGTCCTGTATATTAGTCAATATTCTTCAAATATTGCTCAATAATTGTATCAAGTAGTTATCAATTATAATTTTGGACTTCCATTACACTTAAGTTTATTGAATAATTTAATATATTAAAGTTACAGAACCACCAGTACTTTAGGGGCGCTCTGTTCACAATGCTGTGTTCTAAATCCATTCAGAATGATACATGAAGTTCCTCTAATTTTGCTTTCAATCTAAAGTGAATTCTCTTATTAATTTCACATTTCTGCATGAGATATTATAGGTAAGTCATATTAAGGGAAGTTTCCCTGTTACAGCAAATATTATTATATCAGTTACAATAATCACATAACAAAGCATTGGGACACCTATAAAACAAATTAGCTTTTCTATTCTATTGATGTCTTTATTGTCAGTGCCTTTGCAAGCAACCCGTTCCATGGCTTCTCTAGTAACTTCCAAAAAGAACAGCAAAGCTTCAATTGTAAAGAGCCCAATTCAGAATATCTTGGTTGTAATGGACAAAATTTTAGTTTAGACAATATCCCTAAATAACAGATAACGTACATTTCTTTCAATGTAATCCAAACAATTGATGTAATTTATATCATTTATGTGATTAAGCAAATCAAGTGATTACATTTGCCTAAATTTATGTCATTTGTATTTTCCAAATGATACAAATCTACAAAACATTGATGTATTTTTGTCAGTTAATTCTAGAGTTGATGTAAATTATATTGATTATACATACATTGGGTTTAATGTATATACTTTCCACCCAGCTAATTTATAAAAACAATATTTATTTTGTACTTTGGAAACTAGATTTGTCAGAGAAGAAACCAAAAAAAAATTGTTGGATAATCCCTACAGCTAGATGATTTCCGACATAAAATAAAATCTCAAAGAAAAGAAGAAGTAAGATTCATCAGTTAGGAGCATGCCTCTGTAATCCAGCACCATTAGCCTCCATTACTTATTATCTCTGTCAAACCCTGGCATTACAAGTCACTTTTCAGGAGTTACTTATGAGGTAACATTTCTGCTGCTCCAGATTTTTTTAAAAAAATCCCATGGAAACAATAGAGAAAATCTATCAAATCGACTGTAATCCATTATGTAATACAGAGGTGGGGAACGGTGGTCCCTTTATGATTTGTGGACTTCAGCTCCCAGAAGTCCACAAGTCATAAAAGGGCCATCCTCCCCATCCCTGATGCAATATTTATTTATATATTCGATGTTACATCCCACTTTTCTTCCAAGAACTCCAGATGATTACTGGGGAGTGTCCCTTCACTTTATCCTCTCAAAGCTATCCCACGAAACAGGCTGGGTTTATACTAGCCTCCAATAACTCTACCAGGAGAGTTTCTATGGGTAAGTGAGAACTAGCATTTCCCCAATCCTGATCTAATATCTAAACCATTATGCTGCCCTGGCTCTTAGTCCTAAATTTATGAACTAATCCAATAATTCAAAGAAAGAACACTAATATACAATACAGATATGTTTATGAAAAGTAAAACAGCTTTCACACACAAAAAATTCTTAGCCAAAAATATAACAGAAAAACAAAATTAATGTTTGAAAGCAATATAAATACAACGCAACATGTAGCTTTTATGAATGCCTGGGATTTTCCTGGTGTGTAGAAGAGAATAAAGACACAAAGTTATATTCAAACTTGAATAGGTTGTTGAATCAGAGTACCACTGCCAATGCAAAGATAACAAAATATAAAATCAAAACGTCTACATGGTGATTTAAAAAAAAAACAACTTTAGAATTTCAGAGGGAAACATCTTCAGCTCTTATTTAATACATGCATGGATCAATGGTCAGGCACATAATAAAATAACAAACTATGACAATCTTGTATCGCACAGCAGTATATCTGCCTTTGGGTATCATCAGGGATGAATTAATCAGCACACTCTCAACCTGTGATAATCAGCATTGATATAGCCCAGCTAAACCAGAGGCAATTCTCCCCCTTCTCTTTTTGAATAAACCGTCTAAAAGATAATCTTCTAGTTAATTTAAGATGCAACACTCAAATAATTTGCTTTAGCAAAGGACCTCTGGGAACTTTATTAAACTGGGCAGGATGGTTTATAGACACAGCATTCACGATTAACAAAATATTTTATCTACCAAATTGCAATTTGAAGAGTCTCCATTTCCAGTTCATTGCTTCCCTTTCTTTCTTCAGATTTTACCGGCTTTGGAGTCCAGCTATTTTTTGCTTGGACACAGAGGTGAAATCCAGCAGGGGTAGAGAAACCAGTAGCGGAAATTTTGAGCAGTTCGGAGAACCGGTAGTGGAAATTTTGACTAGTTCGGAGAACCAGCAACCACCCCTGGCTGGCCCCAGAGTGGGGTGGGAATGGAGATTTTGCAATATCCTTCCCCCAGGAGTGGGGAGGGAATGGGGATTTTGCAGTATCCTTCCCCTGAAGTGGGTTGGGAATGGAGATTTTGCAGTATCCTTCCCCTGCCATGCCCACCAAGCCACACCATGCCCACTAAGCCACGCCTACAGGACCGGTAGTAAAAAAAAAAATGGATTTCACCACTGCTTGGACAGTATAAAAATATGTGTTCCTTTTTATTGGTTCCTTCTAGAAAAGTGTGTTTTCCTCTTTTAAACCTGGGACTTCTCGCCAAGTGATTCTCTTTCTAGACTGTCAATGTAGGAGAATAGGAAAAGAATATTAATTGGAATGCTAATTTAGTTATTCATGCTGAAAGACAGAATAAATGATTATATAAGATTCTTTGTTTTGGATATTTATACCACCTTAATATTTTATTGAAAATGGAGAATCATTAATGAAACAATTGATAAGCAATAGCATATTATGGCATGCACCTCAATTATCCAAGTAATTAGAAGATTCAGGATGTTTATAAAAAGGTAATTCAGTTAGAAGGGGATAAGAAAAAGCCCAATTTCCCCCAAATCTTTTATAGATTAAATGAAAGAAATGGATTTTGTTTTGATTGCTTATTTCTGATTTGTTCACATAAATCCAAAAACTTAAAAATCAAATCCAAGGAGGTCTTCAAGGAACTTTTTCTAAAGGCAACTGGACTGATTTTTCTTTGAGGAAGAAGATGTTTCATTTCTCCCACAAGAAGCTTCAACCAATGAAGAAATGAAACATCTTCTCCTGTTCCTCAAGGAGAAAAAATAGCCCAATTGCCTTTAGAAAAAGCACCTTTGAGAAAACTATGACCTGGCTGACTGAGAATCTCCACAGACAAACCTGGGAGGCCAAATTGATATAATTATGCTTCACAAAATGCATCGTGGAGTGCAGCTGCTGTTTTAAGATCTCATCAGTCCAGAGGTCAATACATACTTGCAGCCACTAAACTCTTTGAGGATGAACTTCTAGCACAATTACTACATGGCGCACAACTTGGATTAATTCCCAACCTTGCACTCCTGGAAATTTTTCCATCTCTTTTTTTTAAGAGCAATTTTTCCAATTTCTCATTGTGTCACAATGCATTAATGCCCATGAAAGCAGGAATGGTGAGAGTGGAGACCAGAATATGTCAGGGAGTAGTGCTGGATGTAGTCAATACTTTTCTCTAGAGCACGGGTGTCAAACTTGCCATGTCATGTTGCTGTCATGTGATGTTTCACTATGTTTTTCCTGTTCGTGGAGCTGGGTTAGGCGTGGTCTGTACATGACGCACCGTCAGTTTGACACCCCTGCCCTAGAAGCTTAGTTCCACTGACATTACTGGACAGATTTGGATAGACACAAACAGTTTACAAGTTCTGTCTCCCAGGACTTTCTCCTACTTACATGCTATTTCTGGGCTATGAGCAGTGATGGAATGCTGCCAGTTTAACAACCAGTTCGGTAAGCGCATGCTTTGGGCTGAAAATGGAGCATTTAGAAGCTCAGCTGCTTACCTTCCAAATCAGCAACGGTAAGTAGAACAGCGAGAGGGGTGGGAATCAGCTGTGCCACATGATTGGGACTATTATTATTATTATTATTATTATTATTATTATTATTATTATTTGAATTTCTATACTGCCCTTCTCCCGAAGGACTCAGGGCGGTGAACAGATTAAGATTTCATATACATATACTATTTTTTTTTTATGAGAAATGAGGAATGAGTTAGAAAGAGGAAATAAAGGACAGGATAGGACAGGGGCAGGTAGGTGGGGCCATCTGATCATCAGTGCTACCAGTTCATTCGAACTGGTCTGAACCGGCTGAGTACCAGCTCTAGCGATGAGTAAACAAAGGCTTCACTCAAACAATATTTGGTCAACACAGACCAACAAATGGATGCTGCTAATATTACTCAGTTTCCTATGGCACCAACTATGTGTCACAGAGTTTAATATCCTAAATCAGAGAAGGGCCTTCTCCTTAATTTTATGCAATTTATGCTTTTCCTTCAGCACTTCTGGCTGGAATATATAAAAAGATAACATGTCCATTACAAGTAGGTCTCGCCTAATGACCACCTATTCAGCAATCATTTGAAGTTACAACAGTGCTGAACAAGGACGATCAAAGTTTAGCTGTTGCAGCATCTCCATTGTCATGAGTCTTGATTTAGATGCTTGGCAATTGGTGTGCAATTAGATAGTTGCAGTGTCCCACAGTCACATGTGATTGTTATTTGCAATCTTCACTGCCAATTTTTAACAAAGAAAGTCAATGGGGAAGCTGGCAAGAAATCATAACTTGTAGTCATGCTTACTGGCTGCATGTGATTTGATTAATGATTGCTACTTGAACAGCTGGAACTGCCATCCTAAATTGGTATGGTCACATTAATTGTTACTTTATGGGAATGGAGTTGCCTATTCAAAATATGGCTGTTAACCGAGGACTACCTATAGGTGTTATGACCCAGGTCACCTAGGTAGAGACAGGCTATGATAGAGTCCTTTATTGCTCTTTTAAATTCTGCAACAAAGAACCCTACAATGGCCAGTAAGGTTCCACCCCACACTTCCCTGAAGGCAGCCACCCACAGTCTAATAAAGGAACACTAGTAATCACCAAAGTCAATTTTCAGAAGCAGAGAGGAAGTCTAAAGACAAGGTGCAACCTCATAGGGCAAGATCCAGAGTCAAGGTCTACAGGGCAAGGTAGGTCCATGAGGCAAAAGGCAAATCCATAGGACAAAGGCATAGGCAGAAACATAAGTCAAGGATGAGGTTTTTTTCCCCAAAGCCAGGGAAGTGCATGCCAAAACAAACAATAGTTCAATCTATTCTGACCTCTGCTTAAATTAACCCAAGCCAGGTGTTTCTTGTGAGGAAGGATGGGGCAACCTTCTCCTGAGCAGCTTCACAGATCTCCTTTGAGCTTGCCTCCACTCTACTCTCTGTGCCCTCGGATCGAGTGGGGGAAGCAGCCATTCCTCATCAGAGGGGATCTGTTGCCTCTCAGCACCACTGTCTGCAACTGATTTTCTCCTGTGTCTGTGAGGGCAGGGACGTCTCTGTCTGATAGACCAGCACTCCCAATGCTTGAGGGGCCTGGGACATTATCATACTCAGCCCCTGGCCTTTCAAACATGCCAAGGGGGATGTGCCATCCCTATCAAATAGTCCCAGTTCCTCCTCCTCTTCCTCCAATGAGACCATGACCATATGTGAATGTTCCTGTGACTAGGACAAATCAAAACTATTGAACATTATGTACTGCCATTTATATGTTGAATCCCAAAATGCTCCTGACAAAACAAAACAAGATTTGCCAAGCTAAACACTAAAAGCATTTTCTACTTTCTAACATTAATCCTGAAACAAAAGATAGCCAGATTTTGTGTGGCGGGATACAAGTCAGACAAAGGATAACTAATAGTCACTGAAACCACTTGAATATGGATAGCTGGTTCCGGCTCAGAATTAATCATTGGTTACTTTTTAGCTTCTCGAGGGTATTTATGCAGTGGTGAGTCAGTGGCATGTCAGATATGATACTATATTCTTCTCAGGTTTGACAAAGATCTGTAAGAGAAGTTTACATTCTTAAAATTCTTTTTAATATAATTGTATTGCTTTAGCTAGCAATATTTCTTTGCCTAGCTTGCTATTTTTTTTTCTCTTTGTTTGTACATGTGTAACCTGAGCAAGCATCTTCGAATTCTCTGTTTTTAATATTGCTTTAAGCCAAAATTCTCCTGATTAGCCTGACAGTGTTTTGGATTTTTGCATATCGATTTCCTCATGCTGGTTAATGATAACAATAAACATATATTATTCTTTAACAAAGTTTGATTTCCAATTAATTTTTTTCTAATTAGCCATCTTTGGAAGGGGTGGTGAATAGGAAGGTTAATAAGTGAAAAACCAAAGTTTGTAAATTCTACTACAAATTGCCTCTCTGTGTCCAAAAATGATTTATTTATTTATTCTTGATTAGCATATCACCAACCTGTTATACCACTTCTTGGATTTTTGGATGTCTAATCTCTGTAACTGAAGTGTAAATTTTATCTTGGTTAGCATGTGCATTTGATTTTTCAAAAGTTCTCTGTTGCTGTCAATCCACTCTTCACTACAATGAAACACTCCTTCTAAAAGATATTTTTATTTTATCTGTGAAAATATCCTTATGCATGAATCTTTATACTGATGTCTCTGAATTCCTAAAACTGCTCTTCAGAAAAGAAACTGAACAGATTATAGATGGAATTGCTGAGCACAGCGCTGTGGGGATTTAAGCTGAAAATATTAGAACTGAAAATAGTTTCAACAACTTGAATAATATTAGCAAAACAATCATCACTGCAAAATACTGAGACTGTTCGCTAGGCAAAAATGCAGATAAAACCGCTTCTAAGGCACTTTGTACCAATTGCCGAGTAATTGAGAACTGATACATTAAGTTATACTGTGGTTTGTTGTCAGAAACTTGCCATGTAGTTAAAGGAATGTGCCAGAAATCATAGAAATGGAGCCTATTTGAAGCTTGACTTTTTTAAAATAATATTTTTAAATACAAATACAGCCTCAAAACAGCCAAAATATTTAACATTTATTTTGAATGCAACATTGTATATGGATTTTTTTTAAAGAACGCTACAGCCAATGCTTTGAATGGAAGGTCCACATCATAAAATAGCATTAGTACTACAATCCAGATTTATTCATTCATTTAGTCCGTCAGTCGCAGTATTGATGGATCACTCTATGACTCCCAAAGAGAAGCTTCCAAAAAGGGACCAGAAAAAATTATAAGACATTCTCATGTTATATTCAGTACCACCAAAATATTACCTTTTTTAAAAAAATGGCTATTATCTGTGGGGGAATCACCAGCAAAAGAAGGGAAGGGAGTAAAAAGGAATTTCAGCATGGAATCACTCCATGGGAGGAAACAACATTGACCAGTTTAGTAAAACACTTAGCTATTTCCTTCCCAAGGGAATGAAGTCAGTCTGGTAAGATACTTGTAAAATAGGTGATCAACAATAAAGAAACCACTCTGTCCTATTCATGGAATTGTTCTGATTCTTTATATGATTGGCTTTTCATGGTCATTTACAAAGAAGGAACAAGCCAGAAACAAGCCAAAAATGTTCTCCAACCTCTTGGGATCCCACAACTATTGCTCTCCTACTCATCTTAAATGTCTGAAATCACAGCTCTCATCTTGTATTCTGATGGGAGTACAGTTCCTTGAGTGTATTGTTCTCTCAAAATTTGTTTTGGGTTAATAGCTCTTTAGACCATTGCTTTTCTTAGGACCTACTGGACCTTGTGACCTCCTGTCATATGGCTATGTAGGGCACCAGCCTCTAGTTAAGAATTATTAACTTTGTTATCTTGTGTTACCAACACATATAGATCAATTATCAGCATAAGCTGCAATGTTGGCTTCATGCAACAAAATTATATATTCTTAAATGATAATTTCATTGTAATATTGCTTCATTCTTTTCAAAAGGAAGAATATCATTTTAGCAAGTGAGAGCCAGCACTGTGGATGCTGCCTTCTTCATGCATATAAGCTCATTTTGGCTTAATGCAATGTTTTCTTAATTTAAATACCCTTGATTAAACAAGACTAGCTACTCTTTCATCAATACAGCAAAATATCAGTATACTCAAGACAAATTAATGAAGGGCACAATAAAATGTTAATTTAAAATTGTGAAAGAACAATACTCAGTAACACCAGTTGGTCAAAAGATTGCTGAAGCTAATAAAGTGTTTGGTCTCAAATCCTTTGCTGTGGCTGCTGTAGCATCGTGCATAGTCACAAACTATAGAGGAACAATATTTCAGTAAGTTGCTTCTTTGCTTACTTCATGTCTTGCTAATTCCACCCCCCAGCATTGAGTGTTGCACCTTGGTCCAGAACAAGCAATCTGATAAAGTAACTTTTTCTCTCACTTGTACAAAAAACATAAGAGTAAAGAAGATGTAAGAGGACCAGGCAAATCCAAGCATCAGCCCAGCTCTTCTGCCTGGTTTAACACAAAATTCTCTGTACTGTACTGCACTAGGGAGGCCACATTTTTGTCCAGTTCTGGCCACCAAGATAAAAAAAAAAAATAGAAAGAATGCACAGAAGAGCAACAAAGATAATTAAGAGCCTGGAGACTAAATTGTATGATGAACAGCTAAGGGAACTATGGTACGGTAGGTATATATATATACATATATATATATATATATATATATATATATATATATATATATATATATATATATATAAATTTATTTATTTGTTTATTTGTTTGTTTCAATTTGTATACCGCCCTTCTCCAATAGGACTCAGGGCGGTGAACAGCCAAAATAAAAACAAAACATACAAAATTTAAAAACAGTTTAAAATAATTAAATATTTTTGGCCGCAATTTAAAAACAAACCCAATTTAAAAACAATTAAAATTTAACCCAAAACTGTGGGATTAAGCCAATATTTAGCCTAACAAACAGAAGGCTTAAGGGAGACATGATAGCATGTCTTCCAATACTTTGAAGGGCTGTCACACAATAAACGGGGTTGATTTATTTTTCATAGCACCTGACGGCAGAACAAGATGCAAAGAGTGGAAGCTCATCAGGGGGTAGATTCAACCTGGAAATAAGGAGGAACTTCCTGACAGTAAGAAAGATTAATCAGCGAAACAGCTTGCCTCCCAGAGTTGTGGTGCTCTATTACTGGAGGCTTTCAAGGAAAAAAAAAATGGACAACCATTTGTCCAGTCTGGTATAAGGACTCCTGCAGTGGTGGGTTGCCCCCGTTTGCACCAGTTCTATAGAACCGGTAGTAAAACTGGCAGGAGGGCCCGCCCACTGACTCTGATGTCATGAAAACGCTTCTGCACATGTGGCCCCATTGCAAACCAGTAGTAAAGATAAGTAGAACCCACCCCTGGACTCCTGCCCTGGGCATGGTGTTGTACTAGAAGACCTCCAAGATCCCTTCATGATCTCTGATTCTTCCCATCTACACCTTGAGCTATCCCTGTCGCATTTATAGAATCATGTGGAGAAGGCAGCATGAAATGAAACTCATATAAATATCCCTTTCTACTTCCATGATATCAACTGCAATTAAAAAACAATAAAACAATAAGGAAAGTGCTATTTTTTCATCCCACAAGGGATGTTCTAATAGCACTAATAGCACATTTATGCTAGTGTTGAGGAGCAAACCAATTAATTTCTTCCCACTGAACTTGGAGAGAGAGGACATTGAATTACTATTAGAAATGGAGTTAACTTGATAGAACTTGGGATTCAGAGGTTGGTTTGCCTACAGATCTTTCCTGACCCAGCAGGTAGGAATTTTCTGATAGGTAATTTAATATAAATACTGTTTTTAAAAAGCTAATTAGGGATAATTTTTTTTTAAAAAAAATAGTTGACATTTTAGATCTCGTTTTCTCATGCTATTTCATTAGCACTAAGAATTTCAATCAGCAGCAATAGTTAATAGTTTAAAGCAGTGCCATAAACATGTAATAGCTTCCTTTATACAAGCAATGAAAAAAAAAGGTTTCCATTCAACTCCTTTTACTTTTCCCTCTCATCCACAACCAGCTGCTCTACACAAGGGTCAAACCCAGAAACTCTTGCTACAAGGAACTTGGTAGCTGTCTTGAAATTTGAAATAACATAGATATCTTAAACCTGAGGAATGTAAATATTGATAACAGCTAAAGACAGACATCTCATGCAGTCTGAACAGATTGCTGGTATGCCTTGTAATCCAGCCACCTGCAGAATAAGATGCAAATGATAGATAATCACTGTGGAATCTCTCAAAAGAAGATGCTGAGGTACACTTATTTGTTGTTGTTGTTTTCTGCTCCCCTAAATTCTGTAGCATAGTTTTCAATTTTAAAAATGTACCGAAACATGCACAAATATATTTATTTTTAAAAAGTATAAACTAAAATGTGAATTCTAGATGTAAAAATATATGAAAAGGTGTTTCAAGAAAGTGTATATTTCATAAATTTTAAATAAGAATTGTTTTGACAAAAAAACAAAAACAAAAACAAAACAAAACAAATGGAATTATGAACACAAGCAAATTTGGCCGGAATCAAAAATAGATCATTTGATCACTCATTAAAAGTTTATTTTTAATTTTAAAATGACTCTTGGAAGGGCAGAGAATCTCCTAGAATGAATATGTAACATGGATTCTAAGAATGCTTTTGATTGTTGTAGTGCAAAATAACAGATTGCTGAAACACTGTCAGAGATTTTCTGTGTTCTGTCTTATACCAAACAAAATCAAGGCAGGATTATTTTGAGTGTCTTTCTCATGTCCTCCTGTTTCTCAGGACTAAGTACATGTAGTCCTTGACTTACAACAGTGTTGTGACCCCGCCTTAGCAGAAGCAAGAAACAGACTCCTTGTCATGAAAAAACCCTCTTTATTTACCTTTTGTGAATTAATTGTATTTGTATACACCAAAAAGTCCTTCAAGGAGTTAACTGCAATACAGATCTTATCAGTTCCTTGTGATAATTGCAAGGCTGTGAGCTCCCAGCCGAAATGCTGCAAATTAAGTTCTGGCAAGCAGTCTTTGTGGCACGAAACACAATAAGCAAAATCTTCAGAAATATGAACCGTTGTCTCCCATGACCACACCATAATGGTGAGTTGCCCCTGGTTCAGACCGGTTCACAAGAACCAGTAGTAAAACCAGCGGGAGGCTCCGCCCACTGCCGCGGATGTCATTGTGGGTGATCTGTACATGCGCAGAAGCAAGGCGCGCGAATGAGTGAAGGTAAGTAGAACTCACCCCTGCACCACTCCCCTTTCCTTCTATTTATTCCCCACCCAGGGAATAAATAGGGAGGAGCCATTCAGCATCCACGTGTGCTTTGGTTCCCGAGTCAACTCCTTGTCCTCCATTGCTCACCTCTTCTAACTGCTCTGTGCATACTTGCATCTGGAACAGGCCCCAGCTGTTCTTCCTCCTCCCTCATATCAGCCTCCAAAGGCAGCTGCCTCTCTGATGGCTGGGAAATGTCAGACAGCTCTGACTCTATCTCTGCTTCTGATGCAGAGCATCTATCAGAGTCTTCCCCAGTTTCCAGAACTGGCCAAGTCCCTCCCCAACCTCCTCATCATGAAAGTCTGCCACCAGCTCTGCTGGCAGCTGGCAGGCCACAACAAACTTCCTTTAATGACCATTCAAACTTACAATGGCACTGAAAAGAAGTGATTTATGACTTTTTCACACTTAAAACTGCTGAAGCATGCAGATGATCAAAATTTGGATGCTTGGCAATTCGTTCATACTTATGACGGTTACAGTGTCTTGAAGTCACCTTTTGTGACCTCCTGTCAAGCAAAGTCCATAGGGAAGCCAGATGCACTTAAGAACCGGCTTACTAATTTACCAACTTCAGTGATTCACTTAATAACTGTGGCAAGAAAGGTTGTAAAATAAGGCAAATTCACTTAACAACTGTCTCACTTAGCAAAAAAAAAATTGGTCTCAATTGTGATCGTAAGACTTGTAAACCTAATCTTGTAAATCTAATTGATCGTTTCATTCCTCTCCCATTTCTTATTCCTAGAGCCAGGTTTACACTGCTTCACAACAGCAAAACAGACAGCATCATTTTAAAAATGCAAAAAATGTATAATTTCAGACCTCTGCTTTGAGGCAAAGGCCAGATCCAGGATATATCTACATTTGTGAGTAAGGTCTGAAATGACCTGTGAAAAGACATAAATTCCCACACCAGCAGAACACTACCTGATCCTAAGGCATGGAAATTCAAGTCCCATAGCACAAAAATCCTCCAAATACTATTGCATCCTGTTAACCATGAGGTAGTTTGAGAGTCAGCAATGCAAAAACACACTCCTACTTACATTTTCCTTAGTCCCTAGTCTTTCACCTAGACACAAGCTCCATATTCTATTGTTTTCTCACTCCTGATGTAGCTCTAGTCCAATGCTAGTAAAGCTTTTATTCTCAGTGTGTCAAGAATTAGGAAAATACCTAACTTAACTCTGCTGGCATGTCCCATACCAGACACCCTGAACAAAAGAGAAACAATTATCTCCCACATCTAGGCCAACCTGAACATCAGCACTCAACCTGCTCAATTTCAATTTTAGTGCTATCACTATCACTCAAAAGGGCCACCATGTGCCATTCACAACAAGCTTTGGAGAACAGCGTAGCTACTCCTATGGCCCAGTGCTCTTCAGGATCTGCTACATACTGTTTATATTCAGAAATTCTCCTTTTTCTATTGATAGGAACCTGCAGCCTGTAAGACCTTTATTCTTCCAGTGGCATTGGAGAAAGTTCTTCTGCAATCTCTGAAAATTGTTACAATGAATATCACATTATCATGTGATTTTCAGAGGCTATGAAGGCCACCCAAGAGCAGATGCTGTTCTTGTGTGGCCTCTGCACTCTCCAAAAATTGCACAAAAATGGGGCACTGCTTTCACAAATCGTTTTTGGGTATTGGTGAATGCTGATGTGTCACCCTAAACATTATGGTGTGTGGTTTTTGACATGCATGTTATAGGTTTGCCATCACTGTTCTTTTCTGATTGAATCACTATGCTCCGTATTTATCTACTCTATTCTAGCATGGCATTAGCAGTTTCCACAGACTTCCCAAGATGGCGGCTCTGTCCATCAGCTTTTTCTCCACCTAGGTCTATTGCAGTATGTTTGTTGTCTATGGAGATTCTCAGTCATCCAGGTCTTCAAAGAAAAAAACCAGAAAGTTCAGTTGCCTCTTGAAAAAAGCACCTTTGGGACAATCTGCCTGTTGTTCATTAAATGTCCCAGCGCCTCCATTTTCCTGCTATTTCACTGAAATTATATCCATACCACTCCCTTCAGCTGATCTATTTCTTGTGCCCTGGAAACATAGCACCTACTAACCCTAATATTCTGCTCTAATAACAAAACCACTGTCAGCGTTTCAGAAAACCCCAACTCCAATTAAAAACTCAGAGGCAAGTATTTTCGTGTTGTGAAAGTAGGAGGGGGTAGCATGGAAGCTTCCAGGGCTAATATGGCTTCCAAAGCTGAAAAGCACCTCTGGACTGATAAATACTATCTTAAATAAATGTGGCTTGTACAGTTTGAAATGCCGTAATTATAGATTTTCCAGCTGTTCAATGACAGCAGCGTCTAATCCATGAAGGACCTTCGTTCCTTCTTATCCCCTTGTAATAGTAGAGAAACGAAACTATTAACAACTGGAAGACAATTTGCACAATGCAATCCTTTTACTAATTTATAACTGAAACAACTTCTGATGTTGACAATTTGCTTGGTAATTTAACACAAGGACAAAACTATTAGAGAATTTGGTTGTTCAACATGAAAAACAATACCGACTATGAAGAGGCTCCAAGTTGGGTAATTTAATTTTAAGCTTCTGTGCCTCAAATTAAATTTTAAGCTTCTGTTTCTCAAATTTAATTTTAAGCTTCCGTTTCTTTGTTTCAACTGTGAGGCCTGAACAAAGATCTACTCTGCATCCTCACAGACCGCTGGATGCAAGAAGGAGAAGAAGCAGACTCAGAAGTATTATATCCCATTTGGTCCTCCCAAGGAATATAATCCTGTTATGAGTTTATCACTTTACTACAAGCAACTCACAACTAAGAAAATCAGACAGTTGTCCTTTCCTTGCCTGCTGGCCACTAAGCTGATTCGTTTATTTGCCTATCCATCTCAGGAACTGAGATTAAGCTTCCTAATTCTGCATCATTTTCAAATGGCAGCCCATGACCCAGTCACCTCTGTCATGCCCTGGCAACATCTACAAGGAATGATTTTGCCAACCTAATTACTTTCTTTAATGATTAGCTTATAATAAGGCAATGCTCCCATACTGTTCCATGAAAGTGGCTTATTAGCAACGTCTTTCTCATGCTGTTAAGAGGAGGTTTTAATTTTGTTGAGCGTGATACAAAGAAAGCAATTTTCATTCAGTGCACTGAGACAAAAATAACCATATTTATACCCGAGATGTTTGGACACATTTGCTTAACTCTTCCTAGGATCTGGTGCTTGCCGGCTGCAGATGGTTGATAGCCCTATTCATTTTTATATAAGATTAAGACATGAACAATCCAAACACAAAAATTAGAAGTTGTGGACCACAAACAGTCGTGTGGTACATCTGGGTAAGAAATTGTCCTTCCCTGCTGTTGACTGCAGAATTGGAAAAACAACAAACAAACAAACAAAAACCCTTCATATGTTTGTTTAGAAACTGTTCTTCCTTCAGGCAGAATTTAGAATATTTGCATGCTCACAATCCCCTGGTCTTCAAGGATAGTAAACCCAGCGTAGTCAGGTCTGGGCTGATGAATCACATGCCACTTCAGGGCAAGTCAGCAAAGAGAACAAAAAGAGCCTGCATTGTTGGATGTTGTTGAGAATCTAAGAGAAACATGCTTTACTCCTTAAGAAGTTCATGCAGAGAAGGAAGAATGAACACCATTGGCATCACAGTGTTGAAGTCCCAAATATTTGGCAAAAAGCCATAGGAAACCCATCGGGTTGAGGATGGACATGAAGAAAGAAAAAGGGGATTTTGCCATTCAGGAGAAGACAGCAGGGCAATTTGGTCATTTTAAACTTTAACTCCCATCTCTGAGGAAAGAATATGTGTGTGGTAATGTGGATTATATATCACTTACTTCAAATTGTGATAAAGCAGCCTAGTTCCTATTTAAAGCTTTTCCCTCTGCAGAATATTTTTTTTCTCCAATGACTATGGCTATGACTTTTCCACTGAGAGTAAGTAGCAAAGGGGACTATGGAGGTTCATATAGAATTTTTTTTTAATAGGCATTTTCTCAGGGTAGAATGCTAATACTGAATATCCATGACACATTTGATCACTTCACAAGAAGAGATTCACTACTATACAGCTTCCTGCTGTCTATTTGGGGGGAAAAGAGTGGACAGCCATCCAGTGAGTTCACTCATGGAGAAAATGCTGGCAACTACATTATTATCATGTGAATGATGCAATTGAAAGTGCAGGTAGTCCTTGACGTATGATCACAGTTAGGTCTAGAATATCTCTTTTCAAGCAAGGTGGGTGCTAAGTGAGTCACACCCAATTCTATGACCTTTTTGCCATGATTGTTAAATGAATCACTGCAATTGTTAAATGAATTCTGTGGTCATTAAGCAAATCGGGAATCCCCCCCCCATGGACTATGCTTGTTGGAAGGTGGTTGGGAAGGTTGCAAATGATGATCACATGATCCCAGGATGTTGCAACCATTGTAAATACATGCCAGTTATCAAGCGCCTGAATTCTGACTGTGGGATGCTGTGACGATTGTAAGCGTGAGCACTGGTTGTAAGTCATTTTTTAAAAATATTGTTGTAACTTTGAATGGTCTCTAAATGAATGGTTGTAAATTGAGGTACTTTGTGTAGGCTGCTACCCTCTTATCTATTTAGTAGAGTGCTCCCCAACTTTTCTGGCTTTGCAGACCGATGAGGGGGAAAGGGAAAGATGATTCTGCGCAAGCGACAGGCAAATGCACGCCCAGGCAGGTCCGTTTGCACAACTGGTGTGCAAATACTCACTGCTCACACAAATGAAGATTCGCGTGTGTGCATGCTTGCCCGCTGCTTGCACAAGGGGAGCTTTACCTGCATGCTTACTCACCACTTCTGCAGCCTGGTTCTGAATGGCCCATGGCTCGGTGATAGGCCATGGACCAGGGGTTGGGGACCTCTGATTTAGTGTGTTCCAGTGTGTCCCACTTGCTTGAATATATGACTGTGGTTGTTGCATAGTCACTTATATCATTGTGATTGCATGAAAGAACATTATTGTAAACCAGGACTGACTCTGCTTAGCTTTCCAAGATCGCTTATGTTTGATGAAGTATTGCCTTCTAACTGGGTGCTATGCCATTTACTTTACACTAAAATTTCCAAGTCCTTCAGTTAAGGTCACTATCACAAAGAAAACTCACTTAGAACTCAGCTTAGTGTCAAGGTATAAAATATATTTTTTTCTAATTTTGTTTCTCCAGGAATATGATTGATGGAAAAATGCTAACTTCAGGAGTATCCATGATAATGAACCTGCATGGTTCCGTAAAATAAAACAATAGGTCATTCTGAATTATTTTTCATGAAGATATCAAGGAACAGAAACTGAGAGGTATTTTGATAGTATAAATGAAGATTAAGAGTTTACATCTCTGTACTTTAGTATAATTTACGCCAGGGGTGTTAAATTGGCTAGGTAACTCAGTGGCTAAGACACTGAGCTTGTTGATCAGAAAGGTTGGCAGTTCGGCGGTTCAAATCCCTAATACAGGTCTCCTGCGTGAGCAGGGGGTTGGACTAGATGACCTCCAAGTCCCTTCCAACTCTATTACTGTTACAAAACTCAAGGCCTGGGGGCCGGATCTGGCCCGTGAGATGCTTAGATCTGACCTGTGGGGCTGCCTGGAAACAGCAAAGTACCACCCCGCGGTGCCTCTGCCAGCAAAAACAGAGCTCAGGAGGGCCATTTTTACTGTCAGAGGGTTGCAGGAGGCTGTTGCAGCTGAAAACAGAAGTCAGGAACCCATTTTCACTGGCAGAAGATTGCAGGAGGTTATCGCAGCCAAAAACGGAGGTTGGGAGCCCATTTTTGGTGGCAGAATGCTTGGGCCGCAACAGGTGCCCCCAACATGAGTGATGTCAATGTGGCTGGCCCCCAAGGTCAAACACAACCCTGATGCGGCCCTCAATGAAATCGAGTTTGACACCCCTGACACACACTGATTGTCAAGGAGCACCCCAGGTTTGGTGGGCTAGGGGTCCAGTGGTACCTGGGGATTTTGTGGACTGAGCCTAGCATATGCATGAAGAAGAAAAGAAGTCAGTGGCTGTTTTTATTTCTTCTCAGGAGACAGAATTTTAAATTTCATATGAAATCGGCGTGCACAATATGGGAAAAGGGCTTGATATACAAAATAAAAATTTGATTAATTGATAAGTTCCTGAAAGAAGCTGAACAGTTGGCAGATTTTGTGCAAAAAAACCCTCTCATTCAGCTAACAAATAATCAATAAGGCCAATTTTCTTAACATACACACACACACTACACAAAATCCAAAAGTACTAAGCAGTTTGCAAGAAGCTGTGCTGGTATTATCAAATTTTCCATGCACTCATTGACCCTATTAATTCAGAGGGCACCTCCTGATGATAGGCCAGTATTTCTCTTTGGGCAGAGTTTGCTGCTGGCTATTGAAGTGCTCCCTTTTGCTCTACCAAAATACAGCAAAGTAACACTTATGGCTAAAGCAAACAAAACATTAAATGCATGGTTGCATTTAATTTTGCTTTTTCCCTTTGCAGGGAGGGGAAAAAAAAGGCTGAGCAGGACTAGAAATTCAGTATGTGAAAAATCAACATTTTTCTTTGCCCAATGCTATACCCTGTCAGAAATTGCCTCTGAAATTGGTATT
The DNA here is from genome assembly GCA_022577455.1 of Arizona elegans. NCBI lineage: Eukaryota > Metazoa > Chordata > Lepidosauria > Squamata > Colubridae > Arizona > Arizona elegans. The sequence continues at coordinate 23,603,517 of JAKOOJ010000008.1, read as the reverse complement.
CATTATAGGAGAGATATTCTTCCTCCTAAGGCAAGTAGTAAATCATTTTTGGAGACAACAATGAGGAGAAAAGGATTAACCCCTATTTTTAGCACTCTACAGTCCTGATCCTGCTCTCCAGGTAGTCCTCAGCTTACAACACTCGTTTACTGACCAATCAAAGTTGCAACAGTGCTGAAAAAAAGTGAATTATGACAATATTTTCATACTTACAACTATTGTAGCATCCCTGAAATCAAAATTCAGATGCTTGGCAACTGAAAGTTGCACTGTCCTGGGGTCATGTGATCCCTTTTTTTGCAAAGTCAATGGGAAAGCAAGATTTACTTAACAACCGTGTTACTAACTTAACAACCACAACGATTCATTTAACATCATTTAAGATTCATTTAAGAAAGATTGTAAAATGGAGCAAAATTCTCTTAACCACTGTGTTGCTTAGCAATGGAAGTATTGGGCTCAGTTGGGGTCATAAGTCGAGGACTACCTGTATTTCAACACTTTCTGGGTAGTTCTTTTAATAAATGGCATTGTAAATACAGTTATATTTTGTAATGACTGCATTCACTTATGCAAGTAACACTTCCATAATAATGTTCGTAGCCAGTTCACTATAATAGGCTAATTTTATCACTGCAGATTTTAACATTGTTTACATGGTAGACACTATGAGTAAACATGGCATAAAATCATATTAAGAATGAGTGAAATTGCAAGGACTATTTTTTCGGGAGGGCCCCGTGTCCAGCACTATATTGTCGGTGCCTCTGCAGCCTCAAGAATACGATGCCCCAACCAGGTAGCTCAGGGTGCATTGCAAGAATAAAAGAGATGGCATATCGGAGGATGATTGGGATGGGAGATATGGCAGGAAAGACAGTAGCAATGCAGTAGCAGAGAGGGAGTGTGTGAATAAAGAAATGGCATGATACAATAATGGAGAAAAATGGGAAGGATGAGAAGACAACAAGCAACAGTTGGAAGACGTCAAGACAACGTGCTAAACCCTGGAGACATGACTAGTTTATCCATAGTAAGAACACACTGCCTTAAACGTTGTCACCTGATGAGAGCTAAGAAGCATGCCTTTTCGGTGGTAGCCCCTGCTGTATTGTGCACTCTTCCCCCTGAAGTTTAGAAGAGACCTCTATTCTCTTAATCTTCCAAAGAGCACTGAAGAGCTGCCCTTTCCCCCAAGTGTTGGGATGGGAGGAAGTGAGTTTAATATTGTAAACCACCCAGAATTACCTTGTGGTAAGATGGTTGCCAATAAATTAAATAAACAAATGGCATCAGGTTTTTGTTTCTAATGTTTATGGTGTTAGTGGTTTTTATATGATTTTTTGTTGTTTTATTATTGATATTCTTTTTATTCTTGATTGGAAGATGCCCAGAGTTTGATATAAGATGAGCAACTACATAAATATTTTAAATAAAATAAGTATATTTTGGGTAGAGTTATGGAAAAAAGATGAAAACTATTTGTAAATCACTGGATTTAATAGAAGTAAATAATACCTAGAAAAAGTTGGATTTTGCCAGTCATAATTTAAAACAACAACAACAATCTACCAGATATAGGCTTATTCGTGCAAAAGAATCAAGAGAAAGAATTATTACTTCTATTTGGGAAGGCAGTTAGATGTATCTCACAGCACAGGAAATAACAAATCAGCATGTTAAATATTATTTCAGATTATATGGTAAACAAGCATTAAACATAGAACAGATTGAGGAATATTTCGATATAATACAGTGTGCAGCACTTAAAAGAACAACAAAAGGAAGCTCTCAGTAAACCAATTATTGAAGAGGAAACAATACAAAAATTGAAACTGAATAAATTCTCAGAATCAGATGGACTTTATGCAACATTTTACAAGGATTTCCAGGTAATTATAAATAAACCACTAATTATGGTAATGAATGAGTTTCAGTGACATCAAGTACTTCTTCCCTCTATATACAAAAAGGGAAACAACTTGTCCGATCCAGATTCCCATAGACTTATTTGATTACTTAATTTACACAAGAATACTTTCAAAAAGGCTACATGTTCTTTTAATTGAATTGGTACATCCTGATCAGACTCAATTTGTCCTGAAGAGATATACAATATGAAAATATTGAATGCTATTGATAATAAGATAAAGGTAAAGATTTCCCTCGCACATATGTGCTAGTCATTCTGACTCTAGAGGGCGGTGCTCATCTCTGTTTCAAAGCCAAAGAACCAGTGCTCTCCGAAGATGTGTCCGTGATCATGTGGCCAGCATGACTAAATGCCAAAGGCGCACGGAACGCTGTTACCTTCCCACCAAAGGTGGTCCCTATTTTTCTACTTGCATTTTTAATGTGCTTTCAAACTGCTAGGTTGGCAGAAGCTGGGACAAGTAACGGGAACTCACCCCATTATGCAGCACTAGGGATTCGAACCACTGAACTGCCGACCTTTCGATTGACAAGCTCAGCATCTTAGCCACTGAGCCACCACGTCCCAATGCTATTGATTATATAAACTTATAAAAGTTAAGAAAACAGCCGTGGTTTTCATAGGTGTGGGAAAAGCTTTTGATCATTAGGAATGACTATTCATGTTGACAATTCTGGAAAAGAGGAACTATGGAATGAAGTTTCCTACAGGGATACAAAGCATTTATAAAAAACAAACAGCAAATAGTAAAAGGATTTTTATCACAAAAATATATTATAATGAAGAGAACACGAAAAGATCATCCTCTTTCCCTTCTTTGTTTCTATTGGCCTTACAACAATTGAAATTACCAGAAAATACAATTTTAGGAATTTAATGATTGTCCAAAACATTAATTTAGATGCTTCGGAAGATATTGCACTTATAGTTATCCACCTAAAGAATTCTGTAGAACTGTTAATGGAACCTATCAAGCAATATAGTTAGTTATCGGGAGATTAGATTTATAACTTACAAATGAAATAATATTGGTTAAATTGTTCTACAATTACTGTAGAACAATTTTATTGTAATATTGATTTTTCTTGCACTGATTCCAACCTTAAACTGATACCAGGTATTTTAATATGTAGATTTATATTGAAGCCATTTTGATTTTTTTTTTTCTTGACAGTTTTGTAGTGCCTGCAAAACTCTTACTTATTTACAACTTGAGTTTGGTTATTTTCTTGCAGATGTTTCCTTACCCAACTAAATAACATAATCAGTAATGATGTTACGTAGTTGGGTAATAAAACATCTGCAAGAAAACTATCAAGCTCAAAGAATGCCAAGTTCAACCGTCAGCTACAAATATTCTCTTCTATCACTATTTACAACTTGCTTTATCTAATTTTAATGCTACTTTTCTGATTATACACATAAATTTAATAATGTTTTAAAAATAAAATAAAGGAAAATCCATGTTAAGAAGGTTAATTACATGAATTTGTGTTGGCTATATGATGTTCCAGGCCTAAGAGAATCATAGTGTCATGAACTCATACTTCGGCTGAAGTAAATTCAAAATTTGTTGTGTAAAGAGTTGTGTGCACTGTATAGCAACCCTACCTTAATGTTCTACAATCGGGCTGTGAGTTAGTCGTCTTAGTTATAGCTGAGACTTCCAGGGAAGAATTGGTAAATTAAAAATTGCTTCATGAAAAGCAGAGCTAATGAACACAGTTGAATGAAGATTTGGCAAGTAAACCAGCTCTTTGTAATTCCTTTCTAGATCAGGAAGGATTTGCGATCATCCACAAGTGCTGCTTGACAGTTGCTCCTGTGACGAGATCACAAACAGCACTCTCTGTCAGGTTTAGAGCTGTGGGATATGAGGGAATAGCTATCTTGTGGCAACTGTAGTTGGGATATTTCAAGGATACTGGGTTTGCATCCTTCCTTTTTTAATTGCTGGAAATTGCTTGTTAGCTACTTTTCAGCTATTAGGAACCTTTGGATTTCACAATGCTGAATGAGTTTCCTTCAATCCTTAATAAAAAAAATTTCTAAATAGACGTTTGAGGACTTAATTTTTTTTTCTGGAATAAACAGCAAAAGGCTGATTAGAACTTTGATTTTAGAAAGTTACAAATGGACTATGTTCAGATCAATTTGAAACAAAATTTTGGAATTATAAAAAAATCCTTCCATGGAATATGTTTGTATTTTGAATTCTTTTTAAAAACACTTAAGACTATAAAAACGGGGGGTGGGGGGGGTGGGGGGTGGGGAACAGAAAGAAATAAAATTTACAATTAAAGGAGAAGAACACTCAAATTCAAGTTACTTAAGGAAGCAAAGTATCCCAAATTGGACATATTGAAGGATTTTATGAACAACGGACCCAGAAGTTAATATTGAGAGTGTCTGCCTCTATAAACTGTCTTTTAAAAAATGCTATGGACAAGGAGCATGTTTTACCTGGAATGATTGGGATTGGTTTTAAAAATGACATGCTACAAAGATGACATGGAAAAAGATATTTCTGAATTTTTTGACATATGAAAGAAACCAACTAATGCCTTAATAATTAATTGACGGATATGCAAATAATAAACAAAGAGGGGTACCTGGATAATTTTCCTATATTAGATTTACAAGAGGTTTGTTAAAGCTTTGAAAAAATTTGTAAGAAGGGAAAAAGAAAAAAATGAAAAGGAATCAAGTTCTAAGACATTATTTGAAAGGACTAAAGATTAAAATTGTTAAAAGTAAAAAAAAAAGGGAATATAAAATTGATTTATTTGAACTCTGAAAACCTTTAATGGGTTTTCGCTGACATCAGGTTTTAAATGATGAGGTTTTATTTATTTAAAACATTTATGCTGCTGCCCATTTTTTATCAAACTCTAGATTTCTTCCTCTTCCTCTTCCTCTTCCTCTTCTTCTTCCTCTTCCTCTTCTTAGCGTATTCCTGCAAGTGCAGGATCCGCTTTTTAGATCATTGGGCGCCACTCAACTGTGTCTCCAGGATACAGGCCCGTGGCTTGCATATCTTTGTTGATTGCATCTTGCCATCTCTGTTTTGAGTGCCCGTGAGGTTGCCAGCCATTGACTTCTAGTCTGCACGACTATAACTTCATTGCTTATATCCTTGTGATTTATATTAATATTGATTGTTTCCTAGTATGACTTGATTCCTTATTGTACCGTATGACTTTCACTGGGTGTTGTGCCTTGTGATTCTTGATTAGTGTATCTTGTCTTTTTAATGTACACTGAGAGCATCTGCACCAAAGACAAATTCCTTGTGTGTCCAATCACACTTGGCCAATAAAGAATTCTATTCTATTCTAGTTGGTAGGCAGTCTTGGCAACAGTGGAAGGTGCTGCTGTCAGGACATGTCCATACCAGCAGAGCCGGCATTCTTTCATCTTCTCTATAATTGGTGCCACTCCAAAATGTTGTCGAACGTTGTCATTTGTGATGTGGTCAAGAAGGGAGATGCCCGATATCCAATGGAGCATTCACATTTCCATGGCATGGAGATAGCTTTCAGTCCTTGTTGTTGCTGCCCAACATTCGGTGCCATACAGTGCAACCAGGCATATGGTTGTCTTGTAAATCTTAGATTTAAAACTCTAGATATATTGATTTTTTAAAGAGAGATGGGTGGGAACTGGGAAGAAGAGATCATTTGTATGCTAAGAAGATGCAATAAGTTACTAAAATCTTTTTTTTTTGTAATTGAGAAACTTTTTAACATTTCTTTTGCTTTAATATATGTTTTGTTTTTTCCTATTGTTCTTTATAATTTTTCTTTTTAGTCTTTTCTTTTTGTTTGTATTAGTTTTTATTGTCATAAATTGTAATCTTTAATAAAGTTACTAAAAAATAATTGCCAAGTTACAAATAGTGCCTCCATAAAATATAAATTATGAATCAACAAATGTATAAGACCGGCAATATAAATGCATCAACAAAAGTATAAGACTGCAAAACAGTGTTGAGAAAAAGGAATTAAATCTCTTTGCTAATATTTTAATGTTATGATCAAGTTCAGCCTTGCAGCAAGCAACACACGAACATTGCAGAGATCTATAGATTTTCTCTGTGCCATGGGCAGGAATTTTTTCATTTCATACATCATTTGTAGCTCACTGCAGTGATTCTGTAAAGTCACTTTCAAACTCATAAAGTTGGAAAGAATGGCAGGTTTTATTGAAAGCGTTGGTCTTGTGATTTCTAATGTTGGATGTCATTTTTGAGAAATTATGTCCAACAGTAATTATTTGGCTGTCCAACAGCCTATCTAGCATTTCTATACATATGAAAATAACAAGAGCAGCAACAACTACGACATGCATGTCTTCTACAAAGGACATTTTACATGAAAGAGTCATAATTTATTTCCAAGGTCTAATAAGATTTAGCTGATTTCATGTCTTACAAAACAGTATAAATCAAAAGTTTTGTAATATATATCTTAGAAGACTCATTTAGAAGTCACAATGGAAGAACTATGTTAGGTTTGGTCTTCCTCATTTTTCAATCCAAAGCATGCCACCTTGGAAAATAGTAATAGCAATAGCATTTAGACTTATATACCACTTTACAGTGCTTTACAGCTCTCTCTAAGTGGTTTACAGAGTCAGCATATTGCCCCCAACAATTTGGGTCCTCATTTTACCCACCTTGGAAGGATGGAAGGCTGAGTCAACCTTGAGCCTGGTGAGATTTGAACTGCCAAACTGCAGGCAGGTGGCAGTCAGCAGAAGTAGCCTGCAGTACTGTATTCTAACCATGTGCCACCATGGCTCATGAAGTTTACATTACTGGATATTTTCAAGTTGTTTTCCAAAAATAGTAAGTCTCAAATCGGAATACACTTAAAATGCAACATCACTAATAAAATGTTCAGAAATAGAAAGAACAAAAACAGACAAAATAAAAGTAGATTGGTGATTAAGGAAAAAAGCTGTTTACCCAAACACCACCAAGAAAAATGTCATTCCTGAACAGGAAGTTTTAAATTGTTTCCTTAAAAATAGGGGAAGTTCCTTTAATGGGAAATTAATTCTAAGGATTATGAGGCACAAAGGAGAGTTCACATGTGATCAATTTTACCAACTTACATGATTTCCACTGGCATAACTTTATAATCTGAGACAGTGCATGGAAATAGGTAAATGACTAGGCTCTACCTAGCCTATTTTTTCAAATATCTGTATGCATGGATAGTTTATATGTTTGCAAAATGTTTTATAATTTCATATTGTTTTTACATAGCTATTCCAGAGATATAATTGACCACTGGAAACGTTACTTTGTATATTTTATTTTATATACCATGAATCAGTATGAACATGGTAAAATACAAATAAATTATTTATAAATTATACAAATTCTCTTTCTCTCTCTCCCCCCTCTCTATATACGGTGTGTGTGTGTGTGTGTGTGTGTGTGTGTGTGTGTGTTTGTGTATATATATATTCTTTATCTGTACTGTATACTGTATGTACTGTAAACTATTAAAAAAATGTCTTAAACTATTAAATTGAGAAAAACCACCTTCACTTTTGTGACCAGTGGATACAGAATGATTTGTAACTCTATATTGCACAGACTGCTTTTCCAGGAAGAACTGAAAAGAAATGTACTCTAACATTATACGCCAGGGGTCTTTTGATGGCCAAAAGCTACACTTAACATTTTTTGGGAGGTTGAAGTTTGCAGAGTGAGTGGGGCGATGATAGCTTAAATAACCATTTTATTAGTTCCCTGTCTCAGAATGAGGTCACCGTGTATATCGTTGAAGGGCTGCTAGTTGTCAATTGGGCCATCTTCACAAAGAAGTTGGCACTACAATTCTGTATTTGCAAGGAACATTGAGAATATTTTTTTTTGTACTTCTGCCTTCTTTTTGGTGTTCCCTTTAGTTTGTTTTATCCTTTACTGCAGGGGTGTCCAACTAGATTTCACTTGAGGGCTGCATCAGAGTTGTGTTTGACCTTGGGGGGGCAGGGGGGGCATGGCCAGCTCAATGTTACTCGTGTCAGGGGGGGGTTGCCTGTAGCGGCCCGAATGCTCTGCCAATAAAAATGGGCTCCTGAGTTCTGTTTTCGACTGTGACGGCCGGCTGAAACCCTCTGCCAGTGAAAATGGAGCTCTGCAGCCCTCCTGAGCTCCATTTTTGCTGGCAGAGGCACTGCGGGCCAGTCCTTTGCTGTTTCCAGAGTGGCCCGGCGGGCCAGATCTAAGCACCCTGTGGGCCAGATTCGGCCCCCAAGCCTTGAGTTTGACACTCCTGCTTTACTTCATGCAAGCTTGAAAAAAAAAAACCATGTATATGCATATACATGTGCATATACATGTGCAATTATGTATACATTTTCTGAAGTCATGAGACTTTTATGTGTTTAATTTTTAAAATGTATGTGAAAATCTGAACTAAGTGGATGCAGCTTTCAGTCTATGGATTATGGCATTTATTAATTTTCAGCAAGATTAGAACCCTAAACCAAAGCCTGAATGAATTTCAAAAACCATACTGTTTTCATAACTTTTGATTATGGGGAAAAAAGTTTAATTTTATAGATTCCTGTCTTTGTTTTTGGTTTAAGGAGATTCCTAAGTAATAAGTTTGGGATAAAAAATCCAAATGTACCAGCTGGATCTTTACTGCAGAGATGTCACGTTTAGCTGTATAATAAAAATATGAAGGTTTGCATTTTGTAGATATGTATTTATTTATTTAGCTATGCACCTCATAAAAGGTGAATCTGGGTAGTGTATAAGGTTTAAAAACACACACAAAAAACCACTACAACGTAGAAACCCTGGCAATCAAGAATAACCAATAACCTTACTCTTACAAAGATGCACATCATCCACATCAGAATTCATTTAACCTCCTGACCCAAATGCCTAGAGAAACAACTAGATTTTCAGCATCTTAAGAAACAATAACAGGGTTGAGGCCATCTGAATCTCTGAGGGGATGTGATTCTGTAAGGCAGGTGCTGCCACTGAGAAATCAGGATCCAACAAGACAATAGCTGTTTTGGGAGATACCTGGAGTATGTTCTATCTCCTAGATCTGGTGGAGCAAGCAGAGAAATGGGAAAAACATGGACCTGCCAATAGTCTGGCCTTATGTCATGCAGGGCTTTATATGTGATAGCCAGCACTTTGAATCACATCTGGAAGTCTACTGAGAGCCACTGGAGTATCTTGAGGAACAGCAGCAGTGGTGGGTTCCTCCCGGTTCCTCCCGGTTCCGTCGAGCCAGTTGAGGTGACAATATGATGTCACCGAACCGGTTCTGCCCCCCCCCGCCCCCCACGTTATTCTTACCTTTTATTTGGCCCCACACCCAATCTATTGCTGCCTCCTGAGTCTCAGCTGATGGCTAGAGTGAAAAAAACTGTTTAAACTCTTGGCACAGGGCTTCAAAGGGCCGCCCTACAGCTGATCAGTGTTAAAAGAAAACAAATGAGTAGACCAGTGCCTGCAAAAATAAATGGGTAGACCAGTGCCTGCAAAAATACATGAGTAGACCGGTGCCTGCAAAAATAAATGGGTAGACTAGTGCCTGCAAAAATACATGAGTAGATCAGTGCCTGCAAAAATAAATGGGTAGACCAGTGCCTGCAAAGAATCGGTAGTAAAAAAATTTAGAACTCACCCCTAAACAGCAGCAATATATGAGCATAATGAGAAATGCCAAAAACTGTCTGTGCCACTGTATTCTGGACAAGTTGCAGATTCCTAGCATTCTTTAAGGACAGCCTCATTCATTCATTCATTCAGTTTGTATAGTCCATGTATAGTGGATTACAGTAATCCCAATGGGAATTGATCTAAGGCCTGAATCACTATGAACAAGACTTCCCAGTTCATAATGGGTGTAATTGGCACAACAAGATTAACTAGTGCAGAAGTGTCAAACTCGTGGCCTGCAGGTCGGATGCATCACGCACTGGCCACCCCAGCCCCATTTTGGCGAAGAGAAAAAAGTCACGATACATCACGTGATGACAACATAACGATATAAGTTTGACACACCTGAACTAGTGCAAAGATCCCACAGCCTGTATTGGCTCAAGGCTACATTATGCCCAGAGACATATCTCACTGATGCCAAGATAAGCAATTTTAGAATAATTTGGACGTATGGAGGAGGTACAGGTAGTTCTCAACTTATGACCACAATTGAGCCCAAAATTTATATTGCTAAGCAACTAATTTGTTAAGCGAGTTTTTACAACTTTTCTCGCCACATTTGTTAAGTGGATCACTTCAGTTGTTAAATTAGTCACACGGTTGTTAAGTGACTCTGGTTTCCCCATTGACTTTGCTTGTCAGAAAGTCACAAAAGAGGATCCCGTGACCCTGGGACACTGCAACTGTCATAAATGTGAGTCAGTTGTCAAGCATCGAAGGTAAATCAGATGGCCATGGGGATGCTGCAAAGGTCATAAGTGTGAAAAAGGTCATAAGTCACTTTTTTCAGTGCTGTTGTAACTTCGTATGAATTGTTGTAAATTGAGGACTACCTGTGTTGATAGCCTAAGCCAGATCTTATTCAGCCCTGGTGGCGCAGCAGACTAAAGCACTGTTATGTGCTGTTATTAACATCAGCTGCCTGCAATTACTGCAAGTTCAAATCTCACCAGGCTCAAGGTTGACTCAGCCTTCCATCCTTTCTAAGGTAAGTAAAATGAGGACCCAGACTGTGGGGGCAATAAGCTGACTTTGTATAAAATATACGAAAGTATGAAGGCTATTGCTTAACGCATTGTAAGCCGCCCTGAGTCTCCGGAGAAGGGCAGCATATAAATCAAACCAAAAAAAAAAAAAAAAAAAAAAAAGTCTCAGCCTAAAGCTAGTCCCAAGCATTGTTACTACTTGCTTCTTCAGAACCCCATCCCACTCTGCAAAATGTGTACTGACTTCAATTGGGAGTGTGAATTCTCATACAGAATTAAAGATAATTTTTTTAAAAACTCACAGTCAGGCCATCTAATGATCTGACATGACATCTGACAGATAAATGACATTATCTGTTGTGATGGCTATTGCTCTCTCCCCTTTCCCAGTATTTTGTTTTTTCAAACTATTCTTAAGCTACTCTTTCTGAAGATGGTCCTACTTTCCCTTGTAAATAATACACAGGTTTGGATCTTGTGCCAAAAAGTGTTGTAAAAATATTGCAACCAAGATAAAAATTGGATTTCGCCAAATGTTGTCAAGAGATCAAATATGCAGAAAACTTCCACAGGTTTGAGCTTGAGGCATATGCTCTTTCAGCATAACCACATATCAGTTACATAATACTTATTCTTCATATTTCGGTTTAGTAATTGCAAGGCACAGTAGACAGCTGTATGAAATACAGCCAACCTAAAGAGAAGGATTTCAATTTTAATGCAAAACACCATTCTATATCCTGTTTCTTTTCTGTACAGAATATTCTCCGACTTCTGGTATTGTGGATGAGATCACTGACTCTCTCTAGGCCACTTGCAATCCCTCTGCTATCATCACCACAGATAATATGCTCAAGTTTCTTGTGCATCAGTTACATTTCACATGGCCATCACAATAATAGCATTAAAATGGTATCTGTGACTAACACATTTTTTTATACACAAAGCATAGAGATTTGGATATGGTACATTTAGGCATTTTAGATTCTAAAAGTTGCCAACAAATTGAACTTTTTAATGGGAAGAAAAGGATCACTTATTAATAAGTCCAGAGTAATCAGATTAACATTATTTAATTAATTTAAATTAATTCAAGCCATATTTATCTTCTATTCCGATCCTACTCACCTGTCACCTTTGTTCCGTCACTTTTTGAAGTGTATGTCATTCCACAAATCACAAAAGTTTTGTAATATTAATCTAAATGCAACTTCATCACCAATTCTTCAAATTCATAAAGATATGGGAAAAGAGGTTTAAACTGAGTGGAGTGTGACATGTTGGATTGCATTTCATGGGTCCATAGAAATATACAGATAGTCTTTGACTTACGACCAAAATGGCCCAGAATGTCTGTTGCTAAGCAAAACAGTTATTAAGTGAGTTTTGTCCCAGTTTACTATCTCTCTTGGCCCAGTTGTTAAATGAACCATTTCTCCTTCTCCTTCTCCTTCTCCTTCTCCTTCTCCTTCTCCTTCTTCTTCTGCCATGTCCATCATCGGATGTTGGCGATCATGTTGGCAATCCTATTTTTGTCAACAGCTGTATGAAAAAGTGTTGCTGAGTTTTGTCCAAACCAGTCCCTTAGGTTTTGAAGCCATAATGTTCTTCTTCTGCCTGGGCCTCGTTTGCCTTTAATTTTTCCTGGAGGATTAAGTGAAGGATGCTGTATTTTTCTGGGTGTCGCATCACATGTCCAAACTACTCTAACTTTCGCTTTTTAATTTTAAGTGAACCACTGCGGTTGTTAAATTAGTAACATGGTTGTTAAATGAATCTGGCTTCCCCATTGACATTGCTTGTCAGAAAGTTGCAAAAGGTGATCACATGACCCCAGGAGACTGCAACCGTCATAGCAATAGCAATAGCACTTAGACTTATATTCTGCTTCATAGTGCTTTACAGCCCTCTCTAAGTGGTTTACAGAGTCAGCATATTGCCCCAAACAATCTGGGTCTTCATTTTACTGACCTTGGAAGGATGGAAGGCTGAGTTAACTTTGAGCCTGGTGAGATTCGATCTGCCAAACTGCTGGCAGCCGGTGATCAGCAGAAGTAGCCTGCAATACTGCACTCTAACCACTGTGCCACCGTGGCTCTTCTAAATGCATGCCAGTTGCCAAGCATCTGAATATGCGACCGTGAAGATGCTGCAGCAGTCATAAGTATATAAAACGATCATCAGTCACCTTTTTTTAGTTCCATTGCAGCTTTGAGCGTTCACTAAACAAATGTTTGTAAGGCAAGCACTACCTGTAATAAGATATCTGCAAGTGTTTCTATTTTCTTTGCCATTCTCTGTTTGCTATTTTTTGTTTTTGGGGGGACAAGAAACAAAGTCTTTGTTTACCAATTCAACAATTCAACAATAGTAAACATCTTCTATTTAATTCCATAGCAGTTTTAATGCAGGATAATGTAAGGAAGTTGGTCATAATGTGATTTAATAGCAAGGAGCCAGAATGATTAAAAAAGAAGAACAAACAGAAAACAGGAACAAAACATAGTCAAGACAAACCAGAAGAAATATTTTTCTAAAGCCAAGTATTCTGGGGATTATCCCCTCTTAAATCATCCAAATATTAATTATCATACTATTGGCCGAATGCTCTGTAACTGGGATTGTTTATAGATAAGCGTGATATTTGGGAGAATTCAGAAGCGATGCAGCGTGACTGGCTGGGAAAATGCCGGGCTCCGATGACATCGGCAAAAACCAGCCAGATGAACCGAGACCGGGGGGTCTTCGGACCAAAGCTGTCCTGTAGGGACAGTGAAGAAAGAGAGGCAGCTCGATGTCTAAAGAGGGACAGGCAAGTCCCTTGGATAGCCTGAGAAACTCTCTCCGAGCCAGTGACGGGGAGGCGGCGATAAGGGTGAATCGCCATGAAGCTGAAGTCTCTGGAGCAAGCGATGTGCATGAGGGAAGATTTGGACAGAGTGCTGGTGTTGGGTGAGTGATTGGCTAACCCACAGACAATAAAAAGAAAATTATAAATATTTTTAACTACTAAACTATTACTAAAATCACCCCGGCATGGAATTTGCGGCTAAATAGTGGTGGGGGGAGATGGCAGATGGAAAGAGAAAGTGAGAATGACAAGCGCGCCGTAGAAGAACCCGAATAAAGAATTAAAAGGGATTGACAAATGGAAATATAAATCTGGAACTTGGATTCAATTTAGACTGGATTATAAACTGATTGGTTGTATATAAAGGTGAAAGAAGATGCGAAAACTGGCTTTTTCTCTTTTATGACTCAGTAAATACAGATGTGGATTATAAATAAAAGGGCCATTTGTTAATTACTAGAGTGGAACTGTGGATTATAGAGAGACATCTGCAGAAGAAGGAAGAGCATGACGTGGAATTGCCTACTTTGAGAAAACCTTTGAAGAAACGGGGGAGGGGGAACCAAAACCTTGAACTTTTAAAAAGATAACTGGCAAGAACTAAGGAGGATATGTTTTGCCTACAAGAGGATAGACTTTGATGATTATAAAAGAAGGACCTTGATGTGACTTAAAACTGGAATAATATCAACCCAGAAAGAATAAAATGGAACAGGAACTTAATGAACTGATAAAGACGATGTGTTTGGAAATAAAGGAAATGATTATAAATTTGCATGGAAAAATGCAAAAGAAAGGAAGAAGGGAAAACAAAAGGAAAAGAAGAAAAAGAGGGTGGAAGAGAAGAAAAATATTAAAAACATAAATGATTACACTAGGATTTACAGTGGAAATATAAGAAAGAGGAATGGAAAACAATGGGAAATAAAGGGCAAAGATTTCACAATTTTAAAATACAAAATAAGTACATTGGGATTAATAATGGAAAAATACGAAAAAGGAAAAGAAAAGTAGAAACAATGGGAAAACTGTAATAAATGTCACATGCTTAATAATATTGGAGGTCTATAGAATGATAAGTTTTAATACTAAGTGTTATGTCCTTATAAGGACTTCCACCGGGGGATTGGTTACTTCCACCGGCAGGAAGTTTGAACAACTGTCATTGGCCGGCTGGCTGGCCCGAGCAGAATATAAGGAGGCTCGGGAGCCACTGCCGGCAGTCTGTTTTTTACCATTCTAATAAAGTGCTGAACGGACCAGAGCTGAGTTGAGTTTCGTTCCGGTGCCGATCTAACACTAAGAATAATCCAGTTGGGGGAAATGTAATAATTGGAATATTTCAAACTATATATTTGAAATATAATTAAAAAGAAAAAAGAAGACAAATTAAGAATATTTTAAGAACTAATTGGATTGGGTAAAATGAGAAATGATTAAGATGCGCTTTATAAATATATACTTGAATAAGTCTAAATACATTGTTAAGATGTTTTGAGAAATATATTCAATGATTGAAATTGAATCAAACTGAATGAAATTGAAATGATAAAAATGATTTAAATGTTATACTTGCAAGAAGTAAAGCAGAAAAAATATATTGGTAAAAGTAAAAAAGATAAAGTGATTAGAAAATTGTTTGAAGATTTGAAGGAAAAAAGAGAACAAGATGAAATACTGTATATTGTTAATAATTAAAAAGACAAGGGATCGGGGTTGCCTGGACTCCACAATGGAAAATATTAAATTGAAAATGAATACAGTAATAGAGAGAGATGAAGGAGGGGAAAAGAATTGGAAGGGAGGAGAAAGGAGAGAGAGGGATGGAAGAGTAGGGAGGAAGGAAGGGAAGGGAAGGGAAATCAGAGTCGGAGAGAAGGCAAGACGGGGGCGGGGAGAGAGGAGGAGAAGGAGAAGGGAAGGGGAAGTAGAGAAGAGAAGAAGGTGGGGAAAGAAAGTTGGAAGGAGAAGAGGGAGAGGGTAGGTGTAAGGAGAAAGATTGCTGTACAATAAAAAAGATGAAGTGGAAGAAAGGCAGCTCTGAACAAACAAATATAAATATATTAAGATAAAGAATGAATTGTTTAAGAATAAAAGAGGATAAATATGTATAAATAGTAAATTTAGAATTTAGGAATAAGTGAAGAAGGTGTTGATGTATGGAAGTAAAGAAATACTGAAGCATGTTCAAAAAAAAAAGGAAAAGGGGGGAAAACAATATTGGTAAAAATTGTAATTGAGTAAAATGTCGTTGAATTTGACTAATTGTATAAGATAAGAAACAACCAACACTCTGTCCCCCCCAAAAAAAAGAAAAGAAAAGAAAAGAAAAGAAAGAAAGAAAGATGTGGGTGAAGGTGGGAGAGGAGAAAAAACAACAACAAACCAATAAAACTTGTTTACAAAAAAAAAGATAAGCGTGATACTTAATTTTTTCTCTAATACAAAACAGCATATTTTTCATTAGATAAAAGTTGCTCAAATAAGTGCTTTAAAAATGAACATAAATCCTAACTCATGACTTTAATTCATACATAATTCATTCTGAGTTTCTATTAAAGTAATTCCTGTAAATACAGTCTACGACTTAAGATAACTATTGGAAAACTACATTATATCAATGGGATTCTGTTGTTTGCTTGTATACAACGCTGGGCTAAATAGAAAAAACGTACATTTTTTTAATGTAAAAAGGGAGGGAAGGAGGGAGGAAGAGACGGAGGGAGGGAGACTCAAGGTTTGTTTTCAAAGAGTTTCAGGATAGATGTTTATCAAAAGTTCTGTAGAAAACAGTAGGATCTATCAATCAAGGAGATTTCTACCCTGCACACCCATTTATATTTGTCATTGCCCAAGTCTGTATATGTGATAGAACCTGGTTACAGGGTGTTAACGTTGTCCTCCAGCTTAATGACCCCTTCACGGAAAAATGTTCCTGTAATCAAGCCCCCTTAGCCTCTGTGGTTTTTCCTTTCTCTTAAGAGAATTCCACATGCAGCACTGCAATAATGCATTTTGTGTACAACTACAGTATTATATGTCTCTACAGAACAAGCAATAGAATTCTTCTTAGTGTATAGCACAGTCTACTTTATTAAAGGTATAGAGTGAAATGTTGCAAAATATATCAGATATGGTGTTCAAAAGACAATTTAAGAGGTATACATAAACTTTCATGTGATTGCAGAATATGCCTAAATATGCATATACATGTAGATAAATAGTAAAATATTGCATATTGTTTAGACATAACATAAGATTGTACCAATGACAAAATCTGAGTATAAATACCTGATTATCTTGAGTTTTGTTTTTCAACACTTACTTTTACCCAACAATAACAAAGAACCTATCACTATGTTTTATTAATTGCTTTCTTCCATACCTACCACTTATTTCACAGATAAGCTGCACAAAAGATTAATGAGGAATGGGTATAGTTCACGACCTATGTTATCTTGAATACCATTCTTACAATACAATTACAACAGAGTTGAATTTAGAATAAGAGTGTCCTTCAAACAAAATTCTATAATGATTCATTTTTTTTTTGTACAGAGTTAAAAACTAAAATCAAACAATTTAAGAATCCCAAAAGGTACAAGACCAGTCTTTCATAAATCTGCAATCATTATGTAAAGTAGTTTGATGCACCTCTAATAATCAGCACGATTTAAGGATAGGTGTGATTAAACCATTCTAATGGATGGGTTTGGTAACTGGAATCACAGAGAATTTTAATTATATTATTATTACTACAGGGAGACCTTGCTAATTGTCTTGGGGAAAGGCAATCGTTCAAAGTTACAATGAAAAAGTACCTTGGCAACCAATGCCTGCACATTTATGACCTTTGCAGACACATGTTCACTAGTATAGTGAGTACATGTTGTCTTGTGTCTGACTTGTTTACTTTCCCCCTCCACAGAGATTGTCTAAACAAATTATCTCTTCCTGAGCTGCTTTTCTCCACAGTATATCCCTAAAAAGTGCTAACTGCTAGCTAATAAACTTAGCTCTGTAACCTTAATTAGCCACCTTGCAGCTGCTGCCTGTAACTGACAAGACTTTAACCACTTTCACACTTTTGGCTTTTGTTTGTTTCCTAAGCAGTTTGGGGGTCATAGTTATGGACACACTAGGAAAACAGCCAGCACTAATCATTCCTTTTAATGTGTGTTCCCTGCTTATTCTCTTGTAATCCCTTTCTCTCTAATGAATATAAATGAATTGTGAACACATGACCATGTATAATTTAATAGATAGCATTTATATGCAATTTTAGATACATTAATTTATAGTGTATATTAATTTTTCTTGAGGAACAACCATATAAATAAACTACCCAGAGCAGGGATGAGGCAATTAATTTTCCCAAGGGAGCTACATGAGAAATTGTGACTATTGTGGAGGGCTGCTGCTGTCCTGCCTCCCACTGCCCTGCTGCCAGCCTGTCGCCATTCTGCTACCACCCCACCCACCGCTGTCCCACTCCTGCCATCATTGCCCCACCCCCACCACCAATTTTCTGTCACCACATCTCTGCTGATGATGCTCCACTTCCCACTCCGGCTGACACTGTGGGCCACAAAGTTACAGCAGAAGGACCAGATATGGCCCATGGGCCGTAAAATGCCCAGGTCCGATTTAGTGGGATGGGTGGTGCATAAATTGTATAAATAAATATAAAAATAAATGAACTTGCATGTTGAAGGGCTAGAGACCAGGAAGCCCCAAATTTACCTCTCATTCTCTCCCATAAAAATGGCTAAATGGTTGTAGCCTTTTGTCTTCCTAGCCACAATACTTATTAGCATAATATTGCTGATTCCTTAGTAGCTGTAAGAAAGCTTGTGATTAGAGACACTGAACTTTTCAGATAGCACAAAACAATGTAAATGGTAGTAGCTACTTGAAGTTGTTCCACAAAGAGAGCCAATTATTTTGACGAAATGTTTTTGAAACAAATGCAAGCAGATTAAGATCTTTTAGTGTTCTTTTTCTGACTCTGCTATAATCATTGCACATTTTGAAAATAGTTCTCATATTATTTGATTGTTTGCCTGCTTGCATTTGGTTTTCTCTTTTCTATTTCTAAATCAGTAAAAAAGTAACTGCTTTCCTTAACCATTCCCAAAGAGTTGGCATCCTTTGAACTCTGCTTGCATTTTCCATTTTAAGACCGCATTAGGATAAACTGTGAAAGTTCAAACAGCTACCTGTTTAAAAAAAAACCTGAAATTATAAATGTTATTTGCCCACATAAAGAATCACTCACTTTATTTGAAAAATTCTAAGAAAGAGCATCAGGAGCTGTGATTTCTTAACCTGCCCTTCTCTTTTACTGAACATGATAATCATTAAGTAGAGCTGCAAGATATCCATTAATCATGTCAGTTATGGCTGTCCTGAAGTTCTGATTGGCTGCTCTATATTAGCTATTTACTTTAGTAAAAGAAAAATGCAGTATCTTTTGGACTATGTTTCTGTTTCCCACCTTCTCAGAATCAAACATAACAGGTCAAAAGAAGAAAGTAAAACCTTAAACCATCAGAGAATTCGCAGAGAACACATTTTACAGGGCAAGGCCTATAACATATTATTATTATTACCTTTTAAAATGTATGTATTTAAGTTATTTAAGAGTACACAGCAAGAATGCATGCTTTAAACATGAGTCCAAAGACTTGCTTTGGAGTTCATTCAAGATGGGGGAACTAATCAAAGTAACAATGAGAAACAATTGTTGTGATGTTGTTTAAACTGGTCTAAAACTCATTCTGATGTCTTGTTCTGGACATTCTGGCTATGGGTTCGGATCAGTGGTGGGTTGCTCCAGGTTCAGCCCGGTTCTATAAAACCAGTAGTAAAACCAGAGGGAGGCTACCCCGACGTCATCAAAACGCTTCTACGCATGCGCAGAAGAGTGCATGCACGCAGCCCCATTGCAAACCGGTAGTAAAGATAAGTAGAACCCACCCCTGGTTTGGATACTGAAATGTTACTATCAAGATACTAAAGAGAAGCAGTTTAAAAGGAAGGCCTTCCTTCTGCAATGGCCCCACTGCTTGGTACTTTCAGGCATGACAATAAAGCTGTGATCCACTAGCTAAATGTATAGGTAGTCCTTGTCTTACAAGTATTCATTTAGAGATCTTTCAAAGTTGACAATGGCATTGGAAAAAAGTAACTTACAACTGGTCTCCACAGTTATAACCATCATGGCATCAAATGAAACAAACAAAATGTTAAAAAGTTATGGCATTTATGTAGTTACTTACCAAGCACATCTAAATTATATCAAAGTAACCAAAATATCTTTAACAATCCCCAAGGCATGTCACAACATTTGAGCACCCCTAACGTTTGGAAATTGAAAGTTGAAAAAATGGACACACCCTAATTTCTCCAAGGTCACATGATCAAAATTTGAGTGTTTGGCAATTTGCATGCATTTGTGATGGTTGAAATGTCCTGTTTCACATGAACACCATGAGCCATGGTGGAGCAATGATTAGAGTGCAGTATTGTAGGCTACTTCTGCTGACTCCTGGCTGCCTGCAATTTGGCGGCTCAAATCTCACCAGGCTGAAGGTTGACTCAGCCTTCCATCCTTCCGAGGTGGGTAAAATGAGGACCCAGATTGTTGGGGGCAATAGGCTGA
The DNA here is from genome assembly GCA_022577455.1 of Arizona elegans. NCBI lineage: Eukaryota > Metazoa > Chordata > Lepidosauria > Squamata > Colubridae > Arizona > Arizona elegans. Next base: position 23,583,375 of record JAKOOJ010000008.1, on the reverse strand, counting down.
CTCTGTAAACTGCTTAGAGAGGGCTGTAAAGCGGTATATAAGTCTAAGTGCTATTGCTATTTGCAACTTTCCCAGACAGCTTCCAAGCCAAGCAAAGTTGAAGGAGGAATCCGGATTGGCTTAATTCCTGCATGAGTCACTTAAAAACTGCAGTGATTCATTTAGTAACTATGGCCAAAAAAAGGTCATAAAATCAGGTGAAACTTACTTAAACACCCCCTTAATGATGGAAATTCTGGCCCCTATTTTGGTCGTAAGTCGAGGACTATCTGTAAGGCTTGCTGAATTGGGTGGAACTGACTTCTAAATAGACAATTCAAGTTGTGCTAGAACACTTTTTGTTGTCTCAGGTTTTAAGGATGACACTTCGTTTGCTTTTTAACTGCAGGCTGCTTTTGCTGTTTTTATTTCTTCTGCAGTGGTTTTAGTTCACTGGTTTAACAAATATATATTTATTATTGTGAATGCTGCTGTATTCTTGCTTTTATAGCACCTTATGCAACATTATTTTTTTCCCAAATGTGGAATACGAATCTTTAAGATAAATGTCCTGAAGTTTAATATCTCTAGGGCTGGCTTCTCCATACAGTTTTGACCTGCCCAATGCATAGGTCTCAGAAAATATTTTCCTAATTCTCCAGCTTTGTGAAGTAAGAAGAATGAACTCTGTTAGTTTCTGTTTTTCCATGGATATCTCTGCCCTGTGAAACGTCTTTTCCCTGAAATTCAGCCAGGGTTTATCAGGTTTTAGGAAATGAATGAAAACTCAGTTATTTAAAATAATCTTTGTATTATAAGTGTCATCATTTGTTTGCATTTTTGTCTGGTTTTGTGATGGTTTTGTCCAGGAATTCTGCTTTGGAAATTCTAAGAATTGAAGCCCATACTTCTTAAAGTTCCTAAGGTTGAGAATCCCTGATTTTGTCTATTTTGAAGGTTAGTTTTCATTGTCTATTTTTAATTTTTAAAATTTTTATTTTTAATTTTTACAGTAAAAATTAATTGGAGAGTTAATTGTAATTGACCAAGAGTTGTTCGACTATGGTAGGTAGAAATCAAATACCATTGAAGAAAATACAGTTACACTTACATTTTTGTCCATGAGGTAAGAGGAGTTAAACTAGGGAAATAGCATGGGTAACATTTTAAAACACTCTAGGATATAATCCCAATCTGAATCTCTCCCTTGTCTGTTGGCAACTTTCCAATTAAAGAAATAAAAGCAAAACAGAGCTGCAGAAAATGCTCTTCATTGGTCTCCTGTGTAACACTTAATTTTGCCCTAAAATATGCCCAAAGCTGCTATGTAATTAGTGAGGCCTTACCTTAAACTGTCAATCTAACTAGGATTTGGATCAAACCCTTTAAACAGCATGTCCAGTATGTTAGGGAGATTAAATGCTGATTTCTAAGTGAGAACTCAGATTCAAACTACACTGAGACATTTGAAACTCACCAGATGACCTGGGGGCATCTTACTATCTCTCAGTCTAATTTATCTTAAAAGCTATCCTAAAAGCTATTAAATTGGGGTGTTGATAAAGGAATATATACCGTATGTGGGTGGATCAGGGGTGGGTTCTACTTACCTTTACTACTGGTATGTATTGTGCCTACACACGCGCGAGCGTCTGGATCAGTGGGTGGAACCTTCCACCAGTTTTACTACCGGTTCTATAGAACCGGTCCGAACCGGGGGCAATCCACCATTGGTGTGGATAGATGATGATAAATAGATAGATTGATAGATAGATAGATGATATAAATAGATGATAGATAGATGCTATATATACTGTGTATATATCAGAGGTGGGTTTCAGCAGGTTCTGACCAGTTCTGGAGAACCGGTAGTGGAAATTTTGAGTAGTTCGAAGAACCGGTAGTAAAAATTCTGACTGGCCCCACCCCCATCTATTCTTTGCCTCCCAAGTCCCAGCTGATCGGGAGGAAATGGGGATTTTGCAGTAACCTTCCCATGCCACGCCCACCAAGCCACACCCACAGAACTGGTAGTAAAAAAAATTGAAACCCATTATTGGTATATATACTATGTATGTCTATGTACACACATACACACACACACATATGTACATACACACAGATTATACACACATATATACATATATACACATATATACCTTACACTAAATTCTTAAAAGGGAAAAAAGGCATCAAATTCAATAAATGAAGAGAATATTTTTTTAAAAAAATCCATCTTAATGAATGAACCAAATTGAACCAACTTATTCAGCATTTAAGCAAACCTGGTAGTGAATGAGTGGTTTTTATTTCTGAATATGCATTTGTAAATTTCTTGTCAGGAAAAAAATTGAAAATGAAGAAGGAATATTGTCCACATTGCATCATTTTTTTCTCTGTTCACACAAGTCCTGAATACTCAAACACACTATCGCACAGGCAAAGGCAGTCAGATATTAAATATGTAATCAAAAGATTCAGCCTGCTGGCCATTTTGAAGTCTTCTTACCCTGCTCATTTTGTGATTCTTTTGATGGGAAAGTAAATGAAAATAACTTTAGATAACCAGGAAAAAGAACAGTAGGACTATCCTGATTATTTGCTGTTAACGTAGAAGATAAGAGTGACTTTTTCTCTTTCTAGGGGATATGTGACCTTGATACGGCATTTACCAGCTTACTAACACAATCTAGCCAGCTGGGCAGTAGCCATACACAATGTCTAACCCAGTGGTTCTTAACCTTCCTAATGCCGCAACCCTTTAATACAGTTCCTCATGTTGTGGTGACCCCCAACCATAAAATTATTCCTAAAACCAGTGGTGGGTTCCTCCCGGTTCGGTCCGGTTCGGCCGAGCCGATAGCGGTGACGATATGACGTTACCGAACCGGTTCTTCCCCCCACCCTCCCAGCCCCCACCCCACCCCACATTATTCTTACCTTTTATTTGATCCCACCCCCAATCTATTGCTGCCTCCTGAGTCCCAGCTGATGACTAGAGGGAAAAAAACTGTTTAAACTCTTGCCGCAGGCCGTCCTACAGCTTTTAACAGTGTTAAAAGCAAACAAATGAGTTGGGTCATAAGTGCGAGGACTGGTCGTACGTGCGAGGACCTTCCAGAAATGACTCTGACCAGCTAGCCATGCCCACCTAGTCACATGACCTCCAAGCCACACCCACAAAATAAGCCACGCCCACAGAACCGGTAGTAAAAAAAATTAGAACCCACCCCTTCCTAAAACCATTGAAAATATGTGTTTTCTGATGTTCTTAGGTGACCCCTGAGAAAGGGTCATTCGACCCCCAAAGGGGCCGCGAGCCACAGGTTGAGAACCACTGGTCTAACCTAAGATATGAGGATAGAGGAGAATCATTCCAAATATACATGCATTCTCTTTGTACGCTTTGTTGCTTTGTACTATCAACATCAATATCAATCAGAATAGAGCTGGAATATCAACATCAATTAGAAGACTCCTGGAATGGACCTTGGAGGTCTTCTAGTCCAGCCCTTTGGAAAACATTTTACCCTTTCTGACTCTGATTCTCCTTATGGCTTTATTAACATTACAATGGCTACAGTGGTGAAATCTGAACCGGTTTACTACTGGTTCGCTGGCTGCGCATGCGCAGTGCCCACCACGCACCAAATGTGAGGCTCATGTGCACAGTGCATGGCAAAAGGAGGCATACGGTAAGTAGAACAGCATGGGGGTGGGGAGTGATCAGCTATGGTGCACAATCTTTTTTTTTTTAACTTTTAAAAGCAAATGCTCTTAAAAGAAAAACAAAGCCTCTGACGATCAGGCAACTCAGTTGGGATCGTCAGAGCCTTTTAAAAGAAAAAAAAAAGCCTCTAATGATCAGGCAACTCAACTGGGATCGTCAGAGCCTTTTAAAAACATTTTTTCTACAACCTCTTCGGCCGAAGAGATTGTAGAAAAAATGCTTTTAAAAGTAAAAAAAAAAAAAAAAAAAGCTTCTGATGATCATGTGGCTCAGCTGGGCATGGGGGTGGCAGGGATTTTTGCTATTGGTTCTCCGAACCACCCGCCACCATCGCTACCAGATTGGGTGATCCGGTCCGAACTGGGAGCATTTCACCCCTGAATGGGTACCCCTTGCTGTCAAGACCCAAGTTATTTACATTCTGGTCTGTAATCTAATTAGGTCCCTCCTTTCCTCTTTCTTTCTATGATCTTAAGACCATTTGATCTAATATGCACCTTTCTTTTCTTGGTCTCCTAAACTCCTAGATTCAACTTTCTTTCTTAATCCATATCCCTCCAGCCACAACCCTCTCTAACAAATTAATTAATGAACTGCCGGATTCATATTTGTTCATTTGTTCAATTTTGGTGCTGTTCACCTCCAGACTAACTCTGGCCAGCTCATAATATTAAAAAAACAAAAGAAAACAAATAAAATATAAAATAAACCAATGAGCAGATGGAACACCTCATCTCAAAACACCAAAACATACATAAAGCTAGCTAAACACATCCAACTAAGGGTTCCATCTATCCTAATCCAAGGCCTGGGAGAACAACTAGTTTTTTAGGGTTATCTACAATGCCATTAGGGTAGGAGTCTCATGGATTTCACTTCCAGAAGACAGGCACTGCAACAGAAAAGTTATAGCAAAGTCCACATTGAAGACTGCAACGTCCACATTCTAGTCAGAGAGGACCCCTGGTTTGAAATAAGTCCTCTACATTAGATTGAACAGCCCTCTCTCAACAGAGGGAAGGGATACACCACCACCTATCTCATGTTTACAACACGATCCTTTCAGCAGTTCCAAGAAGGTTCCACAACCATTTGCACTATCTGAGAGCACAGATAAACCTCCAAGTAGCCTAGACAACTCTCAGAAAGAGTGCTAACAACCAGATGACTGCAAGGAATATAAATCTTTTCATCCTCCACCATTCAAGCAGAACTGAAGAAGCTTTTTAGATGAGAAGCAAAATATCTTCAAGGAAAAACAAAGTCCAGCTGCATTTTGAAAAAGCCCCTTTGGGACTTCCTGCATCCTATTTAATCAAGGGATGTGGTTTATATTAGTGCTGCATAACTACTCATCTTATATAATTCTGCATAAATATTTACTTAATCTTTGCAGCCTCCTTCCCCAATATGGAGATATCTTCTTGTGCGATCATATTATAATCTATTTGACAAAAAGGTCTTTGTACACAGTGGTCAATATATTCATCTTCCTTATACATGTAAGAAGTTCCGATAACAGGTTTGTGTGAGCTCCGTCTTTTGTCACACAAACAACTGTCAGATTATACGACAAGTGTAATTTTGAGAACTAACCCTGAATATCTCACATCAAGGACGTTCAGACAGATGTAGCTGAACCTCCGAAGTGGAGCGCTGGTTGCTTTAGGCTAATGGAAGCAATTACCAAGCCATCTGCCCTTTGGTTGCTGGAAGGAAGGGGAGGAGCAGCTGCTCAAGATCACTCAAAGGGAGGAGGAGGAACTCTTGTTGCTTCTGCCTTCCTCCAGCTGGTTCATTCTCTGTCGCGTATGGCAGGCAAAGCCCACAATCTGGAGATACAACAAAACAAATGAGGCTTTCCCATTCCTTCCCACTGGCTCTTCCCAAAATAGCTTGCTGCTTCCCTTGTTCTCCCAAGTGACTGTATGTGTGTTGTGATATGTGCCAACTGTGGAGAGAGGAAGACAAACAATGATCTCCAATGATGATCTTCTGGAGATCAATATACCTCCTCAAATCAACACGGTAGTCCACTGACGAATCAGAAAAAGAGCCATTTTGATCAATCAATTCCCAAAAGCATATAGTATACGTAAAATTGTTTTTGGTGAATGCATTAGTTACTTAAGGCTGGGTATATCAACTAGTAAATGAGACAATTTCTTGGCTATAAATCTTCAAGTCAGATGAGCTTATACAGGTTGCTGTCATTATTTTCCTTTAAAGGAAACTGCTCTGGGATTCTCTACTAGGAGAACTGGCATCAACATGCTATTAATAAGCAATCAATCAGTGTACAAGCCCCTTTTATTTTAGTAGAATTTGATGGCAACATTGTGTTGAGGAAGCCTTGCGAATGAATAGTGCCACAGAAAGGGGATGCTTCTATTTAAAAATAAATAAATAAAATAAAATGCATAGACTTTGTTTTGTAACAGGTTGAGAAAGACAACAGCTTGAAATCAGAAGGGCAGATGGATAATCCAAAATATTTTGCCAATTCATCTGTTAAAAAAGCAAGATGCTCCATGCAAAGCAAAGGGCTTTTTTTTGTTTTGTTTTGTTTCTGATAATAACAACAGCACTAAAAGTCACTCTCAAAGGACATCTTGGCATGTGGACAGATGAATGAAAGAATAGCTGTTTTGGCAGGAGTCTATGCCAGCACTACAGTTCCTCACACATCAAAGGATTTTCATTTTGTTTTGTTTTGCCCACTACACCTGGAAGTATTTTATCAGAGGAGGCAGAAGAGCAGGAAATTTACTAATCGTAAAACAGGCTGAATTTGCCCAGACAGAAATAACAGCAAAGTCACATGAAAAAGTGTTTTAGCTGGCCATATGTTCTGCTATTTTCCACAAATACAAGACACACATCACCAGGTGGCTACAGCTTCTGCTAGTCAAGCTACTGTCAACATGTCTATTATTTGCTTCATCAGCCAGGAGGACCCTGATACCTGTTGTACACTGTCTTTCCGGGACTGTTCCCAAAAGAAAGAATTACATAATGACTCTCCCGCAGGATTTGCAGGATAAAGTAACATGGTAAAGTCAACTTCTTCCTCTCTTTTTTAACAATTGTATTAACATTTACAAATGCAAAGATTAAAAAACTGAGTAAAAGTATAAAAAGTAAAGAAAAGAAGAAAAATGAAAAAAGTATAGAAAAAGAAAGCAGGAAAAAAGGGAGCAGATATATAAAAATATGACTATCCCCTCTCTCCAAACAATTATAAACAATTTGGTTAATTCAACATCTTCTCTAGGACTTTAATTAAAAAAAAATCCCTCTTCTTCCCATACCTCAAACCTTATTAATAGTCAAATTACATAAAATACATCATTTAGTCCTGACCAGCAAAATTTATTGTTTTGATTGTTCTCTCAATCAAAAATCTCTCCCTACTTATAAACAAATCTTTGAGATTTCATCATGCAATCCTGGTTAAAAAAAAATCACTTGAAACCATAATATACATACATACATACATACATACATATATATATATATATATATATATATATATATATATATATATATATGTATATGTATATGTATATGTATATATACATATACATATACACACACACACACACACATATATATGTGTGTGTGTGTGTGTGTGTGTGTGTTTATGTAAGTTTTCACAGGTATGTATGTGTGTATAGTTAATATTTCGGGTTTCTTCCCGTGTAATTGTGGATATATCGCTAAAAGAAACGTCGCTTCTACCCTTTTAGAGATATATCCACAACTACACGGGAAGAAACCCGAAATATTAACTACACACACACACACACACACACACACACATATATATATATATCAGTGATGGAATTCCATTTTTTTTACTACCGGTTCTGTGGGTGTGGCGTGGTAGGCGTGGTGTGATTTGATGGGCATGGCTTGGTGGGCGTGGCAGGGGAAGGATACTGCAAAATCTCTGTTCCCACCCCACTCCAGGGGAAGGATATTGCAAAATCTCGATTCCCACCGCACTCTGGGGCGGTGGTATTTCCCGGTTCTCCGAACTACTCAAAATTTTCACTACCGATTCTCCAGAGCCTGTCAGAACCTGCTGAACAGCACCCCTGATTTTAATCCTTATTAATCAGATCCACTTTATAAATCTTCTCTTCATTATTAAAAAGCTTGATCTTCAGTCTGCCAAGTAGTATCCTATAAATTGATTTCTTATCAGTTCCTCTTTCTCTATTTTCAGAAAGAGTTTCCTTAGTTCCACATGTTGGCTTTTATAAATCCAAAGTAAGGTTTCACATCACTCTTATTGTTTGTACGTCCTCCTTAATCATTAAAACATCAATTGGCTTCATTTGTACATCCATTTTGATACCATTTTATATTCTGGCATTTTAATATCCATTTTCATATGTACAACATATTTTTTATACTCCAGCATTTTTTTAAAAATCCAAATCTGCATTCAGTCCCTGTTTTAGCCAATCAAATCTGTTGGTCTTGCTGTATTCTCTGCTATAGTGCTGCACAATCTTGTGGCTTCTGAGGATGTTGTTTCCAAGCAGCCTTACTTTCTTCCATATAATGTTCCAAATAGTGTTTGTCCATTGTATTAATTTAAAAGCAAGACTTTGTTCTTTATGTAGCCAGCCTTCAATTCCCCTCTTATTATCTGTTTGTTTTCCAGTCAGCTAAATTTTCCCCACAGGAGAATTTCTTACGATTTCAAAACTTCATATACTATTATATAAATTTTTAAACACCCCACAGGAAATATTCCTTCACATCCGCTTATCCCCTTAACTTTCCAAAATCAACATTCGAGTCCCACTTTTGCCGTTTTTCAAAAATTAAAGCTTTTCTTGTTAATCCTTAAACTTAAAGCTTCTTTTATCAAGGTTGGAAAGAAACTCTGCTGGTGAAGTACAACTTGTCTTTTGGAAGGTTCTTATCTCCAAAGAAATCAGAAATAAGCAGCTTCCTAAAGTAATTAAGAAAGAAAGTTCACAAATGCAGTGTTTCTTTACAAGGCACTAAGCATAGCTTAGCCAAGACTAGTATTTTTCCAGCCCCCTCAAATCTGATGGACAATGCTGATTTGCAATCTCTTTGCAGGGACAACCTGTATAGAGCCAAGCACAGGTGTTCTTTGTCTTCTTCTTAGTCTAAAAACAGAGTTCTGCAGAGTCAATCCCTTCACTGGCTCCTATTTTGGCCATGTCTATCAGTTCTGCAAAAAGCAGTCATGTTTGGTCTGCCTGCTACTCTGGAAGTTCAAGTCAACTTCTCCAATGAAAACACCTTACACATTGTTTTTGCAAATATTTTCTTTTTTCTTTTTTGCTAAATTAAATGGCATGTCCAAACAAACATTATAATTACCCAGTAGAAAAATAATTCTCAGATTAAAAGGCCCACACACTACCTATTTTTTCAGTAAAAGGGGGTGGGGATACTATTTGTCCTCTTTACTGTTATTCTCAGATAATCCAGATAGCTATACCATTTAAAAAATACATTATTTGGAGGAAATCTGAATTTGTCTTCCCTTTAGGTAGATATACAGGATGCATATAGGATTTCAGAAAATGGATATAATGCCTTTCTAACAACAAATGGCCAATTCCTAAGGTTGAACCAAAAGTTATAAGACCAGATGTTTGCTAGTTTTCTCTTCTGGGTATTTCATTCTACTACGCCTTTGCACATTCCCTGGAAGATCCTTCAGGTTAATGTTGAGAAAAAGGGAATTTGATCCACAGTAGCTTCCATTCTGTGCATGAAAGAAAACCACTCAATAATCAATGTGCTTCTAATCCCAGAGCTGGCAAGAAGTCATAGGATTCTAATACAGGACCATCACATCAACATTTGGTAAGACTTGAGAACGTATCGTAAAACAAACAATATATAAATATGGGCAGTATGAAGAACCAATCTGGCCTAGTGGATTAAGGAACCTGGCTAGAAACCAGGAGACTGTAAATTCTAGTCCTGCCTTAGATATGAAAGCTGACTGGGTGACTTTAGGCCAGTCACTTTTTCTCAACTCAATCAAAATAGGGGAAGGAAGAAGTATTAGCCATGTTCATTGCCTTGAGTTGCAAATAAAATAATAAAAGCAGGATTTATTTTTTTTAAAAAAAGAATCTTAATACGTAGTCATTACTATAAGTCAGCTTGGCCTTGTTGAAAAATATTTCAACTGTATCATGTCCTATGCTTGTTCAATGGATTTATTTTCCTAAGTGAGTAACTATTAATTGATTGAATTTATATTTCCAGTCTTATGATTGTAGAAGAATAAAACATCTGCAGTTTAATAATGTAAAGATGTAAGACCATAAAGCAGCAGCATCTTACAATCATTTAAAATCAAAGGAATATTTTAAGGATTTGACAACCTAACTGGTCAACCTAGTGAACAATGTCTCCTGGAAGAAATCTGTTTTGACCAGGGCTAGAGCAGGTCAATGCCTTTCCCCTCCCTCCATCCATGTCCCCAATCGAAGACTGTTCTACAATAGAAAAGTATTTCTTTATGGTTTTGCCACTTCTAATTTGTATTTAACTTTAATTATTATAGGGAATTACCAACCATGCCTCACATGCTGTTCCTGTCGGATTGATTCTGCTTGAGGAAGGAAAGCTTAAAGTACCTTCCTGCCAAGCTAAAGGGGAAACATTGGAAAGATATTGGGAAAGTAAAGGAAGAGAAATTAGACATCAATAATTGTGATGGAAAGACTAACAGATCTGGTTAACCCAGGCATGTTACCTTATTTTGCTACTGTATCAATAAAGATCTTTCCAGAAATCCAAGTACAGGTAGTTCTCAACTTACAACAGTTCATTTACTGACCGTTCAAAGTTACAACATCACTGAAAAAAGTGACTTATGACCACTTTTCATATTACAACCATTGCAGCATCTGCATGGTCACATGATAAAAATTCAGATGCTTGGCAACTGACTCTTATTTATGATGGTTGCAATGTCCCAAGGTCATGTGATCCCTTTTTGTGACCTTCTGACAAGCAAAGTCAATGGGGAAGCCAGATTCACTTAACAACCATGTTACTAATTTAGCAAGTACAGTGATTCACTTAACAACTGTGGGAAGAAAGGTAAAATGGGGCAAAACTCACTTAACAAATGTCTTACTTAGCAACAGAAATTTTGGGCTCAATTGTGGTCATAAGTTGAAGATCTTAAAAGCCACCCAAGTAAATCAGAATTTGCGCCTGGTGTAATTAAGAATTTTTCTTAGATTACTCACTCTAGAGTGTCTTCCTGGCTCCGTTTCTTCCTTTAACTTTCTTGCTATCCTCTCCCAGTTCCCAAGGTCTGTTATAAATTTCATCACAGCGATCAAGAGATAGAAGTCCAGTGCTAGCATATGTTATAAATAGGAACTCCATCCAGATGGCAAGAAGCAATGGGAAAGATTGTTTCAGTACATTCAAAGAGACTTTACCTTAATGAACTCACTACACGTGAGGATTGCAATTCTTCTTGCAGTTTCCAGGATTCTGCGTTTATCCCACGACTAGCATTAAAGACAGAAGTGTGTGTAATTTATGTGTCCTTGACCTTACCTAGCTTTGTGAAGCTTGACACCAGGTAGTGTAGTATAGATTAACATTAGTACTTTAACCTGCATCCATAATCTTATTAGCAATCAGTGCAGAGTCTGAAGTAAAGGTGTAATATATTTGTGGTATCTACTATCATTTACAAATTCTGATTTAGTTACTGTACAGCTCCAATTTCTGATTATATTTTAAAGGAGAAGCTGAATATCCAGTATATTGCAAGAGGTGGTTCTCCCATTCTAGGAAGTCCAAACTGGTACTCAGTCAAAGCATGGACACTTTATTGAATTTATTCTTGTTATTTTCAGAATACGTCTCTAACCATTTCAAACTATTCTTGAGTTTTGTTTCCCTTATTTTGTCATACATACATTTAATAGCACGTCCTCTTTTAGAAGAAGCAGCATTGAGAGACAACTGGGTATCAATATGCCAAATCTTTAATTATACCATTGAGCGTATATAATCATTCTGTTTTTGTTTGTTTTCTTTGGAATGAAAATTTAAATATGTATTTCTGTGATTACAGATATTTTGTTCTTTGAAATTGTGACAAGTGCTTAGGTCTAAATTTAGCTGGAATTTAATTGGATTCTCAGCATTAAAGGTGGCAAGAGCTGTTTGGATGTTATTAGGAAGGAGATTTTAAGTTTGATCCTTGTTCTCCTGAGAAGTGTACTATTTGGAGCAATCCTTGTTTAAAAGGTCAGGAAAAAGAGTTTTGTGAAAGTTGGGGGTTTTTGTGGGGGACAGATGCTGAGGGGAATTTGGGCTGAAAATGGGGTTAACCCATTACATCAACTTATTTTATACCCCCCCATAAGACTTTTCCTTCCTTCCTTCCTTCCTTCCTTCCTTCCTTCCTTCCTTCCTTCCTTCCTTCTTTCCTTCTTCCTCCTTCTTTCCTCCCTCCCTCCCTCCATTCCCCTTCCCTTTTATTTTACAGTCTATTCTATCTGTTCCTTTCCTCTTTTGCAGCTTTTCTCATCTATGCTTCTAAATTACCCGCTTTCTTCAACAGCTGATGTATCAACTGTTGTCCATCAGCTTTTAATTATGGGTCAACAGAAGGAGCAAGGGAGTTACTTTATGATTATCCTCTCAGCATTGCTGGCAATAATGTTCTTTGATAGTTCAATCCATGGGCATGTAAGAGAAAGGAGACAGAGGTGGCTAAATCTTTTATGAAGTCACCTCTGTAAATATTCTATTCTGAAAACTGACCGTGCAATGACTTGAAGCAGGTCCTGTTCATACTGTAAGATAATTTATAGTTTCTTAGCTCCTTCTCTCCAGCCTCCTTTTCGGGGCATCATTAAAACAGAAGAAAAGTTTTACCAACAGAAGATATTTGTAGCTCAGGATTAAAAATTGTGGGGTTCTTGGTGTTCTCTGAGTTTGGTTGTTTTCTTGCAGAGATTTCATTACCCAACTAGGTGTACTGACAATATTATCTAGCTGGGTAATGAAATGTCCGCAATAATTTTTTTTTAAAGTGCCAATACCTTTTGTGGGTCAGCACACACATTGTAGGATGTCAAGAGAAAAGGATTCAAAAGTATAAAAGTTGTTTTACCATCCAACATTTCTTTCATCTTTGCCAATCAGCAGATCATGGATGTCTGTAGTTTTCGTTTGGCCATTGATATGAATCAGAATCTAGAGTCCAATTTTTTAAAAAAATTGTAAAGATAAAGGTTTCCCTGTTCAGTCGTGTCTGACTCTAGGGCACCATGCTCATCTTTTTTCCTAGCCAAGGGAGTCAGCATTGTTCAAGGAAGCTTCCATGATCTTTCATCCAGCATGACTATATGCCAAGGTGCATGGAACATTGTTACTTTCCCACCGAAGTGGTACTTATTTATCTACTCGCATTTGCATGCTTTCAAACTGCATAATTGGCAGGAGCTGGAGCAAGACCTAATTTATGAATCTTCTAAATTAGGGATGATACAGAGTATAATGTGCTATAATTCTTCTGCCTATTTTGTAAGGAAAAAAAAAACTGTATTGCTCTTTGGAATTCTTTGCTAATAAACGAACAGTCCTAACAACAGATTTTCTTTTAATCTTCTCCTTCTGAGCAGAGTAACTGTCTTTCTTCCACAAACATCCCTCCCCCCAATGAACAAAAGAAAGAAAGCAATCCAGGTATAGGTATAACTGGCAGTCGCGTGCCTACCAAAAAAAAATAATTGGTAGGAATAAAAATAGGTTTTTGTAGTATTTCTATCTGAGCTCTTTAATCAATCAGTAATTTTTCTGAGTTTCTAAACATTTATAAAGTTGTGCTGGCAATGTGTGCTGACAGTCCCTCCTTGCTATCTAAAATAAAAGCTCCCTAGAGTCAATCTCAGCTTTTTGCAACAAGATAGAATTGGTTTTATGTTGCTTTTTTTTTTCCAGAATGGCTTTTTTAAAATTCCGAGGATGTTTTCTTCTGACCTACAAAGAATTTATGACTGTTTCTTATCCAAATACTAACCCAGATAACGAAGTTTGACCATGTTGTTGATGATTTTGGCACTCCAATCTTGCAGTGCTGGGGTCATGTTTGGCTGCAGATTGCCCACCCCCTAGACTTGAATCTTGCTTTGATTTCTGCAGATAGTCCATGACAGACAGATGAACTGGCTGTGACATCTGTCACCCCATAAATCTCCAGGACTGACTTGGCTAATCTGGCTGGCTAGGCGGGTGTCCCCCTTCTCTCTTACCACTCCCTGTGCACCTCTCCCGGAGCTGCCCACTCAATGGAAAAGGACAACTGTCTCTGATAGAAGGGCTGAACCAATGTGCTCCTTTGCTAGAATTTCCAACAAGCTCAGTTGACAAGCACTGTGGTTATTATTATTGTTATTAACATGAATAGTATCATTTTAAATGTTCAATCATGGAAGGAATAAAACAAATACCTGAAACAAGATTAGCAGCTTCCAAGCCCTTGAACTCAGGGTAGCTTTGCTGTTAGCTTCCTCAGACACGAGTTTCTGAGTTGTTTCAACACAACCTTTGTGTTTTTACATGGGAAACTGGAAAGCAGCTAACAACAAAAGCTGACTCTTAGCGACATCCATTTTATTAACTGTATATTTTCAGTGTAAGCATTAATACTGTACCTGCCATAAAAAAATTAAGATGATTGACATATCAATATCATTAATACTGTGTTTCCCCCAAAATAAGACCCTGTCTTATATTTTTTTGAACCCTGAAATAAGTGCTTGGCCTTATTGCCATGCACTCAAAAGCCCGATAGGGCTTATTATCAGGAGATGTCTTATTTTGGGGGAAACAGGGTAGTCAGGTTTTTAAATATTCCTATATGAAGGTTGTTTGTATCCTACTAACAACCTTGCTATAGGGGGCAGAACTTTGCAGTTAGTCCCTTGTGCAGTTTAATAAACTTGGCTCAAGCAGATTATGCACTTTCTATTCATCAGTTGGGTCATGGGTAATTTTCCCCTTCACCAGTCACAAATCTTCAGCTTCAGAAACAAATATTCAAGAATACTGATGCAGTAGAAATTCAACAAATACATATAACTGGATAAAATGTGATAAATCAATAATATGAAAGTAAAGTAAATTCCAGTCCCAGGTGAAATATATCCATTCCTTTTCATATCACTGCAAAACACACTTGCAGTGTTTCAATTTCTGTTGTTTGCAGAATGTTCATAAATATTTCTAAGATGAATCACAAGATTCAGGCTGGATGTGTGAGACTAGGCTAAAACAGCCAGATCTAAAAATGAAGCAGGCATTAAGCAGAATGGACAAAAGCCACAAATCTTGTATAAAAGATCCCTTTGGGGTGGTAAATAAGAAAACAAGTCAAGAAAACAAAGAGAGAAAGTATCACCTGAACTAGAGAAAGGAAGTTGGGCCTGAGCACCTGCAAGACCTCACCCAAGTCTCATCAGCAGCTACTAGACATTTAAATCAACAGGGTAAGAGTAACTGCTAGTCTTGTGAAGTAACAAAACAAGAAGTTTTGGGTCCTGAAAACCACCCACTCTAAACAACTAAATTATTGCCAACTAGTCCAGAAAAGTAACACAACCCAGAAATACTGGTTTTACCTTTATGGAAAGGTTACATTAATAGAATTTTACAAGACTGAAAGTATTTATTCCTTATTGCAATGGAATGAGAGAATGACCTTCGAAGTGGGGGAGGAATGGGGAGTGAGTAAATGGGAAGAAATCCTGTCTAGGGAATGATCAGCTAAAAAGGGGGAAGTGCCTTCAACTGAGGAACGGCATAGAAAGAAAGTTAGGAGGAACCCACCCTAATTTATCAGGCAGTAAAAAGTGACAATGGTAGATTGTACTTTCAGACTTGCAGGATTCTGTTAATATAGCTTTACAATAAATCAGAATTAGTTCATCTTGTGTTTCCTGTCTGGTGTACTTGGAAGGTTAAACTTAACTTTCCTTTTACTCTTTAGAAAAGCATAGAGGGTCCCTTCTAAAATATTTCCCACATCCTCTCTCCTTCTGTGAAGTACATTTTACATGCTAATTGTCCAGTCTGTGGCTTTCCCTCCTGTCTCCCAAGGTCATTCCCACATATTAAAACAATATATTCTAGACTAGAGCACAAGACCCCTTTCCTATATCAAGTGAAGTTGATTTCTTTTACATTTATGAAAGAAAGGCATCAAAAATGCAAACAAATAAGCAGAATATGTACCTCGCCCCCAAAAAACAGGTATGTGTATTGCTAAATATCTCATGCATACAAATTAATGTTAGCCTCTTTGCCCCCAACCCTGCAAAAATTCCCATGGCTTCCCAATTCAAATCATTTTTTTTTTTTTGCTCCCCATGGATGTTATAACAAGATGACTTTGTGTTCAGACTGATTATCTTTTTTTTTCCTGAAATGAGAAATGAATTTCAAAGGAAATATGGAAAGAAACAATGCTGATGTTGGCCTGCATTCAACTATGGTATAATTATTATCAGCTGTTATCTCGTGTAGCCCCTTAGATTTCATTTTGGCTCTGTTATGAATTGTGCTAGCAATTGTTCATTTCCTATTTCTCTCTTCACCCCACCCTCATTCTCAAGTCTAATTGGAATGTCCCAATTATTCTGCAGATTTTTTTAAAGGAATGAAAAAAAATGTCTATGAGAATGTAAATTTTTCTTAGAAGTATGATAATAATGGAATTTAGCCACAGTACCCAATCTCTTTAATTTATCATTAAAGTCTAAGAATACTCTAGCTGTATTTCTCATCATAATATATCAGTTGGTTCCTTTGACAGTGCTTTAGTAGATAATGTCTTTTAACATTTTCCCCTTTCAGACACCTTACCATGCTGAAATATTGCACATTGTAGGAGACTGGAAATTGTGTTCTTGAAACCAAGATAAAAAGGGAAGGAAGGAAGAAGGAAATAGTAAACCATGTTAAAAACTCTTATCTTCCTCAAGCAAAACTGATACATTTTGTTTTGTTTTACATAATAAAAAAAGCTCTTCTTCCTCTAGTACCTTTTACCTTCTTGTGGCTACTATGTTTTTAAGTGCTATATGAAATTCAACTACTGCAGCTTTCAAGTTGAATGTGCCATGATAGAAAAAAGCTTTGTTCAAAAATTGAAAGTTATATTCTGTTAAGAAAACAAAGGCTCTGTTGGGAAATGTGTTCTCTTACTTAAGCAATTTTATAGTTGTTTGGAAAATAAGAGGTTCTAAGACCGTGATGGCGAACCAATGGCACGCGTGGAGCCATATTAGTGGGCACACCAGCTTAGCTCTGGGGCGCATGCGCACACTGGCCAGCTGATTTTCGGGCCTTCTGGGCCCACCAGAAGTAGGGAAACAGGCTGTTTCCTGCCTCTGGAGGGCCTGGGGGAGTGGGGAAGGCCCATTTTTCTTTCTTACCTGGCTCCAGATCCTCTCTGTGTATCTGGGAACGGCGAAAACAGCCTTTCCCACTCCCTTGGAGGCCCTACGGAGGCTGAAAGGGCCCATTTCCCCACTCCCGGTAGGACAGGAAGTGACTTTTTTCCTGTCCTCAGCCTCCAGAGACTCCTAGAGAGGCTCCTACAGACTCCTAGAGAGGCTCCTACAAACTCCTAGAGAGGTTCTGGAGGCAGGGGACAGCAAAAAATGTCACTTCCTGTCCCACCGGGAGTGGGGAAATGGGCCCTTTCAGGCTCCGTAGGGCCTCCAAGAGAGTGGGAAAGGCTGTTTTTGCCGTTCCCAGATACACAGAGAGGATCTGGAACCAGGTAAGAAAGAAAAACGGGTCTACCAGGCCATCATGTGCCAGGAGCGGGAGGGGGGATGGGGTTGCATACACATGCGCATGGGTACATGTGTGCGCGACCCTCCCCCACCCCCCCTTTCCTGGCACGCGATGGCAAAAAGGTTAGCCATCACTGTTCTAAGAGTTCCTATTTTTGGATTTGAATAACATTTATGAACCATATTCTACAGTTTGGAAGCAGTTGAGTTTAACTGGAAGAACAACAAAATCAGAGGTGTTAAATATAAATCTACAGGATCAAACTATATCCAGTATTATTTAATTTTGAATTTTTCCATAATTTACTGCAACATCCACAATGAAACAATGAAAAGAACACTTGGTTTACATATTAAGTAAATATGTATTATGTATTTACTTATTGTACATATATTTTCCTAACACTTATATTTTCAATACAACTTTCTCCCAAATATATATTTTTAGCATATTCTTTGGGCCAAAGATTATATTAAAAACCCAGAGCAATATGAAATCTAAATGGTACCTCTTCTACTTAGTGAGGTATTTGGGAAAGATGATTTGAACAGTTTAATTGACAATGAAGACCAAACAAAACTTTATGACATGTCTAATTAAACATGGGGGAAGATATCTGAAATTGGGCAAGAAAAATTTTCCAGATGGCAATAAATACAGGCTTACAATTCTAAATCTCCTACCATCTACTGGTATGAGATTATAGAGCCCAGATACAATAGATTTTAGGAATATCTAAAATGTTTGTTGATGGAATGATACTATGTACAAGTGGTCCAAGACCCAACTGATACATATCTCTAGTTGGGTAATGAAACATCTGCAAGAAAACATTCAAGCTGAGAGAGCACCAAGGATGCTACAAAACTAGTTGTAGTCTTCTTTAGAATCAATTCCCTTTTGTAGCCTATCCTGTAGGTTGATCCTGGGATTTTTTTGTCTCAAGTATGAACCAAAATATGATTTTTCTGCATGAAATGTATATTTGTGGAAGAATAAGGGAAGAGTGGGTAAAAATCCAGCATATTAGCAACTGAGGAGAGAAAATCAAGGTAAGACACTGAATAGATGGTTAGGCCAGTAGGATATCCTATGTTGGTACATTGATGACAATGATTGACAGGAAGCAGGGAACTTCTCTTGTGCTGGGAACAATGGGAAAGCCAGTCAGCTAATGGGATATCTTGTGCCATGACACCAATTGTGGTGAAGTCAAAAGAGAAGGAACAATGGGAAGACTTTGGACAGATCTGGAGACGAAGTGAAATATGCCATGTTTTGATCTACAGAGAAGGAGAAGGAGGGAGGGATGCATATCAGATTTCCCCAATACACCTTGTAAAATCATTCTAATTCCCTTTGGTCTTCTTCTCAACTCAAGAAAACCAAAACATTCTGAGTTTTCTTCTGAGTTTTGAATCACAGTCAATCAAAAATGGTTCAGTAGAATTTCCAAGATGTAATAAATGTATTCTGGAGTCAACAGGGGAAAAAAATCCATTCCATGCACACTAAACTCTATTTTAAAGACTAAATTCCTCACTTCCTCATGGCTTTTCTCCTTAGAATCCCCCCCCCACTAAAATTTAGTTGTATCCCGCCTTTCTAGCTAGAAAGTACCCAAGGAAGTATCTGTGGAATGTCCAGGATGCTGAATGGAGACCGTGGGATAAAGAAAGTGACATATTATATTGTTGTGGCTCACCTTAGTAGGATTACACTCTGGGGTACATCAACACTAGCTATTTACAGTGGGGTTGCCATAGTTTCTTCATTCAGTTTTTATGAGTCACCTACAATGTTACATCTGCTGCCTTGGGCTTGAAAATGCCTTCCCTGTTCTGCAGTATAGATTCATGTCAGCTCTTATTACTGCTGTTTTGAGTAACTCACAAATAAACTTAAATTACATTGTATTGACTTTCCTTTTCAATTTCCTTATAACAAGAAGCCTCCCCCCATAGACCTTTTTTTTTAAATGAAGTGACTTTTTTGGGGGGTAGTTTTCAACATTATGGCCTGACTATTTGGAGCTCCCATTTATTCTGCAGGATCCACTCTTAGTCATGTTTGAAGAAAACTGTTAAAAATACAGGTAGTCCTTGACATACAACAGTTCATTTAGTGACCGTTCAAAGTTACAACGGCATTGAAAAAAGTGACTTATGATCATTGTGGCATCCTGATCATGTGATCAAAATCAAAATCAAAATCTCATGATCATGTGATCAAAATTCAGACACTTGGCAGTTGATTCATATTTATGACAGTTGCAAGGTCCTGGGGTCAGGTGATTCCCCTTTTGTAACTTTCTGACAAACAAAGCCAATGGGAAAGTCAAATTCACTTAACAGCTCCTGTGATTCACTTAACAACTGTGGCAAGAAAGGTCGTAAAATGGGGCAAAACCCACTTAACAAATGTTTCACTTAGCAACAGAAAGTTTGGGCTCAATTGTGTTGAGGACTACCTACAAATGAAAAGTAAGAGACACCTAACTTAATTCCCACTGATATCCTGGATCTATTTCAATTGAAGCAACAGGAAGTTGCAGATGTCTGTCATGTGACTGTGGGACATAATGATTGTACAGAATCTATCTAATGACAGCAGCAGGGACTGTCAAAACTACTATTATAAGTTGTCACAAACACGTGACATTGTGCCTTACAAGAGCATCATTTAGCAATAGAATTCCTGGTCCCAATTAGTTGGTAAGCGAGGACTACTTGTCGAGGGAATAAATGAAAAGGGAGAAGGCAAAAGAACAGCATTGAAGGATAGTGTGTGAATGAAGAGTCAAGAATAGCAATAGCATTTAGATCAGTGTTTCTCAAACTTGGACGCTTGAAGATGGGTGGACTTCAACTCCCAGAATCCCCCAGCCAGCAGCACTGGCTAGGGGATTCTGGGAGTTGAAGTCCACCCATCTTCAAGCTACCAAGGTTGAGAAACTCTGACTTAGACATATATACCGCTTCACAGCCGTCTCTAAGCGGTTTACAGAGTCAGCATATTGCCCCCAACAATCTGGCTCCTCATTTTAATTACCTCAGAAGGCCGATTCCATGCACAAAAGAGGTATTTCATTGCGTTCTGGATACTGGTTCAACTTCTCAATCTAGCCAACATTGTGGAATTGCCCAGGATGTTGAAATAAGTAAGGCCAAAATCTGCTTAGTGTTTGGAAATGTTCCAAAGATAGTCAGTTTCTGCCATCTTTGGAGTTAGGTAAATAAGGAAAAAAAAAAACCAGTTGGTTTGAGGGTTTTTTTTAATCATCAAAGGCTTAGAGAGGAGTGTCTAATCTTGGCAACTTTAAGATGTGTGGACTTCAACTCCCAGAATTCCCCAGCCACCCCTGGCTTTAAGAGTCTTTAATTAGAAATATTGTTTCTAATTTCATGTTTGGACTTCATCTGTTTCTACATCACCTTTCCATTTTCTGCCATCATGTTTACTCATTTCTTGTACAGGTAGTCCTCGACTTACGACCACCACCGAGTCTAGAATTTATGTTGCTAAGTGAGACATTTGCCCCATTTTACGACTTTTCTTGCCACATTTGTTAAACGAATCACTGCAATTGTTAAATTAGTCACAGGGTTGTTGAGTGAATCTGGCTTCCCCATTGACTTTGCTTGTCAGAAGAGCGCAAAAGAAGATCACATGACCCCGGGACACTGCAACTGTCACAAATATGAACCTGTTGCCAAGGATCTGAATGTAAATCACATGACCATGGGGATGCTGCAAAGGTCATAAGCAAGGTTGGGCTGCTGGGGGTTCGCAGGGGTTTGGGAGAACCTCTAGCTATGCTTCTGTGCAGTTCGGAGAACCCCCAAATCCCACTCCTGGCTGGCTCCGCCCACCCCAGGAGTCCCTAAGTGGCCAATTTTGGAGCAGGGCATGTGTGGAGGCTTGGAGAGGGAAAAAATGGGCCTACTGGAAGTTTGGGAAGGCCAGACCTCCAGAGGGCCTCTGGAGCCTGGTGAGGCCATTTTTGCTCAAGGAAAGCCTCCGGAGCCTGGGAAGGGCAAAAACGCCCATCCTGCTGTGGTGCAGGAGTCTGACTAGGCCACACCCACCATGGCCATGCCCACCCAGCAACTGGGCAAAGAACCCTTTGCTAAAATTTTTGAAGCCCACCCCGGGCATAAGTGTGAAAAACGGTCATGTCACTTTTTTCAGTGATGTTGTAACTTCAAACAGTCATTAAATGAACTGTTGTAAGTTGAGGACCACCTGTATTACATTCCCCCCCCCCCCACCTTTTAAGTCTGTGGACTGTTGGAGAACTGACAGGTTTCTCACTTCTTATTTTGACATTTCCAGTGTTTAGGACTTTTGTCTCTGATCAGGTTCAGGTTAGCATGGTCCTTCGATTAGTTCAATTTACATATAAATTGCCGTCTATGGGCATTATAGGTATGGGTGTTGCTGACAATAAGATGGTGATAAAAAAAGTACTTCCCAATTGTTGCCTGGATAAGATACAGGCAATGCTGGCATTTCTCATTGAAGAAGCAGATTATCAATTAACCTTGTCTACAGCTAATCAAAGCGCATAATGTTAGACCACCTTGGCTAAGCTGAAAATGAAAATGTACGTGATGTGATATAACAACTAACGTATGAATTGGCAATGGTTCCTTGGCAGACCTTGACTATGATTCTTTTAAAAAAATATTTGATATCACTAAAGATATTTTATGAGCAGTATGTGCTTTGGCTTTGTTGTTTTTCCCCTCGAGCAATTTTCAGAATGGACTGATAAAAGCATCAAAGAAAAGAATTTATTCTCTAAGTGCATTATGAAAAAGATATTTGCAGTTCCAGTATTTGACCATAATTAATGATTCAAAAATAATAAAAATGTGAGAGGAATATATCAAGCGATCAGGGTAACAACAAAATGTCCAGTTCCCAACACATGTTAAATGTCCTGCATTCTTAAGTTTGGTGAAAAAGTTGGTACATCCTCAGATATAAGAAACTTAGAATGGTTTTCCAGATATTGCTACGTTATCACTTTTATAATCTATTATTATTGATCATGTTATTACTGGGCTGCTAAGGCCTATAGTTCAGAAACATTTTGAAGAGCTCAGTATGTGAAGGGTAACTATACATCTAACTACAAGACTTTCTTAATTTTCATCTTGAGCTTAATGATGTTACTTTGGATGCTGCAGCTATAATTCCAGGGGTGGACTGGTGGAGGTTCGCAGGGGTTCAGGAGAACCTTTAGCTAAGATTCTGTGCAGCTCAGAGAACCCCCAAATCCCACTGCTGGCTGGCCCTACCCACACCACCCCTGCCCTCCCAGTAGTCGCCAAGTGGCCCGTTTTGGATGCAGGTAAGTGCAGGACACATCCGGAGGCTCGGGGAGGGTGAAAAGCGGGCCTACCGGAAGTTCGGGAAGGCCTCCAGAGGACTTCCAGAGCCTGGGGAGGCCATTTTCGCTCTCCTGGATGCTCAAGGAACGCCTCCACAGCCCAGGGAGGGCAAAAACGCCCCCCGACATGGTGCAGGAACCTGACTAGGCCACGCCCACCATGGCCATGCCCATCCAGCAACCGGGCAGAGGACCACTTGCTAAAATTGGTGAGATAAGATTGGCTTCCTCAACTGAAGACGTTTTTAAAGCTACTTATTCTAAAGTATTATGCTTTACCTAACACTTCTTTTATTTAAGAACCCAAAAACACTTAAATGTTTAAACATCCATATAAACAGATTCAGAAAGAGATTGGTTTTAAAATCTACTTAGTTATCTATTCCATATATTTTTGTCTATATTTTTGGGACTGTAATAAAATTTCTTCCATACACTCACTAGGAATGGTTGCAGAATGGAGAGGGATGTCATTACCCTCCATTTATTGGATATTTATTGTTTAGATTTTTACAAAGCTTTTGAAATGACACAGATTTGTAAAGAGAAATCACATTTAAGATCTATTTTGTCATCTATTCCTCTAATGATGCAGGGGGAAAAAAAGAACAATTCCAAACAGTGTTAAAATACTTACGTAAAATTGCTATTAAAACAGAAGAAATGAATGTTCAATACGGTGTCACAAACAAATAAATATCCAAACTGTTTGATTTAATTTTTCTCACATTAAATTCTAAGTATAGATGATTTAAGAGCAAAATGGTCCTATGTATTACAGATCATCCTCAAATCTATCATGCAGTTTATTAGAATATATCAGCCAATTAATAATTTCAATTGTTAATCTCCTCCCACTTCTGACTGTATGACTGTAACCTTGTTGCTGGTATCCTTAAGATTTATATTGACTGTTTCCCTATGACTATCATTAAGTGTTGTACCTTATGATTCTTGACGAATGTATCTTTTCTTTTATGTACTCCGAGAGCATATGCACTAAGACAAATTCCTTGTGTGTCCAATCACACTATTCTATTCTATTCTATTCTATTCTATTCTATTCTATTCTATTCTATTCTATTCTATTCTATTCCATTCCATTCCATTCCATTCCATTCCATTCCATTTAGAATCCCAGTGACTCTCCAAAAGCAGCATAAAAAACATGGGAAGAAATAGAGATGTTTGGAGGTTTTTTGAAAAAAAACTGTATCTATGATCTGATTAAAGGCATTTATTTCTCTCCACTTGAAGTACAGCACAATCATCTAAAGCAAAATTTCAAGCCAATAAGAAATCTCTACTATATTTTTTTGATAGCAAGCCCACAAAACACACCGTTTCCAGGAATGTCGAAGTGTAGTACTAGAGGATTTCTTTATTCTTAACATTTCGTAGTTCACCTGCTGGCATGATTCTAACAAAGCAAGCATTTTCTTGAATTGGCTCAGCTTGCTTCCATTACAATTGTTTTCCAATTTTGATTCTCTGGAGGTTGTTGGATTGCATTTTCTATTAATGCGAACATTTGGCTGGCAACAATGGGAGTTGTAAGACAACAATATTTAATGATCCAATTAGGAAAGAGGATCTTTAAGGAATTTAGCCAGGTTAATGCAATTTCTCGTCACTACTGCTCTCAATAAGGGAAACAGAGAATCCCTACCTACTTTTATATTTCTAATTTCAAGTACTACTCTGAAGATCAAATGAAATCTCTCTGTATTTGTTAAAGCACCAGGAGTCAAGTTTTCTTGGGTTCTTCAGTTTCATCTAAGAGATAGCTGGGTTTAACTAGAAAAAAAAGGGGGGGATTTAGAAGAAACAGTAATTTTTCCACTTTAATTGGATCAGTTTGTTATTTGGTTTATTCTCCATATTGCCCGAAATCTTGAAATATATGAAATGGTACTTGCATTATTTTGACAAAATAGGTTTTCCCTAGTTTAGGGAGACCTACATCAGAGGACCCAAATGGAAAAACGTTTTAAGGGCCCAGCTATTACTCTGTTCTGTTGACAATATCAGGCACTAGTGAGTGGTGGGTAGAGCAATCTATGTCTGTATTCAACAAAATCTTCTCCATGCAGAGACAGGTATAATAGCTAAACTGGCTCAGGCATATTCTATGCAGCTGAATTTCCAGGATTTGGGAGTGGGGGCATCTGAATGTTTATTGTTGAAAATCAAAGAAGTGGTGAAATCTAAAATTTGTTACTACCAGTTCTATGGGCGTGGCTTGATGGGGGGGGTTAATGTGACTGGGTGGGGATGGCCAATTTTTTTTTTTTTACTTTTAAAATCATTTTTTCTACAACCTCTTCGGCGAAGAGGTTGTAAAAAAATGCTTTCAAAAGACTCTGACAATCCCAGCTGTGTTGCCTGACTGGCAGAGGCTTTTTTTCTTTGAAATGCCTCTACCAATCAGGCAACTCAGCTGGGATCATCAGAGGCTTTTAAAAGCCTTTGAGGATCGCAGCTGAGCTGCACGATCATCAGAGGCTTTTTTTTTTTACTTTTAAAAGCATTTTTTCAGCCAAAGAGGTTGTAGAAAAAATGCTTTTAAAGATAAAAAAAAAAGTCTCTGATGATTGTGTGGCTCAGCTGGGTATGGGGGGGGGCAGGAATTTTTGCTACCGGTTCTCCGAATCACCCGCCTCCATTGCTACCGGATTGGGCGATCCGGTCAAAACCGGGAGCATTTCACCCGTTTCAGCCCCATGATTCATGACTATCAATTATATTGGAGCAAGCAATAATTATGTTGTCATTAAAGGAACTAACCATATTATCAAAACTCACTACAGGTAGTCCTCAATTTATAACCATTCCTTTAGTGACCATCCAAAATTACAACAGCACTGGAAAAAAGTGACTTACAACTGGTCCTTGCACTTAGCAACCATTGTAGCATCCTCATGGTCACATGATCAAACTTCAGGTGCTTGGCAACCAGCACATATTTACAATTGTTGCAACCTCCTAAGGTCATGTGATCACCACTTCTGACCTTCCCACGGCTTTCGACAAGCAAAATGAATGTGGGAAGCTAGATTTGCTTAACGACCATGTGATTCAATCAACAACTGCAAATGATTGATTTAACAACCAAAGCAAAAAAGGTTATGAAAATCATTCATGAGTCACTTAACAACCCCCTTCTTTAGCAACAGAAATTCCAGTCCCAATTATAGCTGTAAGTTGAGGACTCTTAAGACATTGTCTCCAATAAATCAACTAATTTAAAGACATACATACACACACGCTCACAGACGTACATTATCAACTATTCAAAAAGAGTTGAGTCAATAAGTTTAGGTAAGTTCAAGTTGTATTTTCCCCATCTAATATCTAATTATGGATTTTCCTAAGTGTGCATAATACAAACTCACTTGGGTCAATAATACATATTTTTAAACTTGCCTAATGATCCACACAAGAGACTACAATCTTAAGGGAAAATTAAACATTTTAATAAAAGTTGTCTTTAAGATACCGCCTAATTATATATGCAGGCAAAAGAGCAGCTTGGGAGAAACACTCCCAATAAATAATACAATAATAGTAGAATCTTCCATAAAAGATTTACTTTGAGAAAAAAAGAAAAGCACCAAACAAATTAAGTAGTGGGAATTATGTTTAAATACTAAAAAGCTACTTGTAAATGAAGGAATGAGCAAGACATTGTAAATTGAAGCTATTTTTATGCTTTCTCATGACCTGAAATTTTTCCCTCCCTCCCTTTCTCTCCCTTCCTTTCTCTCTTTTGCTTCCTCCCTCTGTCTCTCCCTTCCGGCCTGTCTCCATACAAACAAAAAAATACAAAGTCTATTTGAACAACCCCTCTACACACACACACACACACACACACACACACACACACACACACACACCAAAAGGGCTAATGTGTTTTATTTAAATCCTTTATATCAGTGAGTTGAATATAGCAAGGCTTCTAGACTAACTTCTTTGTCTTTGGTTTGTCCAAGATGATATAAGGTCTCCTGTCATGGGGACAGGGCTGGACTACAAGACCTCTAAATTCCCTCCAGCCCCATAATTCTGAGATTCTCTTTGTATATGGAAATTTCTTTATGACCCATTGGGCATTTGGGCAATGAGATTCACGGTTTACTTACCGGTATTGATAAACCTCAATCTTCCATAATTAATAAAATTAATGGTTTGGAAGCCTTTTCTAGCTATAATATTAAGTAGTTCAAGTCTCAAATTTGAAGCAAGAGGTTAACATTAATTTTTTTCTGGATGGTCCCTGAAGGCAATAACTTTACTTGAGTTGACAATTATTTTACTTGATTAAACTGAATTTAAATATACAGCCTTTTTTTTTTCTCCAAGGAACAGATCAAGAGAACTGAGCCTCACCTAAAGGAATATTTGGAGTAAAATCAATATTTTCACAATGTATGTATTACCACAGATAATTAATACCATATGTAGCATCATTTATATTATAGAAATGTGTTTTCAGAAATTTAATCCTCCATTCATTTTAGGGAATTCTCCCATTTATATTTCACTCAGGAAGCTTTAATTCTCAACTGCACAGGGTTTTAATTTTCCATATTTAAGTTAATGACATAAGGCTTATCTTCTTTGAGAGGTTAATGGACAGCAAATTTTTACCAACTGCATATTTTTACTTGTTATATAACTTGAGGATGTTTAGGGTCTACTACCTTGGAAGGTAAACCAATGTAAATGTTAATAATGGAACAGTAAATGTTAATAATTGTACATCATGACATGAATATTTAACCTTAATTGCAATTAGTATATGAGGATGATTTGTATTTTTGCCTTTTATCTTCTTTTTTCACTTATTAAATAAAACAAAACAAAACGTGTTGCTTCTTTTCAGTATTTCTTGAATGCTCTTCACTGTTTAATATTTATGTATAGACAGAATTCCTACTTTGCTCAGCAGTTTTCCCTGTTCCATAATAACTGTGGCTTTCATCTGCTTCTTTTCTGCAAATGTTGGTTTTACTTCACTTTGAGAGCACAGTACTGTGAAATCTATGTTTTCTGGGGCATTAAATTGCTGTGCTATTTCATAATGCTTCCTCTCTCTGGTACATAATTTTGTTGTCTGAATCCAGCAGTAGACGTAGTCATGCTATAATAATGCAATAAGTTGGAACTAGGGTAGCTGAAGGGAAATCTTTAGCTTATATTCAGTTGCCAGACAAAGGAGCCTCTGTTTGAAACAGCTTGCGGTTCTTTACTAATGCTAATAAAGAATCAATATAGAGAAATTTTAATTTGCAAATACAAGCTGTGAGGTCCTGCTGGGCTGTAAATTAAGTCCATAAGATCCTGAGCCAAAAGACCCCGTTTTCCTGAGATATTTTCTTCAGTTTCAGAGGGAGAAACCTCTGTTATTCACAGTCATCCAAGTAAACTCTGACTTTTTGTTGGGATATCAGTGGAATGCATTCTCAAAACATGGCATTTAATACATCTGTCACTCTTCACTGTTGTTCTGAAAACATCTCCATCTGCATCTGTTGCTGCTGCTTTTGATTTTAGCCAACATTCACTGTACAGCAATATGTTCACTAAGACCAATTAAAAGTCACAAAAGAGTGTGCAAGATGCTTTGTTGATATTATCAATCTCCATTTCAAATGAGGCTTTAGATATGCCATTATTGGGCATACGGAACCAGCACTGATTTTCCCCCCAAGGATTATAATAGTTCCTTGACTTTAGATTTTCATAGGCTCCATATTAAACTGTTTAACAACTCTGTGATATTCATCTGTATCAAGAGACTGCCAATGAATTATTTCAATAATATATATATATATATATATATATATATATATATATATATATATATATATATATATATATATATATATATATTATATATATATATAAATACTTTTTTAGTCAGGGTTTTTTTCTACGTAGCTCAAGATGTTTATATAGCCATAGTGGGGTGATATCTCAAATCACCACTTTCAGGCTTTATCAGACATTTTGTGTTGTCTGTTGTGAGACTTAAGGGAGACTGGGATAGTCACAACAGACAACACAAAATGTTTGATAAAGCCTGAAAGTGGTGATTTGAGATATCACCCTTCTATGGCTATATAAGCATC
Source organism: Arizona elegans (assembly GCA_022577455.1). NCBI lineage: Eukaryota > Metazoa > Chordata > Lepidosauria > Squamata > Colubridae > Arizona > Arizona elegans. Next base: position 23,554,283 of record JAKOOJ010000008.1, on the reverse strand, counting down.
TTGAGCTACGTAGGAAAAAACCCTGACTAAAAAAGCATTATACATATGAACCTACGAATTAAAAGAACAAAATAAAAATAAATATTTGACCTTTACAGGGAGGAGTTATAAAATAAGGGTGTGGCTGGCCGATGAAGACTCATAAGACAGAAATAGTACTATCCCAGTCTCCCTTAAGTCTCACAACAGACAACACAAAATGTCTGATAAAGCCTGAAAGTGGTGATTTGAGATATCACCCCACTATGGCTATATAAACATCTTGAGCTACGTAGGAAAAAACCCTGACTAAAAAAAAAAGTATTATACATATGAACCTACGAATTAAAAGAACAATATATATATATATATATATATATATATATATATATATATATATATATATATATATATATATATATATATATATATATATGGAAGTCTCCTTATAGGAGAGCCTAATTTGTGAAACAATGTCATTATGATAGTGCAAGGCAACAAGCAATAGTTTTAGGGAACAAAAGGGTGTCTCTATTGAGGTCTCTGAATGGGAGAAGTTTTCCTATTGTAAAGATTTCAACACATAAGAAGTATGTCAGGTACAGAACACGTGTGAGCAATTAAATAAATTTGTATGCATTTAATTTAAATTAAAGAGGTTTGTAGGCATTTAATTTAAGCTTAAACTGAAGTATTACTTGTGAAAAAATAGCCAAGATGAGATAATTTAAATATCTATTTGCATCATCTGGAAAGATTTAATTTCATTATTTAGTGCAAGGCCTAAGTATCACTTGCTGGAAGCCTATTTAGGTAATTTCTTCCTTCAGACAATCTCTAGTGGATCGGTTAAAGAGGGAAGCACTCAAAAATAAGGATACATGAGATTATTTCGTAAACTGTTAAAATGCTCATTCTAGAAGAATGTAGGGATAGAAAACAGAACCAGAGAAAGTCAACTCATGATGCAATCACATAACCTTTCTTCAAGGGTTGCCAAGGCTTGGTCCAGCAATAAATAAATATATATATATATTTCAGGAGAGCAAAATGAAGAGATGGAAATCATCCTAGGTCTTGTTAATCACTATGGAAACACAAGTACTTTTCTCTGTTGATGTACATAGTTGAATGTATTGCTCTCTGGAGAGCTATAATTCTACTTGGCTGCGATCAAAGAGACTACAGGGTACTTCTAATCTGAAGAGTCTCTCATTAGCCAATGCATGTTGCAAATCCATATGTTTGCTATCAAAAGATAAAAGACAGGTCATGCTGGAGGATTGAGCCTCAATAACCTTACAAGATAGCATGACACAAAGGTTTAATTTTACCTGCATGCCAGACTGGTGCTACCACTAGGGAAGTGAGACAGTTGTTTCACCAGCTAAAAGCTGTGGAGGTAGCAAGGTTAATGACAGAATCAGATATATCATGCAGCTTTGCCTGCGTGTCTAACATTAGTCCCCTACTTTCAGGAATACTCTATAAAGGGAACTGGGAAGAACCTGAGGTGGGCCTCCTTGCTTCAAAACAGAATTGAAGACCCATGGTGGCGCAGTGGTTACAATGCAGACTAACTCACTTCTCACTCCAGGAGTTTGGTTTTGAATGGCTCAAGGTTGACTCAATTTCCATCCTTCTGAGGTTAGTAAAATGAGGACCCAGATTGTTGAGGGCGATATGCTGACTCTGTAAACTGCTCAGAGAGGGCTGTAAAGCATTACAAAGTGGTATATACATCTAATTGCCATTGCTATTGAATGTTTGAGACATATGTCAAGAGGAAGTGAGGGGAAGGAGGAAAGATGAGGCCAATGTAACATCTCCAGTGAAGAAGGAAAGTGAATTGTTGCCTCTTTTCAGGTAATGTGAAAAGCCCCTACACTATGTTTCTACACTAGTGTTGCTAGTGTGATTACTGCCCTTGATCACTGTTACAGCTGCTGATAATGAATCCGGTTGGGCAAGATATCTACTGAAGCACACTTTGCAATGTATCTTTAAAAAAAATACCCTCTCCAATATTTTGTTGGTTTTAAAAGACAGTGGGTGAGAACCAGAGAATAGCTGGGAAAAGTTCAACTCCCTTTTTGCTAGAATGATAGTACAGATAGTACAGCTGGAGTGATAGGAGGATAGGGACAAAAGTGGAGGTATTATAATAGTAGTGACTATAGGATAAATTCAAGAAATGTGAGAGCAGAACAGTTTAGCCAGAAAACCATTTAAAGGAAAAGATGTAGTAGGATTTTTTATTATGTGGTAATGCCTAAGGGCACTACAATAGAAAATAATAAGGATCAAAACAAAGCTAGATGGGGACACACATATACACAAAGATGAAGAGAAAGAGAGAATATCAATGTTACAATACTATCTAACCCTAGTATTGTACCTGTAATGCTGGTACAATAATTTATACCAGCATTAGATAAATGAAGGGGAAAGGTATGTGCAATGGTATCTAATGCTCCAAGTTTGCTGGTTGGATCTAAATTAGGATGGCCTGGGGGAGTATCATGAGTAATATAAGAAAGCTGTAACAATAATGGGCAGATATAATGAGAAATACTGGGCTGTCTGTTCAGGAGACGGGAGACCAGCAAATATGGGGTCCTTTGCTAACCCAACAGCTTTCTCCTAAAATCCTGGTGCCCGATCTCTGAATGGCTTTTGCCCCAGTCCTACTTGCACCTGGGAGGAGTTCTAATATTTGCCCACTAGCGTTTCAATTATTGCAACAGAAGTAATGGGAAAGAGGGAAAGTTAATCGTCCCATGTGAGGTCCTGCTTGTTACCATGGGGTCATATGGTTGGTTCAGGGAAAGGAGTTTAGCTTAAAGTAAGCTATAGAGATAGGCTAAAGATTTGGACAGTATATTGTCCACCTAGCTGTCTATCAACATCTCTTCCTGAGATCATTGCAGTGCTGGTGTTGTATCTCGCCTAGCTATTAATGTTAGCATATATCAGTCCCCATGTCCTGAAAACAAGATCTGGGATGAGTCAAAAACAACCTGCATGGTGGGTTTAATTCTCTGCTTGAAGCAGATCCAATGTCACATCTAAACAAAGCATGTTGCCATTAGCCCTTTGTTTTGGTCAGATCACTAACTTGCAGTTAGTTGCCATGGTTGGCTTCTGCAAGGATGAAATACCACTTAAGATGGACCATTCTGGGCACCTTAAGTTCCAGGAGGTAGCAACAGTTTGGAAATGCACCAAATCATGGCACTTCTGGAATGTGGAGATGGCAAGGCTACTGAATGGATTTTCCACAAGCTTCCTTTAAGACCGGAGATGTCAGAGAGCTCCATATTTAACTGAAGAATTCTAGGAGAGGAAGTGGCAAAAATTTTGCCTACAGTGCTGGTGGTGGGAGATGAAAAGTGAATATGACTGGGCACAAGTACAAGCACATGTTGGGTGTTACCCTGTGGCGATACAGACAGCATCAATATTTCTCTGTCCTTAATTTTGTTGATGGAATGTCTTCTGGCAGCAAGGTAAGGCAAGAATGGGTTGGTTTACGTTTCTTCAGGCAGTTGTGACAGATTTGCAAAGACATTTCACAGGGAGTAAATTGGATTTGAAAGGTGATTAATGTATCTAAGGGAGGAGTAGGTCCCCCCTTGAGGAAAATAGTACCGGTACTTACCCATAAGAAAAGGCCATTTTTCAGCACATAGTACTGGACACATATACCCAGTCTCTAATGTTAACAAAGGTTGTGGAACTGCAATTGTGAAAAATCTGCATGAAGCATAATGACTATATCTTTTTCAATTAGATCTGTCTATAAAACAGAAATGAAATGGAGGTGCAGTCTTGTGGTGGTTCTGCTTCTTCCTGAGTGAACAATTCCAATTGATAGTAGTGAGGGATGAATATTTGACCTTACAGCTCATCCAATATGGACTGTCACACAGCTCAGCCATCTCCCCCTCATTGTATAACTCATATATGAAGCCATTGGGGAAAGTTATTTCTTGGTTGCCATCATCTATAACAGTAACACCCAATTGTATAACTCCTCCAGAGCTGGAGGACATGCAATTAGGAGACAAAACAAGCTGAAAGTAAATCCTAGGAAGTTCACACAGAACCCATCAGATCAGGGGTGAAATGCTCCTGATTCGGACTGGATCGCCCAATCCAGTAGCGATGGCGGCGGATGATTAGGAGAACCGGTAGCAAAAATCTCTGCCCCCCCCCCATGCCCAGCTGAGCCACACGATCATCAAAGGCTTTTTTTTCCTTTACTTTTAAAAGAATTTTTTCTACAACCTCTTCCAATGAAAAAATGCTTTTAAAAGTAAAAAAAAAAAAGCCTCTGATGATCGCGCGGCTCAGCTGGGATCATCAGAGGCTTTTCAAAGCATTTTTTTTCTCCACCTCTTGGCCAAAGAGGTGGTAAAAGTCTGATGATCCCAGCTGAGTTCCTGATCAGCAGAGAGGCTTTTCAAAGCATTAGGAAATATGCTTTGAAAAGTTTTTTTTAAAAAAAAGTTGGCCACACCCACCCAGTCACATTACCCCTACACCCACCAAGCCACGCCCACAGAACCGGTAGTAACAGATTTTACATTTCACCCCTGCATCAGATTCTTTGTCAGCCTCTCCACTAGTTCTAGAGGAGGCTGCAACCCACCAAAGGGCCATGATTCCTAGATTCACAGTTCCAGCTAGATCAGCAGATGAAGGCTGTGGCCAGGGTTCTGATTACCCACTTCCAGTACCTACTTTGAAGAGCAAGACCAAATGTCATAGGATTCAATTTAAGAATTTTCAAATTCAAGATAGTCCTTGATTTATGACCATAATTGAGCCCAAAATTTCTGTTGCTAAGCCAGGCAGTTGTTAAGTGAGTTGTGCTCATGTTATGACAGTTGTAAAGCAAATCACTGCAGTTGCCACAGTTGCCACAGTTGTAAAGCAAATCACTGCAATGTTAAGTGACTCATGCTGTCATTAAGTGAATCTGTCTTCCTCTATTAAATTTGCTTGTTGGAAGTTGGCTGGGAAAGTTACAAATGGTGATCAAATGACCCTGTGACAATGCAACCATCATAAATACAGGCCAAGTTGCCAAGCACTCAAATTCTGATCATGTGACCATGAGCATGCTGCAACAGTCGTTAAGTTTGAAATAGACCACTTTTTTCACTAGACCACTGCAACTTCAAACAGTCACTGAATGGATAGCTGTAAGTCATGTGTTTCAAACGTGATCACGTCATGTGACGTATCATGATGTATTGTGCCTTTTTTGCTTTTGTGGAGCCGAGATGGGTGTGGCCTGCGCATGACACATCCGGCCCATGGGCCGCCAGTTTGACACCCCTGCTGTAAGTCAACGACTTACATAATATTTATCCTTTGCAACATGTTGGTCAGATCATGTTGATAAAATATTTCACAAGAATTTCTGATCATATCTGGTTCACCGTAATACTTGTGTACACCATTGAGTGATAACCTCAATCTTGTATGTTATACTGCTTTACATACACACACAAACAAACAAATGGAGCAGGATTCTTCCTTCAAGGAAAATGAACAGGAATAAGACATATAAAGACAATTAAATATTAATGACAATTATTTTCACAGTTAGAAAATTAATAGCAGTTAATGGACAATTTGATGAAAGCTATATTAATAAGAAAGCTATATTAATAAGAAAGCTATATTAATAAGAAAGGAGGACTGAATAAAATACAGCATAAGAATATTAAACAAAGTAAGTCTTTAAACAAAACAAAATATTGGAATACGTTATGAAAAGAAAAGAGTATTAAAATGTGATAAACATGAATGAAAATGGAGATATAATAAAATCAGTTAGACTGTTCTCAAGACAGAGTGTTACTTACACACAACCACATGTTAGGCAATAAATGATACACAACTGTGGTGACAGGAAAGATACATCCATCTCTTCACCTCATCGCCATTCTTCCACCTCTCCAAGAAACTGTAGAGTGACTAATCTCAAGAGTCACTCTGATTTAAAGATGGAGAAATGAAAAGTATAGTTGGCAGTGAGTAAGTAAGATTCAAGACTGTTGTCAGCTGTGAATTGTATTCTTATAGTGTACCATCTCAGACAAAACTATGTGAAGAAAAGGAAGTTATTTCTACACATGGCCTTCCTCCATTTCATACCTGTGTTCAATTCATTATACAGAACTATTTTATGAAAGAAACTCAAAAATAAATATATTTATAGGTGCCTTCTTTTTAAGATTCAGAACCTGTACTTTACAACTTCTTGAAAAGTGAGATTCAGCCTACAAGGAAAATCTCTGATACAGTATGACACATGGAAAATATGTACATTCTTGCTCCAGCTTTTTTCAACCTGTTTATTAAACCTGTGACTGAAAATTTAAATATTCCAGACTTCCCTACTCCTAAAATTGCAAGTCATAAGATCCCAGTACTACTTTACATGGATGGGATCTTGTGAATCCCCTTTGGACTTAAAAGGGCAATAAAGTGATATACTTCAGCATGCAAAATATGTTGGTATTGGGAAAGTGTTTTCCAGGGGACCAGGAATTTGTACTGTGGAAGGAGGAGTGGGGTATGGATGATGATTATTTTTTTTTTACTGTTCTGTGAGCCAGTGGTGATGATCAATTAAGCTTCGTGCTCTCTGATTTCAGAAATTGGCCTAAAGTGTATATATTTTAATAAGCAACTGGCATTCTGAGACTTCTGCTGCTATATTAATTATTCGGATGCATTCCTGTTTGGTGTCCTGCTTGCAAATATTTTTGCAACACACTTAGAGAAAGAACAACTCACTGGTTACAACATATTGAGAGAAATAACAGAAGTCAAGGTACCTTGTCTAAGGGGCAAAAAAAAAACAAACAAAAAAAACAGATGCTGTGTATTTATCCATGATCGAATTGTTTGATTGGAGAGGGAAAGTCTTCCAAAGACTCATTGGCTGTTCAGGAAACTGAATTGGAAGACCTGACCCAAAAAGTCTTCTCTTGAAAACTAAATATACGGCCTCCTTATATGTAACTAAACTTTGTTTTCATGTATTCCTTTCTATTTGTACTGCCATTGGTTGGCTATATGCAGATTATGGAAGTTCAGGAATTCATAAGAAGGTAATCCATGGCCTGCTAGGTTGGACCCATGAGTCAACTCTGTTCTCCAGAGTTCTCCAGCACTCTGTTGTCACAGTGACCAATCAAAAAGAAAGCCCATTATTGTGCCAGAAGATGGCCTTCAGAAGCAGTCACATGACCATTCCTCAATCCAAAATGAATAAATAAATAAGATTCAAAAGAAAATGGAATTAAAAACATTCATCTTGATGTAAGTTCTACATGTGAATATATTCTCAGTATGAAGATGTGGGTGATTAACAAGGTTCCAGCCACGTTGAATAAAACACATTCTGGCTACTTTCATACGATGTGTGAAGCTAAACCCAAACAAACCACGTTATTACGTAACATAAAATATGTCTGCTTATTTGTATATAATTTATAAGATCCATGTTATTAATTATCAGTACTCTGGTTTGATATAATGCAACTACAATACTCACCTGGTTTTGTCAAAACTGGGGCACTCTATCCATGTCTATTTCTGTCCAAACATTGTTGCTATGAAATCACCTTATTCAATAAAAATTAAACTACAGAGTTTAATTGCCTGTACATGCTAGAACACACAAGCAGAGTCAGTACAACTGTGAGTGCAATTTTTCTAAGCAAGACTTTCGGTTAGCTCTGCCAACTAGAAGAATGGAACTTTATGTAATTGGCAAAATCACTGTTAAAATGTGTATTATTATGTAGCGTAATAATCACAGGCTTGATTGTTGGGGCACACTCATTTATATAATGCCTATGATTATAAAGAAAAAAGAAGAACCTAATAGGAGTAACAATTAAAGGAAACAATAAACCAAAAATTCAAACATGTTATTAAGATATACAGAAAGCACAGCAAGAGAACCGTCTGTGGCACTCTTAATTGCTGTTGTGTACCGCTCCTTAGCTTTTTATTTAAAAAAAAACAAAAAAAAAAAACCCTAACAGGATTTAGTTGATTTAAAATGAAAGAAAAATCCCTCATTAATTAATACGCTAATGTCTTAGTGAGACTGCCCTTATAGTAATCCAAAAGTTACTTAGAATCACAGCTTCATTTCATTGTCTATTCACTGCCTCACCAACTCGGTGATAAGTTTCAGAATTCCAGGCATACTGCAGAGAAGCCTTATGCCATTTTTAGTATTTTGTAAATTAATGACATATTGTTTCCATGAGTAGGTAGACTTCAAAACATTCTTCTGGCAGTCAGCAGTTGGTAGTAGAGATAGCTTAAAACCGTGGGTTTATCTCTGGAAGAGGCCAGCTATATTTCTTCAGTAACTTCAGCTTCTCATCCCTGGTGTTAAACTGAGGCTGCCTCTCATTCATTAATCTGAGAGAAATATATACCCTGTTTCCCCAAAATAAGACATCCCCTGATAATAAGCCCAATTGAGCTTTAGAGTGCATGGCAATAAGGCCAAGCAGTTATTTCAGGGTTCAAAAAAAATATGACAGGCTCTTATTTTCGGGAAAACACGGGATAGATAAATAGATAGATAGATAGATAGATAGATAGATAGATAGATAGATAGATAGATAGATATAGATATAGATGATATAGATATAGATATAGATATAGATGATATAGATGATATAGATATGTAGATAGATTTCTGGAGAGTGCACTAGTAGTAATCTTTATCAATACCATCTTATGAAAAGTACTTTTTTTCATAAGAGCCTTATTACATTCAAGTTGCTATTCTTGAATTATTCCTCAAAAGCTTCTGGAAAAGTGCTATATCATGTTTTAGTAGCACTAAAATGATGCATGGTGGGAAGCAATGTCGGCTTGGTTAGCCACATTTGTTCTTGAAAAACATCTGTGAAAGAATACCTTTAAAAAAAAAAGCCTCAAATGTTTCTGCTTTGTTACTGCATCTCAGACTTCATTTGTAAAAATGGTTTCTCTGGATCACCAAATAATCCTATTCCATTTTTTTGTTTCTTGTTGCTGTGCAGCAAAATTTCAGGCATATTCCTTTTTGCGTCGTGTTAAAAATATTGTGCCAATCTAACCACTTCAAAGTAACTCATGATAACTTCCACCTCACAAAATGTAAATTCACTAAATATAAACTATCGCTTCTATAATCCAATTGAAATTTTCTTCTGTACAAATCATCATTTTGTAGATATTGGGCTTTGCTTTTGTTTGATGCAACATCTATCTGAATACAAAGTCATACGTTTCTTGAACTTTTAGAATGACTTTTTTAAAAATGTAAACTTTTTGCATCATCTTGAGCAAATACCACAACAAGGTCCAAAACATCAAAGAAAATTTATTTTAGCCGGGGTCAACTCAGGCAGCAGGGTTTTTACATAGTACACTCATGGGTTCTTGAGTATATATTTTTGAAAATAATGGCATACAGTGCCTTTCCATTACACTTTATTTATGTGAAGAAAAAAAATTGACTATGTGCTTCTTATGTTTGGTCTATGAATATAAGGTACAATTTGGAGACATACTGTCTCCTTAAAAACCACATTTTTTTTCTTTATAATTTATGATTTTCACAATAATTAGGTTAAAATTACTTAAATGACGAGAGATAGGAGAGAGATAGGTTCACTATAATGTTTCCCAAAATAATTCAAAGTGTTAGATTGCAATCCATTTTATCATATTCAAAATAACACCTGATGGGACTTGCAAATGTGCATTCCTATGTTTGCATAGCCAACAATATGTGACGTTTTATTTCAAGGTCACAGGTAAAGATTGTATGTAACAAGAGTACCTTCGGTATGTAATAATGTGTGCACGTGTGTGAATTGGCAACTGTATTGGGCAAATATGTCAGAATAGATCTATTAGCCATCACATTCAAACTCAATCTGAATGTGATGGGGGAATTGCCAGCTAGGCTGGAGGGAGGGAGCAAGCAAAGGTCTAGCTTAGAGTGGCTATGCAGCCACAAAAAAACTAAGGATCACCTCTCCCAAATCCACAAAGCCTAATCTGGATGACAAACAATAAAGTTACAGCTTGAGACTACTCACAAATGGCTTTGGTTGCTTGTGCCTGACATATGATTTCAATAAATATTTCTGGCAAATTTGGGCAAAGATCCAAAACGAAGCAGAATGTCTCTGGAAAATTACATTGGATTATGCTTTGGCAATAAGGTTTAAAAACTGGATAAGATCTGTAGCAGATGGCCTGTTCAGAATACATGTATGTAGAATTTTCCGTACAAGTAAATTATATTTTAAGAATTGATCCCACAGAGAAATCCTGGGCAGTAGAACAACAAGAGATGTTCTCATTGCCTTTAAACCAAATTGTGAAGAGCCATAATGTATTATTACTAACATTTTGGTTTTGGAGAACAAGGAAATAATAATTTGCACGTCTATAAAAACTAAGTATTTCAAAATTATAAGGAAATTGTCTCAATTGTAATTGACTCATTTTATATTGCCCAATAACCATTAGATACTAATAGATTTGTTGAAAACAATGCAAATTCTCATTTTTAAACCCTCCCTTTGTAACTTAATGTCTATGGTTAGACATTTCTGAATTATTAAGGGAAAATTTGGGTTATGTTGTAGCTCAGAAAACTACCTCAGCAGAGACTGAACTATTTTCTGCCATTTCCAAAAGGTGAAAATGAGAAGCTTATTATATCACTGATGGTTTTTATAACCTTGTTGGCTTTCATGAAGATTCAATTTTGGAAATGACATCATCCTTGCCCCAGTGAATATGAAATAGACTCATTTATGAGGATCGCAAAAAAGAAAGAAAGAAAGAAAACATTACTTATGAAGCACCAACAACTATTGTACATATTTTACCAAGATTACAACAATTGCAGATAAATGAGTGCAAGAGATTTTGCTTTTAGCAAATATCTGAGAGTCATTGTTTACCAAGGGCAAAAGAAGAAGAAGAGAAATGGGTTATCGAGATGCACTTAATTCTTTTAACCATGTGGATGTAGATCATGGCATCTTCACCAAACAAAAAAGAAGCCCTCACTGCTTTTGAAAGTCATCTTTAGTAGAAACAGAAGAACATTTTGAGGGATCATCTGCAAAATGCCATTCAGGCAGCTTCCTGGGGTAATAGTTGTCCCCAGCCTAACATTCAGCAGAGGCACAATTAAACATGTTCCACTCTTACAATTTCAACATCCTTTGATCTCTGTAATCAGCATCCCTTTGCTCCACAAATAATGACTATGTTACTTCAACTAAGCAAATTGCTCCAAGTCTGTTTAGAAGAACTAATGCTTCTGGGGGAAACAAGAGCTACTGCAATTTTCAGATATTACTTTATTTTAAAAATCTAGTCTTAGTGCTTCATGATTTTCTGCATATTACACATTTGAACTGCAATCCTGCTTCACTAATTGAAACACTCATTTTGTTGTAGGCTTCATCAGAAGCAGAATTGCCATTTTGAACGGGAAAACTGCCTGTTTTGAAGATTTAATTCCTCACTAATTCTAAAATTTTCTCCGCTTTAGTGCATAAACATTCTATATTTTCTTGCTTACGTTGTGTTATTTATATGATTCCATGGGACTTCAAGCTAGAGCAAATTCACTAACCAATTAAGTAATCTAACTAGTTTTTAATATTTGCCTTTGGTATTTCTTTCTAATTTAGCAGTGAAAAGTAATACAGGATCATACTTAGCAGTAAGTAGCATGCATGTATTAGTGGGGGAAAAAACAACAAAGAGAAGAAAGTCCTAGTTTTCAGCAACAGAAATCCTAGCAGCTTCTGCATTATTTAATTAGGAAAACATCGACTTTATAAGCTACAGTGACATCAAAAATAATGATACATCATGATGTCATTGGACAAATGATGCAATTACCGTATTTTTCGGAGTATAAGACGCACCAGAGTATAAGACGCACCTACCTTTTTTGGTGAGGAAAAGAAGAAAAAGAAATCTCCCTCTGCCTCTGAGCAATTTTGCCTCATTGCAGCAAACAGCAAACAGCCTGCTTTACTTTCATTTTTGTTTTCAGCATAGCTTGATTAGCACAAGGTAAAAAAAAAATCTGCTCCAGCAATTTACCTCTTTGCAGCAAGCAGCAGAGGCCTGTGCAAAATAGCCGAGAGCAAATCAGCTGAGAGTCAGGAGGCTGATCCAATCAACTTGTGCTAATTAGACTGTGCTGAAGCTGAAAGGAGCTGTTTTTTCTTGCTGTTTGCTTGCAAGGAGGTAACTGCTGCGAGGCAGAGGCCAAAGAGTGGGGGCCAGTGGGTGTGGGGGCTACATTAGGTGTATAAAATACACCTAAATTTTCACCCCCTTTTAGGGGGGAAAAAGGTGCATCTTATAGTCCAAAAAATACGGATGTAAATTGATCAGTTGGTTCATGACATGTAATGCAAGTAGCATTTGCACAATTGCATGTGGCACAAGTTCTTTTCAAAACTGTGCCCTGTTAGGTTGACCTAGAGTTAAGAGAATCACAAAAGCACTGGACCCTGAAACAAGTGAGTTCTTTCATTCAACCCATTTAAGGCTTAGGGAAACATTTTTTGTTGCAAAAATAAAGATAGGAAAGTGATACAGGTAGTCCTTGACTTACAACAGTTCATTTAGTGACTGTTCAAAGTTACAACAGCATTGAAAAAAGTGATTTATGACCATTTTTCAGTACAGCATTTGTGTGGTCATGTGATCAAAATTCACCCACTTGGCAACTGGCTCATATTTATGATGGTTTCAGTATCTTGGGATCATGTGATCACCCTGACAAGCAAAGTCAATGGGGAAGCCAGATTCACTTAACAACCATGTTACTAACTTAAAAACTGCAATTATTCATTGAACAACTGTGGCAAGAAAGGTCATAAATGGGGCAAAATGTCACTTAACAAATGTCTCACTTAGCAAATTTTGGGTTTAGTTGTGGTCATATGTTGATGACTACCTGTATCTGAAACTGACAAAACTGTATGTCCCATATTTTGTTCTATTTCTACTAGACTAGACACTTACCTACATAGTATGCTTTATACCAATGATGGCTATCCTTTTCCGGACCAAGTGCCCAAAGCGCACTTACGCGAATGCATGTGCGCCCGAACCCCCAAACTACAAAACACCCCCCCGCACATGCACCCTGCCCTCTGCATATGTGTCTCCGCCGTGCCCCACGCCATGCCTGTGTGTGCCCCACATGTGCCCTGTGCCCCCATGTGTCCTACCCCCTACTCATGCACACATGGCCCCTCGAGCATATGTGGCAGACACCCGACAACCAGCTGGCCGAGCTGAACTGGGGAGACGGCTTGAGTGCCCACAGAAAGAGCGCTAAGTGCCATCTGTGGCATGCTTGCCATAGGTTCTCCATCATGGCTCTATACTATTATTGTTACATAACAAAGTTTTCTTCTTACAAAGCCTGTTCTGTCTTTTTTCCTCACTCTGGGATTTATTCCACTTTTTTCTGCTCTGTTAATAGCTAGAAAGTAGAGCAATTGTATCTTTCCAGGTCATGCTTTCGGTGGTTGGTCTCCCTTGTTTTCTGCCCTCTGGATTGTCCAGTCCTTTCTGAAAGAAAAACAGCTTCTTCTTTTTGGCTGCTGCATTTCTCTACTGCTGGTGGATGCCGAGCTACCAAAGCAGGCTCCGCCCCTTCTCTCTCCTAGCTCCTCCCACACCTATCTTGCAGTTACAACTTTTTTGGCTATTCTGCCATGTTGAGGCTGGAGGGAAAAGGCTTAAAAGGGAAGGAGAAAAAGAAAAAAAAGGCAGCCTAACAGGCTTATATTTTTGTTCAGAAGGCCTGCTTTTCCACAACGTAGTACGCACTTGTGTGTCTTGTGAATAGCCACAAGCAGAAATCATACCCATTCCCCAACTCTCTCTGTATGATATGAGTTAGGGAATCTCTTCTTCTCTAAATGTTTCTAAATTATAACTATTCACAATAATTAAATCCTACACAGCTAATATAGATGCTTTCTTGAAGTCCTCATTTATTGAGTGAAAATATATGTCTTTCCTAGCTACTTTGTAGTTGGGATAATATGTTCCACTGCTAAGGTTTATTTTATTAATTTTCATTCATCATATTAGTATGGCCACCCATCTCACACAGTGGCTGAACAGCATACATAATGAAGCAAAATATGTAAAGACCAATAAAACCAGAATTTAAATTAAAATAAAAGCAAAATAAAAAAGGCAAAATGGCCACAAGGATACAGAGAATGCAATCGTATAGTCATCCAACAGGCTCCACTATACCACAGGATACACAAACCTATTGGCAAAACCATATTTTGTGAGCTTTCCAGAAGACCAACAGGATTGGGCCCAGCCTCCCTTCAAGGGGAAGGATGTTTCACAGGGCAGGAGTTATGGGAAAAAAAGGACTTTCCTCCTAGGACTTACAAGATGACACTCTTGTAAACTGATGAGACCCACAACTTGACTCTTCTGCTAGATCCCATGCCATGCAGGATTTTAAAGGCCACAATGAACACCTTGAATTAAACCCACAAGCAAAAGGGTAACTCATGCAGCCTGCAATGAAGAGATGTAAGGTGTACAGTTCTTGAAGACAGTACTGTGCTGTCACATTTTGACCCAGCTGAAGCCCCAAAACTTATTCAAGGGTCGACCCATGTAGAAAATATTATAGAAGTTCATACCGGAGATGATTAGGGCATAAATAATTGTGAGAAGACACTTCTGATCCAAGAATGCACACCACTAGCACACAACATGAAGCTCTGCAAAGACCTTTCTGGTCACAGTCATTACCTGCTCTTTGAGCAGGAGTTCTGAATGCAAAATATTGTTAAATTGCTCACTGAAATTGCTTGGGCCAGTGCAACCCCATCCAACACCAATGGAAAGAGATGTCCCTAAAACCCAAAGCCATTCAGTCTTATTAGGGTTTAATTGAAGCCATCCAGACCCCAACAGCCTCAAGGCACTCAACAGGGGCAGAGATACACAATTGGGTATCATCACCCCATGGTGAGGGATGGTTAGCTTCATGTAGATGTTAAATAGGAACAAAGAAATGTCCAGGACATGAGATGGAAACAGATTCATGCTTTTGGGTGAACTCTGGCAGGATCAGGATGGGGTAATGCATCCATCATTGCTCTATTTGACCTCTCATCAACCATGGTATCCTTCCAGGCCAGGTTTAGGGAAGAGAACCAGCGCAATACTGTGTCACCTCTGTCCAACCTTTTACAGTTAATTGTAAGTTGCATAGACTTTTAAACTGATACAGAGTTTTGTTACATATACACAGTCCTAGAAATCTGACTAAAGGCTGAATATGAATGGCCACAAGGAAAAAAATATGTACTAAAATTATGTATTATGGAATAAATGTTGTGGCTATTCAAATGACTGAGATAGATTGTTTGAAAATGAGCACTCTTAAGGTAATAATCACTGTCTGCATTTTCTATATTTCATTTCTAAATGTTTTGTTTACTATTCTTAGGAAAATGCTCTATGCAGTTTATGAAATGGCTGGAGGTTATAAAAATGTAATAGCACATTAGCCTTCAATGCTCCAAGCCCAGCGTGGCCGGTCAAGTGGATATAATAAATTAGAGTTCATTGTTTAAAATTTTTGTAATCTACCAGGTCTTTGCAAAAGTTATAGATTTATTTTCTCACAGTTTCCTCAAGTTTATGGTGCCCGGCATTTAACTAACGTTAAGCTATGTGTTTAATTTAGGTTAAAAAAAAATAGTTGATACATTTATCAAAATGAGAAATGGAATTGCTTTCTATATGGCAGAGCTGAGCAGTCTTAGACCCCAGTGCCATGTGCAACCCCAATTTTTTAAAATAATCTTTTTTTTTAATCTGACTCCCCCAAATAAGTGCTGTTTTTCACAAAAATTGTTCTATAAATTCTAAAGAAGCACAATACAAACCATCATCATTTTTTTCTGTCCCTTTGTATAAGCGTTCTCTGCACATTTCAACACCTCCAAAAAACAAAACAAACAATATATAACAAAAAAAACAAACAAACCCCCAAACCATGGTGCTGCTGCCCTCCCAGGTATTAAAAGTTACCCATCCCAATTAAATAGATAGTGACTAGCTTCCTCTGGCTTGTGGCATTTGTGAACTCACTTCTGTATTTGTAGATTCCATTATTTACTGCTTCGACACTCATACCATGTCAGCAGTTAAGCCTTACAAATGATTCTCGGTTCTGTTCTATAGACTGGTGTCTATAAAAACACCAGTGTTGAACTGCTGAAAATGGGGAATTAATCAGTCAGCATGTTACCACTAACAGTTTATTTTAAATGTGAAGTTCAGCTTGGAATTCGAAATCACCGTAAGTTTGCAAACATCTTTAAAATGTTGAAACCAATTTAATAGCCTCATTGAGCATGCTAACAGCAAGGTTATTTCAAAGCACTGTAAAGTAAAACAATTGAAACCATTTGCATTTTATATTTCATCTCAGTGTTCATCACCAATGACTCAAAGCATGTGAACCTGTCTTATGTTGTTTCAAAATCTTTCGAATTGCTGCTCCATCAGTAATTTCTACGCATTGCCTCTCTAATTCCTTCATGGAATAACCAACCAGGACAACCAAATAAATACTTAAACAGTACACGCAGGTTTCTAATACCAGAATTAAAGCTATAATGTTCAGTATCTCATCTCAAAGGAAAACACATGAATGACAGTTGTAAGACTGTGGACTGTCCTTTGCTGCACAGATTACACAGAGTCCAACTACACATTTTGTAGATGACCAAATTAGTCACTGAGAGCATATGCACCAAGACAAATTCCTTGTGTGTCCAATCACACTTGGCCAATAAAAATTCTGTTCTGTTCTATTCTGTTCTGTTCTGTTCTGTTCTGTTCTAGTAGTGAATGAGTATCAGTCAGAACTGGGCCACTTACAACTGATTCTGTTATACCTAAAACTGTTCGTTCTATGCAAACTACCCCACCTGAATAATTTTTTTGTGGTCAAATAGATATTCTTGAAAAGGGGGGGGGGGACCAACTACTTAGTCTAATCCACACAGAATATTGATTTACACTGAACGTGTGGGCAAGAGAAATCCAGATGAAAACTATTACAACTTTCTATGTAATCAAGTACTACTAGTATGTAAGCAAGTATTGTTCCCTTACAATTAACCTCATTAAAACTCTTTTTCTGGGTTAACAAAAGTGGCCTCCATCACATAAACACATGTTGTTGACACCAGTGCTTACTTTCCAAATAAACTGCAATAATACCAACCTAGATTCTAAACGTAAACATGTGCAGTAATAAAGTAAGGCATACAAATGCATGTTTCTTAGAGCTGAGACTGCCTCATCAAATCACAGTACGTGTGCAGTGGTTTCATTCCCCCAGATATAAAATTACAGGTAGTCCTCAACTTACAACAGTTCATTTAGTGACCGTTCAAAGTTACAATGGCATTGAAAACGGCAGTGACTTATGACTATTTTTCACACTTACAAGTGTGGCAGCATCCCATGGTCATGTGATCAAAATTCAGATGCACGGCAAGTGGTTAATATTTATGATGGTTGGAGTGCTCTGGGGTCACGTGATTAGCTTTCGGAACTTTTGACAAGCAAAGTCAATGGGGAAATCCAGATTCACTTAACAGCCATGTTACTAACTTAACAAATGCAGTGATTCACTTAACAACTGTGGCAAGAAAAGTCATAAAATGGGGTCAACCCATTTAACAAATGTTTCACTTAGCAACATACAGTAAATTTTGGACTCCATTGGGGTCGTAACTCGAGGACTACCTGTATAAACTTAAGTTAAATGTTGAAATGCAACACATTTTTCCCCTGCATCAAAAACAAAGCAGAATTTACATCATATATACATATACATACATACATACATACATACATACATACATATATATATATATATATATATATATATAAACAAACTTACTTTGGTGTTTTTGGATTCTGCTGTTGTACAGGCCTCTCACCTAGAAAATTCGAAGAAAATAGAAAATATTTTAAAGAACAAGTTCTTCAATATGTAGCATTTTAATAATTTTAGAACGAAAGCAAGCTTTTAAAAATTCTTCCTAATGAAATTCTAAATATTTAGACAAGTACGTGACAGTTAACCCACACATGAAATAATAGATATAAACATATCCAACATATTGCCTTTTTTTTTTCAATTCTTGCTCTTCATTTCTGAATTATATAAAGCTGTAAGTGAAGGGCTCTGATTTGCTTTTGTAATTCTGATTGATTAAAGAAAGCATCCAAAAAGTTGTTTAGACGAGGGAGATGTCATACTATTTATCTTAATGGAAATATTTTGCATTGCTAAAATTAAGAAATAATTTTCAGGCCTCTGGAAAGAAACAACAGAAGAGGTACCAAAAAGCAACACAGAAGGCTAGAACCAGTTTGGTATAGTGGTTATAAGGCAACAGGCTAGAAATAGGGAGACATGAGTTCAAGTCCCACTGTAGACATGAAAGCCAGATGGTTGACTTTGGGTCCGTCAATTTCTCTAAGGCCAACCCTCTCTCACAGGGTTGCTGTTGTAGGGGAAATAGCACAAGGAATATTGTCCTATTGTCCTGAAGGAATTTTAAAATAGTGATAGTGAGCCTTTATCCTACATTTTTGAAAAATCTTGGAAAACATATGAAGTTCCAGACAAGTGGAGGAGGAAGGAAGATACTATCCTTAACATTCAAATAAGGAGAAGATCCGGGAAATTACAGGTAGTAATAATGCAGTAATTCATTGAATGGATTTGTCATAAATAAATGTCTTGCTAGACCAGGTTTCTCTCCCTTTGTTGATCTGGTCACTTCAAAAAAAGTCTACAGAAGATTGTCAGTGTATATATCAGGCAGTCCTTGAATTGCCAGAATACGTGCCTCCCAAAAGAAGACCATGTTTTCTTCTCTATCATCCAAAGTAAAAGACGATGAATAAGAACTTGAGGAAATCAGAGTCCAGTTGAAACTTTGAAAAATGAAACAGTGGAACCAATTATCTAGAGACCTGAGAGTTCCATCCCATTCGATGATTGAAGCGAAAATAGATGGCTGTCTGTCAAGGATTCCTTAATTTGGATTTCTGCACTGAGCTGGCATTTAGACCCAATGCCTGAAATCCAGCTCTCTCAATCCAATCTCATATATTTCAGCCAGTTTCCAATTTTGCACAGGAAAATAATTGTCTAGCAGCACAATCCTGATAGCTACATATTCAGAAAACACCAGTTCCATTGAATTCAATGAGCTTATTGTAAATAAGCGAGTGCAGGACTATAGAACGTGCTCAATTTTTGGAAAGTCAATGCTTGTAAAACTCCGATATTCTTTTGCTGAAGGTTTCTATCTCATTCTTTTCTCTATTTATGATTTGATATTACAGAAAAAAAACCAAGTAATACCTGATGACTGACTTTTATCAAACTGTCAAAAATATAAATATGATAATCATTATCCTCCATTCTTATCTGTATACTGTAAGTCCTATGCAATTTTTTTTTAATCTTAACTATTTCTTAGCTCTTAGTTTCTAAATCTTCCACCTTTTCCCAGTTCTTCAGTTCTTACAGCCAATCTCAATCTATTTGTATGCGAAAATCCTTTTTACTACTTTATGGACTTGTGAATGGACTTTAAAAAAGGCCTGGTTTAGTTTACAAGCTTACTTGTTTTTGCTTATACTAGTCGGGCTATTTCCCTTCTTTGTTTCTCAACTCTGTGGTAGAATGTAATCTGGATTCCCAGAGGAGGGGCTGCATTACAGAGTAGCAAAAGACAGCGAAGTTGAGTTCATTTGAGTAGGAGGAAGAGAGTCAGAACAGCTCCTCTCCAGGAGTTCTCAGAGTATATGCTAATGGTGTAAGTAGTTTGCTTTAGTTGGGAAAGATTTTTGTCTGTGGGTAAGGAACAATAAGGAAACTGCTTAAAATAACTTCTTGGTTTTTGGACTATGATATCTCTGCCTCTCAGCAGTCTTACAGTTCTGAGAATTGAACTTCTCTCTTGCTGTCTGAATGCTATTGATGAGGACATTGCCTTTGGGTTCAAGTCTTGTTTTTACCAAGTTTCTGCTGCCCTCATGGCCTTACTCTTTCCTTGACACACCCAGACCCATGCTTGCTTTCGCTTCCCTTTTTAATAAAACAAATTCTTTAATTAGGGAGAGATGAGACTATTGTAATCATCCCTCCTAAATAAACACCACAACTCTGGATCTCAGGATACTTTCTCGTTCTGTCTTCCATACTGTTACAATGGAAAAGTAGTTGGCTGGAGCTTGTTCAGTCCCTCATTTTCAATTCCATTTAGCAATGGCCATGTTGTTTCCTAATATTGTATATCCTTCCCACAAACATCTTACGGTGTCATTTATTTCACACAATTACGCATTGTTTCCAAATTTCAAAGTAAATGATAAGGAGAAATTGTTAAGGAGAAATCACATAATTTGTCCTGGAAAATTAAAGAATTAACAGTAGCAAGGGATCATAAACAGTTTTGTCTTCTTAAATATCTCTAATTTTTGGCAATGGCTGTTGCTAGTGTTTGCCAAATTCTTTGCATATGCTAGGTTTCCTGATGACCTCTTATGGGAGAAGAAGAAATGTGTATACACCCTGAATGTCCTAGGGTTGAACTCAACCTGTGCCTTCATGGACATAACTTTATACTTTTGCTTTATTAGTAGCAATGCCTAAGTGCCTTGCCGTTCTTCACAGTCTAGTTTATAGCTCTGGGATTTCCTGGTTGACTCCCATCCAAGTACTAATCAGATCTGATTAGCTACCTAATTTAAGATTAGCCAAAACTAGCTATGAAGCTAATGTATGTTTGGCTCTTCTGAGATGTCCTGCTTCTGAGCACAACAGACATTAAGAGGCTGAGTCCATATCTAATATCTCCACATTCTAATGGTGTTACTATAGGGTGCAATGGTGCTGAACTTGCTTGAATCTCCTCTTATCAAGTAATACATTGACCTAATATCATCCTAAGTGGCATGTCTTTCTCTTTCAAAGTATACCTCTGAAAATGTATAGTTTTAGCATGGAAAAGTCTTCCACAAAGACTTTGATCATTCATGACACACTGATGTTTAGATGCTTCTGTGTTAATTATTTAAGGGATAGATTGAATGGAGGATGCTCATTTTCTTTACAGAGGCTGAATAAGGCTACCCTATCCAACTCATCCCTAACTCCCTGTTAACCCATTATGTAATAAAGATGAGACTTGTTGTTGTATTTTATCTTGGGTTCCTTTAATCTCCTTTCCATTTTCCATTTTACTCTCTGAGGTGTATTTCTTTTGTCAGAGCTAAAATACGCTTCAAGTGATATAATGAAAGAGATACTTTGAACACAACGGAGAGTCTTTTAATTATTGCATGTCATAGTCAAAGCAGGCATTCTTCCAAAGACAGTGGGAAAGGTACCTTGGCTGCCTTTAGGACTATTTGCAAACTATTCCAGAGAGATTTTTGCTTGTTAAAAAAATATCTATTTTCATCACTATTGAAAATAAACAAAATCGTTAATTACATATCAAATTACAAAAGGGGGAAGGCTCAGCATATCCTTCTTTTTAAAAAATATATATATATAAAACTAATGAAACAGGACTGCACTTTTATTTGTAAATTAGCATACCTATGTTCTCACAATAGAATAAATGTTTGTAGTACTTCAATGGTCCACAAATCTTACAAGAAATAGATTTATTGATTCAGTACTACTAGGCTGCCAACTTTTATAATAAATATATAGAATTGCAGCCAGCCTAAATTTAGGTATTTGATGAAATACATGCAATAAGGCTTTTCAAAGCAAGAACAGATGGATTAGCTATGAGAGGAGACAATTCCAAAATCCATATTACAGCCATAGTTCTGTCGGGCCCATGGGAAATTTATAAAACTGCTTTCTCCTTTGCATCCCTCCTTCCTTGCACTTCACTGGTACATGTATTATCACAGCGTCCCTTGGCTGCTCTTGTTGGGAACATGGCAAAAACACTGGAGGATCACGTCTCTTTGGAACATCTGTCCCAGGTTCCACACCTTGCTCAGATGTAAGAGCTGGAAGTTACATGGGAGATGAAGGCAGCGATTGCTCATCAGTCATGGAAGCTTATGCATTACAAACCTAGTGTTGACTGACACATTATTTACTCTGTTCACTTCCCCCCCCCAATCTATTTTCTGGCTCAATAAGTTTATGGAACTGCATAAATTCTCCCTCTCAGGTTGTTCTGTAATCTCTGAACACATTGTCTTCCTGTTCTTTCCTTCATCCAGCAAGTTCCAGATGTTGAATTCTGGAAACAATTTTATTTCTATTGGTGGGGGATGGGGAGGGAGGGAGAAAAGATTGATGCTCAGGAAGCTGTGAAAACTGCAAAATGTTGTGGCTGCACAGGATTATTTTGAGTGAGGCAGTTGGACTAAGGTAAGAGGAAGGAGAGGCCTTCCATCAATCTGCATGCAGACCAACTCCTTGTTCACTGCAAAGAGATGAAATTGGTTATCTACACAGTCTGTAAAGCTAATACAGTTTTGACTGTTATGCTTATGTCAAACAGGAGTCCTGCTGAGAACCTAAAATAACCAGAATGAAAATAAAAAAATACTTTATTTTAAATGTATTTGGCCATATTAGTGCCATCACATCATATTAAGGTTATTATTTCCTTCAAAATAAAAGAAGCACAAATCCAATCGCAGGCAGGTTTGTCAAGCTTTCTGCCCACCATTATTTTAATCACTTTCTTCTTTTTTGTAAAATGAAAAAATACCTATTGTTTTTAACCATTTTGGCCAGTTGCTTTAAATGTATGAATATACATTCATATTAAAGAGATAAGTTAGCTACTAATAGTAATTTTCACATATGTTCTTTATTTGGCAAAGGTGAATATAAGTTTTGTATGAAAGTTAGATCTGTATGCTATTGTGTTTCCTGGGTTGGGAACTTTGCACAAAACTCTGAGGCAAGTGTGGATAAATTACCATTGCAATCTAGATTCAGAAATATAGGCACCAGTGTATTTCCCATGACAGAGAGCTCAGGTTACATGGAAACATAACTTTTTGTTGTAATGCTGGTTCCATTTTACCAGCTAAATCTAGATTTTCTTTCTCTCAGTCTCTCTCCAAGGATACAGAATGCATTCGTCCTTGGACCTTGACCCAAAAAGCCATTCTTTAAAGATTAGAAAAATATCCCAAGCAGCTTCAGACAGCCAAGTAAAGCAACGTTCTTGGAGGCCAGGCTTCCCAACAGTGAGTTAGCAAATGCTCCTAGAAGCACCTCACCCCTTTTTTAAATTAGAAACAGAAGTATGGCATATGAATGCCAAGGCTCAGGCCATGCCATGTTGAACCAGCCTGATCCTCCAAGGCCTCTGTTGCTCCTATTTTATTTGCACAAGAGGGACTAAACCCCTAAAACCCACAGGTAGTCCAACGCATGGTCATGAAATAACATAGGCTGCTTACATTGTACAGCTGAATGAGTTATTGAAACTGTGTATCCTAGACTCAGCATTCAGCACCTGTTAAATTTTGAATTTCCGTATAGACTTCAGTCCCCACCCTGAGCAACTGCGATGTAAATTACATCTCTGGAATGACAAATCTTTTTTTTTTTTGTTTACTTACACATGCAAACCCTCTAACTCACAATTCTCAGTAGATGTTCGATCTCATATAATACACTCCCATTCCATGGGATTACTTGAGAAGAGTCTATTTTAAGACAGCATCCCAGGATATTTATTTTCAGAGATGTAATTAAAAGATGTGCCCACATAGGACATTTCTTTATCAAGCACCACGCATGAATAGTTTAGATAGAAATGTAAATGAGAGCTGTACCAGAATCCCCTTGTGAATGGAGCTCTGGAATATGTATAGTATTTTACTTCTGAGGTCACCGCATACCAGAAGTAAGTGCTGACCCAATTTTTGTTATTCCCAGAGATAATGTTTCCTCAGAGAGCAGCAAAAAAATAGGGCAATCCTTTTGACATGTATTATAGGCCTACAAGGGCAAAAGTAAAAAAAAAAATGCTTAATAGCTATTTAATTCTCTCTTTCTTCCTCACATAATTTGAAAATAAAAAAATTATTTAAATGCAGTACAACTGTTCACAGTATGCAATATCATGTGATGCTTACACAACTACCTTGAATTTCTAACTGATGGCAGTTTGAGGGGTACAATTAAGAAGGACATTTTTGCAAAATATGAACTCACCATAACTCACTTCTTGATCTCCTTCCATCTATCACAGGTCTGCTCTTCCCTTCCAGAGGTTCTCGCAGAATTCAATAGTGTTATCAGAATGTCTATGTCCCCATTTAGTTTTTTAAAACTCTCATTATTTATCTTTCTTATTTTCAAATACAGAAGCATCGCAACCATAACTGATAGCTACTTCTTTCAAGATGTATTTCTCATTTCGCTTTTATGAATTGTGAGGCATGAAAATGATGATTTAATTCTCAGCTCATTTAGTCAATAACTGCCTAATTCAATATGTTTGGCATTGCTTTCCATCTTGAACATGGCAGATAATAGTAATACCAGCTCATTTTACTATTAGCGGAACTGGTTCATATGTTACTCTTATTTGTACAGCAAGTAAGTAAATAAATAGTTTATTGACTAAATCTCCAGGTTGTTTCAATTGTTTGTGTATATTCATTAAATTTTTGATTGTCTGCATTACAATCTCCACACTTACTTACAAAAATCTCTTTTGAGAAATACAGACATATGCACGCACACTTGCTCATACTGCCTTAATAAAAGATACAACTCAACTTCTACAGGGTTTCTTACAGAAGATCTCTGCAATGGTCTGGAATTTGGACTAGATGGTTTTTTAAGATCCTTTGCAATCAAGACATTTTATGATTCTATGATATTATGTGAGGTTTGGTGCTAATCTGATCTGCTTTACTTTATGCTTTGAGGACATATTTCTACTCCAGAAGATCTGAAATGTACATAAATTTGTCGGTTCACTTAGCAGCCGGGTTTGAAGTAGTTTAGTTATTGTGCACTGTTTCTTCCTGTCAACAGTTGTTGCCATTTGCTCCTCTTAAAAATGATGCAAGAGTAAAACAATGTATAGGTAGGGCGGTCTTGTTTTCTTGCGGATTTTTTTTACATGTTAATTGATGGAATATTAAAATAATTTACCTCCTTGGTGGTTGGTTTTTTTTTATTATTATTATTTATTTATATGCCGCCCTTCTCTGAAGACTCAGGGCGGCTTACAATATGCTCAGCAATAGCCTTCATCTTTTTGTATATTTATACAAAGTCAGCTTATTGCCCCCACAACTGGGTCCTCAATTTACCTACCTTAGAAAGGATGGAAGGCTGAGTCAACCTTGAGCCTTGGCGAGATTCGAACCCTGCAGTAATTGCAGGCAGCTGGTCTTAATAACCAGCTTAATAACAGGGTGCCTTAAACCACTGTACTACCAAGGCTCTTATGTTATCTTATCTCTTATCTGTTGTTGTGGTTATGAAACTGGTGAAATTTGATAAAGAGTTCTTTCCTGGACTAGCCCAAGTATTTCCTTCCTTCCTTCCTTCCTTCCTTCCTTCCTTCCTTCCTTCCTTCCTTCCTTCCTTCCTTCCTTCTTTCCTCCCTCCCTCCCTCCCTCCCTGCCTTCTTCTTTCTAGGAAAGGTAAAGAAGCAGAGGAATTCAAAAATCCCTTACTGAAGTAAACCTGATCCAGCGAGAACATCAGATTGAACATCAGCCAAAGGAAGCAAGGTGATTTCATTTCTAGCTGGTGCACACATGCTGGTGAGATTTGAACTTGAACTTGCAGTAATTGCAGGCAGCTGGTGTTACTTAACAGTGCTTTAGTCTGCTGCACTACCAAGGCTCTTATATTATTAGATAAAATAAATGTAATAGTTCAGATTCTCAGAAACCGCAGCCTTGAGGATGTAGTTCCACAAAGGAAGCCATGACTAAGGCAAATTTAGCTATTTTATAGAAACATATTAAGAATGCAGTAATATAATTTTCAATTGCCATGTTTACATATACCATACTGAAGAATGTTGCATCAATGAACTGCATCAGATGTGGCTTGATCTATTCTGTCCTAATCACATAGCTGCTGTCTCTGGACAAATTCTAGAAAATTAAACTGACTTTATGTCAGTTTAATCGATTACAACCCTCCAGGAATTGCCCAAAAAAATATCCAATGCATCGATTTTCTTTGATAAAAATGTAGCCAGCATTTTCATGACAATGAAGGAGATATAGCTCTAAACAAAGAAACAGAGAGACAAGACAAAAGCACGATCATGTTACTGAACAATTCTATTTTTTAGATGTGCAGACGAAGTAAAAATAGCAGCATATCTACTGCATAATAGTACTGCAATAAAGAGAATAAAGAGAATCTTTTTCAAAGGGTCATTTTAATTTGAAGAAACAAGAAGGGTTAAAGATTATATCTAAACTCTTGTTTAGAGATTGTACAAATCAGAGGTGGTATTCAGCAGGTTCTGACCAGTTCTGGAGAACTGGTAGTGGAAATTTTGAGTATTTCGGAGAACCGGTAAATAACATCTCTGGATGGCCCCGCCACCATCTATTCTCTGCCTCCCGAGTCCCAGGTGATCGGGAAGAAATGGGGATTTTGCAGTTACCTTCTCCTGGAGTGGAGAGGGTATGGAGATTTTACAGTATCCTTCCCTGGAGTGGGGAGGGAATGGAGATTTTAAAGTATCCTTCCCCTGCCACACCCAGCCAGCCACGCCCACCAAGCCATGCCACGCCCACCAAGCCATGCCCACAGAACTGGTAGTAAAATTTTTTGAATCCCATCACTGGTACACGCAATGAATTTTTATGGCACAGAAAACAACATTGTTGCTTCTAACACAGTTTGTCAAAGTATGTTTTATTCTTCATAACATTTTCTGATTTTGACCACATATGGATTCCAGTGTTGTAGATTAATGTCTAGATTACCATTTCCATAAACAGTGAAAGCTAACAGAAAGCACAGAAAAATTATTATAACCAAATCAATGGCAAAAATCTATGTTACTGAAGTTTTAAAATCATTAGCATCTTGAAGATGAGAGTTGATATGTAACATATCAGAACTGGATATGTTTAGGGAAGAGAAAACTGACTTAGGATATGAGATAAATCTTCAAAATACCCTAGGAAATGCCATATGGAAGAATCTTTTCTTTGTCATCCCATTTGGCAACAACTGAAATAATGCTCTTAAAGTGTAGGAAAATTTCAGATGAAGTTAGGAAAAGCGTCTTCATGGTAAGATCATTTCTCTAAGGAGGCTAAAGTCACCTTTAAGCAGAGACTATGCTGACATCTGTTAGACATGTTTTTATTTTGGATTCCTGTTCCGAACAGGGAATTCAGCTTAGTGACCTATATGATCCTTCCTACTCTCTGATTTTATAACATAAATATTTCAGATTGCAAGCTGGGATAACTTAGTAAGAATGCATAATAGTAACTGTCTGAAAAATGAACCTGACAGGATTTAGGGTAATAATGTGCTAATCTTTTAGAGAAAAATATTTCTTATTAAAACATTTAACTTGTAACATTGATAATGTTCATAACAGCCGGGTGAGGAAAGTAATAAAAACACTAATGACTTTATTGTGCAAACAATAAAAGGGAAACGACAGCTTTCATAAAAAAAAATATAGCAAGAGGACATTTTAGAGAAAAATAATAGTGAGCTAACTATTTATAAGCAATCACAGTTAATGCATTTTATAAAGGGGAAGCTTGTAGTCCTAGTTATGTTGCTACTTCATTTAAATTTGACAAAAAGGTGTGTCGGTGTTTATACTGTATGTATGCAACATATGTATGTACATACACCTACACTTATTTAGTATCGTTGCTTCAGCCTTCTCTTTTAAATTTGTGTGTGTGTGTGCGTGTGCGCGCGTTGAGTTGTTTCACCAAGTGACTATTCATTTGTAAACATTTTAGTTCTCCAAATCACTTTTTCTTACTTTGAGGGAGGATAGTTGGTTTGCACAGATAAATACTCACATTAGCACTTGCACTTTAATATTCAAGCCAAGGACATGGTTAAAGAAGTGCAGTTCACTGAGATCACCAACAGTTTTGACATTTAGCATTTGTTCTTTGTAATTGCCCATTTGCTTGTCATACTGAAAGATGCAAGCCTCAAAGGTGCTAAACTTTTCACCTCCATGCTTTCGCATGACAAAAGCATTTCCCTGTTACGCTCTTAATTTTCATTTTTAAATCATAGCATTTAACACTAGAAATTCCTTACTGCGATTAAACTGAGATACTTTCTGCTCAGTTATCCTTGCTTCTTGGTAGACTTCATAAATGAGTGGCTTATTTCAGAACAGGTGTTAGAAGCAAAAAAAAAAAAATTAGCAAATTTCCCCTTCCAATTCAGTCCAGGTTTCATATTCGCAATTTTGCAAATGATTTTTAAAGTACTGAACTGTGTCATAAAATTAGGAAACATGAGTATTCATATATAATGACAGTAGAACTCATCATGTACAGGTTTAGGAAATGTGAACTTGTCAAATCATATAAAATGTGAACTGAAATAATTGATCCGTAGGCCTTAACTGACACAGATTAAAGCAACGACACAGATTAAACCAACTGTTTGATGAGAGTATTTACTATGTTCGCACAAACAGTCCACCGTCACACACACACACACACACACACACACACACACACCACAAATATGGAAATGAACATCTACAATATTTTCTTTTGATTGATGGCACTGATCGATATGGTAAATATTTAGAAGTCTAGCACACAAATAAAAAAAAAGAAATCTGTTGTTGCTCTTCTCTAAACTTGGTTTGATGTTGAAGAAGTTTCATTACTAGCTAACCTCATGGTTGCAGGAATGCAGAAGAAATGCAGTTCATTGGTTGGAAAGAGTCATATATTATTCTGTTTTGCCTGTTCTGTGCTCACAAAATCTTGCATTAATAATGGTTACTTAGGAGTATAATTAAATGTTTTCTCCCCTCCAATTAAGCTCAGAAAACTCGGACAATGCAACACGTCAAAGGTAAGCTACGGATGTTTATTACCATCACAAAAAGAGCAGATTTCACAGTCTTGCACATAGACAATTTTGCTCTACCTACAAACTATTTGAACCCAGAATGTCTTGCATTGTCATCAACTGCCAAAAACTGCAATTGGCATGACACAGGTTCACTAACTTGAAAGACAGATCAGAAGAGTAGATCAAAGCCCTTTCAGTGGAACATCCTGCCTGCAAGATAACTTTGTACCCACTCTTCTGATCTGTTTTTGAGAATATGGATTCATCCATTTCCCCCCCACCCCTAATCTAGGAGAACAACAAGCTGTATTACAAAACACGGCAAAAAGCACAGCTTCCAGAGAAGCCTCTAACAACTCCGTAGAAGCATGGAATAACAGAACTATTTCAAGAACTCCTGATTTAATCATGCAAGTGAAGATGCATTCATAAGCTATATTTTCAAAGTATTTAGGTCACTGGCATATGTAATATCTGTAAGTACTTATTCATTACTAAAAGAAACTTTAAAAGCTCCATAAATGTTAACCAGACTATTTGGAATTAGGTAATATCAAAGCAAGTCTCAGGAATGCTTTTATGAAAGCCATTATGGGCACTATCCCTCAGCCCACCAAAGAAGCCACTGTATTTGTTGTTTGGAAGGAGGTGTACTACTAATGTCTCCTTCTCCAAGTGATGACACTGAGAAAAAAGCTTATGACAAGCTTAGGATGTACAGAAAAACCACCAGAAAGGCCACCAGACTCTCCACTACAAAAAGCATCCAAAATGTTGACAAGGAACCTGCAGAAGGCTGGAAATTTCACAGTTTCATCTTCCTAGTAACCTGGAGAAGGACAGGACCTACCCATCAGGGAAGATAAAGGTGACACAGGCAGTATTTTGAGACGAGTATTCCAATGTGTTTATAACATCCACTGATATTGTCACTTGAGACAATATAAATATGATCCTGATAACCAAAGTCATAATGGAAATAAGTTTTTTTTTATTGGTATACTGATTTAACTTCTGCATATAATTGAAATAGTGCCCAAAATAAAAATAAAAAAGGCACTCTAAAATGTTATTTACACATCAGGCTGTACTGTCTTGGTACTTTTCTGGATTAGAGAAACACATAGCTGCCACATGCTACATACTGGACAGGAAGTTTATCTTTTTTTAAAAAAATAGACATAGCTTCAATGGACAGAATTAATCAGGCACCAATTCTCACTTCAGTGAAACTATAAAGTTGCTGTGACATCTACCATTGAGATCAAACTCTGCTGTTCTTGCAGTTGGATTTCATTAGCTGTGGTTAAAGCAACATTAAAAGGGTCTGGAAGTAGTAAAGACAAAAAGAGCCTTCTGTATTCCATTTTTTTCTGGATTTAGTTTAGCACAATCATATTGGGAAAGGATTAGTTTCATAAATGGATTTCCTCTGTGTCTCAAACTGGCAGAACTGAATGCCTCTTTGGAGAATTAAATCAGAAAGGAGAACTGGCTGTGCTTCGATCAACGTCATAGAATTTGGTCTTTGTGGCAAAGATTCATCATACTGAAATTAGAGCTTCAGACCATTCTGTTGAGAGGGAGATTTATTTATAAACCCATTATTTTCAACTGCTCAACATCCAGGAACAACATTCCTCTAAAACAGGGGTGTCAAACTCAAGGCCTGGGGCCCAGATCTGGCCCATGGGGTACTTAGCTCTGGCCCATGGGGCTGCCCTGGAAATAGCGAAGGACTGGCCCATGGTGCCTCTGCCAGTGAAAATGGGGGCCCTCCTGAGCTCTGTTTTCTCTGGCAGAGGGTTGCAGGAGGCCATCACAGCCGAAAACGGAGATCAGGAGCCTGTTTTCTCTGGCAGAACAGTTGGGCCACCACAGGCACCCCCAACACGAGTGACATCGAGCTGGCCATGCCCACTCTACCACCATCCCCGACTTCAAACACAACCCTGATGCAGCCCTCAATGAAATTGAGTTTGATACCCCTGCTCTAAAAGGTCTTCACAAAAAGCTATTTCTTAGTGCCTAAGTTGGTGACCACCATTGTTTTTTTCCCCAATAATAATAGTACAATACTATTCATGAGGCATTTTGAGGACCAAATGAGTGCAAGCTGTTTAGAAAACTACCAAGTTTTAACTGATGGCAAGAAATAATAATATTTTTTTTAAAAAAAACATAGAGTTTCTTTTTAATAAGTTTTCTATCCTTCCAAAACATGTTACTACTCTTCCCTGAAAGCTTTTCTTTCTGAAAATCATCTTATTAAAATAAGTTATTTGATAGTACTTGGGATCCACTTGTCTTTTTATGAAATTTGTTGTTTTGTCAAATGTCAGGGTAGTGACCTGGTGCCCAGGCAATTGGTTTTTTTTGATCCAGAGACAATAAGCACACCAGCGAATAAAGAGATTTAAAGCTTTATTTTAACCCAAGCAAACAGATTTAAAAGCATAACATAAAAAGCATACAAAACAAGCAAGGTGGTACCTACAGTTTTTACAAACCATTAGGTGCTCTTTAATAACAACAGCAGAGATACCATAAGATATGTAAACTTCTATACTTTTCTTAATATGGAGAAATCAAAATATGTAGTTAAACTCCTCAAATATAAGTTTTCTGCATTGCCACTACATTTGTTTCCATCTTTCCCCCCAAATTTAAATATATGTCATCTCCTCTTCCACTATCTATGTATCTTCAGTTACATGTTCAGCAGTTGTGGAGGTACCTCTGTTAGATATTTGTAGTTAATACAAGTTGCTTTTTTCATTGACTAAAAAAAACCCTGCTTAATTAAGAAGTATTCTGTTAATTGTTTGGCTTTTGTGGCAACGTGACTAGAGATAAAAAAACAAACAAACAAGGAGGTCTTTCTTTTCTGGAGATTTGTTAACTTTATATCCATGCTTAATTACAGATGTCATCATTCCAAAATCTTTATATTCCCTGCTAGAAATCTTGACTTTATACTCTTGTGGTTTATCATTGAAAATAATAGCTTAATAATATGTAGCTGCTTTTGCCAACTTTCTGGGCTAATGCAGGCTGAACGTTTTGGGAGATATCGTCCCAACACTTCTAGAGAATATCAAGTGGAGAAGACTAATACATAGTAAACAAACAAACAAACTGGAGATCTGTCTTCTTACTAAGATAAAGTTGTACAGTTCCTTTTTTCCCCTCAAGGATACTATATATTTGATGCTAAATTTGATTCCTTTCCAGAGCTAATTTGTACTGCCAGATTTTGAACACTGTATTTCAACGCTCTATGTTTAATTGGATTCATATTTTTATTTAAGCAATTGAAGTCTCTGGACAAATAAGCCAACAATCTATAATATGTTGAAAATCTTGTAAATCAATTTATTCAGGGGTTGTGAAAGAGCTTTTTTTCCTAGAGATTGTGTCCCTAGCAGATCAACAAAGGGAGATGTTTAACTTTCTACCTACACTGCAAATAAATCACATAATTATGTGTTCTTACCTGATCAGTTGGATATAATATAACAGTAGGTTTAACAATCCTCTCCCAAATATGATTGCAAGCCTGATGGTATTTTTAGCTTATTTTATTTTGTACTGAAAAAGGTTAGTAAAAGCAAACCTGACCTAAAAATCATCAGAATCAGACAGGTAGCTTAGAAAATCCAACAGCAGGTGCTTCCGTAATGATGACACAGCTCCCTTTGGCATAGTATGAACTTGTAATGAAGGAGCAGAAGTTGTCACTTTTGGTTATCAATATTTTCTCTGGAGGCAATAGCACTAACCTTGTGTCATTTAGGCCAACAGACCAAAATAATAAGTCTCTTGTGCCCAAATTAAATTAGCTGAAAATCTGATACATACATATGGTAGGCGGAATAGCACCTGTAAATGTTTTTTTTTAAAAAAAAAACAGTAGGACAGGACAGGACAGGACAGGACAGGACAGGACAGGACAGGACAGGACAGGATAGGATAGGATAGGATAGATAGGGAAGGAAGAGGAGAGGAGAGGAGAGGAGAGGAGAGGAGAGGAGAGGAGAGGAGAGGAGAGGAGAGGAGAGGAGAAGAGAAGAGAAGAGAAGAGAAGAGAAGAGAAGAGAAGAGAAGAGAATTTTATTTGGCCAAATGTGATTAGACACACCAAGAATTTGTCTCCGGTGTAGAAGCTCTCACCAAAGCAACAGATAATAATCATGAAAAAATACAAATAACGACTCCTTTAAAACCACTTACATAATTTCATCTATCTACGAATAAGCACTGGCCTTTTAATTAAATTTCTATCCAAAACACTACTAATTCCACTGGGATTTCTGTTAGAAATGCTATTAGTCCCACTGATCTCATTCATGAACCACCTTAAATTGTAATGTGATTTGTTTGCTTTTGCCTTAGCAAGACATACAAAGAAATTAATAATGTTGTTTGATGTAAAGAGGAGCCGTGTCACTCCTGCTACTCCTGTGGCTTGTTCAAAAAACCCAAAGTTTTAAAATTTCCCTTTAAGTGGCACTTATTACCCACCAAAAAGTCTATCAGGTAGCTGGGAAATGAAGCAAAAAAGAAGTGTTCTGCATGTATTAAATTTTGAAACTGGAAATATGCAATAAAAAAGATCTTATGTTCTTAGTTGGATCTTTTTTAAATGCAAATGTAATGCGATTTTATAGTTTTATTTTTTTAAAATGTATATAATTTATAATTTTATAGTTAATTATAGTTTTATTCATTTGCATTTTATCACACCATTAACTCAGAAGTAGACTTTTCTTTCTAAATCTGAGTAGACAATTTAATTGCTGATTCAGAGACAGGTAGAGCTGAATGATTTTTGCAGCCCCTGTATAGTATAAAAACCATAGACTTCATGAGAAGAGGTGCAGCCTGGCTCAGAAATTGTCCCAGTGCAAGGTCTGGTAGGGTTGGCGTCAGAGGTGGGTTCCGCCCAGTTCCGCCGAGCCAGTAGTGGTGACGATATGAAGTCATCAAATCCGTTCTGCCCCCCCCACCCCCCACCCCCTACATTATTCTTACCTTTTATTTGGCCCCATCCCCAATCTATTGCTGCTTCCTGAGTCTCAGCTGATGGCTAGAGGGAAAAAAGTGTTTAAACTCTTGCCGCGGGGCTTCAAAGGGCCGCCCTACAGCTGATCAGTGTCAAAAGAAAACAAATGAGTAGACCGGTGCCTGCAAAAATAAATGGGTAGACCAGTGCCTGCAAAAATACATGAGTAGATCAGTGCCTGCAAAAATAAATGGGTAGACCAGTGCCTGCAAAAATACATGAGTAGATCAGTGCCTGCAAAAATACATGAGTAGACCAGTGCCTGCAAAAATAAATGGGTAGATTGGCACAGCTTTGCAAGCAGTTAAAAGCCTGGTAGACCAGTACCTCTGCTAAATCCTAAATAATTGTCACATGACCATAAAGCCATGCCCACAAAATAAGCCATGCCCACAGAATCGGTAGTAAGAAAAAATTAGAACCCACCCCTGGTTGGTGTATCAGAAACGTGTATTACAAGTTTTTTAAAAATAAAAATCAAAGCTCATCTCTAAATTTGAAAGTGTGTTTTATCTTTGAGAGCCAGTTTAATCCAGTGATTAAACTTATGACCAGGATATAGATCATAAGTTCTAGCCCTTCTTTACATGCTTTCTCTTCTCCTAAGAAGCTTTAATGGCAATGGCAAGCTGGTTTTAAAAGTTGTCCAAAAACTTTATTTAGAAAGCTTTGTGAACTTGTTCACCCAGATGACAGAAGCCAAAACTGACTTAAAGAAGGTATAAAGGAAAGAAAAACTCCAAAGTAACAATAATATTGATTTTCTTTGGAAGTTTCTGTTTTTAAGAAAGGACATCTTGGGATCATTCTTTAATTATTTTGGGGTAATTTAGTTCTTGTAAGAAAAAAAAATTGATTGTTGACAGTAAATTGCATTATTTAGGATACTTTCCTTAAGTGTTACTCTTAAGACATTATTCTGATGATATGCTGGAAATGAACATGGATGAAACAATTATTTCAAAAATCAACTGGTATTTAATTAAGATGTTAACAAAATATATGCAGCTGGTTGAAAATTGGCCAATTTAGCCAAGACAGAAAACATTGGTCTTTGATAAAACTATGTTATTAAATTCAGAGAATAATTGAATTTAGTAACTTTAATGGTACCTTTTTATCAGGGAATCTCATATTTCTACAGTTTATTCTTTATTTTTATTGATTTTTTTTTAAAATCCACCTTTAATATTTTTGGGAAATGACTCAAGATGGCAAACATGCTTAATACTCCTCCCTCCTCCTATTTTCCCCACAACCACCACCTACTAGGTGGATGGGCTAAGAGAGAATGATTCTTTAAATTTGTATAATATGATACAATGTGTGTGAAGCAGTGGTGAGTTTCCAATTTTTTTTACTACCGGTTCTGTGGGCATGGCTTGGTGGGCGTGGCAGGGGAAGCATATTGTAAAATCACCATTCCCACCCCACTCCAGGGGAAGGTTACTGCAAAATCCCCATTTCTTCCCAATCAGCTGGGACTTGGGAGGCAGAGAATAGATGGGGGCGGGGCCAGTCAGAATTTTTACTACCGGTTCTCCGAATTACTCAAAATTTCTGCTACTGGTTCTCCAGAACTGGTCAGAACCTGCTGAAACCCACCTCTGGTGTGAAGGACATTTTAAGAAAGTGAATAGAAACTTTCTGATAGCACGTTTGAGTTCCCATATTTAATTTAGTATACAACAGTTTCCATTTACACCCAGGTTTAGATTTTATGGCATTGCTTTCTTTCTACAGCTGAGAGAGAGAGAGTGACTGACTCAAAATCACCCAGTTGGCTCTCATCTCTAAAACAGGACTAGAACTCTCAGTTTCCCAGGACTAGAACTCTCAGTTTCCCAGGTTTGAATCCAGTACACCAAAGTGTAGCCTCATAAAATCAAGAGGACTCTATGTCTAAATAAACATAGGAAGGGGAACATTGCATGACATGGGTTACATGACAAGGATTTTCAATACAGTACAGTAGAATGCTAGGATTCAGGTTGATACTGGTATATTCCTTCTGAAATCATCACAACAGGCAAGGATAAATGATAATTGCTTATTCTATCACTGACTTAAGTGGCGTTCCAGTGCACTTTTCCTTTTTTTTAAAAAAAGTCTACAGCTTTAAAAACATGATACCAAATTAAAGTCTTAGAAGAATTGAAGGGCACTGCAGCAACATTGTCAAAGCTGAGGAAAAAAGCAAGCCACCTGCACAGCTATGATTCATGTATCACCATTTATGAAGTCAAGAGTAATGTTAAAAGAGACAGTGTATATATTCACACTGGATTAATGAGGAGGATGAACAAAATGTGAAGATGATGAATACTTCAAGGAGCTGGAAGAAAATGCCCTGAGCCTGACATTAAAAGGGGAAAAAACTCTTCATGATGAGCAAAGATACCTTCTAAGAGCATTGTCAGGGTAGGCATGGCCAGCTCAATGTCATTCGTGTCGGGGGCGCCTGTGATGACCCAGTAAAAACAGGCTCTCGGGCCTCCTACAACCCTCTGCCACAGAAAACAGTGCTCGGAAGAACCACCTGCAGCCTTCACAAGTTCAGTTTTCACTGGCAGAGGCACTGCGGGCCGGTCCTTCGCTGTTTCCAGCGTGATTCTATGGATCAGATCTAAGCACCCTGTGGATCGAATGTGGCCCCCGGGCTTTGAGCTTGACTCCCCCATCTTAAAGCTATTGTTGTAGAATAACACAGATGTGAGAATTGTGAATTGATCAACGGTCCCAAGTTACTTGTAGCCTTGTTTATTTGGAACCAGATGACTATGCCATACCTGACTTCAAAGTATTTACCTTATAAGTAAATAAATGCCTGGCAATGTTTAAAGCAGTATTTTCCAGCCTCAGCAATTTTAAGACAAATGGACTTCAATTCCCAGAATTCCCCAGTCAGTATGATGGCCTGGGGAATT
This sequence comes from Arizona elegans, assembly GCA_022577455.1. NCBI lineage: Eukaryota > Metazoa > Chordata > Lepidosauria > Squamata > Colubridae > Arizona > Arizona elegans. The sequence goes on along the minus strand of JAKOOJ010000008.1, from coordinate 23,517,058 downwards.
CTGGGAGTTGAAGTCCACTTATCTTAAAGTTTCTGCAGTTGGGAGACACAGCCATAATGGAAAACATTGCATATCTTCGCTCCTTAAGGTACTTAGGCTAAGCCTTTATTACTCAGAGCTGTCTACAGCAGATTGTACATTGGAAATGATACAATGAAATATATTAAACTGTTCTTTCTGTAGCTATGCGAGAGGCCCATGCACTCCCGTGGCTAAAAAAAAAAAAGTCCAATGAAGATTAAGGCCAAAGTTTGATGTTGGCTTCTTAACTTTTGGTTAAAATTCTACTTTCCCTTCAGCAGGACTGGCCATCTCTATCTTGCCTGACAATTTTCAGTCTAACTGGCACAGGCACTTAGAGAGGAAATTAGGCTTGTATACTTGTTCCCTAATTTTCTAATCTCCCAGGGATATGAGAATGCTAAACAGATGTTCAGATAACATTTTTTTAAAAAAAATAGTGAAAGGCAATAGAAATTCTCCGTCACATATCAAGTTTCTGGGAGAATTTCAGAATGTTTTCAATACCACCAGTTATCTGGATAATTTTCTGAGTTTGAAAGGACACAGAGTTTTTGCGTTTGCACCAGCTTCTTTCAACACGCTCTCTTTTCATTGCGGCAGGAAAGATATATCGGCTTTCTCCTTTGCCTCTGTGGATCAGGGAAAGTCATAAAACGAGTCACACCTCTTGCTTAGTTCAATCCATCCTTTTGTCCTCTTTGCCCCCTTTAAATGAACAGGCCAGGTGGGCCTGATGAGTTTTATATCCACTTATTTTAGCAGAAATAATAAATTAGCCACAATTAGCCACAAAAAGGGAAAAAAAATAATGCACTACAGAGCTGGAGACCCTGGATTCTGATAATTATTTAATTACATTCTTTAAGCAATGGTGACATTTAATGTAAGCGATCAGAGAGCTGGATGCAGGATCACTCCCTTGCCAATTAGTCCAACTGTGTTTTTCTATGTGCTTTTTTTAAAAAAAAATAGTTTGATGGATTTTTTTTTCAAAATCTAAGTCATAAAAGCTAATAAAATAATAATAATAATAATAATAATAATAATAATAATAATAATAATAATAATAATAATACAGGGGGTAAAGAGTGGCCCTGTCATTCTCTAATACCCTCCAGAAAAACTCTGTGTTAATAATTTCTGGAAGGTCAGCAGAAAGATCCTAGCCTAATCCAAATACTGTGGGACAGTATCAGTATTGCCTGAAATAAAAAACAACATTGTTAGGAAAACATTTATTTGTATGATTGTAATGCTATCTAAAAATAACAATTTCAGTTTACCCCAATTTTTAGTGTATTCCATTAACATATTTATTCTGAAACATACATTTTTATTATGAATTAAGGTGAATATACGTGTCCCAGGATAAAGTTGCAGGATCCAATCTGAGGCAGTCACTGGGACCAGAGGTTTTGTCTTCCAAGTTTTCGGACTCATGCTGGAGCCCATCCTCAGAGAACTTCTCTCTGGCAGAGTGTGTACTTTGGGCTAAATGTCTATGGAGATTCTCAGTCATCCAGGTCATGGTTGTCCCAAAAGTGCTTTTTTTCAAGAGCCAACTGGACTTTCTGGTTTTTCTTTGAAGATGTCTGTCTTCAAAGTGTAGTTCAGGTTGTTCTGTGTGTGATATTTATATGACACCTGTTATATGTGGCTTTTTAGATGTTGATTAGAGATCAGTGGTGGATTTCTCCCGATTCTGCCCGGTTCCACCGAGCCGGTAGCGGTGACAATATGATGTCACCGAACCGGTTCTGCCCCCCGGTTCTTATAGCTGATGGGCTATAAGAAAAAAAAAACTGTTTAAACTCTTGCCACAGGGCTTCAAAGGGCTGCCCTACAGCTGATCAGTGGTAAAAGGTGGTTTGGTGGTAGACTGGTGCCTCCAAATACAAATGAGTAGACCGGTGCCTGCAAAAATAAATGGGTAGACCAGTGCCTGCAAAAATAAATGGGTAGACCAGTGCCTGCAAAAATAAATGGGTAGACCAGTACAGCTCTGCAAGCAGTTAAAAGCCTGGTAGACCAAGTACCTCTGCTAAATCCTAAAGAATTGTCACATGACCATCAAGCCACGCCCACAAAATAAGCCATGCCCACAGAACTGGTAGTAAAAAAAATTTAGAACCCACCCCTGTTGGAGATTGATGGCTGGCTATTCAATCATTGTCTGTTATTTGCTTGTGCTGCCAAGCCTTCTGCCTCCTAAGCACTTGATAAGCTGGTGGTGAATTTGTATTGACTGACCAGGGGCCCAATTCCCAAACTTCAATCACTTCCCTGGCTGTTTTTGTGCCTGCTCGTCCAAAAACCTTAAAAAGGTAAAGGTAAAGGTTCCCCTCATACATATGTGCTAGTCGTTCCCGACTCTGGGGGGGGTGCTCATCTCCGTTTCAAAGCCGAAGAGCCAGTGCTGTCTGAAGATGTCTCCATGGTCATGTGGCCGGCATGACTAATCGCCAAAGGTGCATGGAACGATGTTACAACCTTACAACCAACAACCTTAGTAACTGCAAAATTGAATGTCAATTTTTTATTTGACAAGATGACACCTAAATACTTTTCTTTTCAATTTTAAAACCAGTCTTTACCATCATCAACTCTTGATCTTGTACAGTCATATCATGTGACCAAAGAGTGAGCTACTGTATTTTGAACCCCTTTCTGCAATGATTTTAAATGACATCTCAGTGTAGAATAAATTGCAGTAATGGATTTGAAACATTGTATTAGGTAAGACAAGTAACTTACTCCCTCTTCAAAGTTAAAATAAACTGTCAGCTGAGCCATAAAACATTTAGACCCAAATAATGTTGATTAGAGAACCAAGTTACAAGAACACACTTCTGCAAAGTAAGGCTGTATAAGCTATACCTATACAAGTAGCTCATTACAAAAACTATCTTCATGAAATACTATCTCTTTGATTCCCTCAAAATATACAACTGTCTTTGTAACATTGACCTCATTATATCTCTAAGTTCCACTCTAACTACCTCACTCAAAATATAACATATTACTGTATCTAATAAAATCTTATGCATATGCACACACACACACACACAGAGAGAGAGAGAGAGAGAGAGAGAGAGAGAGAGAGAGAGAGAGAGAGAGAGAGAGAGAGAGAGAGGGAGAGAGGGAGGGAGGAGACAGAGTGTTAAATTTATATTTACTGACGAAGAAATAAAGGGAGACTAGTATAGATCTATTTCAAGCTATTTAGCTCTCATCAGCTAGCCATACCCTTCTGGGATTCAAACCTGGGCTTGTTTGCATATTAGGCAGATGTCGTGAAAGCGACTGCCTGAGGGCTCCTGGATTGAAACTGAAAGGCAAAAAGGAAGCAGTAAACTCTTTCCCATATTTGGGTAGACCAAGCAGACATCCTGAAAGTTCCGGAACTTAAAATTTTAAAATAATTAAAATTTATTTTACTAAACTTTCATCAGCCATCTGCTGACATCGTCAGAGTATTAAACTAACATTACAGAGATCTCCGCCTTTATATGCCATTAATCAATTTGGCCATTGCCCGTGCCTATTGCATAAATCTACGTGCATAAATATACATAGATCGGTTGCATCCCTGCTCCTTTAAGCTTATTCCTACAAGCTATGATAGCATAATAAATAATTTGTGTATCAGAGTGAGTATGTCTGATACTTTTTTACTTTAAAAAATACCCTAATTCTTTAGGGCAATGTTTCTCAAACTTGGCAACTTTAAATGTGTGGACTTCAACTCCCCAAAATCCCCAGCCACCACACTGTTTTAGAAAGTTCTCCTACAGTAATGCAGACATGGAATGATAACAAGCTCCAGTCCCCACTGCCAATTTTAGAATATATTCATTGGATTGCCCACCAAAAAACTACAGTTGTTCAACATGCAGCAACTTACTTTTTGGCAAACTATAGCCATCATAGACAATATGTTGTTGTGCAGTTACTGCAATGATGGCTAATAGATTTCTGAAGATATTTACATACATATATACATGGATTTATATTCTGCGAGGTATGTATTGATCATGCTGGTTGCTTGCTTATTTATGAGTTATGTTTATGTCATTGATTGCATGTTCAAGGATCATAATAAATATTTAACTATGTCATGGAACAACCTTATTGATCAGAAACCATAATTTACAGATCATAAGGGCTAGGCATATGTCACATTAAGCATAATGTGGTTTATTTTTCAGTTAGCAAAGCACAGCAACTAAATCTTCAAACAGTATGTTTTGTACAAGGATTCTTTAGATGAGTGGTGAAAATAATAGAAGATGTATCATATCTAGAATGCTTTACTTATTTACAAAGCTCAGGATCTTAATTCCTTTAGAAATCTATCTAATACTAGCCATTTATGAATATGTTTGTACAAGAATTATTCAAATAACTACTGAAAAAAAATCTAGGTGGGATGAAAATCATAGGAAGTATATCATATCTAAATATTTTACATATTTCTAATGTTTAGGATCTTAAGTCCTTTAGAAATGTATGGATCTGAGTGGTGCGATGGGTTAGATGTGAAGACGCTCACCTCCCACTCAGAAGGTTGAAAGTTCCATCCCAGGCATCCTAGGAAGATCTGATGTTTCTCTATCAGGGCACAAAGAGAAATTATCTGCTGTGAACACTGCATAGATGTCAGGAAGGGCATCCAGCCAGTAAACGCTCAGCTCCATTCAGTTTCCCCAACTCCATCCCAATAGAAGGTATTACAGGGTCATAAAGAAAAGCCTAGTTACTAAATTGTGGAACTAAATTCTAATCTGATAATTCTGCCTCCACTGTATAATTCTTGCTGTGCCTTTAATCAGTTCATGGAGTCTGGGTGGACTTTTATTATTTATTTTATTTATTTTTATTTATTTAATTTATATACCGCCCTTCTCCCGAAGGATTCAGGGCGGTGAACAGCCATAATAAAAACAATGTACAAAAATAGAATTTAAGAGCAGATTAAAATAATTAAATCATGGGCCGAATTTAAAACCAATTTTAAAACCCCATTAAGACCAAATTAAAATCATTTATCCCATCAGAGCGGCTTGCTGGAATAACAGGGTCTTCACTGCACGACGGAAGGCACGGTCGTCGGGGATCCTTCGTATGTCCGGGGGTAATTCATTCCAGAGGGCAGGGGCCCCCACAGAGAAGGCTCTCCCCCTGGGGGTCACCAGTCTACTTTGTTTGGCTGATGGCACCCTGAGGAGGCCCTCTCTGTGTGAGCGTACCGGTCGGTGGGAGGCAATCGGTGGCAGAATGTGGTCTTGTAGATAGCCAGGTCCTAAGCCATGGAGCACTTTAAAGGTGGTAACCAACACCTTGAAGCGCACCCGGAAGACCACCGGGAGCCAGTGCAGCTCGCGCATAATTACATATCTACATATCTACATATGTAATTATGTTTGTCTTACTGTAATTGTTTCCAGCATGGAAAGAGTTTAAAGGATAAGCTAACAATGAAACTGTTGAAGCTTCTTACTTTTCTTATGAAGTTGCACAAGTTTCTGTCCTCTTTTGTGTTTCTGTGCCATAAATATCCACGGACTAAGTTAGTTAGGCCTGCTCCTTTTAAGATTGACATTCTGCAGTTTGGTCATTTTAACTACTCTTTTAACAATGACAGACAATTTGCTTTGTTATACAATTTAAAATTTGGGAGTCCCTCTTTTAAAATTTTAAATTGGTCCTGGTCCATACAAAGTTGCTGACTTTTTCTTGTCATTTTTATAAAGGGAGATTGAAATTGTTAAGGTTATTGTTGAGTTACACCCGAAGTTGTGGTTTATAAAGCAGAGTACCATTAGAGTTTTACGCACGGAAATGTTTTGAGAGTAATTGTGACTAACATATAGACAAACTGGGTTTTATAGTATTTTACTTTTAGGGAAAAGCAAAATCATAGCCCTTTAACAATCCAAGTCTTAGCCATATAAAGTGCAATATAAGATCAATCCAGGGATATAAACTCTTCTTACCAGTTTGTAGAAAAATACAAGTAACAATCAGGAACAATATAAAAACAGTTCAATAAATATCAGAAAGCAGTAAATAAATAATCATGATCAAACAATTGACCATATAGAGAGATCAAAAAGAGTTACAGCGTAGCAGCAGGCAAAAATGGTTAATTTAGCTCTCCTTAAATACATTGACTACAGAGTTCAGCCAATCAGGATGTAGAATGACTCAGCACATATCTTAAAGCTACATAATACATTCACATAATACAAACATATAATGTTGGCTTATATATTTCCTGGCCAACCAATTAGGCAATAACCATTTCCTAACAGAAATGGTCACCGTCTGAAGCAGTACTTTATCAATCATCCACATTTGCAGTTCACCCTAACCAGGAAGGCTTTAAATTTCTCTACCTTTCAAGATCTCATTTGACTCTTTGCCATCATTTAGCATAGTTATTTTGATATATTTCTTGATTATTTCCATCAAATGCAAACCAACATATTTTACCAACTGGGTTATCTGACAGCCAGAATTTTCCCACAAGAGATTTTCTTCTCTTTGTGTTTAGTATCTTGTATTTAAGTTTGGTTTGGGGCAGTGGTGAAATCCAAATTTTTTTTACTACCAGTTCTGTGGGCGTGGCTTGGTGGGCGTCATGTGGCATGGTGGGCATGGTGTGGCTTTGTGGTTGTGACAGGGGAAGGATATTGCAAAATCTCCATTCCACCCCACTCCAGGGGAAGGATACTACAAAATCCCCATTCCCTCCTCACTCCTGGGGGAAGGATATTGCAAAATCTACATTCCCACCCCACTCTGGGGCCAGCCAGAGGTGGTATTTGCTAGTTCTCTGAACTACTCAAAATTTCCACTACCGGTCTCCAGAACCTGTCAGAACCTGCTGGATTTCACCCCTGGTTTGGGACCATTGATTTTATATTCATAAAATTCTCCAAAGCTCTGGATTGTCTTCATCAACTGTCTTATTGCCCTTTGTGGTTTAATACTACATTGTCTGCATAACAGTTAAGCTTATATTCCTGTCTATTGATTTGTTTCCCAACTTGGAACTTTTCGGTCAATGTTACATTCCAATCTTGGCTATAGCAATTTGTCTCTTTTCTTTTTTGCTGACATTCTCTGTGTTGTTGTTTTTTTCCTGAGTTAATAGACTAAAAAATTTCTTGGTGTATATGCATGTGCAAAATTATCCAGTTAACAATCCCGCACCCACCCCCTCCGCAATTCATTCATTTCTAACAAATTTGGTTGCTGCTTGGTTTCTTGCAATTCTTTCATCAGTAGCCTTTTTAGTGTTACTTTAATACTTTTGTTCCAGTTATCTTATTTTAGCATCTAATTGTTCTTTGTTGTTCTTTGTTGTTTTGCTAATAATTTGTCTGAATTAAATTCAGACAAATAATAATTCTGAAGTGCATATGAAATTGAGTTCCAAGAAATTATATTAAGGAGAATAAAAGTGTTGAAAAGTTTCTCTTGCTTATAGTATTAAACCATAGAAAAGGATTTTAAGGAAATGGAGACCCTTCATTGAAAAACCTACAGGAAATAGTAGTATTATAACATAGCTACAAAAATCCTTTCTTTTTGGCTTATATAACTTACTTTGAACTGGTTTCATGCTGTTTATCCACTCCTAGCTACTGCCAGGCAGATTGTAAAAGAAAACTACAAGTTTTTCCTCTCATTTACTGGTCTTTGATATCAAGAGGAAGGTTGACCCAAGAAATTTTAGAGTTGGGAGCAGATGAGATAAAGCTTCTTGTATTGACAGTATCTTTTTTCAGACTCCCCAATGGATACCATCATTTGTCATAACAAAGGAGAAAGTCTTACATAATCTTTAAGATGAGACTCACAGCAGGAAAAGAAAACTGGGTCAAGAGTGAGTTAAATTTTATTTAAGTTATTTTTACTTACATTATGTAAATTAAACTCCAAAATTTTTAATAATGTCCCCTTTCTTCAGACTGAAAAGTTCAGTTTGAAGGGACTTCTGCACACTAGAACTATGGCTCTATAGAAGCTACATATAAACTAAAGCCACAATTTGTACCTATGAGGGATAAAATGGCCCATGCAGCTTTACATTAGTACATGTTCTTCACCTTTTATGATTTCACCTTCTAGAATATATTTGCTCACTGTTAATTCAGAACAACTGGTTCAGTACAAGAAGGAATTGCCCTGAGTGCATCATAAGACAGAGCACAGAGGAACCGTTAAAAACTTAAAATGAGTATGTTTCAAGAATTTGTTTCGTACAAGGGTGGGTTCTAAATTTTTTTACTACTGGTTCTGTGGGCGTGGCTTATTTTGTGGGCATGGCTTGGGGGTAATGTGACTGGGTGGGCGTGGCCAATTCTTTTTTTTTTACTTTTAAAAGCATTTTTTCAGCTGAAGAGGTTGTAGAAAAAATGCTTTTAAAAGTAAAAAAAAAAAAATGCCTCTGATGAAGTGGGCGAGCGGTGACTGGGCCGGGGACCAGTTCAGGAGCGTGGCCAGCCAATGTTATTACCTGTTTTCTGAACTACTAAACCTTTTTCCTACCGGTTCTTGAGAACTGGTGCAAACTGGGAGCAACCCACCACTGGTTTGGTAGTTGGAACAAAACCCTGGTTGTTCCAATTCTTTCTCAGTCTTGTACAGCTAGTTTGATGCTGAGGAAAATGAAAGAGATCCACATAAACCTGACTTAGTGATGACAATCAGAAAGTTGAGAGTGAAAGATCAGAAAGGAGGTTGTTCTTTACAATTCCAGAATTCATCCATGAAATAAGGACCTCATTTTGTTTAATGGTAGGATTAGTCCTGTAACAATCACTTGGAAAGTGTTAGCAAGCAAGAGAATTAATTTCCATTATTTACTGATGTATTCATTTTCATGTGAAGCAGAAAAGCAAAAACAGGACAGAATGCAGACGCTATATTGTTGTATTTATCCTTCAGTTCATTTTAGAGATTGCTGCCATACTTATTTGGGATTTCAGGTAAAAGATATTGACAGTAGCACTGAAAGCCAAAAGGGCTTATTATTAGATTTGGCTACCTAGCACTTTACAGTTGATATGCTGTTAAACAAACAAACAACAAACACACACACACACACACACACATACACACATACATAATAAGTTAGCTGAATTATGGTTCACTGAATTAATACAATGGTCTGGGAAAAATACTGAAACAAATTAACTACACTATCTAGATTTACACTACACTACACAGAGCTACAAGCTAGCCAGCTATGTTTTAGTGTAATGAATTATTATAACTCAAGATAGAAAGAATATTAACTGCTTGAACTTTGTTAGAGACTCCATGGACAGCCAAAATAAACAACAACAACAAAAAAATGTAACTCCCTTCTAAATACTAATGGAACATCAAACAAATCAACTCAGTGTTCTCAACGTACAAATAACCAGGCTCAAATTAATATGCTTTGGATATATGTGAAGACCCAACTTTATCGGAGCTGATAAAGTTGGAAGAAAAGAAGAAAAGAGGATGAGTACCAGCAAGAAAAATGGACTTAATTACAACATTGCTGTACCATTTGAAGATCTGAAAGACCAGGTTGGAGAGACATCATTCTAGAACAGATCATCCTAACAGTCAATACCAACTTGACGGCATTTAATAAATTATCCCAACTCCACTGAAGATCAGATAAATTCCAACCATAATTTACAGCCTTTTTCAAGACAATACCATTTTATTGGTATTGGTAAATCATCCTCATTTTATTGATTTTCCTGCAGAACTTCCTTTGCCTACCATATAGATATGGCACTAGATTAAATATATATATATATTCAGCTCTCCTGATTAAAACTACAAAAGTGACAACTTATTTTAATATTTCCAAGATACATTTCAATGTACCTACCTATAAAATCTTTAGATATCTATTAAAAACTATTCTCAGTAGAAGTAAGGATAGATTGAGGTAAATGTAAGATATATCCGAAATACAATGTATATGGTTATAAGAAATCTATTTAATTCTACTTGTATCATGGAAGAATATTTATTCCAGTATATTTTGGCCCTGGTTTTTTTCACTATCCAGGTCAAACAAACAAAACAAATTTGGAGGAAATTTGGGGGAAAGAAGTATTAACTTTTGTCCTGGGTTGCTAGTTTTCCTCCATTTCCAAAAAGAAACCTAAATTAATGCCTATGCTTTCCTGTTGATATTTTATAAAATCCAAGATTGTATATTGCCTGAGACACTCCCCACTTCCACAAACTGGGATTTAGAAGTAATGCTCTGTAGGAGTGAACTTGAGAGACAGATGAAAGAGTACAGATTGGCCAACGCCAGACAAATGGCATTGAGTCCATAGAAATAATGTGGATATTGCAAAAAATCTCTGAAGGGGCCTAGTTTATTGGACTGTAAAGACAATGAGGGAAACATGTGCTTTAAGACATGCAAGATTTTGTTAATGGAACTTTGAAAGTTCTGAAATCAGTGGACCATTTCCACACGTGGTACCCTGATAGCCCTGATGACTTGCAAGAGTGTGGGGATGATCAAAGTGTAGGCAAGGCATTCATTTTATGGGTTGAAGGGGCCATGGGCCAAACCAGTGACAAGTAGGGGAGAGGGAAAATAGCTAAACTTGCATCAGGCATATAGCATGAGTGGGTGTGTATGGGGGGGCACAATAGCTTTCCAATCAGAGGAAGACACATCTGTAGACTCATCTGGATTGCAGAATGCCTCATGTGATCTTGGGAAATTACTGGCAAAAGATAGGAATGTCATCAGGGGTGGGTTCTAAAAATTTTTACTACCAGTTCTGTGGGCGGGGCTTATTTTGTGGACGTGGATTGATGGTCATGTGACAATTCTTTAAGATTTAGCAGAGGTACTGGTCTACCAAGCTTTTAACTGCTTGCAGAGCTGTACTGATCTACTCATTTGTTTTTGGAGGCATCAGTCTACTCATTCGTTTTTGGAGGCACCGGTTTACTCATTTGTTTTTGGAGGTACTGGTCTACTCATTCGTTTTTGGAGGCACCGGTCTACCCATTTGTTTTTACAGGCACCGGTCTACACATTCATTTTTGGAGGCACCGGTCTACCACCACACTGCCTTTTAACACTGATCAGCTGTAGGGTGGCCCTTTGAAGAGTTTAAACAGTTTTTTTCCTTCTAGCTGATCAGCTGGGACTTGGGAGGCAGCAATAGATTGGGGGTGGGGCCAAATAAAAGGTAAGAATAATGCGGGGGGTGGGGGAGCGGGAGGACCCAGCTCCTGAACAAAGAGAACTGGTTTGGTGACATCATATTGTCACCGCTACCTGCTCAGCCGAACTGGGCCAAACCGGGAGGAACCCACCACTGAATGACATGGCCATACTTCATTATCAGTATCCTCCACCAGTTTTCCCTGGGAATTTGGGAGAGGGCACTGAGGATAAAGGGAGCAGTGATGTAATAGCATGTATGAATGACTTTGGGAGAGAAGGGAAATAGCCAAAGACTAGAAAATAATGAGGCAAATGGGCAGCTGAGTGCACAGAAGGAATCTAGAGATGGTTTTAGAAGGAAGCCTCCCTAGCTTCTTGAATTGTAAAGGTAAGGGGGTCAGATTTGTGAGATGCTGTTAATCTAACATTAAAATAAAGTAAAGTAGTAAGTAAGCTTCATGTACTACATAAAGTATATCTCATATGAAATTTGTAAATATACATTCATTTTAAAAGCAATTAAGGAATAGATTTCTCATATAATCACAACCCAATTAATTCCTAATGTAAAAATTACTGGAGAAGACAAAATAATGGTCATTTTAAAAAGGCGGCATTTCCAGAAATAGCAAACAGCATCAGGCAAAATACTGTTTCAAACCTAGTTCTATTTGGTTTTCAGAAGAGCTGAGGGAGATAAAATAGTTGATGAGACGCCTAGCATGCTTCTGGAAGACTTTGAAGGGTGAACTCAACTAAGCATGTGCTAGAGTTGCTGTTAAAGCCTGCTTAATGGCAGTAAGGATGACAAGCATCAGTACATTTTGCTTTTATTGCATCTGATGTCTCTGCTCTGAATGTCCTGGCTCCTTTTGGGAGAACGGAGCTTAAGTGAACATTACAGGGCCTTTGGGAGGCGTCTGCTAAGCCTTTGTTGACAAAATCACTTCCGTTTGCTCCAACTTTATATATGTAACTGAAGAAGATGATTTATATGACTAGTTGGGCTGAGTTTGATCCTTTGAGTTCTGGGGAAGTGATCAGGGTTGATGGAACTGTGAGCTCAGTTACTTGTGTGGTACATCCATATCCTTCCTAGTTGAGCAAGGCCTCCCAGGAGAAGTAATGGTATGTGACAGGGGTGGGTTCCAACCTTTTTTACTACCGGTTCTGTGGGCTTGGCTTATTTTGTGGGCATGGCTTGGGGGGGGGGTAATGTGACTGGGTGGGTGTGGCCAACTTTTTTTTTTTAACTTTTAAAAGCATTTTTTCTACAACCTTAAGAGGTTGAAGAAAAAAATGCTTTTAAAAGCCTCTGATGATCAGGCAACTCAGCTGGGATCGCCAGAGGCTTTTAAAGGAATTTTTTCCCCCTACAACCTCTTCAGCCGAAGAGGTTGTAGAAAAAATGCTTTTGAAAGTTAAAAAAAAAAGAATGTCATCTTGCTGGACTCAGGAACTGTGCGTTTTCTGTTGCGATGCTGAGCACCTTACAACTCAAGATTAGAATGACTATGACTCTGCTTGTCTTTGAGAAGGGCTTAAGATCTGGCTGTTCACTCAGGCATGGGCCCTGAGTAGTTAGCAAGCACTTATGGCTGGTTATTCTTGAGCCTTTTACTCCCGGATACTGCCTCCTCCTCCTCCTGCTGTTCTTTTTAAACCTTAAAATTTTGCTACCCAGAATTGCTCTGGTGAGATGGGCAACATGTAAATAAAATTAAATTGATAAAAGGGATTTGGCTTCTAATGATTACCTGGACAAATACTCTCCATTTTATTTGTCTTCAGTATCAACCTATAAATATCTAATTCACCATCCACTTGCATTTAATGTCCAACATATAGAAATGTTCTCTTTATAAATGCTACTATATTAATTTCAGATTCTGCATGGCTTATTTGAAGACCAGTTGAACATAGCTCCCCATATGTATGCAATATTTGTGCAATGTATGGTCACAACTACAGAAGACGTGTTGTGGTACTCAACACAAGGATTTTTCCAAGACAAGAAGAAAAACCACAACAAAACATGTCTTCTGCCACTAACTCTTGCCATATTTTGTTCCACATATAGGAACTGACTTTGCGAACAGCATGTTCTTATATAATTTAAGGCATGTTTAGTGGGGCTAGGTTGTCAGCATTCTTGTAATAGAATATAGAAAATTAACTAATGCAAGGCACATTAACGATGTGCAAACAGCAATTGTCATTAATACCCATGCTGCAAAAGTAATAGAATTAAAAATAATTCTTCTCACCTGATAAATAACATAAATAGAAACTTTAACACTGACAAACACATCTATTGTTTTCTATTTTTCCTCACTAGAATTGCTTCCAATTGTGCTTTTTTTATCACCTTTTTAGACATATCCACTCATCTTGAACTCTTTTGCTTTGCTTGGTTCAGAAAGGCTCATCTGGCTCTTATCTTTGCTGCCTTGATGGATGCAACCGAAAGTTCTTCCCACAAAAGGCCTTTGTTGAACTCAGCTGTACTGGACAATTTTCCAGTGATCTCCAACCTTTTTCTTTTAAAAGAATTCTATTAAGAAAATGGTTGGCCTGATGCTCCAGACAAGGAATAGAATAGAACAGAACAGAATAAAATAACAGAGTTGGAAGGGACCTTGGAGGTCTTCTAGTCCAACCCCCTGCTTAGGCAGGAAACCCTACACCACTTCAGACAAATGGTTATCCAACATCTTCTTAAAAACTTCCAGTGTTGGAGCATTCACAACTTTTGGAGGCAAATTGTTCCACTGATTAATTGTTCTAATTGTCAGGAAATTTCTCCTTAGTTCTAAGTTGCTTCTCTCCTTGATTAGTTTCCACCCATTGCTTCTTGTCCTACCCTCAGGTGCTTTGGAGAACAACTTGACTCCTTTGTGGCAGCCCCTGAGATATTGGAACACTGCTATCATGTCTATCCTAGTCCTTCTTTTCATTAAGCTAGACGTAGCCAGTTCCTGCAACCGTTCTTCATATGTTTTAGCCTCCAGTCCCCTAATCATCTTTGTTGTTCTCCTCTGCACTCTTTCTAGAGCCTCAACATCTTTTTTACATTGTGCGACCAAAACTGAATGCAATATTTCAAATGTGGCCTTACCAAGGTATTATAAAGGGAGGAAACTGATAATCAGTCAAGTTAAATGCTTGTATCAACATACTTGTTGATAAATTTTGGAAAAGCTGGGGTAGTGAAACCATCCTGGTTTTCCTTGATCATCCATTGCTATTAAGTGTTGTGACTCCGACCCCCGAGCCCGTCTTATCGGAGGGAGAAGACTCTGAAAGTGAAGGAGAGGAGTTGGCAAGGCCTCCCTCTCCAGGACCCTCCTCTCTGGCAATGCCTCAGGTGTCTTCCGAAGGAGAAGAGATAGGCCAGGAGCTAGGCACTTCTGAGCAGCTGCAGTTAGACAGCGACGGAGATAAGTCTTGGCTGGATCCCTGACAGCGTCAGAAAGACAAGCGCGCGCAGCAGAGGAGGCGTGCCAGAGATTAAGCTGAGTCACTGGACCATACCCCACAGGGGATAAAAGGGGGTGTGGTGGCCATTCAGGCTTTGTGATGGACAAAACTGAAAGCTAGCAAGTCATTCTGCATTTCTGGAACTTTGTTATATGCTCTGCTTGGATTGATTTTTGGACTTGACTTGACTATTCTTTGGCTTTTGTGGACTTTGATGTTTCAGTCGGAGGAGATAAATCTCCCTTTGTAAGTAAAAACTTTTGGCAAGCAGCCACTGGGTTGCTGCCAATTCTGTTATCAAAGGAAATTCTTGTCTGCTGGTTTATTTTAACTCTTGGTCGACTGCTGGTGTGCGTGTGTGAGACGGGGACAGAACATTAATAGTGTTGACCATGTTATCTTTCAGGCCTGGCTGCAGGGAGCACAGCAGGGGTGGGTTCTACTTATCTTTACTACTGGTTCGCATCGCGCCCACATGCTCTTCTGTGCATGTGCAGAACACCTATGATGATGTCCGGGTCAGTGGGCGGAGCCTCTCATTGGTTTTACTACCGGTTCTTGCAAACTGGTCCAAACCGGGGGCAACCCACCACTGGAGCACAGAGTTATGGTGGGTCTCCTCCTTTTTTTGTGGTTGCTTCAAGGTAATGTTCCCTGGAGGAGTGAGATCCAGGCAAACGAAACCTGGTTTGTGAGGTACAGTACCTCAGCTCCAGGTCCCCTTCATTATGCAGTGTCATCCAATAGGATACAGGACATGTGCTTTCTTTCTCTGTAACACCATACCCTAAAGCTTGTTCTAGCATGACGCTGTTTAAAAGTTGGTTTTCCCCAAGATTTCTGTTATATTGAGTGATGCCTCCTGTCTATTGCATTTCAGATTGGCTGTTCCTTCTTCTGAACATTTGGGATTTCATTTGCAAAGTAGTTTAATAATGCTGCTATTGTATTCTACCCAAGGTTGTTGTAGAACTGGGCATCCTTGTACATTTAAAAAGTAAATAAACCCCACCAATTAGACAGGGAAAAAAAAAGAAATCGTTTTGTTTCTGTTTTCCAGTTGAACTGTTAGTCTCCAGGGAAATCAGCCAAACAAAACAAAACAAATTTTGTCAGATCTACTCTGACCAAGCCAGGTATCTCTTGTGGTCTTTGTCAAAATGGCCACCAGGCAATGTCCAGTGAAGTTTACCTTCAACATCTCTAAACTGGGAAAATATCTGACCTGAAAACACCACTTTAATACAGAAACAACTAAAGACAACTTCAGGCTGTCTAGGCACTAGGCTGGGAATGAGAGTGAGAAGTAACATCATGAGGACATAGACCTTAAAATGTGTTGGCAGAACCCTAACTGTGACATAACACCAACTTTGTCAAAAGGAAATAGCATTTTCATTAGCCTATCCTTATCTTTTTGTACTTTTTAACCTCAGTATCCAAGAGGTATGTATTGCCTATTATTGTCGTCCCCTCCCACCCCCCATTTTGGCTTTTCTTTTTTTATTAAGTAATGGAATATATTAATTAACAATCTGGGTAACCAATGGCAATGCAATATAAGTTAATTAAGGTTTTGGTGCTCCTTTCGGATTAAATCCCAGATGCATTTACACTCCAGGAGACCAGTGCAGAATATTTTAATAAATGGTATATGATACCCGCAACCATATCAGAATGTTTGTTCTTGTTTAATGTATGTATCATCTCCTTCGCAAATTGGCATATGTAGCCTTTCAAGAAAGTCAAAGAGAAAGCGAAAAAGAATGCAGCACGATCAACTCTGCCACAGCAGTGTGAATTTGTCATTTGCTGGTCTCTCGCTTGATTTCTAATCTTTCCTGCTTTTTGTCATTTTGTCATTTATTCACAGGCAGAATTCATTCCTACTTGCCGCGTGCTAAGGCCATTTTGAACGATTCCACCTCCAACCACTTTCCATTGATCTTCTCTGGCATGAGAAATGGTTAATGTTGTAGTTCCTACTGATATACTCACAGTGGGTATCCTCACTATTTTTTCTGTCAACCATTTTTAAGCATCTTTACTACTTTAGCTGCAGGCTCCTATCATTTAGGGGGAAAGATCAAAACAGATGTGTCTTCTTGCATGTTTTTTTTTTAATTGTTCTGTCCCTTCAAATTATGTGATTTTACACATTCAAGAATTTCCAACTGGAAAATCTGTGATTTGTATAATCTTATCTAATCATTTTTTATTCATTATTTCAAACATCAAAAAGGTAACTATATATTTAAAAAATACACTTACACATATTTTTCAGGTGCTCTGAATAATAAGCAACAAGACACTTCTGATCACATCTGAATTTGATCACAATACTTCCTCTCACGTTTGCAGAGCTGCATCATTTGGATTTGGATTTATTTATCTATTTATCTATTTAAATTAAACTTGATTTGGAAGGCCTGGAGAATCTCCAGCATTTTCTCATTTGCATTGGTGATAGTATTTTTCTATTATATTCCATACAGATTTGTATTATGATATTATGAATCTAATCCACAGAAAAGCCAGTGAAAAAAATTCCACAACCACATACTTTGCGCATATGCGCACATGCACTTACACACACACACACACACACAGAGAGAGAGAGAGAGAGAGAGAGAGAGAGAGAGAGTGAGTGCCTGAGAGCATTACTTTCCTTAAAAGTACCTCAAGATCAGGGGTGTCAACTGGTGGCCCAGGGTCAGATGTGTCACACACAGGCCATGCCCACCCCAGCTCTGTGGAGGGGAAAAACATTGCAATACATCATGTGACGCAGCAAGTTTGACATCCATGCTCTAGATTATTATCAATTGGTAGCAGTTCTTGGAACAAGCAATTTGGATCCTTCCATATATATATTGAATTTTCCCCTCCTTATCCAAGCTGGTGGAGACAGATGGACGTTGGCTAAAATCTATGCAGAGAACCAAATTTGCTATTAAGAAATACTTACCAGGTATAAATATCCCACTAAAGCATAATGATGAACCTAGTAGAGAAACAGCGTTTCTGTACAGTGGAGTCTTTTTTTCATTAAATGCAATAGCATGACTATTTATCTTTGCATCTGTATGCTATCTCAGATTCTCAAGTACCTTTGGGCAGCACCACCTATAATGATAAACTCTCAAAAATGATAAAGCACTTTGCTCAAATTTTAATTGGTCAGTCCATCTATCATAAATAGATCATTCTTCAAATTATATATGAGCCAGAGAGATGATTTTTTTTATTGCAGGGGGAGAGAAATGTGTTGACCAAATGGATTTATGTTATGTTCAGGTATTCTGTTGCGCATCCATCATAGCTGCCTATCTTCTCCAGTAATAAGTAGATATAATGCAGCTTTAATGTCTGAAATCTGTAGCAGATAAAGCAACAACTACCTCACAAATCCTCACATACTTACCGTACTTGCGTCTTAGATAATCAATGTTACTCAACTGTTCATCAAGTACTTTAATCAAGTGCAGATGAATTAGGGCACAGAATAGCATATGTTCTCCTTGTAGGCTATTTTCTATGTCAAATAAAAATTTGATCTTTGAAAGAGAGGATAGTGCAGAAAGCTGGAATTAAATGTGACACTTGTTCCAGGATAATTAGAGCCTCAGTGACTATATATTAAGACTATATTTTAGCCTGTATTTTTATTCTATTATTTGTCTAAGGTAAAGGAATATGTATTAACATATTACATACATACACAGAGAGAGCGGGCGGACGGGGGGAGGAATGGCATAAGAGATATCCACAAAATTGTTAACTCTGTTGTTCTTTTCATTTTTTTAAAAAATGAACATTCCATTATTTTATCTTGTTCATAAATAATTATTGAATAATCTCTTAAGGAGGCTGGAAGGAGCCACTTGAAGCATACTGAGTTTAGTGAAAGTTGCCCAAATATACCAATTTAAAAACTAGTCACAAGAAATTTACACAGCACCTGTAACTGAGAAATGGGGCTCCCCTTGAGGAGCACTCGGAGGCTCCAACTGGTGCAGAATGCAGCCGCGTGGGGGATTATGGGAGCAATGTGGCGCTCCCATGTGATACCCCTCCTGCGCGGGCTGCATTGGCTTCCAGTGGTCTTCCGGGTGCGCTTCAAGGTGTTGGTCAGCACCTTTAAAGCGCTCCATGGCTTAGGGCCTGGGTACTTACCGGACCGCCTTCTGCCACCGATAGCCTTCCACCGGCCTGTATGCACCCACAGGGAGGAACTCCTCAGGGTGCTGTCAGCCAGGCAATGTTGGCTGGCGACCCCCAGGGGGAGGGCCTTCTCTGTGGCAGCACCTGCCCTCTGGAATGACCTGCCCCTGGAGATACGTAAGATACTAGACCTCCGTGCTTTCGCCGTGCCCTTAAACTTTTTTATTTCATCAAGCTGGGCTGGCGTAACCCTCCCTTTAGATATTTTTAGATATTTTTAATTGTAAATTGATTTTAGTTGGGGTGTTTTAAATTTAATTGGGCCAAAATTTGTCTAATTCTTTAAAAAAAAATTGTATGTGATGTTTTTATTTTTGTCTGTTCACCGCCCTGAGTCCAACAGGAGAAGGGCGGTATAAAAATTTAATAAAATAAAATAAAGAAAGAAAGAAATGAGAAAAGATATTTACTTTTGGCCACTGAAATTCTTAATAGCACTTTTTCAGCCAGTTGAAATTCGAAATTTTTCAGGTAACCTTATCAAGAAACCCAGTCTTAATCAGTTTCTCATCAATTACACATGTTCTGTCCCCGTCTCACACACGCACATGAACAGTCAGCCAGGAGTTAATAAAACCAGCAGTTAGGAATTTCTTTGAAATAACAGCATTGACAGCAACCCAGTAGCTGCTTGCCAAAAACTTTACTCACAAAAGGAGGTTTTCCTTCTCCGTCGGATAAACCAAAATAAGTTCACAAAGCCAAAGAATTGTCAAGTCCAGTCCATAATAAATCCAAGGAAGGCATATAACGAAGTTCCAGAAACGCAGTATGACTTGCTAGCTTTTCAGTTTTGTCCATCACAAAACCTGAATGGCCACCACATCTCCTTTTATCCCTTGTGGGGTGTGGTCCAGTGACTCAGCTTAATCTCTGGCATGCCTCCTTCTCTGCTGCACGCACTTGTCTTTCCGACGCTGTTGGGGATCCAGCCAAGACTTATCTCTGTCGCTGTCTAACTGCGGCTGCTCAGAAGTGCCTGGCTCCTGGCCTATCTCTTCTCCTTCGGAAGACACCTGAGGCATTGCCAGAGAGGAGGGTCCTGGAGAGGGAGGCCTTGCCAACTCCTCTCCTTCACTTTCGGAGTCTTCTCCCTCAGATAAGACGGGCTCGGGGGTCAGAGTCACAACAACACAATCCAGATTTTTTTTAAAAAAAACACTAAAGCAAAAACTGTCTGTTTTTATTTTTCTTACCATTATAAATAGGATGCACAATCTTAGAGATACTTCTGTTTCAAAAAACCCAACCAACTGAAAATTTAAGTATTTAATAACTGAGAAACATAAACTGTAAAATCTTGGCTGAACTCTGTATAATATTCTGGTTTCAAAAGTAGCAACCCCCAACCAAAGGTCCGACTTGATCAAGCAGAAAGGTGTAGCAAAGGTGTATCTACTTAAAAAAAAATGATTGAATTAAGCCTAAAGTAAGGGTATAAGCAGAACAATAGATTTCTAAAAGAAAGAGAATAGAGCAATTCTAGAGGGGTCAGGAGGGATCAAGTAAGCAAAGACACCTGTGATGAAACCCCTCTTTTTGCTTTCTAATCCATCCAGAGGTTTACTGAAATGTTCAATGAATCCCATTCAGCAAAGCCATTCATATCCTGCCTTTTCCGTGATGCACTAAACATAGTGGTTGTCTCACCAGCAAATCCTACTCTAGATACAGTGTATGTGGGCTAGTTTAAAAATGGAAGTGGGTGTCAAGGCACTTAATAGTGTTTCTCTTTGAAAAGGCTGAATTGAAATCAGGTTGTGCTGAAACCCAGAAGGCTGGCAAAATAGGATCTCTTGTTTGATAAGCAGAGCTAAGAGGTTGAGACTTTTATAAACACAGGATGGTAGTTTGGCCTTCCCAATGGTTCAAACACGATTTCAGGTGCATCGAACTTGCATCCTCATTTTTATGAAAGATTGCAAAGATGTAAAATGGTACCATGCCTTTTCAATCCAGCATTTTAAAATTTAAATGTACCTAGTTGAAAAGCAAGTATTAATAAGCTCAATCTTTCATGGTGCCTAAGGGAGCAACAGAACACATTTTATGAGGTATGGTTCAATTATGATGATTATTTTAGTTTTGAAGAATAAACTTAAAGAGTTGCCCAAGGCCTAATAAGAACAGCTCTGGAAGAGTCAATATATCATGATGTTGGTTTGGCACTCTGTGTCTCTTAAAAATAAACTCAATTGAAAGGAATTTCTTCTTTCTCAGAACAAAGAGCAGCTTCATTTAATTTACTAATGCAACAAAGTACATGACAAAACTACCAACTGTGAAACCCCTCCAAGCTTTTTGCTAAATATATGCACCTAATCGGGTTGCCAACAACAAAGGCCCATAAAAATCACTTCGGATCAGTAGGTACAAAAACAATTCTAATGTATTTGTATTAACCTGTTTATTGTTTGCATTTTTCTATTGCATATCATTGTCAACTGCACTGGTCTGTTTCAATGGTCTGTTTCTAAGCACATTAAAATCATTGGATGTGATTACAATAGCCCAGCAACTCACACTCCATATATGATTAAGATTCCAAATTGCCACTGAAAAACATTTTGAGACTTTAATGGATTAGAACATTACAAGTATCTGAACAACATAACTGTTTGGAAGACTTAAAGTTACTTTAACCTTCTTCTAAACTTATTCCCAAATTTCCTTATTTTTAACCCCTACATACTTTTAACTTAGTTATCACCTAGACGTGATAACTTGATATAGGCCATTAAGAAGCTGTCAGCCCTTTAAGATGAGTCAAACAGGAAGCTCAACAATGAATACTATCCTACATTACATTACAGTAGTATTAATATCAATATTGTCCCCTCCTTTCCATTTACTCTCTTGAAAACTAGGGAGAATCATTTCTGACATGCTTCCCACAGCTCCTTTCTTTTGTGGGATGAAATACCTTTTGCAATCCAGTTGTCTGGGCTGCAGCTCTTCTTCCTCTTTTCCAAAGTCATTATCACAGATCTTTACAAAAAACTGCCTGTCAAAGCATTACAACTTTTCAAGAAGAGGCCTTTATTTTATTTTTCTTTGCATATATAAAAAACAAGATCACAGCATATCACCCCATAAATTAATAAAAGGATTAAGTCAATGTGAAATGAAGGTACTCCTTATCACGCCATGAGAGCTCTGGTGAATGAATGATTCTGAAAGCAAATCTTTTAGTGAGAAAAAATTGCAATGTAATATATTAAAGCAGGGAGGCAACCATTCCCTACCAAAAATTGCAGCCCTTGAGCGTAATCTGCTGGAGAAAAGCCACATGCAAGTTGTGAAAACATCCAAAGCAAGTGGAAGGGACAAGATCTAAAACAGGGATGTCAAATTTCATTGAGGGCCACATCAGGGTTGTGTTTGACCTCAGGGGGAGGGGGGCATGGCCGGGGAGGGCATGGCCAGGATGTGCATGCCCAACTCAACATCACCTGTGTCGGAGATACCTATGATTAGGGGCACCCGGGATCCATTTTCAGCTGCAATGGCCTCCTCCAGCCATCTGCCAACAAAAACAGAACTCAGGGAGGCCACGTGCGGACTCCATTTTCGCTGGTAGAGACAGCGTGGGCCAGTCCTTCGCTGTTTCCAGGGCAGACCCACGGGCCCGATCTAAGCACCCCAAGGCACCCCACAGGACGTGAGTTTGACAGCCCGATCTAAAAGAAGTCAAGAGAGTTATTTCACCTTCCTGGAACTCTATCCATTTCTTTCCCTTCTCCAGTTCAGCAAGAAAGAGAGAAATCAATTTACAGAAAAATTAGACCAAGGATTATTGTATAAGTATAAATTTGAGACCCCTATATACATATACTACAACTGTGATTATTTTGTTTATGTTGTCATAAGATGCTTATGGGTGTGTTCAGCGTCATAATTTGTTTGGGTAAAATAGGTGGCAGGTGGATTAGAATCAAAAAGAAGACAACATAATATGAAAAAGCTAATGTACTTTAGAATTCACGCAGATAAGCATCTGGCACACAACACCCCAGACTTGATAGGAAATACAAAAAAAGATAGTAGGCATTGCAAAACCTGGAGACAGTGGAAAAGAAACGAAAGAACTGGAGAAAAATCACAAAATATATTTTGGTGCAATTCCAAAACATCAGGAAAACTACTGAATACCGTTGGCATTGACAAAATTACCGTCATTCAATTGGAAAAGGCAGCTTTATTTTGTACAGCTTACATCCACCAACAATATCTTAAATATTATTAAACAACATATTATTAAACAACATCATGAGTCTAGCCACGGTCTTTGGGATCATCATTTAACATCAATAGATGTTAAAAATGCCAAATCTAGTCTAAACATCTGGCTGACTGCACAACCAATCGTAACAACAATAATAGCATTAGGCAACTACAGAGTAAAAAAGGTTTAAGAGCTTAAGAAAAAGACTAATATTTGCCAGAGAAGATTATCACAGAGTTAAAAGCATATATGATTCTGGTTTTTACTTTGAAAATGATCATATTGAGACATGTTATTTGAAAAAAGTCAGCATTTATAATATTTAATATTTCAGGCTAGGCTTTAAGAGATTTGGGTATAAATCTGTTCTTGGCCATGACTTTAGGCATATAAGTATCTCAGTTTATTTTCTCCCATCTCACATAGTTGTGCAGGAAAAAAAAGCACTGGAGATAGCACAGAAGCATTTTCGAAGCATTCAGAATGAAGGCCAAAATTATCTTATTTAGTTGTAAGAGTCTAATGTTTATGCGGAGATTACTGATTGTGATATAGCCCATGATCTGATCTGGTATAAAAACAAGATCCTGGTATCCTGATACCCCCGAAGCAACAAAGTCTCAGTTCATTACAGAGAAGATATTAAAATTTAAAATTCCCATTAGCTTTGGGACATTTTGCAGGTCATATGAAAAATGACTCGGATAATGTTCCTTCTTTGGAACTGCCAAGATATATGTAAAAGTATTAAGCTCCAAAATTCAAGCTAGGTAGATAAACAGGAATAGTTTTGATGGAAAGATTTGGAAATAACTTCCCAATTGTTATTAACAAAAAGAAAGTTGTTATAGTTATATTTCAAATCTTTAATGAAAGGAGCCTTGGTAAATATATACTCCAATATTATTCATGGAGCTAAAATAGCCATTTGATTATTGAAAAAAAGATACCCAGATGGAAACAATGAAGCTGGAAAGATGAACTTACAATGAAATGGACCACCTTTCAAACACAATTACTGCAGAAATGGGATCAATCTGTTAAACCATTAGAAGCAAAAATCACTTTGATCAGTGAAACATTACAGAAAATTGCACATATAACCTCTCAGGCATTAGATGGAGTGCAAACATTGGTAGTTAACGCTATGGACTCACAGATGGAAAACACTGTTATTAGAGATACGCTATAAGAACAAATTTAAATGTTTTAATTTTAAAAGAAGAGGATTTGTGCAACAACAAGGTGAAAATCAATGCCAAATTTTTGTTTACTGGGGAAAAATGGAATCAAGAAGTGGACTTGCAAAGTCTTTGAAAGAAGATATGGTTCTGGGAGCTGTAGCATTTCTTCTCTCACTCTGAATATTATTATAAACTTTATCAAATTAACTACCAAGAAGAAGTGATGACAGAATTATGAACATAGGCACACATAATACACATGTCAGGTAAGAGATAGGAGTAGGGTATCCTTTTTCATTAATCAAATGGCTGTTTTAGTTCCATGAATAATATTGGAGTTTATATTTACCAAGGTTCCTTTCATTTCTTTGGAACATTAGTCCTGAAAAAAAACAAAAAAACAAACAGGATAGAATTATAATTCTGTTCCCAGCTGTTATCAGCCACCAGTGGGGATTCCCAACCACAATCCCAACCACAGCCACCTCCAAGTTTACCCAGCTTCCATCAAATGAGATCTAATAATCATCTTTAAAACTCCATCTTGACTTGCCACTTGGGCTTCTAGATGCAGGTCTAGAAGATGAAGATCTGGCTAATATAACTTTTAAAAAGACATACTAGTAGGAGTACATATATATATAAAATAATTCAAATGATAGCTAGGCTACCTCTTCCTTAAACATTTCATTTTCCTATAAATATTATGTTCCAGTTGAGGAAGACTTTATGCTATGTTTTTCATACCTGTATTATTATTTCCACATTTTAACACAAGTAAGAACTAGTTTAAAAAGTTGAGGATTTAGGAGCATAAGAGCATAGAGTTCCTCTATGAAGGAGTTTAAACATTTGCTAAGTAAGTAAGTAAGAAAGTAAGTAAGTAAGTAAGTAAGTAAGTAAATGTTTCCCTTTTCAAGGTTCTTAGAAGAAAATGAATATAACTACTGGTTCAACAGTAGTTCTGGAGCAATTTAGATCTAAACCCATTTATTTGTACACCAGGACAATGCCCATATTTATGAAAGATACAGAATTGTGATAGTAGTGATGCTGTTTTCCACACTTCAAGAAAAAGAGTGGTTTCTGCCTCTCTTTGCAGGGCTTCCACAGAAGGTAAAGGAGTTCAAGGGGATAGTAGGAATTTGATACATAAAATAAACATTGGTAAATTACATTAAATTAAATAAATTCAAAAGGTGCAGGAAAACAATATGGGAATTAATAGAGACATACAAAACTGAAATGAATAAGATTCTCTTAATGTAATGGCCTTGGGGGAAAACATTAAAAGGACCAGGATAATTTCTTATTTAAAAAGTATCAAATAAAAAGCATAAAAAAGTATAATCTTCCTGTGATGGCTACATAAAATGGCTACATAAAATTAATGAATTATCTGCCAATGTTTAATGTGAATGTATGTGAATGCATAAACATTCACAAGGGAGAGGGATAACTACCAATATTATTTTATTATATTATATATAATAAAATTTTATATGTTATATTCATGTTATCATTTTATACATCAAGAAAAAAACAATTAAAAAGGAGTATGTTCTTCTTTCAAGATTTAACAGAAGACATTAAGTTGCATATTGATAGCATTTAAAATATTTGCAAACTTAAGTGTGTTTTTCGTAGTATCTGTAATAGTGGGAAGAGATATGTATGGAATTGTAGGGAAACCCGCACCTCAGATTCAAAATAGAATAAAAATATATTAAAAACAAGCTATCAATATATAGATGGCAACATTTTCCATTTTCCCCCCAAATAAGTAACTTGATTTGATTGTATTTGATATCGTAATTGATCATAATGTTAAACAACATTTATTTGGTTTAATCAAAATTAGAAAACATGCCTTACTTTCCATTAGTTTATCTATCTCTATTTCAAAAATACATCCCATCCATTAGTGGACATTAAACCACGAGTCACAGAACAAGAGAACAAAAATCTTCAAAAAAAAAAACCCTTTCAAAATACTTAAGTTACCATTGAATAGCTATTTAATAGATGGTTCTGATAACTATATATCATATTCTGGGAAAGTTTGCATTAGTAAACTATTAAAAGCTGTGATGAAACCTGAATGTATTAAATAAAAAAGTATATAGACACAGTAAGTAAAAGACTGTAGATACGGTAAGTAAAAGGGAATCAACATATTAATGAATATTTAAGAAAAATGGGTTGTTTATACACACATGTGTTTATGTATAATAATAGAAGTTAAAAGAAAGGAATTAGAACTATAATTTTAGATAATTATTCTATTTGATAAAAAATTATTATGAGCATGTACTTGAGCTTCAATACCTTTAGCTAATAGACTGAAAAAAATACAGTATAGTAAGACAAGGAAAGCTTTAGGGCAATATGATAAAAAAAAGGAAATCAGAAGACATTGCAAATGATTTTACAAGATTTCACTCTGATTGTACAAAAGAAAAGAAAGCTGAAATTGAGTTCTATTGACAAAGTTTTCAAATAATATCCATACTTTAAAAAAAAAATCAATAGGTCCGGTGCACTGGATGAAATACAACAAACAAATTAAAATCTTTAAATAAATCACCTGAAGCAGATGAATTTACGTTTTTGTAAGATACTTTTAGAATAAATAGATCAACTCATGAATTTAGTCATGGCAACTTGCCAGTTTTATGACTGCATGAATAGTTCCTTCTTTACCTTGCTTGGATCCTGCATGAAATTGTTGATATAGATAGTGGAATGGTGAGTGAGTTATGTTTGAACTCTCAGTTTTCCTTAAATAACTTGGATGTAATATTGTTTTAACAATATTCCTGGTAAAATATAGAAGTTGGCTCCATATCAGGCATCTTGACCTACAATCCACTCCAGATAACACAGATAAAGAAAATGAACCAGCTTATTCAAACTATTGAAATCTCAGTTGTGGCTCTCTATACAAATCCCAATGGATTAGAACAACGTTTCTCAACCTTAGCAACTTAATATATGTGGACTTCAACTCCCAGAATTCCCCAGCCAGCCATGCTTACTGGAGAAATTTGGGAGTTAAAGTCCATGAATCTTAAAGTTGCCAAGGTTGAGAAATACTGAAATAGATTGAGCTACAACAACTGGCCTATCTCTATTTCAGCAAAATCAGATATCAAGTTTTGAATTATTAGTCAGTTCATTTGTAGGTAATAAATTTCTAAACTAGTATATCTGGAATCCATGGAGTTCTTAAAATTGTGACAGCTCAAGCAATAGAATATGGTTTAATAACATGGAAAATTGGATCCAGAAAATCTTGTTGCTGACTGATTTTAAACCTGAGGTAACCAATGCTTTCAGATTAAGATAAAAGGATCAATCTCTTATAGAAATTGGCCTCTATAACGGATAAAGATCTGAAGTGTACTACTAAAGATCACCTTTTAAAACTTTCAAGAAAGGGCTACCACATTAAAATATTTTGGATGTAAAATTAGAATTTGTCCAAATTTATGAAAATACTTTGATGTGAAGTGTATACCTGCAAGAAATAATAAAGCTAAATAGAGGCAGTCCTCAATTTACCACCACAATTGGCCTTGGGATTATGGTCATAAATCATGGCAGTCATTAAGTTGGTCACCATATGATCGTGCATAATTTTATGACCTTTTTTATAATAGATATTCAATATTTTTTAAATCTAAAAAAATGAATATATTGTTTTTTCACATGCACTTCAAGATTGTTTCAGTTTATTTATTTATTTTTAATTTCTGCTTTAGTGAATCAAGTTATGGGCCCTATTACAATCACAGACCATGTTATCAATTATTGACAAGTGTATTCCTGAATTTGAGAAGATCACACAATACCTCATATTCTGGATATATGGCATAGATTTCATCCTAATCTTACTATCTTTATGTCATTATGATGACATAATGACATAATTATGAATCTTTTCTGCTAATTAGTTTTTAGAGAGGTATGCATTTATACAATTGTAATCAATGCAATGTTTAGCCTTTATTTCTTCATGGTAACTTTTTTTTTTTTTGGTTGGTGCTCTATGTTTTGTACTTCGTTATTTAAATTAACAGTTAACGAAAGAAGAAAAAGTGCCTAGAATGTGGAAATCATCTATAATTGTTCCATTTTCTATACTTCTGAAAATATCAAGAAACTTGGAATCTTTCAGACTAGCTAAACCTAAACTCTAATTTGTTATGCCTATTTTAGACAACAGATTAAAACAGTTAAGATCAAGCTAATTTTATGCCTGACAGGCTTGTACAAAATCCAGTTGGTAGATTATTTAATCTATTACTACAAGGATTGGCACAGCCTTTTTCCAATTGGTTTCTGGATATTTATAAGGTTTGCATAATTTGAACTGGACATCTTTATTATCATTAATAACAAAAAATGAAGCCTTTATCTGAATCATTGCTGTAAATCCAAATAACATTTGACATAGGTTCAGAGATACAAGAACCTCTCCTGTTCTTTTTATCACAATGCTATTAATAATGGTTTTAAATCTATGAGGAAATCAGCAATAAAGGAAATAAACATGTAAGAATAGATTATCTACCATATGCTTATGCAGATAACTTTGTACTTTTCTTATCAAACCCAGTAGAAACTAGTATACAGCTTGAGTTTGGAATCTTTAGTAGTATATCTGCTTTCCAATTATTTGTGGAAAGTTAGATGCATTGTTTTCATCTTTCTCCAAATAAACAAAACTAATTAACAATTATACAATATCCCACTTCTAGGTAAACAAATATGCAAGATACAAATTACTACAAACTTTTAAAAGTTTATGATTGAAAATCAGGCACAATTTGTTTTAAAAAATGATGATTCAGCTTATAGTCTCAAATGGAATAGCAGAAATGTTTTTGAATTTGACAGAGTGGCTCCAACAATCCCAGGAACAACCTCAGACCTCTCTGTAAACACACACACACACACAGAGAGAGAGACTTTGGCAGAGAGAACAAGGAGAGATTAAGAAGTATTTCTTTAGATAACTGACATGCAAAGATATGATGAATAGTTGTTCTTGAATAATTAACATATAATATCTGATGGCAACATTAAGAACCATTTAAGAAGATATGGAGGAAATCTATGTAACATATTTCTTATCACAATGATAAATGTCAAAACCGAAAATATATAAGAAACTTTGGGAAATGTAATTAATCTTAACTAGAATAATGTATTGTAATTGTGGTTATATTGCACTTGATAATTTAACAGTTAAGTTATCTATTATATTTGGTGTGTACAGTAAGTTCCAGGACATACTGTGTCTTATTTAATAAAGATTTAGTACACTTTCCTGGAACTCATTGCTAGATCCATCCATTTTCTATGTTGGATTTCTCTCTTTTTTGCTTCTCCCACCACATCAAATTAAGATTTCCTCTATTCTGCTTTCATGGAGTGAACATTGAATCTGATTCTATTATTTGCATAATTTCTTTCCACCATTCAGTTGAACTGGAAAGAATAAAAAGGTAAGAAAATTATGTAGCACAGTGTAGGACATGACCAGCTTGAGCTAGGGTGATAGTGGTGTCAAATGCATCATGAGTCACAAGTTCCTACACACCTGCAAGAGATCTAAGTCCAGCCCACCTTGAATTCCTTTCTTAACTCCCGCACATTTCCTTTTACCGTTAGTTGATCAGATTCTTGTAGAGTGCTTAAGCTTGCTATAAATCGTTGTATTCATTTGAACTGTCTGAATGTCCTGATCTCCCTGGTGCCTGAACACAGCTGCTGGACTACTTTCCAATATTTTTAACCAACAGTGGCCACAGGAACCCCTGAATCTCTTTCTGTGTAACAACATAACATACATGTGCACAAACGTAAGTATTTTCCATGTTTTATCTGAGCGTATTTATGTCCTAGGAAGCAAAAGTACACATGTTCCATTCTGAGTAATAGGGAGGCAGGCTTAGAAGTAGCATTTCATTTTTTTCCCAGAGATTTATTGGGAATCTTTTTCAGGAATCTTTTCCCTGAATGAGCGCAGATCCAGCTCATTTTCAATAATTACCTTTTTCATACCAAATCTGGTCCCATTTTGTTCAGTGTTTAGAGAACTAGCTTGCAGAACCTCAATCCCTTTGCATAATACCTTAACAACATTCCATTGGCTTGGAAAGAATTTTTTAAAAAAACAAATTTCTAGACTTGCACTATAGTTTGTAAAAATTCCAGCAAAGTTTTTAAAGTTAATTTGCAGCTTTTATATCCTGGCCAAAGAAATGAAAATTAATCTTATCCCTCAATAAAATCTCTTTTACTTAGAAGTTGTTGACTATCTCTTAACCATTACCATGAATATTTCAATTACTGAGTCAAAAAAGCAAACAGTACCTTGAATTCAACAGTATTGAATTCATACCATTACCATAATGCATGTGTTAGGAAAGAACTGAAGTGAATATAAAAAAAGTATATGATTTCTCATATAACTTGGGTACCAATTAAGGAACAAAATTAATTAAATATGGAGTTTATGATATTGTTTTATGCGTAAATATATAGCTGTATAGAATATAAATAGTCTACCGATGTGACAAATTCGAAAAAGAAGTCGTAAGACTTGATTCATGTTTATTTGTTTTGTATGTTGTATTGTTGTATCTATGTTCGTTATTTTTAACCAATAAAAATTATTTTTTTAAAAAAAGTATATGATTTCTCAATGTTCTTTTTTTAAATGAATATTTCATTTTATCTACAGGAGTAGATAAATACAAAATAAATTCTTCTTAGAACCTGGTTGGTTTGATTTAATTTAATTATTGATCATTTGATTTTTGGGTTTATTTCTGTATGCATATATATTTATTTCATAAATCTATGTTACATATTTTGAATACTTCTTTGTAAAAAAAAAAGGAAAACAGGCATCATCAATCACCATCATCATTATCACAATATCAGAAGCTGAATGTGATACATGATTGGTGTGTTACAGAAGGAGACTAACAATTAAATTGTTTAAAATTTAACTTCTTTACCAGTATAATCAATATATGGA
This sequence comes from Arizona elegans, assembly GCA_022577455.1. NCBI lineage: Eukaryota > Metazoa > Chordata > Lepidosauria > Squamata > Colubridae > Arizona > Arizona elegans. Next base: position 23,485,649 of record JAKOOJ010000008.1, on the reverse strand, counting down.
TTTGAAAATAAACTACTTTCTCAAATATCAGGAAGTAAATGAAGTAAAAAGATGAGATGGGGGAAATCTTTCATACAATTGAAAAATTAGCAGATTGAGAATTCTGTGTAAATTCCTAACGTTCAATCTTCTGTTTACATTTCAGTCTATATGTTTGTTGAATCCCGCACTTAATTTAAATATTTTACTTTGTAGAAGAAAGGGAGGGAGAAAGGGAGGGAGGAAGGGAGGAAGGGAGGAAGGGAGGGAGGGAGGGAGGGAGGGAGGGAGGAAGGAAGGAAGGAAGGAAGGAAGGAAGGAAGGAAGGAAGGACCTGATATCAAGCCAAGTCAACTTCTAAACCCTGACATTATTCTTTGCTAACAGATAGCCACAATCTCCTGAATTCTCTTTAAAAAGTAGCATTTGCTCACTATTTTTAGCATGCTGTAGTTCTTCATTCTTTTTCCCAATTCTACCCTCTACAGCAAAACAGTTTATTCAAAGGCTGTAAAAAATGAGGCTCCACTACAAGCAATTATTTTCTAAAAGCTCACTTGTCTTTAGAGGCTAGAAAGTGACACTATATTTCATGTTGAGTAGTTGTTTCTCAGAGGAGTCTCTTTGGTTAAAATCTGGACCCACTGAAATGAACAGAAAAACTGAATATTTCTGAAATTGATGAAGTAGGCCCATCAAGGTCAATAAAGGTAATGTAATAAAAAGGACAAAATATGTCAAGCATAAAACAATTTTGGTGTTATATAAACAAAGAACATGTACAATGCATGGCGTAGTCTGAGGATCATCAAGTTGTCAGACAGTTATGGGTTGCTTTTCACAAGTTTTACAGAAATATAGATTAGAAAGTCCTTTGGGTTTACACGTTATATTAGAAAGGTAAAATGAGGGACTTACTATGATTATTGATGTTAGCAGACACATCTTATTACTGTCTAACTATTACTTTTCATTGCTGTGCATTTGATCTTTAATTTTTGAGGGCAGAGGGTAGAAACAGAAGCATATGCAAATGCTAGCAAGAAAAGTGCTATTTTCAAAAATCAAAGCATCTCACCCACCCAAAAACAAACATAATTCCTATGTATAGGCCAACAAGAACAAGGACACAATGTTTAAATTTATATTGCTATTTAAAAAAGAGAAAAAAAGTTGCTGCATTATCCTAACAATCTTTGTGGATTACATGGAAGGCCACACACCAGCTTTCCATAGATATAATTGCTAATTTGAATAGCAAATGTCATAACTACATATAAATAGAGATGACATGGTAAGCACACACAAAAGTACCAGCTAATAGCTCCCACTCAATTGGCTATTCTGTGCAGAAACTGAAGCAAGAAGAAACATCAGTGTATCCAATTTAATTTTATATTTATATAGGTATTTATTTGTATTCCACTTTTATTATTTTTACAAATAACTCAAGGTGGCAAACTTGTCCAACACACCTTCCTTGCTTTATTTTCCCCACAACAATCCTGTGAGATGATTTGATCTGAAAGAGAATGGGACTGTCCCAAGGTACCTATGTATTTTCCCCATGGGACGACTCAGTTATATATATTCACCACCTCTTTAATTTTCTAGGGAATTATTTAGCAATAGCAATAACACTAAGATTTATATACTGCTTTGTAGTGCTTTCCAGCCCTCTCTAAGGGGTTTAACAACAATCTTGGTCCTCATTTTATTGACCTCGGAAAGATAGAAGGCTGAGTCAAGCTTGAGGTGGTCAAGATTGAACTGCTGGCAGTCGGCACAGTTAGCCTGCAATACTGCATTCTAACCACTGGGCTACCACGGTTCTTTAAAAATTTATTTTTAATTTGTGCTGATACCTAGAGAATTTAAACAGGGTGTTTTCAAGAGAAATTATACAGATTAAGTAATGGGAATTATACAGATAAATTGCTGAGTAGTAATAGCAAAAATTGACTTTCTGGTTCCAGTTCTTTTCTATTTGATATTCCTGGTGAATGGGAAGAAAAAGCAGAGAAAGAGTTGGCACATATACAGCGATACCGAGTTGAAAGTGGAACATGAAAATGCCCTGATGCTGGTATTTCATGTGGCATCAGCAGATGAAGTCAACAGAACCTAGGAGACAATTCTTTGTAAAATGGAGAAGAAAAGAAAAGGAGTGGGACGTATATTACAAGTTTACCAAATCTAATTCAGCAAAGCTTGAGCACTTTCTGGGGAATTGAAGCTTCCTCAGCAAGAACAAATGGTCTGAAAATATACTATGCTCAAATGTTTCATTTTATAAAGTTCAACTAAACTCTTTATATCCAGAAACTGTACAGAGACACAGAGAATTTGTGCTCGAGGTGGAAAAAATGAAACTTTGATTTTGGCTTTTGTTGATTAGATAGGTATGGTGTTATAGAAATGGATAGTATTTATTATTTTTAAAAAAGGTGGATGCTTCGTGTTATTTATTCTACTGCACCAAAAGGAGTCGGAAGTCAATGTTGTTGTTTTTTTCTTTTTCCCCTTTTCTCTTTACTCTTTTCTCTCTTTCCCTTTTCCTCCTCTACTTTACCTTTATTTTCATTTTTCTTTCTATTTTTGTGTTTTATGCTTTGATAAACAAATAAAAAATTTGAACACCAAAGATATATTAGCTGATTAATTTATTGTATTCACATGACTTTGATTATGTTTGTTAAAGGTGTCTATTGCTCCCTTGAGATGGGACAGTACCACAATTTCCTCTTTCTCACAAGGGAGGTTATAAATGTAATAGATACATTTCAGTTGTCATGTTTAAGGCCATCTGATAAGAAATTCTGAGAGTTCCAATTCTCAGACATTGGGGATTCACCTGATTGGAAAAAAGTGATGTTTGAGGAATGGTGTTTTTTTTTTAAGAACAGTTCTGCTCTAATCTCAGTTAGAGGTTGGTACCATGACACCAGGGGTGAAATTAAGCAGGTTCTGACAGGTTCTGGAGAATCTGGAGTGGAAATTTTGAGTAGTTCGGAGAACCGGCAAATACCTCTGGCTGGCCCCAGAGTGGGGTGGGAATGGAGATGTTGCAATATCCTTCCCCCAGGAGTGGGGAGGGAATGGGGATTTTGCAGTATCCTTCCCCTGGAATGGGGTAGAAATGGAGATTTTGCAATATCCTTCCCCTGCCATGCCCACCAAGCCATTCCCACAGAACCAGTAATAAAAAAAAAATTGAATTCCACCACTGCATGGCACCCATGAACATCAGAATATTTTACCCTCAAAAATGTGAAATTTCATTATTCTCCAATAAGAACTCACAAAATGAATGTCTTATAAAATTACAAGTAAGATCACCAAACTTCCCCCTTGGGGAAACTCTGGGTACCCAGAGTCTCCCCAAGGGGGAAGTTTGGTGATCTTACTTGTAATTTTATAAGACATTCATCTTGTGAGTTCTCATTGGGAATAGTGAAATTTCACATTTTTCCTTACTTCCCTTAAATACAAACTTTGTATTTAAATTTGCAAAAATCTTCAGAACGGAATAAAATGTCCTCTAAGTTTCTGTGCAGCAGATTTGAGAAATAGCAATTCTTCCGGGAATTAACTCAAGAATATTTACCTGATGATATTCAGCACAAGGTTATTTAACTATAGTAAACTGCTTGAAAGCTTTCATGGAACAAACATTTTTCAAATTTGATATTTTTTTTTTAGTTCCTCCAAAAAATTTTATCTTTTCAGTAAAGCATATAATCCTCATTGTATTAATAAAAAATAAACAATATCAAAATTGAAACAGTTCCCTGATTCTCCTCCAATTTAATTACTGAATTGTTTGATCTTAAATGCTTGACTGAAATTTCTTTTTTGCCTAACCAAACAGAATATCCCTGTTTCTTGAACTATATGGAACACTTTTCTACAGAAATACTCATGTGTTACTCTTACAAATCAAAATTGTTTCAAGAGTTTTTAAATATTGTAATTGATATACCACAGTTTGTTTACCTACTTATTGTTGTAAAAGATGACTGAAACTCCAAGCAGTTTAAAAAATATTTATGAGTACCAGACTTACAATACACTCTATGTATGCTTTGACAGATGTTTATTTTATTGTAATCATTGAGATATAATCTCATGAAAGTCTGCATAAAACTGTAATTCTAATTCCACAAGTAATTGCTGTTGTTCTAATAAGAAAATATAGTACTTTTACTCTAATATGATAAGATCTGGTCATTCACTTAGTAACTGTTCAAACACCACTGGGGAAAAAAAGACTTTTGATCAGTCCTTACACTTATGATCATTGCAGCATCACCATAGTTACAAGATTTAAACTGGGGTGCTTAGCAATTAGCATGTCTTTTCAATGATTGCAGCATCTTGGAATCACCTGATTATCATTATGATCTTCCTAGCCAGCTTCCAACGAGCAAAGTTAATGGGAAAGCCAGATTCATTTAATAACCATGTTATTCAATTAACAATTACAAAAAAAAGTCATAAAATTGGACAAACCTCACTTAACAACCATCTTGCTTAACAATAGAAACACTGGTCTCAAGTGTAAGTTGAGGACTACCTATATAGCAATGAAAAATGCTAAGAAGAAATGAAGTGGTTGCTCAATGGAAGCATAGCACACGCATTATCAATTAGCATATGATTACTGATACTTTTAAGCATGCATGGTAAGATTGAACACATATTTTTATAGTATTTCAAGCAAAGATATACATATCAAAATGTCTATCTAACCACTTTCTGAAGAAAAAAATCAAAAGACTTTAGAATTATAGTTGTTTTCTGAAAGCCATCCAACAATTCTAAGTCCCATTAAAATGCCTTAAAAACTGGGAAAGGAAAACAATGATGATGATGATGATTATATAACCACAACTACTAATTATTATCATAATCAGTTCCTGATATGCGCAATGTTATCAAAGATGACAAGTCACTTCTTATGGGTCATACAATTCACTTTCCATTTTTCAATAAGCCCGGTGCTCAAAGAGATGTTAGAATATAATAAGTCCTTCTCAGTGTATTTGTTGTCAAACAAAAAAAGCCACATCATTTTCAGCTGCAATCAAAGGAAGAGTAGAGAATGCTTGCCAAAAAGGAGAAGATAAAATGGATGGGAGAAGTATACATATCAGTCTTTTCAAGAAAAGACATATTTCTTTTCAAGAAGTATACATATCACTTTTCAAGAAAAGTGCCTCTTAAAAGCCTTATAATAGACAACTATTTTGAGGTTGCTGGTACCATGTTCCCTAGAACAGGTTTTTACATTTTTTAAGGTCAGAGAAAATTATAATTGTCAAAGGAAGCATAAATGTAAAACCCAGCCTGTTTTTTATTTATTAATCAGGAATAGAATATGGTGAAAATCGTCCTCCATCAAAGGAGATATCTATGGAACCTATTGTCAAGTAGGTTCAGTCTTCACTCATTCTGTGACACAGTTTTGCAAAATCTTTTTCAAGCTTTGCAATTCATCCTAAACACCAAAGCACTTTTTAAGCTTTCAGACATATACAGCAGAGCTACACAATTTTTTTTCGAGATGTTGGGTGATGTGAGAATATTCATAAAGATATACATAGAAACCTTAATTTTGAGGCTGCAAGCTTGTTTCACCCCCATACGTTTAGCATGATTTGTAATGGTAATTTTATCAAAAAGAGTCAAGAACATCAGACAACTTTCTTGAACACAGGGAGGCAACTACATATGCTCAGAAAACAAAAATATACCTTCAATGGAAGAAGCACTTGGGGTCAGACCAAACTGATAATGATAGCGGCAGGCAAGGATACTTTAAAGAAGATGGGGGTAGAAAGATACTTTTGGACTTGCAAACTTGAGCTAATGTAGCTTTAAAGTAGAATTTAGCTCATCCAGTTGTGTTTCCTGTCTGGTCTACCTCATAAAGCTGACAACAATTGTATATTCTGTATCTTCTGCATGGACTTTCATTCTCCAGACGATACTCAATTCATCATTCTAAGCTATATTTATTGATTGTGGGGAGAGGAGTTGAATTAATGTGCTCTGTGAACTCAGCCATGTACTAGGGTTATTACAATTTACTTCTGCTGGAATATTTCATTGTTTCTACTTGACTTGAAATGTTTACTACTGATGTGCTGATTCCATTCATGGACTGTGTGCATGCAAGAAGAAAATTTGAGAGAATTTTTAGAAGAGGAGAGGAGGTTAAATTTGGAATGTCTCTATAGTCTTAATTTAGCAAACAAAATTTGATAGAGATAGATAGAAAGAAAGAAAGAAAGATAGATAGATGATAGATAGATAGATAGATAGATAGATAGATAGATAGATAGATAGATAGATAGATAATTGATGGAAGAATGGATGATAGGGAAATGGGGAGAGATCCAGCCCATAGAATGGAACAGTACTGAATAGATAACATTATCATCATAGATGATAGGTAGGTAGGTAGGTAGGTAGGTAGGTAGATAGATAATTGATGGATAAATGGATGATAGGGAGATGTGGAGAGATCCAGCCCATAGAGTGGGATACTTCTGAATAGATAACATTATCATCATAGATAGATAGATAGATAGATAGATAGATAGATAGATGCAAATTCCTGCAGGTTTTAAAAAGAAATATATTTTTTCCTGGCCTAAATTAGTTTTCCCTTTAACTGCTCAATCAATCAGAATAGAACTGGAAAGAAGTCTTTTCATCCAACCCCCTGCTCAAGCAGGAGACCCTATGCCATTCCAGACTGGTGTATAATTGCTGTATAATTAAAGAAAAAGATGCAGCTACTTTAAAAACCTGCGGTCAGACCAACACTTCCTTAGGTTCACAGGATTATAACAAATCTGCAAATCTGATTGTGCTTTATTATCACCCCTGTCCTTACGGCATAAGGCTTGGTTATCTGAGGCACCACCTATCTTCCATGCTTCCTGCACATCTTGTAAGATCAGGTTGAGTTGAAGTGGTAGAGATCCCATCTATTAAATAATGCATCTATCAGGAACCAGGAAGGACACCTTCTCAGGAACAACATTTTGTGAGGCTCCCAGGGCCGGATTTTCCTATAGGCTACTAGGCTTCAGCCTAGGGCCTCAAGATCAAGAGGGGCCTCATTCAAATTGTTAGCAAAATTAAAATTACACTATTCTAAAAACAGTGAACACTAAAACACTGAACCGAAAATAAGGAGAAATTCTACGCAAATGACTAATAAACAAACACAAAAACTTAAAAATGGGAGGTGAAAGGGCCTCATAAATGGAATAGCCTAGGGCCTCTTTTCATCTAAATCCGGCCCTGGAGGCTCCTATTCCAGTGGTGTTCTGGAAATCTTAAAAAAAAAAACCCTGCTTTTTCTCTCAGGAATTGGAGTATGGTGGCAGGTCAGTGTATTTATTTGGATGTTCATGGTTTCTTCAGTCTATCATTGTTTCATTATTTCTCATATGTCTTTCTAATGCAAACAACAGAGAGTTGTTCTGGAATTCAGCAGCCTTAGATGAAATAAATACATACAGCCCAATTTTACCACAATTTTACCTATGCAAGCTAAAATAGCTAAATTACAAAGACCAGCATACTGTTACCCATCTTCTATATAATAGGTAATATATTGCCATATTCAGAGTATTTCTTTCTTCCTATAACTTATATTTTCATGTATTTATCTTACCTCTGTATTCACTATTTCAGTTCATTAGGTAAACAAGAAGCTCTCCGGTCTGTACTTTTGAAAAGAACATACCTTTCTGATTAAAATACTAGATGAATGCAGGAGTTTGCAATTTTTAAGAGAACTGAGCAATTTGATTATTTATTTAAAACTTGTTTGCACAAGAGATTATTCCAACTGTAATGGAACAAAGATAATAAATAGAAAAAATGCATGAGAATAGCAGCTATCTCATAAACTCCTGAATTGGAAAAAGAGAGCAGAGCAGATAGGTCTAATTGACAAATCAGATAAAAACAACTAAAGATATTTAAATTTCCACTCAACTTTTTTTTTCCCTCCAGCCATGCAAATGTCTTCAACTTAAACAAATATCCTAACAGCAAGATTTACCTTTTTAGGAATTTTAACATGACCAGTGTCTGATTTTATTCAGTCTAAAAGTTACCACTACAGGACAAGCAAAGGCAGATGAGAACTCACGAGCAATGTTATTGTCTTCTATAGAAGACTTTTCAAATAATATTAATCAATATTTTTTTTTTAAAAAATGAAAACCTCTATGAATTAAAATCCAGAATTAACATAAAAAGCATAAAGTGATAATAATATTAACAAAATATTATATTTGGAGACTAGAATGAATTCAAGTGCTATATTCTTCAGCCTAAAATAGATTTATAGATTAAAGCTCAGAGGTAAGAAGTTGTTGAAAATGAACAAGTCCAACCTGAATGGCCATTAATGTCCAACCAAGGTAGTCCCTATTTCATTTTTTTGCCAGCAAAATCTTTCATTGTACTTTCTTTCATCTCCTCCCCTCCATATTTAAGACCCCCCGCCATCCTTTCCTTTTGCTCCTTACATCAACATAGCTTAACTATGGCTCTTGCAGTGACCTCATATTCAAAGCTTCCCATTTCCACCTTTGCTTATTCACAAGCCATATCTTTTAATTACAGATGCCAAGATTTGAATTTGGAATTGTGTAAATTCTGGTATTGTATACAAAAGAGATGCTATACTACTCTGCTATATTCTGATCTTATAGGACCTCAAGCCACAAGGTTGATATTCCTTTTTTGTGTGTGCGCTGTTCAGACAATAGTTAATATTCTGTTTTTGATGAAGGATTGATAGAAGAGGAATCTATTCAGAAATCACCTCAACTCTCTATTGACCCTCCTTTTCTTACAATAATACATAGTGAAGGGTTCCCAAGAACCCTTGTGGTCTCCTACCCCATTCACATCAATGAACAAATACACATATCTACACAGCACGTGGACGTACTTTATACTGGGTCTCAAGAGTTTCAAGAGAAATGAATAGATGCTAATTTTAACTGACCTCTAAAGTCTTGTAATCTAGTATTAGTCATAAAAGCTTTTGTATCTAAACATAGTTAGCATCAGTATAGAATCCAAATTTGGATAATTATTTTATCTTCTATATTAGAAACAGTCGCTATGGTGCATTTAACAGATACAAATAAAACAGGGAAGTAGAGACAAAATGCCCCCAAAATATGACTAACAATGACTTACATTATTCATTTAATTAATCATTTTATTGTCATTTATTTTGAGGCACATATTCTAAACACGTACTTAATTCTACTTTTCAGGAAAAGATTGCCCTAATAACATATTCTTGAAAAAAAATGTTTTTCACGCAATGTATGACATCTTTTCTTTGACTTCTCAACTTCAAAATGTGATAAATTTGTCATCCTGAGATTGTTGTCTGCCTTCCTCACTGCTGTTGCAAAAGGGAAATTAAAAAACTCCGAAACAGTAGCTCTAAAGGCCATTTTTTCCTTCTGGTAGAAAGTCAGATTTCTAGAGAAAAGATCATTTCTGTGGAAAGAAGATCATGTATAATGTAGGCAGCAAATATATTACTGTTCTCTTGATATAACAAAATGTTTTGGCAGTTGCTGTAATTTAATTCATACCTTTCTTTTCTAAATGCCAAATGGTCAGAAGTTAATGTGAATCAATAAGAGATTTATGATATGGTATCTGGGTGTTTCTAAGATTATTTCAATTTGTTTGTTTTATGGCACTTTAGGAGACAGAACAGAAAAAAATGTTCCTCTTCTCCATCATTTTTCTTGCAAAAAACTAGGAAATATAATTGGGTATTAAAAACTGAAATAACAGTAGGAATTCCAGAAGCCCAGGTTTGGGTTTTTTTAATGTTAATATCTGGATATTGAAGTGGAACTTTTTTCTTTGGCTGGATAAATTCATGTTTAATTTCGGTAGGATCAGATGAATCTATCAATGTTGGTTTTGCTTGAAGTTCATGTCATGAAGTTTAAATACACACACACACACTCACACACATACATATATAAATACACATACATACTTATACACACACATATATATATGCTGTTTTGGAAAATGCAACTATCTGAGAAGAACCATTTTCAAAGTGTGAATTTGTTCAGAAAACATAAACTAGAAAATTCACATATTAAAAACACATAGACATAAGCAATAGGTCATGTGCTATTTGTCTTTATTGCATATATAATATAACTAAAAATTAAACAATAACTACTCAAATATATAACTAAAGTTACGTATGGCTGATAGCTTTAGAGCAGCGGTTCTCAACCTGGGGGTCGCGACCCCTTTGGTGGTCGAACGGCCATTTCACAGGGGTCGCCAAAGCCCTCTCCCCCCCCCATGCCTTCACTCACCCTCACTCTCTGCTCTGTTGGATCACCGGCCGTTTGTTTACCCCGCCCACTCCCAATCTATTGCTGCCTCCGATGGCTAGAGGAAAAAAAAAACTTCAAATTCTTGCCATGGGGCTTCAAAGGGCCACCCTAGAGCCAGTGGTGCAGCTGAACCGTTTGTTAAATTGCTGGCTTGCCCCGCCCCTCTGCACCACTATTTATTGCCAATAAATAGTGGTGGGCGAGGTGCGGGGGAGCCAGCAATTTAACAAAGGGTGCGGTGGTTTTTTTTGTAATTTTATTGGCCCACGGAGCTTCAGCATAGGCTAATTGGCCCTTGCTTAGATCGTCTCCCGACCCCCAGCTGATTTGCTCTCAGCTGTTTTGCTCAGAGCTCTGCTGCTTGCTTGGAAAGAGTGCAGATTTTTTTCCCCCTAGCTATACTGAAAAACGAAAGAGAAAGTAAAGCAGGCTGTTGGCTTTGCACATTGGAAAATTAGGCAGGCAGATTTCTTTTTCCTCACCAAAAAAGGTAGGTGCAAACAACGGGAAATTTAGGGAAAAAGAGGAGATTTTAAAACACAAAAGAAAAAAAGCTCTATTTAACTAGGGAATTGTAATAATTGAGATACTATTAATTGTATATTGTGTTGAAAGCAGAAATGGTTAAGTTGTGGTTTGGAGGAATATATGGGGGAAATTATTTGATTTATTATTATTGGTAAATATAATTAATTGATTTGTAAGAAATTGGATTGCATGGAAATAATTGGAATATTCATGTTCATATTGATTAATATACAAAAAAGGTAGTTATATAACTAATTGATTTATATTAAAATGTTAAATTCATATTAAACAACTGTAATATTACATAATTAACCAATGTGAGGATGGATATAAAAATAGATGACAATGGGAAGGGGTATAATATAGAATAGAAGAGAAAAATTGAATTTGATTAAGATTAGAGGTGAGGATGAAGGGTAATATTGGTTTTTTACAAAAATAGATGAGGAATAAATATGGCAAAAAGGAAATATAGAAATTGTAACTTTAATTGAAATGACTAAACACTGTTTAAATTTATGAACCGGCCAAATACTCTGTTCAAAGAAAATACATTGTATGTTGTATGTGTGTTTCTAATTATTGTTATTTATTCATATTTGTTCTCTTTTATTCTTTAAAGTTTAACAATTCATTCTCTATCTTAATATCTTTATATTTGTTTGGGGTTGGCTTTCTTCCCTTTCATCTTTTTTATTGTACAGCAATCTTTCTCCTCAAACCTACCATCTCTCTCTTTTCTTTCCTTCTTACTTTCTCTTCCTCCCCCTCTCCTCCTCCTCCCTACTTCCTCTTCCTTTCTCCTTTCCTCCTCTCTTCCTCCCTCTCTTACCCTCACTCCTACTCTAATTTCCCTTCCCTTCCTCCATCCCTCTCTATTGCTGTATCCTTTTATGCATATGGACTACTCAGAGGGCTGAAAAAGTTATTTCTGATTGGTCCTCGCACTTTTGACCAGTCCTCGAACTTACGACTGTCCTCACATTTTACGTTTTTGCCCTATCTTGTCACCATGGTGAAGAGAAGCAGTTGTGAAATGAGTGACATGGTTGTTAAGAATGCTGCATGGGCATAAATGTGAGGATTGTCATAAGTATGAGGACCAGTCAAAAGTGCGAGGACCTGTCAGAAATGACTTTTTTCAGCCCTTTGAGTAGTCCCTATACACATAGCCATGGCCACCCGGTCACATGACCAGCTAGCCACACCCACCCAGTCACATGACCTCCAAGCCACGCCCACAAAATAAGCCATGCCCACAGAACTGGTAGTAAAAAAATTTAGAACTCACCCCTGGTTGGGGGTCACCACAACATGAGGAACTGTATTAAAGGGTCGCGGCATTAGGAAGGTTGAGAACCACTGCTTTAGAGCAATACAACTTGTTTGGTCATTATAAAGCTAAAGAACTGTAGTCCGAGTTCACTTAGACCTAATGTCTGGGATACATGCTAATTGTTCTGATAGAATCAATTTTTATTACAGTTGAAATACTTGAGTTATATTTTGTAGGTTAGGCAAATTAGAACTTATGTTGTCTGTCTGAAGTTTGGGAGTTTGCTATTTAGGGAAAGTTCAATCAATGTGGTATTATTTTTAAATGTCTTTTTTTTTTAATAACATAATTCTGATCCACTTGGAGTCTATGGATACATTTATTCTTTAATACATTTTTGTTTATGAAATAACCAGTAAATGAATGTTGAATTGTTATTTGCTACTATGTGGTTCATGATCTCAAAATGCCCAGTAATTGATATTCATTGTACAACATACAGCAGTTTTGCTGCAATGAATAGTTGATAACCAAGCAATCTATAATAATTCCAACACATTATAAAATTTGATTTATTTATTTTTTAAAAATTGAACAATTTACACAATTGTAGGGATACAGAGTTCTGTATCCCTATGAAATTCAGGAAGATTTATTTGGGAAAAATGAAATGGGGAAAATAGACATTATTTTATAGCCCTGACCCCATTTTCATTTTTTTATCATATTTTTAGCCATGAACTGAAAATAGTATGGTTTGATGACATCATAAGGAAGTGACACCAAATATTTTTAGATTCCCCCCCCAAATGGTGAGAAACAGTTGACATAAAAAAATATTAAGACACTGAAGCTTCAAATCCCAACTGTATATAAAGTTCTGTCTCCATTTTTAAAGTTAAAAAGTCCAATAACAATAAGACACAAAGCAAGGTTTCTAGGAAGATCAGAGCTAAACAAACAAACTGGTTTACTCAGGAATAATAATGTACTCTGGAATACTGCATAGCAATCTAGACTACTACAACATGCTTTACATGGGTCTCTCCATGGAGATTATTCAGACATTACAAGTGGCACAGAATGCAGCTGCACAGACAGTTTTTGGAGCCCCGAGGATGGGCTAGGTAACACTGCTGTTATGCAGGCTACACTGGTTGCCAGTTTGTTTCCTGGTCCAATTCAAGGTGTTGGTTATTACCTTTAAAGCTCTTTATGGCATGGGCCCATGGGTACCTGAGGGACTGTCTCATCCCAATGGGATTGGCTTGCCCCGCTTGGCAGAATGGCCATTCTGTGGGCCTATTGATCAAGGAATTCTGGTTGGTGAGGTCCAGAAGAAAAGCCATTTCTGCCTTGGCTCCCATTTTCTGGAACATCACACCCACCCTTCTCCTGCTCTTCTGTAGAGGCTTTAAAATCTGACTCAGCCAATTGACCTGATGGGGGCGTGTCATACTGAAGGTGATTAATGCACCGAGAGATGATTCTACCTCCAACCTGTTTGTACCTTACTCCCTCTTCTGCAGCCATCTTTTTAACCTTAATTTTTATTATCTTAATGTTTTTAATGTTTTATATTGTTGGTTTTACTTTGTTGTAAAGCCCCTGGAGTTGCCTCCAGGAGAGATGGGCAGCATATTAATTAATTAAATGTACTCCCAATAGGACAATTGGGAGCTCTGGCATGTTCAGCTCAGAGCTGCCATTTGAGGAGGGGGAGAAAAGACCATCAGGGGCCGATTCCAGGAGAGGCAGCCTTGCTGCAAACAACTGAACATTGTCAAGCCCCTTACAGGACCTCCAGAACTGCCTCAGAATGTCTCCAGCAGCAGGCGAGCCTCAGAAGCACAACTTACAACTGCGAGACAACTCAGAGTGACTCAGCATTTCCGGGAGCATTGGGTGACGGGGCAGGCATGTAGGAGAGGGAGTGTGGTGGTGGGAACTGTTTAAAGGTGCTGGGGAGCACTGGACATCAGCTCTGTCAATCTTTTCTTTGCATTGTTTATTGCTTGGATGGTCAGTGAGTGCCAGAGAGATAAAAGCTTCAAACCTAAACATCATTTGGCTGGGGGTTTTTTTTTCTGCAGAACCTGACATACTCCCTCTTCAGCAGCCATCTTTTTAATCTTAATCTATATTATCTTAATGTTTTTAATTTTTTATATTGTTGGTTTTACTTTGTTGTAAAGCCCCTGGAGTTGCCTCCAGGAGAGATGGGCAGTATATTAATTAATTAAATGTCCCAATAGGACAATAAACTGCTTTTCTTAAGGTGCTCATTCAGGCAGTGTGACATTCCTTAATCATTCTGGCCTTCGGCTTTCAAAGTGGGAGGGGTAATATTCTTGAGGATATAAAGGTTCTGCATCTGTATTGCTGCCAGTAACTGTTGGAAATTTAGGAGGGATGAGAGATGGTTTCACTAAGATATTGATAATTGGTTTTGCCGCTGAATACAACGGTGCAATCTGGAGTTATGATGAAACTAAAAATAGAGTTGGGAACTAGAGCTTGCTTATTCCTGTTATAGTTTAGTTTAGTTTAGTTTATTTGATTTGTATACCGCCCTACTCCCGAAGGACTCAGGGCGGTGAACAGCCAAACAATAAAATAACATAGATACAAAAATTTAAAAAACCAGATAAAATCAAATTAAATCATTTTGGCCCAGACAGAATTAAAACACCCCAATAATTTAAAAACAGATTAAAATTTACATATTTAAAAAAGGGAAGAGATTAGGCCAGGCCCGCCTGATGGAATAAAAAGGTTATAGAATGTTATAGAATGTAAGAATGAATGAATGAATGAATGAATGAATGAATGAATGAATGAATGAATAACTTTATTGTCATTGTATGTGTATACACAGTATACCCATAGAACGAAATTCTATGTGAAATTCTGGTGTTGGACCCAAAGACCAGATCCAACACCAGATCCAGATGTCTTCTTCTAGCTTCTTCTAGCTCTGGAGAAAGCTGGGAAGGATGGACAAAGAGACACTCTGAATGAATGGGGCTACCTGGTGACTTTGCAATTGTGGTGACATGCAGACAATACCACATATGCAGAGCTGCCCTTTGTGTCCTGATCAGGGCGTACCCGAAAACCTCATGGCAATGTGAAAGAATGCAATTAATGTTGCTAGTTTCTGGGCAAGATCTGTTTAACTTGTATGTATTGTAATCTTGTATTTTATATTTAACATTTTATGTCATAAGTATGCCTTATTTTAATAGAATAGAATAGAATTTTTTATTAGCCAAGTGTGATTGGACAAACAAGGAATTTGTCTTTGGTGCATATGCTCTCAGTGTACATAAAAAGACAAGATACACTCGTCAAGAATCATAAGGCAAAACACCCAGTGACAGTGATATGGTATACATATACATACATACATACATACATACATACATACATACATACATACACACACATATACACACACATACACACACACATATATACATATATACACTACAGTTCTTAGGAAGAACAAATATACACATATTTGGGGAAAAATTACAAGAATACACTGTGTTCAGCAACATTCTTTGCAAAAATATATAAATTAGGGAAAATGTATATGAAAATTGACCACATTTTTCTGCTAAGCTTTTTAAATCATAAACTCCTTTAGGAACAGGTCAGGAGAAAGAGCATCACAATTGTCATGTACTATGTTTTTTTATAAGTTTCAGATTCAATAACTTTTAACATTTTTAAATGAATGACTTTTAAAATAGCAATCCTTAAAATATTGGCATATAGCATGTCTACAAGAATTTACAATATGCATATGAAAAAAATGGATTTAATTATATCTTTATATATAGCTTTGGAAAGACTTTCCTTATAGTGTATATATTACCAGAAGGCATATATACAGTGCGGGTATAAATTTAGGAATATGGGTAGAATATAAATTTTTTGCTTCTAATGTTTGGTGAAAGCTTCTATTAGTTATGGAACTAATGTCTCCCATTTTTAGCAGATGTGCTATTTCATAAAAAACTATCTATTCTCTGGGGTCAAGTATGCCATTATTTCACTTATATTATGTTCTGCAGCCAAGTTTCTGACAAATGAAGGTAGAAAGTATCGCCTTTCATTACGGACATAAAATGCAACATTATTTTGTAGCTCCTCAAATGAAGTGATGGAAAAGGAAAATTTCTGCCATGAGAGGTTTTCCGTTCTGCAACTTTTATTATGTGATTGAAAAAAGAAACACTCTGGCTGCTTTGCAGTCTGAGGCAATACACAAGGCAGTGAATAAAGCTTAATTTGAAGGAAACTCAGAGTGACTTACTACAATTTGTCACTTTTTGAGTGTACTCCAAGAAGGGAATGCTGACATGTACTAAAGAGCTTTCAGTGAAAATTGAAATGGTTCATTTGTTATGTCAGCTGAAAGGCATTAAACAATACCTGAAAATCATTAGAAGATTTATTGAAGTGATTTAAAATATCTCTTAATGGAAACATGGAAAACACTGGCATAAACCACATTATCATTTCAACAACACAAGTAACCAATGTTATTAAGCCTTAAAATATTTTTATTATTTAATGGACGCAGCCAGAGCTCTAGCTAAATTTATCACTTTAAATGTTACGTCTAAAACAAACAAAACATTTCTGTCAACTACAAAATTGGTGAGCCAAAGCATGAATCAGAATAATACAGAATAAAAAACAGTAAATTCAAAATAGTCAAATAATGTATCAGAACAGGGCGATTTTGAAAGACAATTTGTTCTCTTTCAATAATGGTTAGATCTAAGTAATAGATCTTTAGTCATTCCCATCATGCAGACTGTTATGTTCTGGACATGCTGAATTTGTACTAGAAAAGAATTTCGGAAATTTCCAGTTAAAAAAATTAACTGAATCCAGCTACAGGTAGTTCTCAACTTATGACCACAATTGAGCCCAAAATTGCTAAGCGAGATGGTTGTTAAGTGAGTTTTGCTTAATTTTACAACCTTTCTTGCCACAGCTATTAAGATAATCACTACAGTTGTTAAATTAGTACCTAATATGGTTGCTAAGTGAATCTGGATTCCCCATTGACTTTGCTTGTCAGAAGGTCGTAAAAGATTACTCCAGGACACTGCAATCATCATAAACGTGAATCAGTTGGAAGTGTATGAATTTTAATCACATGACCACAGGGATACTGCAATGCTTGTAAGTGTGAAAAACGGTCATAATTCGCTTTTTTCAATGCCGTTGTAACTTTGAACAGTCACTAAATGAACTGTTGTAAGTCAAGGACTACCTGTACCAGTTTCACATGTTTGCTTCGTTTATACAAAACACTAAGCGATAATGTAGTTTGCTTTTGACTTTGCTGTTTGTATCCAATCAACGGCAATTTATTCATTAAAACATATTATTTTCACATACTGACATTAAATAGAATGAGATTCTCTGAACTCTGAGCAATGGGTATTCCCATAAAGGGTCATGTTTACAGAATACTATTTTTTTTAACCTTAAGTTTGCAAACATAACATCTCATCTTTCATTCCTAGAGGATGGAGTTGAAAAGTCTCTTTCATACATAACACTTATATTACAATGCAATGCAATTTGGCAGGAAAGAACAAAAAACTTCCTTTTTAATGAATGTGGCTCCTAGGACCACAACCTTGAAATAACATTTTCAAGGGAAAGACTGAAGTGAAAATAAATGTAGCCGACAAGGCTGTCCATAAAACAGGACTAAAACTCTGAATCCTGTCCAAAGCTACAGAACAGCTGCATCAGGACATATCAATTTTGAGTGAAACTACATACTGATTCACTTTCAAATAAGGTTCTGAGTTCCAGAAAGAAGGACCAAATAAAGGGGGGAGGACATGACAGGTTCATGATATGAGGATGATTGAAGTGGCTGAACACTATGCAGCCATATTTTGTAAATACTTATGGATATATAGTATTATCCCTTTTTTCTTTCTCTAGATTGCTCACATTTAACAGAACAGAACAGAATAACAGAATTGGAAGGGACTTTGGAGGTCTTCTAGTCCAATCCCCTGCTCAGGCAGGAAAGCCAAATTCAGACAATTGGCTGAACAGTCTCTTTTTAAAAACTTCCAGTTTTGGAGCATTCACAACTTCTGGAGGCAAGTTGTTCCACTGATTAATTGTTCTAACTGTCCGGAAATTTCTCCTTAGTTCTAGGTTCTCTCCTTGATTAGTTTACATCCGTTGCTTCTTGTTCTACCCTCAGGTGCTTTGGAGAAAGATTTGACTCCCTCTTCTTTGTGGCAACCCCTGAGAT
The DNA here is from genome assembly GCA_022577455.1 of Arizona elegans. NCBI lineage: Eukaryota > Metazoa > Chordata > Lepidosauria > Squamata > Colubridae > Arizona > Arizona elegans. Next base: position 23,467,132 of record JAKOOJ010000008.1, on the reverse strand, counting down.
ATTGGAACACTGCTATCTTGTCACCCCTAGTCCTTCTTTTCATAAGACTAGACATATCCAGTTCCAGCAATTTATACATTTTACCCTCCAGTCCCATTTATTTCATTTACTTCATTCACAACCAATTTTTAATAGTCGTGCAAATCAATGGGTTATGAGATTTCCACACTTCTTTGAATCTTTGATTTCATCTGGAAAAGAAGTTCTAACAGGGAAATCTTCTGTATCATAGAATATAGAAATATAGGGATGGAAGGAAACTCAGAGGCCTTCTAGTTCAAGCTGATGCTTAAGGCAGGAGACCGTATTCCATTCCAATTAAATGGTTGTCCAGTTTATTTTTGAAAATCTCCACTGATGCATGACAGGTATCCCAAGCTTTTCCAGTCTCACCTTAACTTTCAAAGTTGGGTATAGAGACAAATAATAGGTGCAAACCTATTATTTTTAGCAGCATCTTCCACTTGCATTAGTGATGTAATAATGACCTATGTACCTTATAATTTAGAAATTATACTTTTAGCTGTCTAATAATTGAATGCCTATGCTTACAAAATGAATTGTTACACGATAGGGGTTCTATAATAGGTTAGGCTAACCTTAGACAATTGTTTTCTAGATAATTGAAACAGTATAACTAATCTTCAATCAAGTGACAGACTCTAGATACCGTATGTTACAACAATAACTATTTGAATTCTCAGCCAGTGTGATAGTTGTGAATAAGGAAACTGTTGTTTCAGTGCTTCTAGAAAAAAAAAACTGGTTGGGAAAGGCCGATAAAGAAACATAGAAAATAGAATAACAGAGTGGGAAGGGACCTCGGAGGTCTTCTAGTCTGTCCCCCTAGTCTGGAGACCCTACACATTTTGTTTGTTCTGAGAAATCCTGTACAAACTGTCAGAATTATAAACACAAGGTTTTCTTTCAATCTGTTACCAACTGTCATCTTTCCACCACTTCAGTAATCCTATTAAGTTTGAAGAGCCTTCAGGCCCTTTTGAGATTGGAGAATGCTTGCGTTTTGTAATTTCTACATTTTAAAATGTTGACTTGTTTCCAATATTTTAAACAACAGCATGTATGATTAGGGCAGTTCTTTTTATGACAATGCTGAAAGGAGAATTTTTAAACGTATTCATAGAAAATATTTGAGTTATACTCTGATTTTACAGAGAGGAAGAGACAATCCTTGTACTACGGGTAGAAATGCAAGCGTTAGATCCCCTTTTAACATGCACATCACACACTGAACGCATGGAAAAAGGAAAGAGGCTTCAAATGGTGAGTTGTATTTGCCATTTGAAAACCAGGAAATACTGATGTCAACACCAAAATAGCAAACCTATAGAGATGGCCTGATTGCCTAAGCAAACCAGCTATGAACCTGTTCTGCACCAGCTATAACCCCCAAAGAATGCAGCACACACAAAGTCCATACAAACCTTAGTTTACTAATTAAGGACTACTAATGAGCTTTCTTAGTAGTTGTTTGAACACAAATACAGTTTAAATCAGTCTTTTCTGAACAAGGGCTGTTAATTTAACTTCATTAACAGCCGACAAGAATCCAAAGAATAATAACTCAATTTTGAGGGCACAGTATTTCAGATAACCGTAATCTTACTGTGGTTGGCAGAATGCCCAGAAGCAATTTTCAGGAAAACTGACAAGAGAGAAACAAGAGCTGAATCAAACGTTTCTGGAATCAAGACGCAAAGTAATATGAATGAAGTTGTTTCCTGCAAATTGCATAAGTCGTCGTCCTTCCTTAAATAGGCTAGGGGAGTGGACAATTAGCCCCAAGCTTTACTCTAGAGGAGACCTCCTCCTAAGGAGCCACTCCTGCCTTTTAACAGCTCTGCGCACTTGTGCATCAAGAAGAGGTTCCTCCTCTTCTTCCTCTTCACTTATGGGAGCTTCTGGAGGTTCTGAAGGCCCTGACTGAATCCCCGCCTCTGGCACCACATCTTCTCCAGCCTCTTCATTGTGTAACTCGAACACCAGCTGCACAGGCTGCTGGCGCAGCACCATACCAGCCTCCTCACTATCGGAATCAGCTACTAACTGCAAGGCTGTTGACGGGCCACAACGGAACCATAGTAGGTTCCTTCAGCTACAGTTTACCGTAATCCAATGTACAGTAAACCAACAGACCAGAACACATCCTGTAGCCAACACAAAAATAAGCAAAGATTAAGACCAGACAAACAATCAAGCAGAATGCATTACCCTGATTAAAGAAATATCAAGGAGAAATCCATACCCAACCATACCTGGCAGTGCAAGCTACTGTATATAAACAGGGACCAAATCCCACACTCAGTAGCACTGATAATGTTGTCTAGTTGGGTAATGAAATGTCTGCAAGGAAACAACCAAGCTGAGAGCATTAAGGATTCTACAGTAACCCAATTCTGTATTCAGGTCACATTGATGACTTATTTGCTTACATAATCACAGTTACTAAAATGTCATCCTTATTTCAGCCCAAACTATAGTTGCCAAGGTATCTTGTCATAAAGGTCAAGAGTGGCAAAGTACGCTCTAGTTTATTGCCCCCGTTTGTCCACTCTGTAGGCTTTCCTACTGTAAGTTACACACACACACACACACACACACACACACACACACACTTCAAAATATGAAGATTAATGTTTTGCCTGTTGTGAGTAGTAGACACTAGTATACCAGTTTAGCTAATCTTCTTGCCATTGTGGAATTCCTTTTGAAATATATTTTACAATAGAAGCAACAATAAGAGCCTGTTTTGGATTGTATTTTGTAACACCCTAAAGTGTTACAAACTGTTTTTGCATACACAGAAGTATCCACAGGAGAGGTGTGGTGTGGGCACGAGAGAGGTTAGTGGGATGACAGAAGCAGAAACATATCATAGAAATTCAAAATGTAAATCATGATAAACACACACACACACACACACACACACACACACATACTGCATACAAAGGCAGAAAAGCTTGCCTTGCAATGGTACGTGGCTGCTTTCATTATTTTGATGAAAACTTTAGATCATGCAGATGCCTCCAGATGATGCTTTAATTTGCTTTGGGCAGAAGCCTAGTGATGTTGATCTCATTAATTGCACTGGCTTTGTAAACATAACAGCTGAAAGGGTCACTGATGCTCAAAAAAGATTGGCCTAATGCAATAGTGGGTTGCAAATCCCATCTCTACCAGTTTGATCGTGGCCGTGCGTGTGCAACACTTCTGACCATGTGCAGAAGCGTCCGGGCAGGTGGACGGTGCCTCTCGCCGCCACCGCTACTAGTTTGCCCAATCTGGTGCGAACCAGTAGCAACCCACCACTGGCCTAATGCTGAGTCAAGAGTACATTTGGTTTTGAAGACCACCATAAGACAAAATAATGCAAACAAAAATAATACATTTAGAGCAGCTATTATACCTACTTTTATGGGAGGAAACCTTATTGAACTTAATGAGATTTTTTTTCCTGACTAGATTCCATTGCCTTGATAATGAACTGCCAAATTCTTAAGTGTGACATGCTTACATGCAATGCATTTTCTACGGAATTCAACCCGATCCATTCCAGCATTCCAACTGTTTCATTCTGAAATATTTTCCTTCAAAATACCTAATCCAATTTATTATGTGTTGTGTATTTTGAATGCAGTCCTCAAGTTATGATCATAATTTAGCCCAAAATTATGGTTGTAAGTTGTTGTGACCTTTTATAATTTTTTTTTAATTTGATTTATATGCCACCCTTCTCCGGAGACTCAGGGCGGCTTACAATGTGCTAAGCAATAGCCTTCATCCTTTTGTATATTTATACAAAGTCAGCTTATTGCCCCCACAACTGGGTCCTCAATTTATCTACCTTAGAAAGGATGGAAGGCTGAGTCAACCTTGAGCCTGGCGAGATTCGAACCTGCCGTAATTGCAGGCAGCTGGTCTTAATAACAGGGTGCTTTAGACCACTGTACTACCAAGGCTCCTTGTACTACCAAGGTTTTTGCAGGAGTTTTTAAGTGAACATAGCAGTTGTTAAACAAATCCATTATATCTAATGGATATTTTTGCCAAAACCAGAAGTAAATATAAACCAGCCCAAAATCATGATCATGGGATCTCAGGATGCTGAAAACAGCTATAAGCATGATCTTGTTAACAAGCATCCAGAATGCAATCAATGACCACTGAGGGGTTGCCTAGCTATCACAACTCTGGAACCCGTTAGTGAGTATACCCACTTTTTTTAGGGGTGTGTGTGTGTCTGTTGTAACTTTGAACATTTGCTAAGCGACCATTCATTAAATGAGGACTACTTATATAATTTCTTGCAGTATATATTATTTGCAAATAACTAAAAAGAATTTCCAAGATTCATTGGGTAGATTTATGGTTCATGCTACTATAAAGTCTATTCTATTTGGATGCTGCTATGATTCCAAAATCAGAAAATGCCATTTCCCATATCTTTCAGTTCCACCATTTCATTTGCAGCTTTTATTAATTTTCTTATTAATTTGTACATGCTCATTCATTGAGAGATCTTATTGCTTTGTGTAGTTTTTTTTCTATCAATGGGCATAATAATACAATATGAAGCTGAAAGAAGCTTCATATTATATTATCGAACCGATAGAAATGAAAGATATATGTGAACTTATAAAAAGAGCATTATAGAATTGTATTTGCAATTAACAAAACAAAAAAAACCACCATTAGGTAATTTGGAACATCCCAACGTCTTTGTGATCATCCAGAAATCCCATGAATTTTTTTTTTCCCCAACAGGCCTGGGGATCCTCTGGCAACAGGGATACCAATCACTGCCGCACAAGTAACATTCTTGTGATCTTGTTTTTATTTTAATTGTTTTAAGTGATCTTTGTAGAATATTTTAATTTTGGAATTTATTGGATTCTTTCCAGAGTCACTCTGTGTGAAATGGGTGATCACATAAATATGATAAATAAATAAATACTGAAATAAATCATTCATTCATACATACATCCATCATACATACATACATACATACATACATACATACATACATGGAGACAATTCAAAACTATTAAGTCAACATTCTGGAAAGCCAGAGCAAAATCCAGAAACTTTGAGGAAGCTATATAATCAATATGAAAGAGAAAAGAGAGTTCATAATTTTTCAAATATAAAATAAAGTCAGGAACATAGGTGAAGTCTGGTTGGGATTTATTATTTCAGGTTCTTAAAGAAATCAGGTCAACCTTTTCATAGCCTCAGTAGAATTTCATTTCGTAAAAGAAAGCAGAAGATCAACATATCAATGGAACCATATTTCAAACTAACATTTTGTACTTGAGGGAACCTCAGAGCACTTATATTGGACATCACTGAAACCCTGTTGCAAAACTGCCAATTCAGAAGGATGTTATGGTTCATGGGACTAAAGGTGATAAGAATTTATCCTGTTCTTGACAAAATTATCCACTCTGGGAATTGAAACATCAGAATTGGATATTTGATTAACTCTCTATCCAACATTTAATTTCCATCATTATTCTCATTTTTTCATGTCAATAGTACCATAATAAAAATTCTCAGATTATTCCAGTTTTTCAGAAAGGAGTTATCCAAGTCATCTAAAGCCCCCAATGAAATAAATAACATGTCCACATATATAATCAGATAACATATTAGACTAATACAGAGCTAGCTGTATGACACACAAGAATTAATCAGGATTCCTTTTAAAAAGGTTTCTAAATGTGTAACCCAAATCCAGAAAGAAAGGGATTGCCATGGTCAGAGTTGGCCATATGGAAAGATGAAAGGGAGCCAATGATGACATGTATGTTATGACATTAACAAGCAAATGTGGAGACTCATATTCTGGCATCAGATACCATAACCCAAGTAGAACTTGTGTTATCTGTACCATGTAATGATCCAATGTGGATTTTTACAGATGCCATTACTTGTAAAGACATTGTTTCAAAGGGCCCGACTGAGAATAACATATAGCGTGTGTTATTTTCTATTTCAACTTGAAGTTATATGGGAAAAATATTTTAAAATATTCATTAAATCGGGGATTATGGATGGAAAGAATCAGGGGTGAAATTCAGCAGGTTCTGACAGGTTCTGGAGAACTGGTAGCGGAAATTTTGAGAACCGGCAAATACCACCTCTTGCTGGCCCCAGAGTGGGGTGGAAATGGAGATTTTGCAATATCATTCCCCCAGGAGTGGGGAAGAAATAGGGATTTTGCAGTATCCTTCTCCTGGAATGGGGTGGGAATGGAAATTTTGCAGTATCCTTCCCCTGACATGTCCACCAAGCCACACCCACCAAGCCACACCATGCCCACTGAGCCATGCCCACAGAACAGGTAGTAAAAAAAAATTAATTCCACCACTGGAAAGAATCGTTCTAGATGGTATGAACAGGATTTCTTTTCTTTTTTTTTCCTATAAAGGCAATTGATTGCTATGTAAAAAATGACATAAAATGAGGGAATAATTAAACTGAAATAAAATCTTCAAAGATCTCCCTTGAGCAACACAACCCTCTGTACTGAATATGATTCTCTACCTCATATCCCATCTGTTAAGACTGTCATCTGTTGCAGTAGCAGACTTTATGCCATCCAGCAAATATCCAATATGTAAAGTTAATTCCAGAACAGAATTTCATAGGCCACTTTATTAACCAACTACTGCATATGCTGAAATATAATATAATTCTGAAAAATACTTTAAGATGCAGACACTTGATCCAAGAATATAGAAGCAGCTGGTGGGGCCATTGGAATATTCAGCACTTTGAACTGGTATGTTGAAAAAATCAAATAAGACAGCCTCCCATTCAAGTTTAGGAATAATCATAAATGTTAATGAAGCAAAACTTTTGAATGGAGAAGGTTAATTTGGACTAACCAACTCTATGAAGTCATACTTTTGGATGTCAGTGTGTTTTTTATTGAGTCATTCCTGCTAAAACATAAACTGTGTACCAACATGAAACCTGAACTAAATCAAGGCTGTAGTTAAATGTTCTAAAGAAACACATACAATCTGCTGCTTGAAAAAATATCCTGAAATAGGTCATAGTGAAAATAGGAATATTTCTTATACAGTTAAACTATTTCTTAAACCTAATTACTCATTTATAAGAATCCTAGTACCTTACAGTTGATACCCTAATCAACTGTTGACATATACTATATGGACTTTTAAAAAAGTTTTCAATGCTTCATAATTTTTAATGATTAACTCAACGTAATTTGGGAGGATTGTTATAATACTCTAATAAGTTGTAATGAATAATTTCACTTCACTTAAAATTTAATCAGTTATTTTAATTAATACACAATATTTAAGAATGTGTTAATAAATTTTAAAAATTCAACATTATTAATAATAGTACTTCTGGAGCTGTTGTTATAATTTTCTAGTCCATATATTGATATTTTCTTTTGATGTGGATTCCACATTATGTGCCTGCTTACTTTCTTATAATCCCTTCCTTTTCAAGTAATATAAACACAAACATCAATTCTCTTCTTGCTCAGTATTTCAGCACCAGAGTGAGCATTCCAAGGATGGGAGAGTGGGGAAAAGGGGCTATAAGATTTGCCATTTTACCCAGGTTCCTAATAAGCTGAGTTCCCAAAACCATCCCCGCCATTTGGGCTGACTTGGCTAATTGGGGTCTTATCCTTTTGATGCTGTAAAACTGTAAAGCAAAGAAAAACTTAAGGAAAATTGTAAGCACAGTCACAGTCACATAATTTTCACTTAGCAACCACTTCATTAATAACCAATTGCTAGACCCAATTGCAATCACCAAACAAGGAGTACCTTTAATTACCGTTATTCTATTCTAATTACTCTATTCTAGTTTCTGCTTTTGTATAGATACATATCAGAAATTAATATTGTGAAGGGCAACTCTAACCATTGACTGCAAAGCTACACCTTTTCAATCTCTACCCTGTTTCCCCCAAAATAAGACATCCCCTGATAATAAGCCCAATTGGACTTTTGAGTGCATGGCAATAAGTCTTATTTCAGGGTTCAAAAAAAATATAAGACAGGGTCTTATTTTCGGGAAAACATGGTACTTAGATATGTCCCTGCTTGAGTGCAAATGCAAGTGAGGCCATGAGCTGGAAACCTGTAATTAGCAAAATATCAGCAAAATCTTTCAAATATTATGAAGATATTAAGAAACTATTTTCTAGTCTCCTGTGCTCTTAAGCAGGAGTGAATATTGGAATGAGTGTAATAATCTCACTTTATGTCAAATATTTTTTTTAAATATTACTGATAACTGAATTTTATTAGTCCAAATATATCTGAAATGCTCTTACAAATCAGTAAAAATTAAGCTTATTTTGACTGTAAAATTTATACCAGTGACTTCTGCAGATGCAAAAGAATAGTTTTCTGCCTTTTAACTTTATATCTTTCTGAAAAGCTTCATAAAATATTTTTAAATTCATATATAATTTCAAGAAGTGAAATCTTTTCTTGCAAGACAAAAAACATAATCTTCAAACTATTGTCATAAGATCAGTGCTGCAGTATTTTGAATTAGCATGATTTTACTAGCAAAGCATAGGGCATCATACCTCAAAAATATATTTCTGTGAACTAGAAATCATATTGTCAGATATAATGAACTCTAATACATAATACAGATATAATAATAAAAATGATAATTTTCAACGTGTTTTACTATAATACAGTTTAATGCAGCTGCCCCTCTGGACACCATAGAAATAAAATTCAACGTTTTCTGCTACTGTCAGTATTGAGTTCTTAATTATAAATCATAAAAGAAGATGACATTTTATGGTTTAGAATGAATTCATAATGTAGAATATATGTCTGGAGAATATGATTTCTTGTGAAACTTTATCCTACATTATGATAGGTTTAGATGCATGAAATTTGGTCATAAATGCATGCTTTAGTCAAAAATTGATTTTTGCTAATTACTGTGTCATTTGCAAAGGGTCACTAACAGAGAAAGTCACTAAATGAGAAATAGATGCATTTATCCATTTTTTTTTTTAATTTGATTTATATGCCGCCCTTCTCCGAAGACTCAGGGCGGCTTACAATGTGCTCAGCAATAGCCTTCATCCTTTTGTATATTTATACAAAGTCAGCTTATTGCCCCCACAACTGGGTCCTCATTTCACCTACCTTAGAAAGGATGGAAGACTGAGTCAACCTTGAGCCTTGGCGAGATTCGAACCCTGCAGTAATTGCAGGCAGCTGGTCTTAATAACCAGCTTAATAACAGGGTGCCTTAAACCCCTGTACCACCAAGGCTCTTAAATCCATTTAAGTATTTATCACAATAATTGTTAGGGCCATTCTGTATAGCTCTCACCAGAGTAAGCACAAATGACTGCAACGAGATCCCCACTTAAGCTTGCTAAAGCCTGCAGACTGTGGGATTCAATTTTGCATGTACTACTAGTTTTATGTCCCTATAAACATATTGAACCAAACTTTCAATATTATCTGACTGATAATAGCCTTGACTTTGGGTAAAAGTGTAAATGATCAACATTAATAATAATTACATGTCTGCAACACATGATCTTGTATTTTTGTTAAGTTCCATACAATCTTCATGGGCTTCCAGACATGACTCGGAATTATTGTCAACCAAGTTTCATGTTGCTAGCCTTTGTTTTATAAACAGTAGAAAACAGACAGAAGTTTCAGAAGAAGAAGAAAAAGACTATTTTGTAGGTTAATTTAATCCTAATACCTGGGTAATTTATGTACACATTTTTCAGGTATTTCACTTGCAAGCAATCCCTTGCAATCTACATGCTTAATTTATGGCATGTGCTGCATCAAAGACATGTTAAGAAATCTAAGTCCAAATGCACTTATGTCATTAAAGCTGCAGCCGCAAACTTACACACCTGGGAGTAGGTATCATTCAGCAGAAAATATCAAATTTAAATCATGAATAAATATAAAAAAAGAAAATACATTGAAGCGGGAAAATATGTTTTGGAGGAGGGATAACAAAATAGTACAAGGCAGTTTATAACAAATGTGGATATACCTGCGTATAATTTTTTATTACTTTGGACATAAAAATCAATACTGCACTGTTACACATGCAGAATTCGTATCCTTTTGAAGCCTCCCTTTTGTAGGGAAAAATAAACTTGAATAAGTTGAAGGATTTTTTAGGGAATCGAGCTAACTTAACAAACGGGAAAATGCAAATCAACTGATAAAGGCTTTGGATGACTTGATCAACTGTGTTCCCAGTAATTCTTTCAATTCTTTCTCTTTTAAGATTAAGTAGACTTTGGGAAGAATGCCCTCTGTGCAGGCACCCCACCCCGATTAATTCCCTCTCCTTTTTTATCCTCTCTAACATATACTCTCTCTCCAGGTTCATGCTTCATCATTTCTCATACTATACTGCTGCTTAGTAAAAGAGGAGAAGTAAATAAAACAAGTAATTACGATAGATACTAAAGCTGAAGCTCAAATACTCCGGACACCCAATGAGAAGAGAGGATTCATTGGAAAAGACCGCAATGTTGGGAAAGTTTGAAAGGGATGGCAGAGATTTATGTAGTGAACAAATATTGGGGCAAATTTCTGGATACAATGGAAAACAGAGGAGTCTGGTGTGTTATGATGCTAGAATCACAAAGAATCGACACAACGTAGCAACTAAACAACAACAAAAAGAATTATGATAGAAGAGAAGGAACGAAAGACGGGCAAAGGACCTATATATGTAGGAAGGCCTTTTAAATTCTAGGGCTCTCTATCCTAGCTATAGTAGTGGTAGTAGTGTCTGTTCATTACTAAGCGTATAACACAACAAAATTATATACAATCAATATCCTAACAAAGTTATTATAATGTAAGACATTTCACAATTTAATACAATAATCAATGTGAATAATTCCTAATATTACTACTAGTCTTAGCACTGTTACTTTCACTATCTCTTTTAGTATGAAACTGAGTCATAAAAGAAAGTTAGCCAGGATATATAGCCATATAAATTTGGTCTGATCATATCCAATCATTTTTGTTGTTGTTCAGAAATACAGTCAAATAAAAGAGAAGGGAGAGCTAGACAGGTGAGAAACTGTGCCTTGTTTTTTTTATAATATAATTTAGAGACTTAACAATTGTGATTTGACATCCCACCTCTTTGCATTGCAAGTTGAAGAGGCAGGATTTCAAGGTACCAAATCCAAGTTTTGTTAGGAATACTTCCTGTATAGTTGCTCTGTCTTGTGCCTGCTTACAATTCTAACAGGTTGTATCTTTGCAGATATTTGATACAAGCACCACAAGCTTGTTTAGCTTAAGCAAATAGTCACTAAGTGATATAATGCAATTACTCCAAATAAAGACCAAAGAGAAAATTGATTTAATGAAAGAATGGGGCTGCAATCAGTGTTAAATTGAATTGTAATTCTTAATACTCTGTATTTAAGACTGACACGTACTACTTAAAAAACTAAACAGACTGGGCAGCTTGATCCTAGAACAAAAGAAGTAGTTAAAGAAATCTTAATTAGTCTGAGTTAATCTTGCCGTCTCATAATCCTAAATGGTGTCAGTGGATCTAATGGCTGAGAATATTAGCGTCATAGTCAGTTCCAAATTATAGTATTGATTAATTGATTCCCTGCTTCCAGTTGTGCATTATATTGATGCTGGCACAGATCAATTCGCTAGAAGCCATAGCTTATTTTCTTATGGAATGTGACAACAGGTGCATAAGAGACATCTGAAGACAGAAAACTCAAACATTCTTACAAAAATAAACCGAATATATTAGACATAATAGTTCTGAACCCAGTAGGCTAGTGGTTGAATCCTGCCAATGCATTAGTTTTGGGAATTTTAGGGAATACAGAGATTCTCAAAGATGGGAAGATGTTGTTGAAGTTGAGGAGGAGGAGGAAAATTTTAGATGGGGAGTAATTATTTCATATGCATACAAGGTTGTCAAAGATATTAACAGTATTTATTTTTAATAAATGAATTCATTCAGTGAATGAATGATCAGAAAAATGATAACAGGGTTAGGATTCTGTCTATCTACTTGTTTGTCTGTCTGTCTATTGCAAGATAATTCTACAAAAACTGAACAGGATGGGATAGCATTTGATGTGGAAAATAAGGTTAGCAAAAAAATAAATGAATTTGAAAATGAGCTGGGTGAGACAAGGGTTTACAGAGAAAAATAATCCAGAAAAAAATCCCCACGTATCCTTATAGAGGGATAACTGGACAGTGGCTTGGAATGTTGTTGATTGCTTCATTCTAAGATGCTGTCCTCTCTCCTTCTTAATTGTGTGACTATGCACATATGCATTCACTTTGATTAAACTCTAGATATACATATATACAAATTTAAGGAACACGTGCACTTATTGTTTATGACCTGCAGGAAATCTCTCTCTCTTTTTTTCTCTTTTCCTACCTACCTGCCTGCCTACCTACCTACCTACCTACCTACCTACCTCTTACTTAACTGAGTCCCAAACATTCACTTTTGAAGATAGTAATAATAATAAATAGACAAAGTAATAGAAAATGGCAAGCAAATGCCACACAATAACCCAGGTTTAACAACTGTTGATAAAAAAGACAAAAATAAATAAATAAATAGTGACACTGCAGCACCTGGAGACAGCCCAAGAGAAGAAAAAAGAATTGAAGAAAAGCACAAAGTATAAAGACCTCTCAATAGAACTACCAAAAAAGCATAAAAATATAGAGCACTTTGGGTACAATTTCAAAATATCTGGACCACCACTGGAATTGACAAAATCACCATTGGTCAATTGAAAAGGGCAGCTTTATTTGGAATATTTGACATTCTGTGATGTATTCCACCAACTTCTGCCAAAACCCTTCTCTTTTGTTTTTAATACTACATACAATTTTCTCCTAACACTTCTCTCTAAAAGGAGTTATGACTTCATCACTCTTTATAGCAAAATAGTTCACCAGATGACCTTTGGTTAGTTACTTTCTTAGTCTAAGTACCTACTTACCAAGGCTGTAAAATTGGAAGACATTTCTATCTGGACAGAACATTTAGCTCTGACACTGACTTTTGTTGTAAATCATTCTTGTAACATTCAACTGATATTTGATTGGCCTGTAAAACTTTACTGTGTATGTTGTTAACCATTCACTGTAATGTTGCAGGTAGCTTTAGGATAATGTCATGAAAAGGCGGGCATTATTAAATTGTTGGCATATCTATTTTTATTTTTGCTAAACCATTTTTGAGGCATCTTACCTTGACAAGAAATATTTTTTCTTATTTTTAACACAAAACCGTCTAATGTATTTGAAAACATTTGATATTAATAAAAACATTTGATAAGAATAAAAACCTTAAAACAGGCATATGTTATCGTGATAATGATAAATTGATCCAATTCAATATGACTTCACTGTACATTTTAACCCTTGAAATGGCTACATCCCTGTGAACTACCATATTTTTGGGAGTATAGGAAGCACTTTCCCCCCCTAAAAGAGGCTGAAAATTTGGGTGCGTCTTATACTCCGAATGTAACTTTTTCGAAGCTTTTTTTTTTCAGCTCTAACAAGCCCCTAGCGAGCAAAGCGATCTTCCGCGCTTTGCTGCCTCCGATTCTCAGCTGTGCTTTAGAAGCTTTTTTTCAGCCCTAACAAGCCACTAGTGAGTGAAGCGATCTCCGTGCTTTGCCTGCTCCTCCCGACTCTCAGCTGTGTTTTAGAAGCTGTTTTTTATCCCCAAGCAGGGGATAAGAAGCATGCACACTCAAAACCAGCAAACTAATGTGCTGAAGCTGACCAGACTAAGAACGCTAGCCAGATGAATACCTGGTAGGCAGATTTTTTTCCCCATTTTTCTCCCCCAAAAATAAACTGCGCCTTTACTCTGGTGCGTCTTATACTCTGAAAAATATGATAAGTCTTTCAAATAAAGATCAGTGGATAACCACTAAGCCAATATATTTCATAGAAGCAGCTCAATCATATTTAAGTCAATTCCTTCAATGTGATTTTTTTTCTCTTGAAATTACCATAGTCCTGCAACAATTTCTAACTGCTCTCATGCCAAAGAATCTTTTTTTTTTCTGAAAAGCGATAGAAATTTCATATTTATTCTTATGGATAATTCTTCCAAATAAAGGTAAGTGAACAATAATAACCTCTAACCAGCATATGGCATCTGCTTTAAATGTCTCCACTGCACAAACCAACAGATAAGCTTTTTGTAAGTTTTCATTCTTAGGTTGGAGCTCATATAAGAATTTGAAGTTCAAAGACCATGAAGGAAGTTTATTTAGTTGTTCTTTTTAGTTAGATGAGGATAAATGAATCTTTACATTTTCATTAACTGCCTCATATTATTGTTCTTTCATTTGTTAGATCCTATTTTTCTTAAGTCTGCATGAAAATTCCCATGCAATTTGGGGTTATTTTATATACAGTACATTCCTCCATTGTTATACTCATTTTTCCTTACATTATACTTACATTACAGTGCATGTAACAGAGAAGTTAAATGTTAACACCATTTTAACTGTTATTTCACGAGGAATTCCCCACCTAACCTAATGCGGAAGAACAGTAAGAAAGAACAGTAGCCTTCTTTCTTAATAATCTGTAAGAAAAGGTCAAATTATTGATATCTCGATTATACCTCGACTTACAACCATTGATTTAGTGAGCATTCAAAGTTACAATGGCACTGAAAAAAGTGACTTATGACCATTTTTAACAATTCAGACCTTTGCAGCATCCCATGGTTACAGGATCAAAATTCACACCCTTAGGCAGCTGGTTCATATTTATGATAGTTGCAGTGTCCCAAGGTCATGCAATTGCTTTTTGCGACCTTCTGACAAGCAAAGTCAATGAGCACTTAACAACTGGGTTACTTAAATTCGCTTAAGTCATGTAACAACTGGGTTACTAACTTATCAGCTGCAGCAGGGGTGAAATGCTCCGAATTCTGCTACCAGTTCGCTTTGCTACCGATTTGCTTCGCACATACATGCGCAGTGCACATCAAATGCACGTGCATGTGCTACTGCGCACTGCTGAGAAAGGATTAAGAAGCCTTTTCTGAGTCTTCAAAGGTAAGTAGAACAGTGGGGGGGGAACAGCTGTGCCACACGATTTAGATTAGCTAAAAAGCAGGATTTCTTGCTTTCTAGCAAATATAAATCGTGTGGCACTGCTGATTGTTGGAAATGTCGGTTTGCCCGAACCAGTAGCCTTTTTTTAACTACCAGTTTGCCCTATCGGTAGCATTTATTACTACCGGTTTAGGTGAACCGGTTTGAACCAGTAGCATTTCACCCCTGAACTGCAGTGATTCACTTAACAATTGGGACAAGAAAGGTTGTAAAATGGAGCAAAATTCACTTTCTCACCTAACAACAGAAATTTTGGACTCAATTGTGATCATAGGTCAAGGACCATCTGTACCATCTTTCTGGGTGCTTCTTGGACGTGATTCCTAGCCTGGTTCCATAGCAATATTTGCTGATGGACTCAATTTTTCCATCACCCTAGACATCTTCCTACAGCCCATCCATTAACTCTCTAAAGCAGTGGTGGGATTCAACCAGTTCACACCACTTTGGGAGAACTGATTGATAACTTTCTGAACAGTTTTGTCATCTGGTTGTTGGAAGAAATCATTAGGGAAGAGAACCGGTTGTTAAATTATTTGAATCCTAACACTGCTCTAAAGCAATATTTCCCAACGTGCAAAATATCAACTATACAATTCTCAGCAATGGCCATGCTGGTTTAGAAATTCTAGAAGTTAGAACCCACACATCTGGATGTTCATGTTCAGGAAACAGTGTGTTAAAATGCTATGATCTTTTTCTTTTTTATACTTTAGCACAAGTATATGGCTACATAAAAATGAATGCTCTTCTAAAATCAGATAGTATACCCCTCCAAATATGGATGATTTGTTATTGAACAATGCCTATATTAGTTGTAGTAGTAGAAGAAGTGGTGATGCTGGTAATAGTAGTAGCAATAATAACTGAAGCATTTGTAAGTCTTATTGCTGCTCCTTGATTCTGCTTGTAGGATACATCAAGGCAAAGGTTTCTCCTGTTTGACTCTAGGGGGCAATGCTCATCTCTGTTTCTCAGCCAAAGTGGTCAGTGTTGTCAAAAGACACTTCTGGGTCATGTGGCCAGCATGACTATATACCAAGGTGCACACAACACTGTTACCTTTCTACCAAGTGGTGTCTATTTATCTACTCACATTTGAACACTTTCAAACTGCTAGGTTGGCAGGAACTGGTGCTACTTACTTACCTGGAATTCAGTTTAACTGAATGCTTTGAAGTACTTCTGGCTTAAAAATTAAAAGTTTAAATGGCATAATGCACTACTGCACATCATAGAAAACCTAATGTGCAACTAATGCTATTAAAAACAGCACAGACCTAAAACCTGAAAAAGTCACACTATCTCCCAAAACTTGTTTTTTTATCTGTGTTACTAAATACTTACTCCTCTTCCCCAAGAGTTTGTTTCTCTGCTAAATATCCCATACATTACATTAACACCCAAATATGTGAAATGAATTAATTATATAAATATTATATAAATCTATAAGCCTAAAAGGTGATACTGAGAGGTTAGAAAATATGCACAGTGCATCGTAAATAATTTAACTAAATGGACAACTGACCATTTTCATTATGTAGCAGAAATTTATGGAGCTTAAAACCCATTACAGGCAGTCCTCCAGGCCCAAACCTTACTTAGGTTCTTGCCTTGAACAATTCACCTTCTTCTCTTATTTGATTTTTCTTAATGGATGCAAATTTCAAGAGCATTTGGAAAAGTATACAGGTTTTTAAAATTGGAATTGGCCTAATAAAATTAATGTAGATTTTGATTTTTTTTAAAAAAATGCATATTTTCCTTTTAAAATTCAATTAAAAACATACTATCTGTCTGTAAAATCACTAAATAATATAATAACACAATAAAGTTTCCATAACATATAAACACCCCAACAAATATAAATGACTTTCTGGAATAGTTTTGCTCAGAATCTATTGTTAGCAGCATTACAGTATCAGTTTATAGCTTCAAAAGCAAAACCATCACATAGTGTATTTTTCATTAAAAGCCTTAGAGGAAAGAATGCATTTTTCATTGAGAAGGTAGGAAGCTCTGTACATAGTTTATAGACTTTAATACTTATGTGATACAAAACCAAATCAATTTTTTGTGGACATTTCTGCTTTGGGAAAATTTCCTGGTGGTTAATGGATTTAAGGTAGAATGTATTCTGTGAAACTTCAGTGAGTATTTTAAAAATAATCGGCAGCTTCTTTGAGAATAAAAGTACTGTAAAGTAGTCTGATAAAATGCTTGAAACCCCATATTTATAAAAGTAAGTCTGGACCAGGGATGAAATCCAGCAGGTTCTGACAGGTTCTGGAGAACCGGTAGCGGAAATTTTGAATAGTTCAGAGAACTGCCAAATACCACCTTTGGCTGGTCCCAGAGTAGAGTGGGAATGGAGATTTTGCAATATCCTTCCCCTGCCATGCCCACCAAGCCACACCACGCCCCCAAGCCACACCCACAGAACTGTTATTTTAAAAAATTGGATTTCCCCACTGGTCTGGACATTTAAATAACACATACACGATCATTGTTTTCTCAATTTACACAAGTGCCAAAAAGTTATCTCAAAACAGAATCTTTTTAATGTAAGACAATTTAATTCATCCAATTTTGTTCATTAAATGATTAAAATGAATCAATATTTTATCTTATTTATTTTCATAGTAATGCCTGCCTTCTAATCATCTGTCTGTCTGTCTGTCTGTCTGTCTGTCTGTCTGTCTGTCTGTCTATCTATCTATCTATCTATCTATCTATCTATCTATCTTTTTTGTTTGCTAAATTAAATTTATAGACACAGTCCAAAAATTTGCCCAATTTACCATTTTGATATATACAGTCTATGAATGGAATTTGCCCATTAGAAGGAAACATTTCAAGCCAACTATACATAATTTTTGTTTCATTGATTTTAATGGGTATTCTAAATAGTCATTGGTTGAATTTCAAATTAGAATTTCTGAATTGTAGCTCATTAAGAACAGCCAGTGACTTAGAAGTGAATTACAAATTTGTTCTGGAAGGTCTAGAGTAGATTTTGGAAAATCACATGAGGGAATTAAAACAACAACAACTTGTTTTGACTGTAGAAACTGATACAGAAAGTGATGTATCATCTATTTCCGAAATTCAATATATAAATTTAATCTGGGGAAGAATATTATTATTTTATTTATACGTTCAGATCTCTATTAAGAAACATTTACATTATATTGAACAACTTGGATTTAGTCCAATTTAATATTATTAATTTCAGTAAACTATTTTGGTTTCAACTGTTTTAGGAAAAGAATTCACAAGCAAGGATTTTAATTTTGCAGTTCTTTCCCATAAATAAAATTAATATTAGTTTCTTGCTAACTGAACCCAAACTTATATTTCTGATGCTTCAAGCCAACAATAAATTTGTTAAATATATTATTGAGTAATATAATATATCTTTTGAAGCATACCATACAATGTGTGATCTGGATGCTAATTTTTAAAAGAGAACAGGGTAATCCTTATAATCCTTTGTCTCTGGCTTCACATATCATTTGATTTACCCACTTAACACAGGAGTATGTCTTTCAACACCTTCAACACCAAGGGAAGTCCGCCCTCCTTTAGCCCTTCTTTTTAGCACTGTTTTCATTCTTTCATTTTTCGTCAGCAGTTTGGGCACAAAAAGATTTCGAAGCAAAACCAAGAAGTGTGGTGGTCTTTTTATTCACCCAAAACTATTGTGTCAACTCCCTTATCCTAACCACCAGTCTTACTGTGAGCACAAAGTTTTGATCAAAGCACCGTGGATGCATTTACCACCTAAGTTTTTTCTTTTTAAGGGATATAACCCCCTATTTAACTTCCAAACCCATGGTGAGAATTATGATCTCTAGAGGAGAAATCAAATACACCGCACTGGAAGCCGCGCTGAGAAAGTTACCAGTCAAAACCTTCTGAAATGAAATGATGTGGCTTTACACATTGATCAAAGGATCAACTGCTGGGAAGGACAACAGTTTACACGATGAACTTTCGTGAACCTAGACTTTAGATGCAGGAAGTGCCTGATGTCAATATTTCAAGCTAATACACTTTTTTGGCCATCTAGCTTTTTAACCAATTCCTTCATGAGGTACACCAGGGTCTCTGTGGCTTGGAAGCCTGCCTAGCCAACTCTCAATGAATACTCATACCCTCATAATTGTCTCATTTCCATATATCAGGGACAAAAGACTCAGTTGTGCAGGCTTTGATAAAAACACGGAAGAGAAGACAGTTGGGGGTGGGTGAGACGGCTACCATAAGTGGAAAGGGGGCTGGGCTGCCTGTTCTGAATGCCTCTTCAAGACCAGTAATGAAATAATAATCTTCTTTAAAGAAATGGTAATGAAAAGGAAGACAGATGTAGTTTGCAAGGAAATAATTGACTGGGGAAAGAGGGTGGAGGAATTAGAACAGCAGTTGCTGCAGGAAATCAACTGTTAATAAATATCAGAAACTGCAGTCAAATGGCACGTTAAACTGCTGCATATGTTTCTTCTGTTACTAAATGGGAATCATTTGGTACAGAAGAGAGGCTGATAAGAGCCCCTCCTCTTGTGGCAGGCAATCATTTTACATTTTACATTATTTGAAAAGAGCCTGATTATTTTTCTTTGAATGCAGCAAGATGATTCACATTTACCTGTCAACAATTTTCCATTCCTGTTTTGCCTGCCTACTTAAAGGTCCCTGATCCAAGCAGTGGGAAGCTCCAGTGGCATAAAAATAAATAATAATTTGTGACCATTAACACTGATTTCCCTTTGGCCCACTTTAAATTACAGGAATAATAAGAAAAAAGCAAAAGGGGGTGGAAATAAAACTGTAAAATGTATTTTACTAAGGGACACAATTGCTGCGCATATTCCCTTAAATTTGAAATGCTCATGATTGAAAAACAAAACAAACAGCCAGTAATTTTGCAAGTTTAAACATACTGGTGTAAAAATATCTTTCTACTAAAACAGATATGTCCTCCTCCATCAGGGGAAGAGAGGATTATCTTGGAATCCATATTTCATTATCAAAAGATTACAAAGCTAACCTCTTTTTTATTAAACAGGAAGCTTGGAACTTGAATGTGATTAACAGTTTATGGAATATTTCCCTGTAAAATTAAGAGGAATGGCTTGAATTGAGGGGGAAAGGGGGAAAGAAAAAAAGTAATTTTAAAAAGAAACATTACTTTGCTTAAATGATCTTCATGTAAATGATTAAAAAAAAAAATTTACATTTTCTGAAGTCTTTAAATTGTATTGCCTAGGCCAGGGGTGGGCAAATGTGGCCCTTTTACAACCTGTGGACTTCAACTCCCAGAATTCCCGAGACAGCTTGGCTTGGCTGTCTCAGGAATTCTGGGAGTTGAAGTCCACAGTTTGTAAAAGGGCCACATTTGCCCACCCCTGGCCTAGGATCAAAATATTCAATAAACTGATTCTGTGTTCCTGGATAGATACACAGTCCTCTTTAAATATGTTGTATGGGCCCTATTAGACAAAGCCTTCAGCAGATGCCCAATCATGTTCACAACCACAACCTTTGGAATATGTTGTGGAGGGGTAGTTCAGAAGTAGCGACAGTTATTGAACAGTTTTCCTAAAACATTTTGGAACCCAGAGCAACAAATTGGGGAATGTTTCCTGAGTGAAATTCACAGCGGCCAGAGTTAGAGTTTGTAGAATGGAGTGGATAGAGACTGAACTAGATATTTGAGGAGAGAAAGTCACATTCTCCTCCTTGCTGACTCCTTCATTGCTTTGTCTTTTTTTCCCCTTTTTATGCATGGTCTCCAATTGTCAAGAATCCTCTTCTACATAGGAAGTTTTCTGCAGAACCAGTCACAAAAATAATTAAAGGGAAAGGCACAGTATAACGCATGTCTTTGAAACTGTTCCGAGTTTCAGATACGTCTTGATTCAAACAGAGTAAAGCTAGCAAAGAGACCCCATTCCCCCTTTAAAAAGTCCCAGAATGTCCCTTTTTAAAAAAACATTCAGATCTTTTTGTGAATATAGTTTACCATGTTTTTGATGAGAGTCACCATTCTGATTACTTTCCATGGATGCATCATTTTCTTCTTGGCCTTCACTGACTAGGTCACCTAATTTTTTCTTTTAACAAGCATGCTTGACATTATTATGCAACAGGTAATACAGGGTTGAAATGCTCCCAGTTTGCCCGAACCAGTAGCAATGGCTCTGCCCACCCACCCAGTTGTCATTATTTCCTGCACTTCCAAACCAGTTGGGAAGGTAAGTAGATTTCATCCCTGATGTAACACCATAATCAAAACCAAGCAGGTACCCACACTAAAATAATTAAATGAAATTTTGAACAACCAGGATGTGAAGAACAGCAGTTAAAGTGCTTTTAATACATAAAAATACAAGGAGCCAAATAAAATGGATAAGCTGAAGATATTTTCAATACAGGTCAGGTTTTAAACATGGTTGATGCTATATCTTGGGAGTCTGTTAGCTATGCATTTCACTGGAGAAAGAGAAGCATCTGGACCTGTGGAGTGTATTTCTTGCCCACTCAAAAATTATAGCTATTTTTCAGATTGATTTCAAATGTTATCCAAAATAATCAGAACAATAAGAATTATATTATTAAAGCAGTTTAAATTCAAACTCTTCCAAAATACAAATTTCATAACCTGGATTAAAACCATTAAATTAAAAAAGTAAATTAAATTAAAAAATAAATTAAATTAAATTAAATAATTAAATAATTAAATCCCCCAAAATTTTAACCTAAAACTGGCTACTGTTGACCTCACCCCATTCCTAAGAGGTCTGTAAGGGGTGTGCATAAGAGCACCAGCATGCCTACCATCTCTGTCCTAATGTTCCCTTTAATTGTATTCATTTTATGTACTCAATTCATGCTTATACATACATACATACATACATACATACATACATACATACATACATATATATAATATACTATCTAATATGTACTTGATAAATAAATAAATAAATAAATAAATCTGAAAACTAAAAATATCCCTTTGACCAGATGTCCCTTCTGTGAACAGCCATGCAAAGACAAAGGCTCTATAAACATTTTTTTTTTTTGCAAAGACAATATCTATTAAAAGATATTGGCTACATTATCATATATTTGTAATCATTTAGAAATGGAGGGATTTTTTTAAAAAATATTATTTCAATTCATATGGCTATCTGCCTCAAGTTCATGACTCTGGGCAACAGTATTTTAAAAAAGTTTAAAAGGATAAAAAACTGTCAGGTACAAACAACCAGAAGCACTAATGCATAGTCTCAACAGAAGCTTTATTGCTAATCAACTATGTTACAAGAATCTAACCAGACTAACTATATTCTCTTGGGAATGGCCAGATAATGCTTCAGGAATTGTGGCAGATGTCAGACTTCTGCATTTTCTGCAGTGCAAAGACTCTAAACTCAGCCCCACTTAATACAACCCTCCAGTCTAGCCGGATATTCTACCATAATAGCAATAGCATTTAGACTTATATACCGCTTTACAGTGCTTTACAGCCCTCTCTAAGCAGTTTACAGAGTCAGCATATTGCCCCCAACAATTTGGGTCCTCATTTTTCCCACCTCGGAAGGGTGGAAGGCTGAGTCAATCTTGAGCCTAGTGAGATTCGAACTGCCAAATTGCAGGCAGCCGGCAGTCAGTAGAAGTAGCCTGCAGTACTGCACTTTAACCACTGTGCCATGTGCAAAAACGAAAACCATACACAATCTGGTAATAAAGTCACTTGCAAAGTAAAAAAAAAAAAGTTGGCAATATTACTAATATGTAGGTGGAGTTCCATAAGAACATGTGATACCTTGATGATATTAGGATAGGTTTTCAAGAAGCATGATAAATAGACTGTCGCTATGAATAATTTAAGATCCTTCCTGAGTCATATGACAATAGGAAACTTCCTTAATAGTGTTCTGACCTAGGCTCCCTTAAAAAGCAGGAAGCAGTAATTGGCCCCAGAAAAACCTCTTTTATTTACATGACTGAATTATTTTCATTCACAGTCAGCAAGGTTTGTCCAAACAGTTTTTCAAAGGAATATTTCTCAATACACCTTATCTCGCTTGGCAAGCTGCCAATTAACTTGTTTGCAAATGCAGAGTAAGGCAAAACTTGGTACAGAGACTCTTAGAGTCACAAACAGAACTTTTCACTCTTAAAAACTACCGAATGAACAAATTATTTCCTGCAAAAGCCCTCTCCCCATTTGCTCCTCTTTTGTTTCCTATGGGAGGGGCCAATCATCTCCAAGGTGTGGCTTTACTACCAAGTCGACCCTGCTTTCTGAGTTGTTCTTGTATTCTGGCAGCTCTGCACATACACACAGTATCTCCCTCTCTGCTTCTGACACAGAGCCCTCATCCGAGTTTTCCCCAGCCCCAGGAGTGGCCCATGTTCCTCCCCAACCTCCTCACTGTCTGACTCTGCTGCCAGCTCTGCTGGCCGCCAGCGTGTCACAACAAATAGCAGTAGAGCAGTAGACTTATATACCACCCTATAGTGCTATACAGCACTATCTGGGTGATTTACAATGTCATCTTTATTTGCATATTACCATCAACAATCTGGGTCCTCATTTTACCAACCTCAGAAGGATGGAAAGCTGAGTCAACCTTGAGCCCCATCAGAATCAAACTCCATGTTGTGGGCAGAGTTTGCCTGAAATATTGCATTCTAACCCACTATATCACCAGGGCTCCCTTAATGGTGAAAAGTTAAAGAAAGTTTGGTGTCATTTGCTGGTCTTAGCTCATCAATAAGTTCAGGGGAAAAAAGTCTTTTCAATGTTGTCCAAACAATTTCATCCTTGATCCTGAAAGGTGACACAATATAGAAAAGTAATGAATAAAGCTGTAAAGGCCATGGGACACCAGACTATCTACTGCAGGGATGTCAAACTCATGTTGTCACAGCAGCATCACATGACTTTTTTGACATCACATAACGTATTGGGACTTTTTTCCTCTTCGCTAAACCGGGCATAGGCATAGCCAGCGTGTGACCCATCCGGCACGCGAGCAGGGAGTTTGACAGCCTGGATCTACTGGCTTCAAGTGTTGTAGAAGATGATGCTATCTCACCAATGGTGAATTAAGATTTAACAGCCAATTCAATAGGCTTCTCATATGAAATTGAAAGAGGCTGGTACCATCACCTAATTTGCCTTTATCTATTTCTGTTAGAGATAATAAAGAATTTGCAATTTTAGTATTATTTATGAATCATCTTCAAAGAACAGCTTATAATAGGCCCATTTCATCAGCCATGCAGTTATTTTAGTTTGATTACTGTGTTCAAAACTAAAATATGTCCTGAAAATTCTTCAAAACTACTCAATATGTTAACTTAAAAAATGGTGTGTGTGGATTTCTCTTTTTAAGGATCTTCAGGATCTCTAATTCTTCCTCAATAATGCCAGATTTATAAAATTATTGGAGTTTCTTTTGTTCTCTGAACTGAATTGAACTCTGAACTGAAAGAACACTACACTGTTATAGCTGTCTATTTTTTCTTATCTATTAAACATTGTTTCATTAAAAAAAAAAATACTAGTTTTTTCTGAACATCCCTAAAACAGACTTGCCCCACTCATTTCAAAAGCTGAGGTAAATTGTAAATCTGATGATCTCCAGTAAATAATATTTGTCTGTATGTTCACAGCCTCATTCCTTATTGAGAACATTGCCTCCTAGAGATTGCCTCCTACTGATTTTACTCTCCCTTCCCCCCCCCCCCAAAAAAAACTAACTCATTTTTTTTCCTTGCTTGGGAAAGAAGTATGAGAGAATTGGCAGGGACAACTGGCTAATGACAGCTTTATTGAGCTGGGCTTAAATTCAAAGGAGTTTGACTAAAAATTATGAATTCTCTCCAGCAATAAGTGAACCCAAAATAAGAAGAGTGTCATTTGGGTAAATTAACATGCTGAGCCCATTGCGCACTTCATCAAATAAGGCTAAAGGCCATAGATTACAGCCTGATGAAAAGATACAGCTGAAGATAGAGCATTCGTGTGTTTTTGTAAAGGGAGGGAGGGAAGAAAGACTGAGAGAATGAGACAGATTCACATGCTCATCTATCATCAGAGTAAAACTCTTGGTAGAAACAGTTTTTCAAAATAGGATGAAAGGAAGAAAGAAGATGGCAGAGAGAAGGTAAGCACAGGATCAAGAAGCAGAAAAGATAAAGACTGTAAGCACACAAAGCAATTATTTCAAGGACAGGAAATTAAGTCTAATAAAGGAGGCAATTTATAATCTGTAAATAGTTTCCATAGGAGTATTTCTCTATATTAAAGGCCATAACAAAAAACAAACAAACCTTATTTGAATTCAGGATTACCAGGAATTCTGATTAACAAGTATAAGCCATAATTCTTATGCAGCCACGGTTTTCATTCTTATTGGCCTTAAGACTTTAAAAAGAAAGGAAAATCAGAGCTGATATGAAAGTTAATTATCTTTACACATTCTTCAAAATAATGTAACATCTGAATGTGCTTGTTTGCTTTTCTTAAACAAGAAATGTCTTAAATAAAATATGTTTTAATATAACCCTGCAGGGAACAAATAGCTCTTCGCAAGTCATAATTATCAGGGATACAGATCTGGGTTAACAAAATCCAGATCACAAAAAAGATATAATTTTTAATGTATCCCTTTACTTGCATCCATGAGCTATTTGGAATATATAGCCCAGTTTTAGAGGTCCTAGACTGGAATTTCTTTAATTTATGCTCAGTGACTGTATTTGTCAGAATTGGAATCCATTAATTAGATAGATGTTGGTTCTCATCCCTGATTTATACCATTCAGAAACCTAGTGGCCAACTTTCTATAGAAAAGCTTGTCCAAAAGTATTTTGAAGTTTTGTTAATTACATTATGATAAATAATTATACATTTCATCCTACCCCCAAAATTAGCAGGATTTACCTGCTGTTAAACTAAGGATCTATCATATTAAATACATCTTACATGAAGTTGGCAGTAATATGGACCTCTCTCAAGGTCCATCTGGAGCCATTTTCAAATATTTCATCCTTGCTTGTTTAGCAATATTGAAGCTTGTGACTTTGGTGGATAGGGAACTGGATTCATTATTGACTATTTTAAAATACACACAGTCAGCAGTACTGGCCTACTTCTAAGAGTCCTGCCAATCTCAAATTTTCTCCTCTTGAATAAAATTGATGCAGGCCAATGGAAGCCATTTTTCTTGGCACATAATTTTAAGTAATTTTTATTGAAGTTTTTTAGTCAAATTTCCAACTCATGCTATTTCTTCTTTATATTTCCTTTCTGTCTCCTCCGTGTCAATTTCTTCAATGATAAAAAACATGATCACTACTTAAGTATTTCAAAACAGGGTGGGCTGAACAGGGAAATTATTATTATGATGCTTCTGTCATTAAAAGCAAAGTCCAATAAACTTCAGTCTATCAGTATTAAAAACAGCCAGCAAATCAACAAATCACTTTGTATCAACACTGCTTAAGAAAAGGATGGCAATCATAACAATATGTTATCATTACTGCATATTTTATATTAACATTTTCTGCCAGAAAAAAATACCCTTAAAAAAATAATCAGTTTTATAATCTACAGATGCAACACAAAAGGAAAGAGAGACAGGGACAAAAAAGGGGAAACAAGACTATTCTGACATCACTTATATACACCAGCTAGAATGGGTACAGAGAAGAGAAGGAGTAAAAAATAGATGGTTAAACTGAGTTAGTGGCTCTCTTTCTTGATTCTTCTCTGTCACAGTCTGATGGAATGGATACCGGCAGACAATTCCAGAAGAGGCAAAGCCTAACAAAACTTGATTTTCTAAAGAGTTGATAGTTTCTCATCTATGTTTTCCTGTTCTAGGATTTTCCATAAGGACTCTGAAGACATTCATTTTCATTTCCCTTCACTTGTATCTATTGGTACAAGAAACAAATAATATCTAAACCCAGAATATTATCTTCTCATATCAGCAATTTCTACCATTTGTCCATTTTGTTTTTGTTTTGTTCTGATATACAGTTTGCTTTCTTATTTCTTGATTTTTGGCAGTCTTTTTTCCCTTTTCCCTAAAGTGCTTTTTTTCAAAAGGCAGCTGGACTTTTTTTATTTGGCTTGAAGATGTTTCACTTCTCATCTAAGAAGCTTCTTCAGTTCCAAAGAAGAAGAGAAGTGAAGAAGCTTCTTGGTGAGAAGCGAAATGCCTTAAAAAAACAAACAAACAAACAAACAAAGAAGTCCAGTTGCCTTTTGAAAAAGCACCTTTGGGACAACCATGACCTGGATGCTGAGAATCTCCATACACATCTTTTCACATGTATTGTTAACAACTTCCTTTCTAGCAGTGAGGTTCTGGACTTCAAAACCATTTTTTTCTGTTTTCCTTTAAAAGAATGGTTCAAATTCATATGCTGAAAATTGGCTTTTGTTTTTTCCTTCTGTTGATATTAAACTCTGTTAAAAATTGTATCCAACTTTGATATTACAGTCTCCAACCATAAAGAACAAATATTATTTATATGATTAGTCAATTTTCAATTTTTGGATTGAATTTGACCATAAAACTTCTTAACCCCTTCTAAACATGTATAATGGATAATGGCATATCAAAGATTGTTCATTAAGTCTATTTGATATTATTTGATTACTGATTAAGTTGTTTTTGGCTCTTGCTATATTCTTTCTCATTATGAAAACAGTGCTGTCTTTGTTTTGTTCTGTGTCAAGAATATATCAAAGTATTGTATTGAGAAAGGTTACCTGACCGGTATTTTCAGATAATCTCCAGAATGTTATCTTTAAAATAATGAAAAGGCATTATATTTGCTTATTACTATCTTTTAATTTCTTTCTTTTGTATACACAATTGTCTCTGATTAAACAATACTTCACTATAAACCTGCCCTGCCCTATAACATAGGGAGGTGTCTCAGCGATTACACAAGACATAATGAAGCTAGATTTGTTTTAGCATGTGCCTGAACCCAAATGTGGCTTATAAGTCCTGTTTTAGTGCGTGTGTGTTATGCATACTGAAGGAAGTTCACTGACAAGATCAAAAAAATTAGCACATGTACTGTGTCAGGGCAGGTCCCAAATGCTTTGCTCTGTGTTAGCATCCTGAGCCTGACATGACCCATGTCACATATGGCTGTTTTATTTCCCTTTTCTTGTTCTTTCTGCTCTCATAGGGAGGAACTCAGACTAATATTTCAATCAACATGGAAGAAAACACTCCCATGAAACATTCTTCTTCAGACCAAGGCTATTCGCACATTGCTCAGGACCATGGTGATTGGAAACAAAATGCCAAGTAGTAGTCAGTGGCAGATCTTTATACATTTGGAATTTTAAACTGATAAGAACAGAAACTACACTTGATTTTAGGCAAAAGGCCAGAAAGTGTTTTATGGTAAAATAAAATGTTGAGGCTGTAATTTTATTTTGTACTTTACTACGCTGAAAAAATTGGAAGCCAATGCTTTTTTTTTCTTTCCCTGTTTCTATTTCTCCTTTCTTTCTCTTCTCCATTATTCTATTATCTTTATTTTCATTTGTATTTTATATCATGATACCCTTAATAAAATTCGGGGGGGGGGGATTGCAATTTTATGAATATTATTTGATTGAACATTTTATATTTATCTGTTTACATTTAGCCTATCCTTAATTCACACATGTACACATATGTATGCACGTAAACACACACACACTGAGGACTATATTTTTTTTTATTTGTTCTTTGATATCTTTACTTTTTCTTTAGCATGAAGCTGAAAGCACAAAGGGCACTAAGCAGGTGTTATTACTCTACTATTAATAAGAAATGTCAGAACACAAGCATTTTCCCCAAATATGCTGAATTACAGAGCACAGATGTGAAAGAAAGTTGATTAAACTTGCACAATTCCAGCCTTTGTTGTAAAATATGATTCAGTGGTTTTTTTATATATAAAAAGACAAAGTGCATTTTTTTTCATCTGTGATGTCCCAGCTGCTAGATGACAAAATTAATGACAGACCAAAAAAATAAATAAAATAAAAATCAAAGATAGACAAGCAAAACTGAACAGGAGATAAATTATCTATATGTGTATATGTCTGTATCATACTATATTGGAGATTTAGAGGTGCCATCAGATTGAACATAATTTAAATTAATGACCTTAAGAGGCTTTAAAAAAAGAACTGCTTTTGTAGCCTGCTAATATTGTTGAGTACTAAGGACTACTATCATTGAAGCATAAGTGAGGTGTAGAAGTCTATTCAAATCACTTTACAATGAATTCTTCGGCAAACTATTACCTCTGTTTTTCTGTTGGAATCTACAAAATGGATATAAAACTCCTTGAACACAGATATTGTAAAGGATACCAGGAAAAGGCATGAGAAACATTCTGAGAAGGAAATACAGGTAGTCACTGTATTACAACGGCACTGAAAAAAGTGACTTATGATTGTTTTTCACAATTATGACCTTTGCAACATCTGCATGATCTTGTGATCAAAATTCAGGTTCCTATTTATTACTGTTGCTGTGTTCCCAAGATCACATGATCACCTTTTGTGACCTTATGATAAGCAGTCAATGGGGAAGCCAGATTCACTTTTCAACTGGGTAACTAACTTATCAACTGGCAGTGATTCACTTAACAACTGTGTAAAGAAAGGTCGTAAAATGGGGCAAAACCCACATAA
Organism: Arizona elegans; assembly: GCA_022577455.1. Lineage (NCBI taxonomy): Eukaryota > Metazoa > Chordata > Lepidosauria > Squamata > Colubridae > Arizona > Arizona elegans. Next base: position 23,437,190 of record JAKOOJ010000008.1, on the reverse strand, counting down.
CAAATGTCTAGCTTAATAATGTAAATTTTGGGTTCATTGTGGTTGTAAGTTATCCTGCAACCTATAGCAGGATAAAGAGGATAAATTATGTATTTTTATTCAGAGGTTTATTAGTTGTAATAGGATTTATCTCTAGAAGTTGATCCCTAATACTGTAGCATAAAGCCATAAGAGAATCTTTGCTTAATCAGAGCAAACCTTAGTCTACCTTAGCCTCTTAGTAGCTTCACTGACAAGGAGATCCAACTGAGTAACAGACTAACTGTACAGCACAATCTCCAGGTGGGGTCTACGGCCCAATGAAACATGTAGCATTCTCATTCCATCACTGCAGAAGAAGGACTTATGGTCACAAATAAGGTATCAAGTAAGTATAATATCACACCTCCTCCTCTAACCTTGAGTTTAAGACTGTTGTGGACTAAAAACCCTGAAAGGCAGATTTCTGAAAGAGTGATGTTACCCAGATTTTGGTAGTATACCGGGTAACCCACTCATCCAGAAATATGAACATGAACATGGTTACATTACAAAAGACCTAGCATTTTCCAGCAATAGCCTCAACTAAAGGTTATCAGCAACCCAACATCCATAATCCAGGAAGGAGCAGTTGAATCAGACATCTAGATTTGTAACAGACTGTCAATTACCCTCGCCCTGATACGGCAACCACGGTGCTCCATGTCACACTTCCCTTGTCCTAACAGAACTGGGGCCCCCTCTTTTCCTCCAATATCATGGTTGTGTTTCATACTCGCACAACCTAAATGAACCTGATCTTTCAAGCGCACACAAGCACCTATTAGCCATCTTTCACCCATAAATTTAAACAAACTTAGTCTGCTCAATGCCACTAATTAACCATGCTACTCAAGATAAGATAACAGAACCCATTATCACAGTCCACAGCATCAAAGCTCTACAATCTCACATTCTGTCAACTCCTACCCACTGAGAAAATATAAAATCAAATTGATTCCTTCTACACTCCAAGATACCGTCCCATTCTTGGCTCTAGGCTGGAGTCTCCTACCCATATTCTCACTTCAGGAGAAGAAAGCCTTCAGATTTTCCCTTCTCACTCTTCCATCTCTCACATGTTCTTTTTTTAAACCTCTGACTGTAAATCAATCCAGCAAAGTAAGTAAGCCTTTCCTTGATAAAGTCAAAATTTAAAAATCTGCTTATATATTATTTCCTGCTTTCGTTTTTGCCTCTAAATTACAGCTTTATGCCACTGCATTGCAAGGCATTGCAAAATCTGACTCAGTGCTGTAGGGTAGGCAGTGTCTCTTGGAAACACACAGGTTGACTGTTCTCAAATAAAAGTCACAGGCACAGTTTGTTCCTAACAGGAAATACACCCCACCGAGGTCCTGATTCAGCAAAGGCCCTAAGCATTTGCTCAAAACCAACTGAAATGGAAATCAATATATGCAAGCCGTGGAACTTATTGAACGCAGTCATGCATTCATCAGAAGAAAATGTCAGCATGGTAAAGGAAAATACCCTGACATAGCATTGGCTTTAATGAGGTGCATTGCAGAATCCAGGGGCTGAAAGCAAGTGATGGAGCTGGTATGTGTGTGTGTTACAATATTGATAACATTTATTCGAATAGACGGTAGCTGTATCTATCTAAATAGAAGTGTACTAGTGGGCTTCTGGTAAAAAAACATGAAAAGTTCCACCACCATCACCACAACCCAGGTTTTTTTTTTTTTTTTTTTTAAAAAAGAAAGAATTTGATCTTAGTGTAAAATATTACAGTCAGTAAGCTGGAATCTTGATAATTTTACATGGTTGGAAAGAATGTTTTCCTCTGTAGAAAGTGGTGATACAAAAAATAACTTGCAGGAACAGAGAGGACAAATTCCATTCATTTCTCCTTGGGCTACAGTCTTGATGGAGTCTCCCAATTGCTAAGGGATTCTATGGCTATGAGGGACAGCTGATGCTTGAAGCTGAATTAAACGTCACCTTCCTTCCACTATTGGGAGTGTTTTGCATGGTTGTTCCATTCTGGGAAAGCCCCTGAGAAGTATCTGTACCGAATTCCAAATATTAATTTTCCATGACTTTAAAGAACAGGTTTAAAAAACAAGGTTATTGAAGTATATAAATTAATTCAATGTAATTTTGCACGTCTCTCTAGGTGGTAATTTATTCTAATGGGAATTTAATAATTCATATTAAACACATTACTAATCTTATGTTTTGCTTACAGTAAATTACAGCCATTGAGATTATAAATTACTAATATAAGAAGAGAGGAAGTATCTGACTTATATTTACTGACTGAGCACATACTGAGGAATCTTGCTGTGTCTAAATGACCTTCAATCAATTATTTTTTGTATGTGCTTGGTATAAATAAGTAATTCAGGCTTTTCATCTTACAAATTCTCACTGAAGTGGCCCAGCTACAGACTATACATCATATTATTCAGTCACAAATGCCAGCTTTTGGTTACAAGCTTAAACTATTAAATAGCTTTCAGTCTGCAAACTTGGAGTGGCATTTCCAAATTTTATCTTGGAAGAACAAATTCCCAATACGAGATCATAATTGTAAAAGCTTTGAACTTAACAGAAACAAATGTTCCTAAGTACGATGATTGGAAGAAAGCTGAAGAAAGGAAGTTTTCCTTCTCCATTTTTTGGGGGGGTGGGTGGGGGGTGGGGTGGGAAATTAAGTTAGGCTCATAGTGGTTTCCTTGGGATTCTAGTCAAAGTGATTTTAATCTTAAATATCAATTTACTGTATATTAATTCACACTTAACTATTATAGAGAGTATGTGCCTTCTTGCAAGATGGGACTTTTTTTTTTAGAAGACCATCACCTTTACCTGCCATATTGCTGAAAGGAATGAAAGTCAAGTAGGTTTTTGGCAGATGATGGTTGATTCTCCATTGGAAGTTTTGTTGATATGTTTGTCTTTTGGCTACTTTGCATTGTTCTTCAAGTTTTTAATTACCTTGAATTAGACAAAATTCCTTCCTGGAATTAATTCCTAGCTGATAAATGATATAATGTTTTGGGGCTTCCTTTCAGTTTACTTTGGTTGGTGTGCTCTAATTTCTCACATAAATCTTCGCTGGTTAAATGACATGAGTAGTAAGAAATTTTCAAAATTATAAATGCAAAGACCATCCCTAGCAAAAACAATAATTTGGAATTTGAAGTCATTAATGTTTCCTATCGACTACCTACTAGGTTTTCTAGAGCTCCCTGCTAAGGATAACTGTGCTAACTGTTCTCAACATACAGTGATGGACAACATGTCTCCTTCAGCATTGAGAGGCACAGCTGTTCTGTTTCCTTCTGAGTGATCTGCATAGCTGATCTGCCCTCCAGCTAGTCTGTTCTTTGATAAGGTCCAGTGGAGAGCTGCAAAAAGCTGAATGCTTCAATCCAAATAGCAAATGCAAAACCAAATATCACAACAAATTGTGTTTTCAGTGTCACCTGATTAAATTGGCTGAATTTGTTCCACTACACTGGCTGGTAGAACTCACATCAAGCATCCGTTTACAAAAATTAAGTATCTTATTTTTCTTTTTTCTGAAGATAGTTTACTGTCTGTTACCCACAAAGACTGTTTGGCTGGCACTTATTATTTCATGGGCATCTCTGCTGCCAAAATTGAGAGAAAAAGTATTTAGGAGACATATTTAAAATCTACATAATGGAGCTTCTATTTTAAAAGGCATATGGTCTTGATATGACTACACTACTGAGTTTAAAGATGATGGAATCATCCTTAGAAAATTACCATAATTATTATTTTTTTCATTCAGATGTCATATCTTGTTTATAAACTATGCACATGAATACACAAGCATGGGCATTTTCATATGGTATGTTGTAGTTGAATTCTGGATGTCAAAATAAAGTTATTTGTCAAATGTTTGAAAATAGGAAGCCATGGTGTATGGAAAATCTGGCCATTTATAAGAAATATGTAGCTGGTTTGTCTACTTTGGTATGTTTAGTACCATAGACATATATAATAAACAGCTATAATTTACAATGTTTAAACAACATATAGATGTTGCTATAGCTATAGCTCCAAAACATGACAAGATATTTATTTTTTAAAAGTAAAAGAATATCCTCATGTTAATTTGGCTTTCTAAATAATACACATGCAGCTAAATCAGGCCTTTTGATTTCACTCTCTCTTGGTTTTCGGTTGTACATCCAAATCAAATTGCCAATGAGAAATGTAGTCTCACATTTTGCCCATTAGGATCCCTGATAAAGTCCTTATTTTAAAAAAAATGACAAAAAAGTAAAAATGAGTTTTTAAAAAAGGATCCTATGGATATTTGATATTGTCTTGTTGTCAATGAGTTTTGAGAGAAAAGTGATATGAAGATTCTAATGATGCTTCAGATTTCACCATTTAAATTATTCAAAGGTTGTACATCCTTTAATGCTCATAATGTTCTCTTGGGCGATAAGCAGTGTTACATAGTGTAAAAATAAGGCCAAGAATGGTAAGCTAAACAAAGTAAATGCATGAGATAAGAAAGATGAAAAGGAGACACAGATAAAACTAGTTTACCATATCCCAATTCATTATATCCTTCCATATCTTTCATCCATGCAAAGCCTGACTCGGTGGCTCAGTGGCTAAGACACTGAGCTTGTCAATCAGAAAGGTCTACAGTTCGGTGGTTCAGATCCCTAGTACAGGTCTCCTACATGAGCAGGGGGTTGGTCTAGATGACTTCCAAGGTTCCTTCCAACTCTGTTACTGTTACCTGTTACGTTCCTTGAGGACCTTTCTTATTTCTATGCCTGTAGACTGCTTCAAAATACAGCATTTTTTGCTTTCTATTTTTGTCGCTGCTTCTATTTAGGATCCCATCAACTTCATCCAACCATGACTTTCTTGATCTTCCTTATCCTATAATCCAGTCACTCTTCCTTCACACATTTATTTTGCTATTCATTCCTCATTTATTCCGTCTATGTGACAAAGACCCTTTGAAGTATTTCTTTCACATTAGTCAATCATTTTTTAATTCAGCCTACACAAATTCAGCACCTATTCATTCTTGTCCCTCTGTCTTCTTATATAATTCCACATACTTTTCTTAAGAAGTTATTCCCAATTTTATGTTTCTCCTGATATACCCAATTCTCATTTCCATAGTACAAAGTGTGCGCTTATATTTAGCTTTACTTCTTTCGACAACTATTCATTACTTACACTAGATCACATCTCAGCAATTACTTTCTATCAACATTTGCAAGGCTTAAAATTTATCCATCCATTTTTCCATCTTTAGTAAGCATTCAATAAGGTGCACAAATATGTCTACTTGCTCCAGTTTATATATACATGCAGAGCAATCACATTACTCAATTTTCATTGTCAAGAACAACAGTCATGATTTTGGTACATTATCTATGCTCCTTCTTCCAATGTCCATTCCATGTAACATTTGCTCTAAACTCTTCAGGTTCTCAGCCAACAACTAAGCATCATTTGCATGCAAAATGAGAAGTGTGTGTGTGTGTATACATACACACACACACACACACACACACACCACATCGTTTACTCCTGGTTAAATACTCAGTCATTTGCTATAGATTCCATTTATTCTCATACATCATCTACTACCACTACATATTTCTCTTGTCACATTCAGAACCCATCTTACTCCATATCTATGTAAAACATTCCATAATTCAAGCTTATTTGCTTTATTATAGTCTTTCTCTGTATCAAGAAATGTACAGCAAACTTTATTTCTCAAATTCAAATTCTGGTCTGCATACCCCTTACCTAGCAACAAGCTACATCATAGTTTCCATATTTAGGTCACTGTCTTCTCTTATACCCCTTTGATTACAACTCTATGAAATCCTTTTCCAGACATCTTTTATATTTCAGTTCTCTTCAGTTTTTATATTCTCTATTGCTACATTTTCTTTGCATAAAAGAATAAGAATCACATTGTTCCCATCATAAAAAATTAAATCTTTATGCATATTTGTTAAACAAGTTGCACAGATAATCAATCAACATGTTCAGATTTGAATAACTTCCCACTTAAATATTACTAACTTTCAACATTCTCACAGCATTTATAACATTTATTTATTTATTTATTTATTTATTTATTTATTTATTTATTTATAGAAAGAAATAAAGGATGGATGGATGAAGAGATGGATAGAGAGAGGAGCTGGGAAGAGACGAGCACAAACTAAAAACTTTACTGAACAATAGAAGTTAATGGATGGAAAAATCATACAGAAAAATACAACAGTAAATACAAATGCAGAATTACATTTAATTTCTCTACAAGAATATTTGGACTCCTCATTGAAATAGTCACACCCAGAGGTCAAGATAACAGCCTTCTATGCAATAATGTTTGCATTTTCATTTCAAATATTTTGATGATTCAATGTGATTATTTGAAATATAAAATTCATTTTTACTTTCTAAAAATGTTATTAATATTTAAAATATTTTCAGAAAAAGAAGAATATAAGTTCCTGCTTTTATAATTTTATACTTATATCTCAGAGGACCTCTTATGGACTATGAATGTTAACATGCTTGTGAAGAAGGCACAGAAGAGGCTGTACTTCCTGAGAATGCTCAGGAAGATAAATCTATCTCAGCATCTACTTCTGTCCTACTATCGCAGCACAATTGAGAGTGTCCTGACATACAGCATTCTTGCATGGTATGGGAGCAGTTCTGTAGCAGACAAAAAAGCTCTACAGAGAATCATTAAAACTGCCCAGAATATCATCGGGCTCCAGCTACCAGCCCTGGACGACATCTTCGAATCTCGCTGTTTGAGGAAGTTGCATAACATTCTCAGAGACTCTTCCCATCCTGCTTACAATCTTTTTGGACTGTTGCCTTCTGGCAGAAGATACAGAACAATTAAAACTCAGACCACACATTTTCTGAAGAGCTATAATTGCACTCAATAATGAACTAAAGGGCCACCATCAGTGAGCTGTTGGACAGCATTACTTGGTCTGTTGTGTGGATGTTTGGGTGGTTTAGGAGTGAGGAATTGTGATGGGTGGGAGTGTGTTTGGGGATTGTTATATGTGTTGGACCTGGTCTTTGGGTGTTAAGTGAATTTTGTTGTATGGGTATACTGTGTATACACGTACAATGACAATAAAGTTATTACTATTATTACAAACAAAACATAGTATAATATAATATAATTCTTTGATTTAGGATGTGTCTCCTAAAATCAACAAGTCTCAACTATATTCCCTTTACAAAAATGATTATTGTTATCTTCAGAAACAATTATTGTTCCAAATCCAATTACATGTGCAATGATTGGATATAGTAATTTCCCTGTAAGATCCTCTTATAAACAGAACAAAAGAAAAATACAGTCCAAATGGTTCCTATAAATATGACATGTTATGAACTTTAACTTTGAAAAATGTTTCAAAGTTCAAACACTTTTAGATAAAGGATAACACCCACCAGATACAAGGAACTTTGAGATTTTCAAAAGACTTTTTTAAAATGCTATTTCTGTTCCTGGAATATCATTATGAAATTGAAGTTCATTCTCGTACTTCCCATAAAAAATATGGTTTCTGGCTTTGATAGCAAAAGCTTTTGCCTTTGCTTTGGAAATTGCTGGTTGTAGACAACTGCTGTCCAAAAGAACTGAAAGGTCAATTTGTAAAAGGAAAAAAAATTGATGTTTTCCTTAGGGCTGTGCAATGTATTTAACTAGCTGCATGGCATTCATGCTTAGAAATATCCACTCTAATGGAACCAAAAGGCAAGATTCCTATTTTTAATACCATTTTTTTTTTTTGGTTAAAGAAGAATTGTTTGTATAATGATATAATAAAAGAAGATTTTTTGTGAATGTTAGTCAATGAAAAAAATGACAAAAAGGGGGTTGAAAGGGACTGGAGAGAATAATACAATTCAAAAACATCATCAAAAAATCATAACAAAGAATGTTCTTTCTGCACCAACTCAGAAAGCTAAACTGCCCAAGGAGCTGCTGATACACTTCTACAGAGGAATTATTGAGTCTGTCATCTGCACCTCTATAACTGTCTGGTTTGGTTCTGCAACTCAACAAGACAGACACAGACTTCAGAGGATAATTAGAACTGCAGAAAAAAACAATTGCTACCAATCTGCCTTCCATTGAGGATCTGTATACTGCACAAGTCAAAAAGAGGGCTGTGAAAATATTTACAGACCCCTCGTATCCTGGACATAAACTGTTTCAACTCCTACCCTCAAAATGATGCTATAGAGCACTGTACACCAGAACAACTAGACACAATAACAGTTTTTTCCTGAACGCCATCACTCTGCTAAATAAATATTTCCCTCAACATCTGTATTACTATTAATCTTCTCATTGTTCCAATCACCCATCTCCTCCCACTTATGACTGTATGACTGTAACCTTGTTGCTGGTATCCTTAACTGTTGACTGTTTCCTAATAGGATTTGATTGCTTATTTGTTCCCTATGACTATCATTAAGTGTTGTACCTTATGATTCTTGACAAATGTATCTTTTCTTTTATGTACACCAAGAGCATATGCACCAAGACAAATTCCTTGTGTGTCCAATCACACTTGGCCAATAAAGAATTCTATTCTATTCCATATAGGACATTGTTTGTTATTTCACAGGCACAAAAGATTAAGTCCACACACAAAGGTACAATTAAATCAATTTATTTCTACAAAGAAATGTACAGGAATCTTCTCAACTAAGAGCATCTGCTTGGAGTTAGATTCAATAAAATTCAAGGGATGTTGGACTTAGTTTGCTTGTGGCTATGTAGGGATTCTAGACTGATCATTCTTTTAATTCTGCCCTCAGGTTCTGCTACTCCTTCTCTTACAGGTATGTACTTTCAATCTGCACGGGGATATAGGATTGTTTATTTGCAGTTGGATATTATGCAAATATATATATATATATATATATATATATATATATATATATATGTATGTATGTATGTATGTATGTATGTATGTATGTATGTATGTATGTATGTATAAAGTTTCAAGTACTTCAATAACAGACAGGCTTTTTTTTTTTTCTGAAATGGATCTGTGTAAATTGAGCTAGCTGGTGCTGTGCCTCCCCTCCACATACATTTATTGTAAATCTGATTAGAACTCTAGGATGTTATTTTTACATTGATACTTTGAGGCACAAACATAACATTTGATTAGTGTTTTTACTGCACGCAACTGCTTCTTTTTCCCCCTCCATGCTTTGATTTATATTCCCAGGGTACTTTCAAGGTCATATTTGCAATGAAGAAAAGATAAACCAGGCCACCCAAATAGAAGCAAAGTAGTTATAGCTGGTTATGGAACAATTAAGCATTTGATTAATAGCTATAGTGACTTCTACTTGAAAATTATGTATCAGAAATACAAAGTATGTATCAAATACAAAGATGAGATACAGAACAGTAGTCATTGCCATGAATTCGGAATTGCCACACTTATCAAATTAAAAAGAGAAACAGATTATGGATAGATAATGTGTATATATAAAAAAAAGCTAGAAAAAGTCTGAATGGCGTAAGAAGTGCAGAATTAACTGTGTAGATAGAGGAGTTCAAAAACAATTAACAAAACTGTCTTTGCTGCCTCTTAGCTCATAAATGGTATTTAATAAGCTAATCTGACTTCTATAAATGCATTAGGATTCAAAAGATCACAAAATTAAAATTCTGATCACTCCTAAATTATAGGCCTCCCATTTTTAACATATTCTGACGTCACAGATTATTTCTGCAGCATTTCAAAATATATTATCTTCAAGAAGACTGTTAGGAATGCAATATTTTTATTACTCCAGAAACCAGAGATAATAAAAACTTGATTTTTTATATTGTATTTTTATACTCCAACATATGGTAATTTATTTTGAAGCAATTGGAAACTGAAGTGTAGACAGTGAAATCAAGTTAACACTAAATAGCAGAGTCAGAATCAAATATCAATGATCTTATCTATTCAAGAATGTGTGAAATCCACTAAGTATATATACCAAAGTTGAATATTGGATACAGAGGCAGAGTGGCTCAGGGGCTTAATGATGCTGGAGAATGTCTCTCCTCCAGTGGTTTGAGTCCTAGCATTGTGTGATGGGGAGAGCTTCCATCATTCATCTCAGCTTCTCCCCACCTAGCAGTTTGAAAGCATTTTCTATGCAAGTAGACAAATAGGTACCAATTCAGTGGGGAGACGAGTCTACGCTTTGTGCGGTGATTACAATTCTGCTGGCATTGAATCTTCCTAATTGTGACAACCATTTGCAAGGTGGCTTTGGTGGATGGAGAGGGCCTTGGCTGATGTTGCAAGAAATGCCACTTGACTTTCTTTCTGGTGCGAAGCTAGTTCACCCTCCTGTGGCGCATGTACAAGCATATACCTAGCAGAACTGGTAAACTGGCAGCCAAACTACTATCTACATTAGCATTGTAGTCTGCTGGCTAATGTAACAATGCCATATGCTAAATACATACATACATACATACATACATACATACATACATACATACATGCTGAATGCAAAAATGGAATTGCATGTCAATCTAATCCTGGGAACTGAATAGCAAAATTCATCAAAATCAGAAGATCATTATGAGTTGCTTTACTGAAGGCAAAAAAAATGTTTAATCACTTGCATCTGATTATTTTAAAATTAATTACCGAAAAACTTGATCTGTACATTTTTTAAAAAAATTCCTGACAGGACCAAAGAAGTTGTGAATTAATGTATTATGATTATGATTTCCTGAACAAAAGACTCTAAAATGGCTATACAGTTACGGGCAATCCTTAATATTTTCATGTACATCTGTGTCTATGGGGTGTGTGTGTCAGTGGTGGGTTGCTCCCAGTTCAGTTCGGTTCTAGAGAACTGATAGTAAAACCGGCAGAAGGCTCCACCCACTCGCCACAATGTCATCATGGGTTATCAGCGCATGCGCAGAAGCACACATGCGCTTCCATTGCAAACCAGTAGAAAAGGTAAGTGGAACCCACCCCTGGTGTGTGTGTGTGTGTGTTTGTGTGTGTGTGTGATTGATTGATTGATTGATTTCTAGTCAACATTTCATTCAGGAGCTCAAGGCTACATGTACAGTTCCTCCTGTATTTTTTCCCAGCAACCACCACCCTATGGGGGTAGGTTGGGTTAACTGAAAATGTCCCAAAGCTTCCCAGTGAGTTTCAATGACTAACATTAGTCTACAACATGGATCTTCCTAGTGCTAGTCCAATACCTTAACCACCATAGCATACTGGTTCTGAGTGTAAAAGATAGAATGAAAATACATTTCATAATAACAAAAGTATGAGAAATTATATCATGGAAACAAAATATGAAGGCTACTTCATACAAATAGGAAGGCTTTCACAAAATACAACATGCCAACTCAAATATATTGATTGGTCATTTTTGTACAAATCAAGATAGCCTATATAGTGCTCCTACCTCTTCCTTTCTTCACAATTAACAACCTACAAAGTAGGTTAGGCTTAGAGAGAATAACTGGTCCAAAGTTACCCAGCCAGCTTTGTTATTATGTGAACTAAATTCTAAATGAAAATCCGCTTTCTTGCATCTTCTGTCATCAAGCTACCATCCATTTGACCTCAAAATATCAGCCTGAAAATCAGACAGCAACATAGAGCTTGATGTTTATTTTAACTTTATGACCAGTCAGTATAACAACCAAAAATATAAAGAAATCAGATACATAGCATAATTAATTAAATAAAGGAGTGAGCACCTATATATTATTTAAAATATGTCACCTGACCTAGGCCTAAAATTAAATTAAATAGTTGTTACTTGTCTTTAAGGAAAAATAAAATAAAATTGTGCGTACTACTGAATCCATTTAGGGATATTATGTAATAAAAATGAATAAATTTATCTTTGTTGCTAAGGGAACAAATTGGGATAATTAATTGGAAAGATGTTATGAATTTGGTAAGACCCCAGGTGTGCCAGATGTCAGTTGTGAGCAAATTCTTATAGCTACCTCATGGAATTGAAGAATATTACTGTGTGACATATCTCACAAAAGAAGAGAGATATGCATCTCTTCTCCATTTGATGGATTCTTTTGGAGAGAGATTGTAAACACTTACTAGTGCTAATCTATTACCATATCTATTTAATTATACAAACTTTAGCATGTTCTGTTCCTGAATCATATTCCACCAAAAGTTTATAGATAAGACCTGGAACCTACTTCTGAGTTTCTCAACTTCAGTCAAATGTTTAAATATTCATCTGATTTCTGCAGTTCTTTTGATACTTTGCTTCTTATTTGAAAGTACTGGAATTAGTCAGGTGACTTGAGCCCTTGTGAAGAAAGTCTCAACATTTTGTCTCTGTCTTATTAATAAATCTTAAATCTATATGAATTATTTTTTTTCTCTAGTGAATTTCTTTGTACTTTTTTCTTCATGAAAGTAAACATATAATAACCAAACAAGAAGGGATCAATCTGGACTCATCTGTTTCCAGTATTTATTCCAAACTTTGATGCACTGTTTATTATTGCATAATCTCTTATATATAATTTGCTTCTATTTATATCAATCCAGAGATATTCATGTAACCATTGGGGAGTTTTGCTCTCCCTCTCCCAAATTTCTGTTTAATTTATATATGTAGTTCTGAGGAATCCTATATTAGACAAATCAAAAGAATTGGAATAAAAATTGGCAGCAGTAACATTAACATTTTAAGATATGGAGCTAATACCATTCTATTGAAAGGAAATGAAAAGGGCATAAAATAACTTAATAATCAAAGCACACTGTGGAAAAAAAAAGCTAGATTGCAGGTAAACATCAAGAAAACAAAAGAAGTTATAAACAGCTGGAAATGGCGACATCAACATAAAACTCAAAAATGAAGAAAATGAACCAGTCCAAGACATTATTTTCCAAAATCAATCCACTAGGAGACATTGCACCCAAAATTAAATTTAGAAAGTCACTTGGGCATAGAATAGGATAGAGAATATTTGGAAATGCAAGGACATCAATTTTAATATCAGCTACAGAATATTATATGCTATTGTTTTTTTAATCTAACTGCTGTTGTAAAAGCTAAACAATAAAAAATAAATAGGAAACGACTCATCCAATTATGTATTTGATGTTATGAACATATCTTAGCAAAAAAAAAAGACAAATGAGAAGATTTTAGACTGTCAAACTGAAATAATCTCTGAAGGTGAGATTACTAAACTCACATTGTCTTATTTTGATCATGTGATGTGATCAAGTCCCTTAGAAAAATCAATTATGCTAGGGGCACCTGCAGGTGCTAGAAGATTAAGATGACAAAGACCATGCTAGATAGATACCATTATATATAAATGTAAACAGTACGGAAAAATGAAGAATGCTAAGTTATAAACTTTCTGAAATTGAAATCTTCAACTTAAAATGACTATTTTTGCCTGAAACTACCAAAACGTCTATAACACCATTGATGTTGTTTTAGAAAAATAGATCTGAGAAGTCACAACCCAAGGAGCTTAAAATGTAAGAAAAGAAGTTAAAAAAGATAAAAGAAAGAAAAATGGTGGGAAGGCTTCAGAAGAGAAGGGGGAAAAATTGTTCCATTTTAGGCAGTTTTGCATAGCACAATTTATGTCAAAGCTTTCTTGGAAAAGGAACAGTGGACAATGCTGTCCCTATCAATTATTTTTCCTCCTCTGTGCTGCATTTTGAATTCTTTATGTTAGGTGGTACCTATATTCTGTGATGAAGTATTGGACATCTATGACTACTGAAGGGGTTTCAGTTAAATTTGTGTAGTTATAATTCTCCTTTAATATATTTAAGTATAAGAAGAAGCTGCACTATAGCAGCAGTTCTATAATAACACTTCAATTGAGTTTAACCTTGGAAATAAAAACCACATTCCTCTTTCTTTCTAAAAGAGAAAAGCTGTTGAAAACAAGCAAACACAGTCAGAAATATTGGGGTTGAAGAACATAACTTGGAATTTAGTCCTACTTTGGGGTGGTATGCTTACTTTAATAACTTCAACTTTATTTTCCAGATTTAATTATTGGTTTTCCCAGATTACTTGTTTTATTGCATTATGAAATGGGACTAATACATTATAGGATACAGATTAAAAACTGAGTATAGTGGTATTTATGGAAGTTACAAACTTAATTCTATGATGATTTATATAAATTAATGCTTTATATATGCTTTATATAAATTAAAGTTAAGAAAAATATATCAATGTTAAACATGACTTCTAAAAGGTTACTGAATATAAGGTTTATTTAATTGTGCAATTAATACTAAGTATGACATTGATAAATTTATAAGAAGTTCAATTTTTTGTGGAATTCCTAGAGAATTATATTGTATGACGTGTTTCATTTGGGTCTAATTGTCCACTTTATCTTTTTTAAAGCAGATCACAGGATTTATATTATGCAAGCTACAATAAACTTGTGGATGCAAAAGTTTAATTACTGCTTCCAAATTACCTAGTGACTAAGATTAAACTCTGGTATTTCCATTTAAGTCCAATACAAAATATCAAAATACCTTTGTTTATTATTAGATTATAATTTAATCCATGGCAATTCAAATATTACAGATTTATTATTCTGTGAACACTCCTGAGAGCATATTTGTGAAACTGAGAAATCAAAAGTGAGAAATCAAAAATTCACCAAAAAATGTCTAGAAGAAGATGAAAATGAACTATCTGGCTTGTAACTATTATTTAGAAAGACAGATCAAAGAATGTGAAATATAGTTACCAAGAAGAAATTAAAGTCAGAAGATTTGGACAAATTCATCAATCCTTCCTGTTTGGATGATTAATGTCCACATTAAATTAGGTGTCTTTTATTAAATATCAACATCTTCCAAAGGAGAAAAAGGTTGATACTTAAGAAAGGTAAATTATATTGTAGTTGCATGAATATTCATGAATATTCATGCAACAAGGGAAGTTTTTAAAAAGTAGATTTTGTTAGTTTCCAGATACTCAAGATAGTGTTCATTTGTTCACAAACAAAATAAGGAAAAAGCATACACACTAACAAAAATACCCTGGAGGAAAAGAAGAGAACACCCCAAGTGCTGTGTCCAAATGTATTCATGTAAAATATTTCATGCCGAACATTTTAGAAAAGTCCTTTTTTGTTCCCTTCAAGGGAGATGCAAGAAAGACTTTTATACTAAAAAAAAGAAAAGAAAAAAAGATGCAATGATTGTGAGTGATTTGACCAGAAGTGAAAAGAGACTTTAAATTACTTGTTTTTCTACTTAATATTTGATATGGAAGTTTTTCTCCTGAATTAAACTCAAAAGGAAGACAGGACCCTGAAGAAGGATCTGTGTAGGACCTTCACTTTTCACATTCTACAGAACAGAAAGAAGAACAAAACAATCTTCATGGATCATAGGAATCTCATAAAATGGGATTCAGAGTTGCTTTTGTTACACCAGTTTCCCAATATGTTCATCTTCTATGAAAGCCTTCTCCTTGCAGATCCTCAAAACCCTTTTTTAATTGATCTATAGGAGCCCCCATTCCCCAGAGGAGATTTCCAAAGAGCCCTGGTGGCGTAGTGATTAGAATACAGTATTACAGGAAAACTCTATCCATAGCCAGGAGTTTGATCTTGATGGGGCTCAAGGTTGACTCAAGCCTTCCACCCTTCCAAGGTTGGTAAAATGAGAACCCAGATTGTTGGGGTAATATGCTGACTTTGTAAACTGCCTAAAGAATGCTGTAAAGCACTATGGGGCTGTATGAGAGGTGAAATGCAGCAGGTTCCGATAGGTTCTGGAGAACCGGTAGCGGAAATTTTGAGTAGTTCAGAGAACCAGCAAATGCCACCTCTGGCTGGCCCCAGAGTGGGGTGGGAATGGAGATTTTGCAATAGCCTTCCCCCAGGAGTGGGATTGGAATGGAGATTTTGCAGTATCCTTTCCCTGCCATGCCCACCAAGCCACACCCACCAAGCCACGCCACGCCCACCAAGCCACGCCCACAGAACTGGTAGTAAAAAAAATTAGATTTCACCACTGGGCTGTATATAAGTCTAAGGGCTATTGCTATTGTTATTCTGGAAGCAGCAAAACAATGCAAAGGACAAACACTACTTACTGTCCCAAAGATGCTTTTTCAGGAGGCAACTGGACTTTCTTGTTTTTTTAATCTTTTGAAGACATTTCACTTCTCATCCAAGAAGCTTCTTCAGCTCTGACAGGATAGTGGGGAATGGCAGTTCCCCACCATCCAGTCAGAGCTGAAGAAGCTACTGTTAAAAAGTGGGGGTTGTGTGTTCTCGCTCTATGATAGAGAGTTGGGCTAAGTAATTCTGTAAATTATCATTCTTTGGTTCTTTATTTTTGTTCTTTTAAAAGTCATTGAAATTTGGCTTTATTTCTGCATGACTAAAATTAATGTATCATATTAACATTACTATGTTAATACAATAAAAAGCTAATTAGAAATATGGAAAATACTTGCTAATCCAGATAACGGCTTCTCATTAATAAGAAAGAAACTTCTACTTTTTGTTTCCCTGTATTAAGTTTGCCTGTCATTTTTATATATGAGTATTTCATTTTATCCAATTTTCTAAATATCATATTGGTTTGAAATTAAATATTCTCATCCATAATCAGCAGGTAGTCCTTGGGTGCACTGATGACTGGTCTTCTGGGCTTGGCATACAGAGACCCCTCTTCCCCAAATACTGTTCAGTCTGTATTAAACAGTACTCTCACTGAATACAGGTGTTTATGTTTTGTTTATGTTTATGTTTATTTGGATTTATATACCGCCCTTCTCCTGAAGGACTCAGGGCAGTGAACAGCTAAAGATAAAACACATACAATATAAAATTTAAAAACAATTTAAAACATATTAAACAAATTTGGCCCATACTAATTAAAACACCCCATTTTTAAAACAAATTAAAATTAATAATTAAAATTAAGCAATTAAAAAGAGTTAGGCCAGCCCAGCTTTTTGGAATAAAAAAGTCTTGAGGGCACAGTGGAAAGTGCGTAAATCCGGGATCCTCCGTATCTCCGGGGGGAGCTCTTTCCAAAGGGCAAGTGCCCCCACATAGAAGGCTTTTCCCCTGGGGGCCGCCAGTCGACACTGTTTGACCAACGGCACCCTGAGGAGCTTCTCTCTGTGGGAGCGTACTGGCCAGTGAGAGGCTACCGGTGGCAGAAGGCGGTCTTGTAAGTACCCAGGTCCTAAGCCATGGAGTGCTCTAAAGGTGGTAACCAATACCTTGAAGCGCACCTGGAAGACCACTGGGAGCCAGTGCAGCTCGCGCAGGAGAGGTGTTACATGGGAGCTCCCATAACCACCCGCGTGGCCGCATTCTGGACCAGTTGGAGCCTCCAGGTGCTCCTCAAGGGGAGCCCCATGTAGAGAGCATTACAGTAGTCTAGGTGGGAAGTGACGAGGGCATGAATGACCGTGCATAAGGAGTCCCGATCCAGAAAGGGACGCAACTGGCGGATCAGGCGAACCTGATAAAAAGTCCTCCTGGCCACAGCCATCAGATGTTCTTCTAAAGACAGCCTTGTATCCAGGAGGACACCCAAGTTGCGAGCCTTCTCCGTGGGGGCCAACGACTCACCCCCAATAGTCAGTGATGGCACCAACTGGCTATATCGGGATGCCGGAAACCACAGCCACTCAGTCTTGGATGGGTTGAGCCTGAGTCTGTTTCTCCCCATCCAGATCCGCACGGCCTCCAGGCACTGGGACATCACTTCAAGGGCATCATTGGGGTGGCCCGGGGTAGAGATGTACAGCTGAGTGGCATCAGCGTATTGATGGTACTTCACCCTGAAACCACGGATGATCTCACCCAGCGGCTTCACATAAATGTTGAATAGAAAGGGTGAGAGGACCGATCCTTATAGCACCCCGCACACAAGGTGCCTCGGGATCAACCTCTGCCCCCCTGCCAACACAAACTGCAACCGGTCAAAGAGAAAGGAGGAGAACCACCACAACACGGTGCCCCCCACCCTCAACTCTTCCAACCGGCGCAGCGTGATACCATGGTCGATGGTATCAAAAGCCGCTGAGAGGTCTAATAGGACCAGGACAGAGGAACAACCCCTGTCCCAAGCTCTCCAGAGATCATCAATGGGTGCAATGGGAAAAGAAGCTACAATATATGTTAGAATACAGGTGGTCCTTGACTTACAACAGTTTAGTGACCTTTCAAAGTTACAATGGCATTGAAAAAAATGACTTATGACATTGCAACATCTCCATGGTCATGTCATCAAAATTTGAATGCTTGGCAACTGACTCATATTTATTCTGGTTGAAATGTCCTGGGGTCATGTGATCCCCTTTTGTGACCTTCGGACAAGAAAAGTCAATGGGGTAGCCAAGTTCACTTAACAACCGTCTTAGTAATTTAACAGCTCCAATAATTCACTTAACAACTGTGGCAAGAAAGGTCATAAAAATGGAGAAAAACTCACTTAACAATTGAAGTATTAACATGATGCTTACATTGTATTAAAGGTATCAAAATAAAAAAATGACCGCAATATATGTGGAAATGCAGTGAAAATTGATATTAGACACATGTTAAATGAGACAGTAACATCAAAGTAATTCTATACTAACAACATTCAAGTCAAAGGAGACAAGTAATCTAGTCCTTATAAAAATACACGTTTATGGATATGACATTATCAAAGCAATGAGAAAGATGTTCTTTTCTCCATATTTAAAGGAAAGCTGGCAATATTGTTTACCCATTCATCACATAAGTGGGTATCTTGTTCAGGTAAGCTAAAGTGCAAAAAAATAAATAAATCCAGAACAAACACAAAGTCTCTGGAAAGACTTTCATCTGGTTTCTACAGAAATAAATTATCTAGTAATTTGCATATTTAGCACACATCTGGTGCATCTGAACAGTCGTTCCTCTTATGATGAATAACTTGTGTGAAAGAATATAAAAATAATATTAAAGTATTAATACTGAATGTGAAACAAAAGTAAAAGCTTGTGAATTCTTTGAGACTTTTTTCCTTTAAATTCTGTATTCTGTGTTAGCTGCTATGGAGACACTCCACAAAGTCAAGCTGAAAAAACACATTAATTAATCCATGTCAGAAAATGTTTACAAAACATAGGTGTATATATATATCAGAGGTGGGTTTCAGCAGGTTCTGACCAGTTCTGGAGAACCGATAGCAGAAATTTTGAGTATTTCGGAGAACCGGTAGTAAAAATTCTGACTGGCCCCACCCCCATCTATTCTCTGCCTCCCGAGTCCCAGCTGATCGGAAGGAAATGGGGATTTTGCAGTAACCTTCCCCTGGAGTGGGATGGGAATGGAGATTTTATAGTATCCTTCCCCTGCCATGCCCACCAAGCCACGCCCACCAAGCCACACCCACAGAACCAGTAGTAAAATATTTTGAAACCCACCACAGATATATATGCTTGCTAAGGAGTACAATATAAACTCTATTTTTTAAAATGTATTCCAATTTCACATGCTGAAAAATGTTCAAAATGAAAGAAAAAATATATTAGGATGTAAAGTCATCAAGCACCAATCCTGTTTGGAGTGTTTGAAAACCACATCATACACAAGTCTTTGGCTGAACTAGTTCCTTGTAGATGTGACACATTCTGGCAAATAATATATAGTCACTAAATGAGATATTGGTGCAATTTAATATTTCAGTCTGAATTTTTTTTAAAAAATATTTGCTAATTCCCATTGAAGATTGAATAGCGAAGACCCATTAAAGAAACAGACTAAAATAAGCAAAATAAAAACGTAATTTCAAAACTCACACCATTTGAATTTTAATACCAAATTTAATCCCAAAAACAATATAGAAAAGAGCAAGAGTTTTATAATTCCTTTACTGAATCTGGTTAAGCGTTATGTCAACACTTATATTATAAGATAAAGAAAAGAAGATTTTAATGTAAAAATAGTCTAATTCTAATTATCAAATGTTAAATCCTGAAACCATCAATTTTCTCACTCATAAGCCTCTCCTAAGCCTACTCTTGGAAGGTAAGATAAAAATTCAAGGTTTCATAAGTGCAAAATATGTATTCCACTAGAGATAGTCCTCAACTTACAACCATTCATTTAGTGACCGACATTACAATGGCACTGAAAAAAGTGACTTTTTCACACTTAGGACCATTGCAGCAACCCCATGGTCACAGACACTGGACAACTCACTCACATTTATGACGGTTGCAGTATCCCAGGCCAGATTCACTTTAACAACCATGCTGCTAACTTAACTGCAGTGATTCATGTAACAACTGTGTCAGGAAAGATCGTAAAATTGGGCAAAACTCACTTAACAACTCCCTTGCTTAGCAGTGGAAATCTTAGGCTTATGGTCATAAATTGAGGACTACCTATATAAATTATTCTTGTTCAGCCAGATCCAAGAATGGCCTCTTGAGTAAGGGGTGCACCATGACTGTTAACGATTCTAGTACCTCTCAGTTCAGCAGTTGCTGAGAAAAACTCTTTTCTATTATTTTAAATGATCAACTAATACTAATTCTGCATTGCTATACATTAGATATACATAACTGAACCGAGGCTGGCTCCATTTCATTGCTTTTTTGGATTGCAGTGAGCATTCAAGCTTTATTAGTAGCATGTGTGCCTTGTATAAACAGACTGGATAACAGCCTTCAAAAGTTGTTGGCACATTCCCTGTGGAATTATTTAAGTAAGCTTTTGGCAGTCTTGCTAGGCTATTTCCCAACAGGAGATAATGCACCAGTCACATTAGAGTGCTATGTGTTCACTACATATTTAGTTTATTGTTGCTAGATATAGTTCACATCTGGGCTCTACTTTTTTTTTTCTTTAGAAGATGATATAAAACCTGGCATGTGTTAAAACGGCTCATTCGAGCCTCAGAATTTCTATTTAAAATCACAACCTAACTTTGTTCAAAAACCCCCCAATATATTTGCTTAAGAATCTTGCTACACAATAACATTGAATCACGCTTTAGAGATTAACAGTGCAGTCCTTCCAGTGGTGGACTTCAAATTTTTTTACTACCGGTTCTGTGGGTGTGGCTTGATGGGCATGGCTTGGCTTGGTGGACATGACTTGGTAGGCATGGCAGGGGAAGGTTACTGCAAAATCCCCATTTCCTCCCGATCAGCTGGGACTTGGGAGGCAGAGAATAGATGGGGACGGGGCCAGTCAGAATTTTTACTACCGGTTCTCCGAACTACTCAAAATTTCCGCTATCAGTTCTCCAGAACTGGTCAGAACCTGCTGAAACCCACCTCTGAGTCCTTCCTATATGTGTCTACTAAAAAATAGGTTCTTTCAAATTAAATATAAATATACTCTTAAGTAATTACATCTATGAGATACTGAACTACCGTTTTCAACATAGTTTGGCTAAATTCAAATATTCCTGGTAAGATGTGGAGATTGATCTGTGTCAAACGTAGAACGATGTGAACCTAATGACATACAGAGTTTAGATATTCAAAAGATCTATGGCAGGGGTGTCAAACTCGCATCATCACGGCGCCGTCACATGACATATCACAACTCCCCCCCTTTGTTAAACCAGATGTGGGCGTAGCCAGCATGTGACACATTTTACACAAGGCCGTGAGTTTGACAGCCTTGATCTATGGGATCAAGTTATTTCAGACAGTATTAACTGGGAATTAATTTTAATGTCCTATCTGCTTTAAAGTTCACTACATCGGAACTGCATATCAGGGTTGGGTTTTAATTATGGTAATCTGTCCTGTTAATCATTCCACATTAATTCAATTTATTAATTGATCACTTTATTAACTATATGTGTATCACCTGGTTTTTCTTAAGTAATAATATATCGCATCACTCAAGTTAGCTAACTAATAAGAGGAGATAACTCTACTACTTATCAATTTAATCAAACAGCTGAGTAACTGCACTTTCAGATGAAGCTTCTCTGTATCTCCAGAGACATTATTGATACAACCTGTTTACTCATTAGAAGAAAAAAAAAGTAGTGAAATTGCCTGGAGTTAGTAATCTAAAATGCAGATGTTTGAAGATTCTTAAAAGAAGAAGGTAGGGAATGAACAGAAATGAACTACATATGGAGTTTGAGGTAATAATACCAGATTATCACACTTTAAAGGAAGACGACTACATTTCAGTGACTTGTGTTTTATAAATCACTGTCTAATAATAAATAACAGCATGCCTCCAGTTCACTGCCCAGGAATAATATGCCACCTAATGAGAGAAAGCTTCACTTGATTATAAAGTTCTTGGCTGGTTTAGTCCCATGCTGATAGACACGAATTTAGAACGCCTTGCACCTGTATTACCAAAAATGCACATTGATGCTGTCACTGTGAATCCATATTAATTACTTCAGTATATTATTAGTTTCTAGTCAATCAGTCAATCAAATCCAGACATTTTTTTTTCTTTTTGCAATTCAGCTGAAGCACAATTCCAGAGACAATGTCTAATTGCGTAAGTTTATATTCTAAGACTAGGGCGAATAATATCCCAGTACCTTACAGAAATCAGTCTCCCGATCTGAGGTATAATATAACTAGAGTGATTGGGCAGGGGTGTTGCTTCAATCACACACACTTCACACAGTTACAATTTTGCAACCTAAAAGAAGGTAAGTGCAGTGGTGGGATTCAGCCAGTTCACACCACTTCGAGAAAACCAGTTGTTAACTTTCTGAGCAGTTTGGTGAACTGGTTGTTGAAAGAAATCATTAGGGCAGAGAACCGGTTGTTAAATTATTTGAATCCCACCGCTGGGTAAGTGGCATGTGTGTTTTGGAGTTACCGTAAATGTCACAAAAATCACATTCACTTGCTTTGATTCTGGCAAACCTTTGAGGTTCATACAATGCATTACCTGTAGTTAGCAATGAGCACTTGTACGTACTAAGTGTGTGCTGACAGATAGTGCAAAGCCAGCCAGCTCTAATATACTTGTAATGCACTGAATTGAGCTTAGCTGCAAAATTCATTTCAGTTAAAATTGATCTAAATGACTCTGAATATGGGCTGACAGATATAATAGCTAGAAATATGATTACGGTCGTTCAGCAGTCTTCAGCTTTTCAGATATAGGATCCACATGCAAATGAAAACCATTTTTAATGTTTCCTCCTGATTTTGTCTTTTTTCTCTCCCTCTTCCTTATTTGCATCTTTTATATAAACATTATGATAATGATACAGGAGCTAGCTTTTAAAAACCAGGGTATGCTGAAGTTCAATGAGTATGTGTATTCTTCAAAAACTGATTAACAAAATAAGACTGATAAGAGTTGGACTATGGTAAGAGATGGAATATGTGAGAGTTTATTTCTAAGTATATATGGACACATCATGGTAAATAAAATTGTATTTGATCATCCATGTTTATTTCTTTGAATTAAAACGAGACTGCATGAAATCTTGTTGCGTATGAACTGGTTATTTTAATTCTAGGAGCTCCAGGATAAAGTCTTCCTCCTTCCTTCCTTCCTTCCTTCCTTCCTTCCTTCCTTCCTTCCTTCCTGTACTTACTTACTTACTTACTTACTTACTTACTTACTTACTTACTTAAAACTTAGATCAGCACAAAAGTTTCAGAAGATTGCTGGCTTCTATATTTTGGTGTTTCCTCCAATAGCCATTAAACCATATAATATATAAGTAAGAAACTCATAGCTTGCCTGAATTGCACACCACTTCCTCTTTGTCCCCCAAAGCAACTTGAGATAGTGTTGCCAGAAGTCACCTACATTTTTGATGGTGGATTTTTGGTGGAAAATGGAATTATACCATTCTTACTTGTAACCCACCCAGGTTCTAAAAACAAAACAAATCCTTTTCACCCTCTTCTTTTTGGTGAAACCATTTGTTCCTGCAAAGCTTTTCGCAGCTGATAGGATGACTGCATCCTCTAACCAAGACTGCCCATCTCACCATAACACACACACACACACACACACACACACACACATATGTATAATATTAGAAATAATCCTATTAATTTTGGTTGATAAGATCTCCTGGTAGGTTTATGACTTGGTGATAAGAGAGATATTTATATGCAGCAACATCTACTGGTACCTTAAACAGGGAAATATCAACTACGAGACAACTACACATTTCTGATTATTGGCAAAATTATTCTAGCTCATGGGTGTCAAACATGCAACGTCACATCATTGTCACGTGATGTATTGCAACTTTATCCCCTTCGCTAAACTGGGGGCGGGGGGTGGCCAGCATGTGATGCATCCGGTCCATGGGCTGCGAGTTTGACGCCCCTGTTCTAGCTTCTACTTGCCCTCCCTCTCATGGTCTTGATCTACTGAACTTTCAGTAATGTTCATCCTACTCAGGAATCTGTCAGAGTCAACTGGATCACCTCTATATTGGCCTGCACTGTTACTGTGTTTCCCTGAAAATAAGACCCTGTCTTATATTTTTTTGAACCCTGAAATAAGCGCTTGGCCTTATTGCCATGTGCTCAAAAGCCCAATTGGGCTTATTATCAGGAGATGTCTTATTTTGGGGAAAACAGGGTATTTAAGAGCAACTTCCTCCTTCAGGCATACCATGGAGTCAATGGGATGAGTAGCAAAATTGCTGGCATCATTAGCAGCAAACCTCCCATGCCCTGGTAAGATGAGGGCAGGAGAATGGCACTACAGAACATGCTTCCCAGCATCTCTTGCTACTAATAGGCAGGCAGATAGGCAGGCAGAAAGGACCTAATCTGGGTGGGACAGTAAATTTAAGTTTAAATTTAAGTTTATTAAAATTTATATGCCGCCCTTCTCCCGAAGGACTCAGGGCGGCTCACAGCAATAAAATCACAATAAAAACAACAATAATAAATAAGATTAAAATTAACAATTAAAATTCAGTTTAAAACCCACAATTAATTAAAACTCACAGAACAGACTCAGCCAGTTTGCTTAAAGAGCCATGTCTTCACATCCTTGCAGAAGGAATGGAGATCAGGGGCCGTCTGGAGCTCGGTGGGTAACTCGTTCCAGAGGGTCGGTGCAGTCACAGAGAATGCCCTCATCCTGGGCGCCGTCAGCTGACAGTGTCTGGCCGACGGCATCCGAAGGAGGGCAGCTCTATGTGAGTGCACTAGGTGGTGGGAGGCCGGTAGGAGGTGGTCCTGCAAATATCCCAGGCCCATGCCATGAAGGGCTTTATATGTCAAAACCAAAACCTTGAAGCGATCTAAAGGACCACCGGCAACCAGTGCAGCTCACGCAGGAGAGTTGTAACCTGGGAGTATGGGGAAGCTCCAGTAATAACCCGTGTGGCTGCATTCTGAACCAGTTGGAGCCTCCGGGTGCACCCCAAGGGCAGCCCCATGTAGAGGACATTGCAGTAGTCCAGACAAGAGATAACGAGAGCCTGAGTGACTGTACAAAGGGCATATCTGTCTAGGTAGGGTTGCAACTGGTGCATCAGGCGAACCTGTGAAAAAGCCCCCCTGGACAGGGCCGTGAGATGGTCTACTAAAGACAGCCGTGAATCCAGAAGGACACTGAGGTTGCGAACCCTTTCAGAGGGAGTAAGCATCTCCCCTCCCATCAAAAGTGATGGGGCCACTAGATCTTGGGATGCCGGTATCCATAGCCATTCCATCTTGGAGGGGTTGAGTTTGAGCCTGTTCCTACCCATCCAAACCCCCACTGCCTCCAGACACTTAGA
Source organism: Arizona elegans (assembly GCA_022577455.1). Lineage (NCBI taxonomy): Eukaryota > Metazoa > Chordata > Lepidosauria > Squamata > Colubridae > Arizona > Arizona elegans. The sequence goes on along the minus strand of JAKOOJ010000008.1, from coordinate 23,411,388 downwards.
CATCACGGAAAGGGAATCACTGGATTGGTCCGGGGTGGAGATGTAAAGCTGAGTATCATCAGCATATTGATACTTTACAGTAGTAAAGACATGGCTAACAGTGGCTGAGCATTGGTCCATAGGACCCCAGGCTGTAATGTACATGGGAGGAAACACAGTCCACGGTCCACCAGGCAGCCATTGCATGATGTCATCTGCATCCTTCATCAGTGGCTGCCAGAGAGGTGAGCTTTCACCTTGCCTTTCTTACTTCTTGTAGCTGCAGCTGCCATGAGTATCCAGAACTGCCTGTTCTCTCTTTTGTACATGCAGAGTGTGCAAAGAAAGAAACAGGAATTGACACAATTGCTGGGTCAGGCAAGAATAAAACAGGTGTGACTGATTGGTGGTGCCAGCCAACAAATGGACCGATATGATGGGTACAGCAGAGGGAGAAGGTGTGAAGAATAGGAAAGACACCTGCTATTTGGCACTCCTCTCTTGTCTGGAGTCCAGCTTAAAACTCCATAAATGGCCCTGCTTCACCGATAGTGTATTCAAAGCTATAGCCTTTTGTTTCTTGGAAAACATCCATCCGTCTCCTTTTCTTATTTAATGTCTTTGAATGTACCGCAAACATTTAGAGCCCCAGTAGCCTAATTTGCAACTGTAAATTAGGATATGTCTTGGCAGTTCTGTGCTCTTCTTTCCAGAAATACTCACAGTGAAGCATCCGGCTATTTATAGGCATATGGTTATCTATTCTAGCCGTTTCGTGACAAAATGTAAAGCAAAATTATATGCTTGTGTTTCCCAGCTGATATTTTGGCAAAAGTCCTGCTGTACAAGTGAACAGCTAATTGGGCAGATGACAAGAGAGCTCGGCAAGGGAAGCTCTGCTGATGGCCAAGGACAACCTATAATGGTTAGCAAGAACCCAATAGCTGGAGAAATTTTTCTCTTCCTGACTTTGGGGTTTTTACAATCTTATTTGGCCTTTGTAGATTGTGTAACCCTGTTTTAAGGTTTATGCAGTTGATAAGACTACAAATGTTCAATCCTAAACATTTGTAATTTAGGATTGAACAGTGGGGTCCTTGCTGATCTCAGCTAGTACTGATGATGTTACCTAGTTTGGTAATAAAACGTCTGCAGGAAAACCACCAAACTCAGAGAGCACCATGTACCCATAATTTTAGTATGTATCCTTCCTAAAAGTAAGGATAAAAGAAAAGAAAGTCATATAATTTACAAAAGCCATGAGGATATAAAAAAAAAGTGCATAGCAATCCTAGAACCACATACTTTCTATTACTGCAATAGAATCCTATGTGAAACATGATTGGTACATGCAAAGGACATGTTCCAATAAAGTCCTATACTTTTTCAATCCACCCTTATCAACAGAGGAACAGGTTCAGATTCACCTATCGCAGAACCCTCTCTACTCAAGCATTAGTGAGGTTAGAAGAAACTGTCCCATAGCGACAAGCAGTGGGAAGGATAAACACATTTTTACGTGTAAGAGTTTCATTCCCTCCCATTTTGCTGGGTCGGAATTCTATATATTGAACTATGTTATTTTAATGCATTTCCCTCAACAGCATGTATCAAAGTCACAAGGAGAGGGTCAAAGCCAGACATTTCATGCAACAATTGCTTCTTTAGCTAAATATTTGAGGTTCTTTTTTGTCTAATAGGACCAGTCTGTGTTCGATGGAATAGAACTAACAGCCGTTACACAGTCTTTCCTCACAATCCACAAAGGGAAAGGAATTATTCTTTTCTTCATCTGTTTAATATAATCCTTAATAATAATATCAGTCAAAATAAAACAAAAATCAGGAAACATGTTCAACATTGTGATCATATTTATATATTACTCCTCCTCTTGTGTAAATTTGTTAGTTATGTTTATTTTTTGTTTTTATTTCTGTAAAGCTAATTGGAATCTTTTAATCCTCTGTAAAACAGTAGATTTGAATAGCCCAGCTAGCTTGATTATAAAAACATTGTGCAGAGGGCTGTAGATTTCACACATGTGGAAGTCATTAGCAGCCACAATTTCTCAGAGTAGAGATGCCAGCTATGCCTACAAACAATCATTGCCCAGCTTCAAGGCTGAGATGCATAAAACAAAACATCTGTTAAAAGGAGGGAGGGGAAAACAGAAATGCCACAATTAAACAAGTGGATAAAAAAGCAAATTGCATCTTCGTACTGACAGAAAGCAATCAACGGCTCTGCATGCTAGAGTCCTAGAGAAATGATACTATATTCTAATAGAAAGGTGGTAGAGATGAGTGGCAAATAAATTTAATAAATAAATAAATATTCTTCCCTGATTCATTTGGTTGAGTTACACCAGGTTGGTATCATTAAACAAACATAAAATCAGTAGTGGAGGCAAATATTTTCAGTTCAAAATTGATTTTTTTTTTCCTTTGCACATAGTTTAATACAGCATTTCTAGATGGACACACAATACGGGTCTATGAAAACTTGCTGTGGTCAATTTGGCCCACTCACCATGGCCAACTCATCACAGCCAACTTGGCACTAGACAACTCGCCATAGCCAATTCGCCATGGAACAACTCTCCCTAGGGCAAGAGTTAAACTAACATTGAAAAAATAGTCTAGTAGAATCAGTAAAGAAAGGATTAAAAGAAATTTAAATTATTTTTAAATTATTTTAAATAATGAAATTGAATTGTTGAATTGTACTACCGCAAATTGTCCCATGGTGAGTTGGCCATGGTGAATTGACCATGGCAAGTTAGCCATGGCAGGTTGCCTGTGTTGAGTTGTTCCATTCCAACTCATTATAGTGCAAAAAAAAAAAAAGCTTTTAGTTTTTAAAAGATATTTCACAAATATCTTTTGAATTGAACTGAAGAAGCTTCTTGGATGAGAAGGAAAACATCTTCAAGGAAAAACAAAGTGCATTTGCCTTTTGAAGAAGCACCTTTGGGATATTTCACTGGGGCTAACTGGTAACATCGAAGAGGCATCTGATGCCAAACAAACGGCAAGACAATTCCCTACCGGAGGCTAATAGGGAGGGAAGCTGAGGCGATCCCAGGAGTCCCTCCAACGAAAAGTAAGTAATAAAACAGCAATAAACAGCTGGGAAGCCAGGGAGAGCCAGGGAATGAGCTGGGCTACCGCTACGAAGGGAGGCCAACTTTCCGAGACCAGACGAGCCAAGCCACATGGAGGGCAAAATTCCCACTGGCTGCTCTGAAGAACCCAGCCACATAAAATAATAAACAAACAAACAAACAAACAAACAAGCAAACCACAACTTTAACAGACCAATGCCTCCACAGACAATCATGACTGGTAAACACTGCACTGCCACTCAAAAAGAAGGGGACTGCTACCGATGAGTCTTATGACTCATCACAGACGTGCTTTGTCTGTGATGAAGCATTTGAGGAGGAGGCAACTACCATGAAGTACTCCCTATTTGATTCATACACCAACTACAAGTGTTTAGAGTTAACCAAAGGTGTAGACCAGTTTCTTCAATCAACATCACTATAAACCTCCAAGTTTGCATTTCCACTATTCTGCCCATCCTTCAAGCCCAGACTTGACAAATTTATTGTTTTGCTTGAATGGATGTTCACTTTGGAAGCACATCTAGCATCCCTTGAAGAAAAGGACAAAATGTGGAAAAGTGAATCACCAGTATCCCGGAATCACAACACAGCTCAACAACCCAAGCCACAGGAAATCATTAACCCTGCTAGTAACAACTCTATACTTCTCAAAGATGCAATTGAACGTGAACAGAAGGGTCCCAACCAGTGGTCGGATTCAACCAGTGTAACAACTGGTTCGCTGAGCATGTGTTGTCCATTAGAAAAGACCATTGTAAGCAATGTTTAAAACACAAAAAACAGCTGAAGTGTGGCCACTCTGTCGTGCCAATCAGCTGGGCTTTAAACGAACGAAACAAAGGTAGGTATAGTGCAGGGGCGGGCGGGCGCGACCAGCTGATGGTCGAAGAGAACCAGTTTGCTTTCAGATGATTGTTGGAGCAACTGACTCACCTGAACCAGACCAAATAGGATGAATCCTATTCCTGGTCCCAACACTATCTTATTTGAACTGGATGACACCAACGAATCCGACAACATCACAAAGGTTCGCGACATCATCAGCTTCCAGGCATCAACCATCACTCTTGATGAAATCATTGATGTTTCCCGTGATGGCCCTGAGTTTAAGAACAGTGACGGTTGGTGGCTCCACGCTTCTGCAGAGTCATTTGCAAGAGTGAAACCAGCAAACACGAATTCATTGCCACAATAAACTCACTCGCCAAAAGCTGCACAAACCATAGGAAACTTCGTTTGCGGCCCGACCTGTCCATACTGCAACGTACCTGTGCCTGTGAGCTCCGTTCAGAGCTCAAAAGATGCCAGGACCAAGGAGAGACTGACCTGTACATAGACTACTGCACTTACTGTATCAAATGCAAGATCAATGGTCCGCATCCCAACAACCCCCCCCCATCAACCAAATCTAGGCATGCATGCTTCCAACTTCCTCAAGGTTCACCCCTACAGGCCTAAAATGCAAGCTAGTTAATGCAAGAAGCCTCACAAACAAAATGCCCAAACTCCTGTTTCTAAGTGCAATCTTATTCGATCTTATTTTTGTCTGTGAGACGTAGTTGAATGTATCCTTTCCAGACTCCATTATTATAGTAAGTGATTATCACATTTTCTGGCCTGACCATGATAATCTTAGAGGGAGTGGTGATGCTATTTTCTATAAAAAGTCCCTAGGTCTGAAAAAGATGAATGTTACATAGGAGCTTGATCTTCCTGAGACCACTGTCTGTGAACTGTCCCTAAATACCATGGTTTCTCTGTCCCCAAATACCACGGTTTGTTTCTTACTATGTTATAGAGCCCTGATTATGACCTTGGTCATACGAACAAGCTAACTACGCTAACTTGGGAAGCTTCCTGCCTGCGCCTCCTTATCTTTCTTGGTGACCTCAATTTACCGCTTATTAATTGGACCTTAAACAAATGTACAACTGAACCCAGACATGCAACTCTGTACAATGCTGTTATGATTCTGGGTCTGGAGCAGTTGGTAACAAACAACACCAGGCTCAACAATTGCTTAGACTTCATCTTCTGCAATAGCTTAAACTCAATTTATGGCCTACAAGTTAAAGAACCTTTTTCCAACAGTGATCACAGCATGATTGATTTTTGTCTCAATTTGTGTCCTTGCAAAGAAGGTCATAATGATGAGACTCCAAATTTTAACTTTAAAAAAGTGAACTATGATTTAATAGCTGCCGATCTTGCATTTCTTGATTGGCACCTTCTGTTCACAGGTTGTATAACTGCAGAAGACAATTATAACACTTTTTTGCTTGAAGTCAATTGAGTCATTAATCTATATGTACCTAAAATAACCCCTAAAGCAAAAACTAAAACAAAAATGAATTACCCATAACAATAAAAAAAGTTACAATCCAAGAAAAAAATCTCTTTGGCAAGAAAACAAAACTAGCTACGTAGCCAACTTTAAAAACCGCTACAAAGCCTTATGATGCCAGATAAAGGCAGAATGTACCAATTACCATTGCAAAAAGAAGGAAGAGCTGCTAAACTCAAACTCCTCCCAAGCCTTCTATAATTTCGTAAATGCCAAACATAAAGACTTGAAAACTATCCCACCACTAAAAGGGCCTAACAGGGAAGACTGTAACGATGAAGCTGCTAAGATCAACCTCTTCAATATGTTCTTCAGTTCAGTCTTTGTCAACAGCAATGGCTGCTGCCCCTCATTTCCTAGTCGTAAATTGTAATGATTTACTACATACTGTATTTATTTCAGGGGTGAAATGTAAAATTTGTTACTACTGGTTCTATGCGTGTGGCTTGATGGTGGGGGTTTAATGTGACTGGGTGGGCGTGGCCAACTTTTTTTTTTAACTTTTCAAAGCATTTTTTCTAATGCTTTGAAAAGCTTCTGCCGATCTAACAACTCAGCTGGGATTGTCAGAGAGGCATTTTAAAAAATACCTCTCTGCCATCAGGCAACTTAGCTGGGATCGTCAGAGACTTTTCAAAGCATTTTTTTTTTACCACCTCTTCGGCCAAGAGATTGCAGAAAAAAATGCTTTGAAAAGCCTCTGATGATCCCAGCTGAGCCGCGTGATATCAGAGGGTTTTTTTTTTTTTTTTACTTTTAAAAGCATTTTTTCTTTGGAAGACGTTGTAGAAAAAATGTTTTTAAAAATTAAAAAAAAAAGCCTCTGATGATCGTGCGGCTCAGCTGGGCATGGTGGGGGAGGCGCAGGGATTTTTGCTACCGGTTCTCCGAACCACCCACCGCCAATCGCTACTGGATTGGCCGATCCAGTCCGAACCGGGAGCATTTCACCCCTGGTTTATTTTACAGTAGATAATGTTGAAACGGCACTATGTAACCTAAAGTCATCTCTATCTATTGGCCTTGATGGGTTATGTGCCTACTTTTTGAAAAAGCTTGCCACTACCTAGCTGAACCTCTATGCACAATCTAAGAGGTATCCTTGAGAACCAGCTCCTTGCCCGACGTACAGTTGTTAGCCACGATTATACCTATCTTTAAAAAGGGCGACCCTAGTCTAGCAGAAAATTACAAACCAATCTCACTGTGTTGCATCATCTGTAAAGTTATGGAATCAATTATAAACCAATCCATCACCCTCCATTTAGAGACAAACAACCTGCTATCTAACAAGCAGTTTGGTTTTAGAAAAAAAAATGTTCTGTAATCTACAACTCCTAAACTGTAGAAACATTTGGACCACACATCTTGACCAGGGTAAAACAATAGATTCAATTTACACAGACTTCTGTAAAGCCTTTGACTCAGTGGTGCACAACAAACTATTGTTGAAACTAAGATCTTATGGCATCTCCGGATCTCTGCACAAGTGGATAGCTGCATTCCTGTCCAAGAGGCAACAAATAGTCAAAATAGGGAAGGTCCAATCAAATCCGGCACCTGTTAACAACGGTGTCCCCCAAGGCAGCGGTTTTAGGACCCAGATTCTTTCTGCTTTACATCAATGACCTATGTGATCATATTAAAAGCAGTTGTGTCCTGTTCACTGATGACATAAAATTATTTAATACCACTGCTGCCCTACAAAGTGACCTTGACTATGTATCAGAATGGTCGCACATTTGGCAACTCCAAATCTCAACTAATAAATGCTTTGTCCTACACATTGGCAAAAAATGTCAGAACATCAAATACAAGTTGGGCGGAAATGATATCATAAACGACCCTCACTTTGTCAAGGAGCTACGACTACTCATCTCAAATGATGTAAGCCCCAGAGCTCCGTGTAACAGCATTGCCAAAAAGGCATTAAGAATTGTTAACCTAATCTTGTGAAGCTTCTTTTCTGGTAACATTTTATTGCTAACTAGGGCATACAAAACCTTTAGCAGACCAATTCTTGAATACAGCTCATCTGCCTGGAATCCATACTGTATATCAGATATTAACACAATTAATAACACTAGAGGTATTTCATGAGAAGAGTATTCCACTTAGTGGTGAAATCTAATTTTTTTTACTACCGATTCTGTGGGCGTGGCTTGGTGTATGTGGTGTGGCCTGGTGGGCATTGCTTGATGGGCACGGCAGGGGAAGGATACTGCAAAATCTCCATTCCCACCCCACTCCTGGGGGAAGGATATTGCAAATTCTCCATTCCCATTCCACTTAGGGACCAGCCAGAGGTGGTATTTGCTGGTTCTCCAAACTACTCAAAATTTCCACTACTAGTTCTCTGAACTGCTCAAAATATCTGTTACCCGGTTCTCCAGAATCTGTCAGAACCTGCTGGATTTCATCTCTGATTCCACTCCTCTACTCACAATAGAATTCCTTATGCCACCAGACTTGAAATTCTGGGCTTGGACAATCTGGAACTGCACCGCCTGCGGTCCAATCTAAGCATAGTACACAAAATTGCCTGCTACAATGTCAACTTCTTCTACTTTAACCACAATAATACATGGGCAAACAATTGATACAAACTCAAGCTCCAAACTCGACTGCAGAAAATACGACTTCAGCAACAGAATGTTGGAAAATACAACTTCCAACATTCTGGAATGTTCTACCTGACTCCATTGTTACAGCCTCAAACCCTCACAGCTTCAACCTCAAACTGTCTACTGTGGACCTCACACCATTCCTAAGAGTACTGTAAAGAGGGTATGCCCCAGCGTACCTATCATCTCTGTCCTATTGTCCCCATTTATCTGTACTTACTATGTTTATGTTTACACCTATAAGTTCTATCTTGTACATGTTTGACAAAGAAAATAAATAAAAGTAAAATAAATAAATAAATAAATATTTTTGTTTCAATGATTTATGCATGTTTGTAAAATATACCTTCCACACATAACATTTCCATGAATTTTCATACACATCTTCATGTTAGCATCTCCCTTTTCTGTCTATTCTATTATAGGAGAAACGTATTTCCCAAAACATACATATTGAAATTCTGTTATACAGCAGTATATTTTAGGAAATAAAACAAGCTTGTTAACAATAATTAAATTAAGTAGATAATGAAGTCAGGATTCAAATGCACTCAAGGGCATTTCTTTGAGTAAATCTGCAGTCAATTAATAACAAAAATGTTTGGCTTTTCTGCACCATTGGTACATATATCCAGTTTATAATAACGTGTACCTTACAAAGTTTTTATTTGGAAAAAAGTACTCTTTTAATACCTTTTAACAATGTAAGTGGGACTGAAGCAACTTGTTTTGTACACAAGACAGCTATCAAGCCACATAATTCATTGAGTATTTAAAATGGACATTATTTATTTTCAGATTAAGGCAATGTTTACAAAGTGACAACAAGGTAGAATATGTAGTAAGAATATAATGAGCCATCCTGGATTATGTCTTAGGCTACCACAGAATTCTATGTGACACAGTGTGAGATAGTGTTAAAGAGAACAAGTGTATTTCTATGAAAAGATCAACTTTTTCATATTTAAGCTCTTTAAAATGGATGGACCCTTTCTAGACCGGGACATTATTTATTTTTAGTTGGCCAATTTGGCTTATAAGTGCAGCTTCCCCTACATCTGTCTCATTTTATTCAAAGTGCCTTCTGAAAAAGCCTGCTATAAAACTCAATTTTCAGAATGCTGAAAGATTCAAGCAACCATTGCATCAACAACTTATAACTGCTGACTTTCTCTGTATCAGAAAACAGACCCATTCATCGTAAGGTTTAAGAAAAAGACAAGTAGTCCCATTAGATAGACCAGACCAGAAACAGAATAACAGAATAACAGAATCAGAAAGAACTTTGTAGGTCTTCTAGTCCAACCCCATGCTCTGGCAGGAGATTGTCTACTGTTCTGGATGAATGGATGTCCAATCTTTTCTTAAAAGCTTCCACTGATGGGGCACCCACGACTTCTGAAGGCAAATCATTCCACTGGTTAATTGTTCTTACTGTCAGGAAATTTCTCCTTAATTCTAGGTTGCTTCTCTTTTGATTAGTTTTCATCCATTGCACATTGTCCTACGCTCAGGTGCTTTGGAGAATAGGTTGATCCCCTCTTCTTTGTGGCAGCCCCTTAGATATTGGAACACTGTTATCATGTCACTCCTAGTCCTTCTTTTCATTAAACTTGCAGGGCCGAGCTGAGGATTTCGTACAGTATCTGTATGATAAAATAACTCAGATTCGGGAAGACTTGGCCGCCGACTGGGTTAGTTCAGATGAGATGACTGAGGCAGGCCTTGAGAGTGTTATCTGGGAGGAGTTTGATCCTGTGGCTCCCGAGGACGTGGACAGGATCTTGGGATGGCTGAACGCGACCACATGTTTATTGGACCCGTGCCCCTCCTGGTTGGTGCTGGCTTCCCAGGAGGTTACACGAGGCTGACTCCAGGGGATTATCAACGCTTCTTTGAGTGAGGGTGTCCTGCCAGCCGCCTTGAAAGAGGCGGTGGTGAGGCCTCTTCTCAAGAAGCCATCCCTGGATCCGGCTGTTTTGGCTAACTATCGTCCAGTCTCCAATCTTCGTTTTATTGCGAAGGTTGTTGAGAGTGTGGTGGCGCAACAGCTTCCCCAGTACCTGGATGAAGCTGTCTATTTGGATCCACTCCAGTCCGGCTTCAGACCTGGGTACAGCACGGAAACGGCATTGGTCGCGTTGGTGGATGATCTCTGGAGGGCCCGGGATAGGGGTTATTCCTCTATCCTGGTCCTATTAGACCTCTCAGCGGCTTTTGATACCATCGACCATGGTATCATGTTGTGCCGGCTGGAGGGACTGGGAGTGGGGGGCACCATTTTGCGGTGGTTCTCCTCCTATCTCTCCGACTGGTCGCAATCCGTGTTGACAGGGGGGCAGCGGTCGACCCCAAGGCACCTTGTTTGTGGGGTGCCACAAGGGTCAGTCCTCTTGCCCCTTCTGTTCAACGTTTATGTGAAGCCGCTGGGTGATAACCATCGCTGGTTATTGGGGGCGAATCATTAGCCCCCACGGAGAGGGCCCGCAACTTGGGTGTCCTCCTGGATGCACGGTTGTCTTTAGAAGAGCATATGACAGCTGTGGCCAGGGCGGCTTTTTATCAGGTTTGCCTGATACACCAGTTGCGCCCCTTTCTGGATCGGGACTCCCTACGCACAGTCACTCAAGCACTCGTCACCTCTCGTCTGCACTATTGTAATGCTCTCTACATGGGGCTCCCCTTGGGGTAAACCCGGAGCCTCCAACTGGTGCAGAATGCGGCCGCGCGGGAGATTATGGGAGTGACGGGGCGCTCCCATGTGACACCTCTCCTGCGCGAGCTACATTGGCTTCCGGTGGACTTCCGGGTGCGCTTCAAGGTGTTGGTGACCACCTTTAAAGCGCTCCATGGCTTAGGGCCAGGGTACTTACGGGACCGCCTTCTGCCACCAATAGCCTCCCACCGGCCGGTTCGCTCCCACAGAGAGGGCCTCCTCAGGGTGCCGTCAGCCAGACAATGTCGGCTGGCGACCCCCAGGAGGAGAGCCTTCTCTGTGGTGGCACCTTTGGAACAATCTACCCCCAGAGATACGAGTGATCTCCGACCTCCGGACTTTTCGTCGGGCCCTAAAAACTTACTTGTTTCAGTTAGACAGTCTGTCTTGATTTTATATTTGGTTTTAAAATTTTAATACGGATTTTATATTGACAAGTTTTAAATTACGGGCCAAATTTATGTAATTATTTTAAATCTATTTTTAATTGTAATGTTATGTATAAATGTTTTTATTTTGGCTGTTCACCACCCTGAGTCCAAAAGGAGATGGGCGGTATAGAAGTTCGATAAATAAATAAATAAATAAATAAAACTAGACATATCCAATTCCTGCAACTAATCTTCATATGTCTTAGCCTCCAGTCCCCTTATCATCTTTATTGTGCTTCTCTGCACTCTTTCTAGAGTCTCAACATCTTTTTTATATTGTGGTGACCAAAACTGGATGCAGTATTCCAAGTGTAGTCTTACCAAAGTATTATAAAGTGGTAGTAACATTCACATAATCTATTCCTCTGTTGATGCAGCCTAGGACTGCATTGGCTGCAAAAGAGAACTCTATGAGACTTGTGTTTGGAAAAAAATGCTTTCAACTCAGTTACCGAAGGCCTGACACTAACTTAAGCATAGGCATTTATCCAATATCCTTGGCAGTGATGATGTAAGCAAATAATTTATCCAGTTGTTCTGTTATTTCTCTACCTTTCTTGAAATACTCAATGAAAAAAAAAATGATGTTGACCCTATTAGTGTAACTAGCTCCAAAGTCACTCAAATATCATTTCCACCGTAGAATACAACAACTAGAAGTGAATGTTTAGAGTAGGGATGTCCAACCTTGTCAATTTTAAGACTTGTTGACTTCAACTTCCAGAATTCCTTATGCTGGCTAGGGAATTCTGGGAGTTGAAGTGCACAAGTCTTACAGTTGTCAAGGTTGGACAGCCCTTAGTTTAGGTTGTTAAATCTAATCTCGGTCCACTGCACAAATCCTGATCAAAAGACAAGTGCCTTCTAAGGCATGCTTGAACATATTTAGTAACTAAGAATCATCATCTTTTTAATAGGTTCCCCTGCTGAACTGCTACTATTGTTAAAGGTACTTTCCCCCCTTGATTTTCAATAGTTGAAATTCCTACAATTTAACAACAGTTACCATACATTCTGAGGCCATACATTACAAGTTATAGCTTTCTTCTAGGTTTGTGTGAAGTAGTCATGGTGTGTCTTTTTGAGGTGCTTGTTGCCACAGAGAAAATACAATTCTCCCCATCAATCAAGGGGTCGACACAATTTTTTTCAACAAGATGGTTGAATTTTTTCTGAACTTCTTCTCTATTGTCTTAAAATTGAGTTATGGCAACTGGATTTATTTTAGTTAATTTGAGATATTTCGCTGTTCATCCAAGCAGTTTCTTCAACATATTCTTGTCTGGCTCTTTGAATTACTGGAAAAGTTGGAAGAAGCTTCTCCAAATGTGCTGAACAAGATTTTCAGAGCCACATGAAGAAAAGCGACATGGCAATTTCACTAAAGCTATAAAAAATTCCTCACAGGAGAGTTTCCTGTTACCTGATCATGCTTTATTCCACTGAACTTCAATTTATTTGAAACCTCCTCAAAGAATGATGATTGAATTAGACAGAAATACCCAAGGTGATGTTTCCCCACTTCAAGGGATGGATGAATTATTATTTCCACAATTTGGAAACTGTATGCATATGCAAGAAAAAGAAATAGGCTATGAAAAGTAAACTAAGTTCTTCTTTCTCCCTCAGGCAAACCAGCAATTTCCTATATGCCAATTCTCCGCTGCTAATTTAAGTTTACAGGCCTCTTCCTCCTGACAGACAGTTACTGTTATATCATTTTATCATAAAGCTGAACTGTTATATTTCAAATTTTCCTTGCATGTACAAAATGCTGATTCCTAACCACTTTGTGAGATCTGCAGAATAGATCCTGGGATTTAAAAAAAAACACCTAATAAATAAATAAATAAATAAATAAATAAGAGCCTACTTTCATTTAAAGGTAAAGGCACTGCTGAACAACCTCCTGAGTTTCTTAGGAGAAGAAAATTGTTGCCAAATAGTGCTATGCCATAAATAAGGACTATATTATATATAATAGAAGGATACTGTAACTATTTCATATTTTCAACAGATGATAACTATTTGGAGAACAGGCAGCTTTATTTGACCTCAAAGGTTCACTAAAATATCGCAACAGCAATTTAGCTAATGGATTGTCTTAGTAGGAAATTTAGGGTGAAGTTCCTTCATCTAATGTAGATTTTCTATTTTGCATAATGGAATATATTTTTGATTACTGTATGTAATTTGACTGCCCATTTTTGAAAGCTAGGCAACACTGCAATGAGAGAAATAAAAGAATCCATAAATTTTATTACTCTAGTAAATAGCAGCCACCCTCTCAAATCACCTTAAAAACCATTTGCAAAGCAATCACAATGTAGAGATTAAATTGTTGATACTTATTTAGAGATAATAATGCTTTTTAAAATATTGTTTGTTTTTATCAAAAGGCTTAGAAAATGTGAGATTTTACTACCTAACTGTCAAAATGTATACCTGTAAGTACCAATCTTTACAGCTTTCACATTACATATTCTACATTGGAATTAATATTTTTTTTAAAAAAATATTATTTATTTATATCCCACCTTTATTATTTTTATAAATAACTCAGGACAGAAACATATCCAACACACCTTCCTCCTCCTATTTTCCCACAACAACTCTGTGAGGTAGGTTACTATGACAGAGAGTGTGAGTGGCCAAAGGTTACTTAAACTAGCTTTCAGGCCTCCGGTAGGACTTCAATTCACCGTTCTGGATTCTAGCCTGGTGCCTTAACAACTAGACCAAATTGTCTCTTTAATAATATTAACCTTGACAACCTAGTGGCTTTTTCTGGCCTCCTTTTGATTGTAAAAGTTCTTTCTTAAGAGTCTTCTGAGGCTCTTGGGCCAAGATAATGTCAAATCAAATTAAAAGGAAACAAAACTATCATTTTGGTTTCATTTCACCTCATTTCATTTATATCTTCTTAAAGAACAATAGTAAATTCATGTTTGTTTATTTGTTTTAAATTCAGACAGATTTTTTTTATTTTTTTTTAAAATTTGATTTATATGCCGCCCTTCTCCGGAGACTCAGGGTGGCTTACAATGTGTTAAGCAATAGCCTTCATCCTTTTGTATATTTATACAAAGTCAGCTTATTGCCTCCCACAAACTGGGTCCTCATTTTACCTACCTCGAAAGGATGGAAGGCTGAGTCAATCTTGAGCCTGGTGAGATTCGAACTTACAGTAATTGCAGACAGCTGGTGTTAATCACAATGCTTTTAGTCTGCTGAGCCACCAGGCCCTTTTTGTTGTTGTTTAGTGACTCTGACTTCCACGTCTAGACCAGAGGTGAAATGCTACTGGTTCGGACTGGTTCATCCGACCTGGCAGCGATGACGGCGGGTGATTCGAAGAACTGGTAGCGACGTCAGCACGAGGCTCCACCCATCTGCCCGATCATCATTACTTGCTGGTTTTAACCAGGAAGTAACCTGTGTTTTACTCTCTGTGCATGCGCAGAAGGATTTACGCATGCGCAGAGGGAGCACTTCCGAACCGGTAGGGAAGGTAAGTAGATTTCACCCCTGGTCTAGACATCAGATATGTGCTGTGAGGGATCATATCCACTGATCAAACCCAGAAAATTAGAGTTGGTTCTTTGAACTCTAAAGCACCTCCTTTCTAATATTTATATACTTCTTGAAAGGTGAAATTAGTATTATCTGAATGGATGACTGAGAGTTCTGCAGAAGAATAAAGCAGTGTGGGATAATTTTAAGATAAGTATGCTAATGATTAAGATTCCTAGCTAAACAAAACACCCATAAACATTATGTTCCTGACAGCTGCGAGCATAAGAATCTAAAATGGCAGTAGCCAATACTAGACAACACTGAACCATGTAATTTACATCTTAGAGAAATTAAACACAACATAATGGTTTAGCTTCCAGGCAAAAATACTATTAAATCTGCTCTAGCAGATTATGACATCATCTGAAACCGCAGGATACACATTTCATGCCAGTTATTATGGTTAGTATTATCTACTGCAGTTCTTATTATTTTTTATTTAATTCATTATAGGAATTGTTATTTTTACTAGATGCTTATGCTATTAGTTGCTGCAAAAATACCCCCCAGAGACTCAATGGTGTTATTGGAGTGTTTTAAATGAGCTTCCTAAAATGAACCCCTATTTTACCGGTATTGTCCAGGGATGCTACTTGCAATTCAAAAGGATTTAAATTGGTCTGATGATCCTATTCCCTTGATTTCTTTTCTCCTATCCTGTTCCAATTTCATGACTCAGGGTCTCTGGAATTGATTAGAGATCTTCTGTCTTACAGTTCCTGCACTTGGTGATAGTATCTCATTCTTTCCTTTTCCTTTTCTGAGACTTCTGTCATGCCATTACCTATGCTCGAATAACAATAGGAAAAAGAGTCTATTTCTACATTATGTCAGTTTTGCATGAGTTCACATGAAGGTTTCTGTATTAAACTATGTTTTAAAAGGAAACAGTACAAAAAACTGTATGTGAATTTATATCTAAACACTGTATTTAGGGAGTCCTTGACTTATTGCTTGTCGCTTAGTGATTGTTCAACTATATAACAAATTTGCCAAAAGGTACTTAAGGCCAGGATTTGAAGTTCTGATAGCCTCCCTCCTGTGGTCACATGATCACATTTTGAGTGCTTGGCACAGGCCTGCATTTCCGACCATTTGTAATGGTCACGTCATGTGATTTACAACATTTTTTTGTTGGAAACCAATATTTACTTCTGGTTTCTGGCAAAAAACCCTATTGCTGTCAATGGGTTTGCTTAACAACCATGGTGCTCATTTAAGGACAACCCCCAAAAAGTAATAAAATTGGGTTGGTCATGTCATGACCTGTTTAAGAACCAGCAGAACATACAACCATAATTCTGGCTTTAATTATTATTGTATGTTGAGGACTACCTGTATACTTAGAAAGAGGATTATCCTAAATAAAAGATGAATTTTCTGAACAAAAAAACAAAAGTCTAGTAGTTAAGGTCAAAATCCTGCTTCAGCCATGGAACCTTCCTATGTGACTTTGGTCCAGTCTGCCTATCTCACAAGATTGTTGCTGTGAGAAAAAAAAATGGAGGAGACAGTATTAAATATGTCAGCTTGAGGTGCTAGAAAAATGGTAAACAAATGTAACATGTAACAAAGAAGCAAACAATAAAAATGACATGTATATAAGAATATAGTGCAACACAAAATTGTGGACAATGCCAAGCTCCACATTTTCCAAACCTAAAGTTGATATGTCTAGCAAAACCAATATTGTGATAAATGTGCCTATAGGGGACACTGTTATATTTGGGTATATTTATATGTATACTTGTATACATACATAGCAGGGGTGAAATGCTACCGGTTCGGACTGGTTTGGCCGAATTGGTAATGATGGCGGCATGTGGTTCGGAAAACCGGTAGCGATGGCAGCACGACGCTCCGCCCACCCTTCTGGTTGTCATTACTTCCTGGTTTTAACCAGGAAGTAATCTGTTTTTTACCTTCTGCGCATGCACAAAGGATTTGCGCATGTGCATAGTATCCGTGTATGCACGTGATGCGCATGTGTGTGAGGGGAGCAAGCGCACGCAAATGGCACGTGCACTTCTGAACCAGTAGGGAAGGTAAGTAGATTTCACCCTGATATGTACATATGAGTGTGTAACTATATGTATATAGGTCCATAAGAAAAAATGATTAATTCAATTTTAATAATCATAATTGCCTATAAAGAAAAGTTCCTTATTTATAAAATTACTTGGCCCCTGTCTCCACATACCAACCTTTTCTCTCATATGTCAATCCATGCAAGATAATCCCTTCAGGAAGAACAGTGAGGAGGAAATTAGATAAGAATAAAGAATAGCTACACAAGAAAGAGAAGAAAATTAAAGGGATGGAAAATGGAGGGAAATGTGGCAAAAGGAAGAGGAGGAAAGCAGAGGAAGAAAGAAGAGCATAAGAAGCCCTCTTTAATTGTTGCAAAAATTTATTACTAATCCACTTCTTCCTAAGTAATTGTTTAAATTACTTAGTAAATAGAACTTGTATAATTAATGGTACTCTGGAAAGTCAAAAGAGTGGGGTCAGTCCTTAAGTGGCAAGATGTTTCAAAGAGTAGGGGTCACAGTAGAGAAGGCTCTCCCCCTAGACCCCCATCAGCTATAACTCTTGTCCAAAGGGTTATAGCTGCACCAGTGGTGGGTTGTCCCCAGTTCAGACCGATTCTATAGAACTAATAGTAAAACCGGAGGGAGGCTCCATCCACCACCCCTGACATCATCAGAAAGCTTCTGCGCATGCAGAAGAGTGTGTGCATGGCCCCATTGCGAACCGGAAGTAAAGGTAAGTAGAACCCACCCCTGATCTGCACCATGCCCCCTCTGCTGACTTAAGTGGCGCAGATCAGTGCCAGATAATCAGCTCCTCAGATAATCAGGTCCCATGTCATGAAGGGCTTTAAAAGTGATAACTAACACCATGAATTGGATCCAGAAGCAGACTGGCAACCAGTATGGCTTCTGGAACAGCAATGTTACATGTGTCATCCTAGGGGTGGTCAGAACTGTCCATGCTGCTACGTTCTGTATCAATTGTAGCTTCTGAATACCTTTCAAGGGTAGTCCCATGTAGAGCTCATGGCAGTAATTTCCTTTAATTATATGCCAGAGATTCATCCAATCAATTTAAAATCTCAGCGTCTCACTTAACAACTCTATTGGTTCTTCAAACATCCTTTCCCAAAAGTACGTTGACCACAGACTCTACAAATAGATGACTAACATATATTATATCAATAGATGTCTAGTGTTGGAACACTTGAAATATCACTTGGGGCATTACATGTTGTTAAACATAGTATGCTTAAAGCTTGTCAGAGAATGATTTGTTCCTGCAGGAAATGAAACAGATCCCAAGGTTGGTGATATAGTTTTCTCTCTCCACCTTTGTAATGTAAGCCTCAGCCTAATGTTGTATTATGCCATTCGCAATGTTTACTACTCCCAGAAGTTTTATTTTGACGCAGTTCCAATCTGTTACTGCCTACAAAGAATTTTCTAGAGCGCTCATTGGCAGATCTGTCTCCATACCTCAATTTTCTCTCTGGACATCAAAGTTCATTCCCTTAAAATGATCCAGGCTTTTCTCAGTAAACAAGGACTGCATATTTCTCCTTTCACCTCACAAGAAGCCCCTCCTCCATTCTTTCCCATATCTCTTCTCTAGGCCTAACCTTCTTCCCATCAATCTCTCTCATTACATTCTTGATAAATGAAATCTGCTGAAAAGTATAATGTTGGTACAGTACTAAAGACATACAGCTATATTTAATTCCAAGTTAAAACAATATGCAGAGAACTTAAAAGTGGTAATATCAACATTCTATTGGCTACAAAAGTGGCTGAAAATCATATGCATTTTATTACAGAGGTATCCTTATCTGACGAACAATCCAGGTATTTCATACTTCTTTCTCTCTTTTGTCGTTATAATGAAATCTGATATCCTATCTCTTAATAAAAAATTGATTTACATAATTGCGTATCAGAATAAAAGATCCTGTGCCCTGATACAGATGGCAGATGCAGAAGAATCTGTTTTAAGGAACTTTCAGATGATCTTTGATTACTTATGCCAATATTTGAAATCGAAGAATTGTTATAACAGCGTTCTTTGTGCCTTGGCATATAGTTATGCTGGCCACATGACCATGGTAGTGTCTTTGGAGAAGACTGGCTCCCTTGGCTAATAAACGGAGATAAACACCAGCCTCTAGAGTAAGACATGACTGGAAACCCTTATCTCTGCATAACACAGAACATTACAACTAGCCCCTAGCAGAATATAGTCCATAATCCAAATCAGATATTTAATGTTGAGATCATTGTTTCATTGATTATGTGGCATCAAGTCTTTTTCAACTTCTAGCGACTTCACACATTTTCTCCATGACGATCTATTCCTAACTGTTCTTTAAGTCTCCCAATGCCACACTTGTCACTACTGCATCCGAATCCATCCAACTTATTTATTTATTTATTTATTTATTTATTTATTTATTTATTTATTTATTTATTTATTTTTCATATTTGTATACCGCCCTACTCCCGAAGGACTCAGGGCGGTGAACAGCCATAATAAATTACAAATACATATAGAAGTTAAAAAACTATTAAAAAACAGATTAAGTAATTTGGCTCAAAGATTAAAACATCCAAATTTATCTAAAAGAGGTCTAAAACCTAATTTAAAAGCCAATTTAAAAGCCAATTTAAAAGGGAGAGTTAGGCCAGACCAGCTTGTTGGAATAGAAACGTTTTCAGGGCACGGCGGAATATGCGTAAGTCTTGGATGTTTCGTAACTCCGGGAGAAGCCTGTTCCAGATGGTAGGTGCCCCCACAGAAAAGGCTCTCCCCCTGGGGGCCGTCAGTCGACATTGTTTGGCCGACAGCACCCTGAGGAGTCCCTCTCTATGGGAGCGAACTGGTCGGTGAGAGGCTATTGGTGGCAGGAGGCGGTCTCGTAAGTACCCTGGTCCTGAGCCATGGAGCGCTCTAAAGATAGTAACCAAAACCTTGAAGCGCACCCGGAAGACCACTGGGAGCCAGTGCAGCTCGCGCAGGAGGGGGGTTACATGAGAGCGCCACATTGCTCCCATTACCACCCGCGCGGCCGCATTCTGGACCAGTTGGAGCCTTCGGGTGCTTCTCAAGGGGAGCTCCATGTAGAGAGCATTACAATAATCCAGGCGTGAGGTGACAAGGGTGTGAGTGACCATGCGCAACGAGTCCCGATCCAGAAAGGGATGCAACTGGCGAATCAGGCGAACCTGATAAAAAGTCCTCCTGGCCACGGCCATCATATGCTCTTCTAAAGACAGCCGTGAGTCCAGGAGGATGCCCAAGTTGCGAACCCCATCTGTGGGGGCCAACGACTCGCCCCCAATAGTCAGAGATGGCGCCAACTGACTATATCGGGACGACGGAAACCACAGCCATTTGGTCTTGGATGGGTTGAGTCTGAGATTGTTCCTCCCCATCCAGATCTGTATGGCCTCCAGGCACCAGGACATCACCTCGAGGGCATCATTGGGGTGGTCTGGGGTGGAGATGTACAGCTGGGTGTCATCAGCGTACTGATGGTACTTCACCCCAAAACCACGGATGATCTCACCCAGCGGCTTCACATAAATGTTGAATAGAAGGGGCGAGAGGACCGAACCTTGTGGCACCCCACATATAAGGGGCCTCGGGGTCGACCTCTGCCCCCCTGTCAACACAGACTGCGACCGGTCAGAGAGAAAGGAGGAGAACCACTGTAGAACAGTGCCCCCCACCCCCAACCCTTCCAACCAGTGCAGCATGATATCATGATCGATGGTATCAAAAGCCGCTGAGAGGTCTAGTAGGACCAGGACAGAGGAGCAACCCCTGTCCCGAACCCTCCAGAGATCATCAACCAATGCGACCAATGCTGTCTCTGTGCTGTACCCGGGCCTGAATCCCGACTGGAACGGATCTAGATAATTCGATTCATCCAGGTACTGAGGCAGTTGTCGTGCAACCACACTCTCAACAACCTTTGCAACAAAGCGAAGGTTGGAGACAGGACGATAATTTGCTAATACAGCTGGATCCAGGGAGGGCTTCTTGAGGAGGGGCCTCACCACCGCCTCTTTCAAGATGGTGGGAAAGACACCCCCACTCAAAGAAGCATTTATAATCTCCTGGAGCCAGCCTCGTGTCACCTCCCGGGAGGCCAGTACCAACCAGGATGGACACGGGTCCAATAAACATGTGGTCGCATTTAGTCTGTTCAGTATCCTGTCCATGCTTTCGGGAGTCACAGGATCAAACTCTTCCCAAATAATATTCTCAGGACCTGTCCCTGTCATCTCCTCTGGATCAATCCAGTCAGAGTCTAGCTGTTCACGAATCTGAGCAATTTTGTCATACAGATATTGTACAAAATCCTCAGCTCTACCCTCCAAGGGGTCTTCCCGCGTCTCTTGATGGAGCAGAGAGCGGGTCACCCTAAACAGGGCGGCTGGGCGATTATCTGATGACGCAATAAGAGTAGAAAAGTAGTTACTCTTCTCTACTCTTATCGCCACTAGGTAATTCTTAATATGAGATCTTACCAGTGTTCGGTCAGATTCAACTTGCTGCCAGTCATCCTCTTCTCTTTCTTTCCATCTTTCCCAGCATTCAGGTCCTTTCCGGGAAAGGTGGGTCTTTGCATAATGTCTCTGAAGTAGGATAATTTGATCCTGATCATTTGTTGGAATCATATCTGATGGGTAATCATCAATCAATCAATTTCTATAACGACATTATGACTTTTAGGCAAAACTGATATCAAGAAAATTCAGGGCAGAGAAAGTTGTTTTTTTTGCAGACCACTGAGTGTACTTATTTTATTTATTAAATTTATATGCTGCCCCTTTCACCTATGAGGAGACTTTGGGCTTTATATATTTTATTTCCACCATTCCAGATTAAGGGCAATCATGAGTGTCTTTCTATTTGCTTCATCAGGTTTCTTATTATAGCAGCATTTTCAGGTCTTTGAAAGCTGAATTCTTTGCTCCTCTACTTCTTCCTCCAGCTACCTAAATAAACTGATGTAGTAAAAAGAGGATTTTATCACTAGGAATTGGTCTATAATGATTTTAAATACAAAGCACAATCCAACCTGAGTAGGTCGCTGGGACCAGAGGTTTAGCCTTCCAAGCTTTTGAACTGCAAGCTTTTGAATAATGGATGGAAACTGAACAAGGAGAGATTCAACCTGGAAATAAGGAGAAATTTTCTGACAGTGAGAGCAATCAACCGGTGGAACAGCTTGCCTTCAGAAATTGTTAATCTGCTGCTGGAGTCCATCTTCAGGGAACCTCTCTCTCTCTCCAGAATGCTTGCTCTGGGCTGTTGTATGCATAGCATTTATGTGATACTTTTAGTTGTGGCTTTTAGTTGTTAATTAGGATGGGGCTGGCTGGCTATTAAATCATTGGTTGTTGTTACTTTGTGCTGCTGCACCCTTGGCTCCTAAGTACGGATCAGCTGGTGGCAAATCAGCACAGGCTCCCTGTCAGTCAAGAGGAATATGATTTACCAGTACTAGGCAGGCAACACCTCAGTGTAGACAGATAGAAGATATCTGAGGATAGGCTCCAGCATGAGTCCGAAAGCTTGAAGGCTAAACCTTTGGTTCTGGTGACCGACTCAGGTTGGATTCTGCAACATTATCCTGGAACGCATATATTTGCCTTCATTTGACAAAACACAACCATCGTCAGCAAAATAACTCTAGTGGAATATCTTTAAAATTAACATGTACACACCTGGATGCTACTGGATGCCTCTTTGATCTGAGGACTGTGAACAGTCATAGCATTGCTTTTTTCTCCAGTATCCCAGTATATAGTAGAAATTGTGTTTCTCCATATGTACATTTCACAGCTCTACTACACCTGTAATCTCATTGTTTGTCCCTAAAATGATACCAGCACATGTGCTTTCTGAGCTGCCCCTGCTGTTTATTTCCGCCTCTGCTGAGCTTTACAGGAAAAGAACAAAATAAATGTAATCTTATCCCTAGCACACCAGAGAACAAATAATGACCCTGCAGCCTTCCTTAGAGATAGGAGAGAATTCAATGAAAATGTGATTAGCAATTAGAAAGTATGGGGAATTGAAGCTAGTAAGTGATGAATCTGACAATCTGGTGCATTAAATCATCATTCATAAAAAAACATGGTTAATGTACTCCTGCAATTATGAAAAATCAAACAAATGCTAAATTGATGAACATGATGATCTGTGAGCATTGCTCAAAAGAATTGATCTGAACACCTAGTATCGTCCCTCATCCTAGGTTCTTCAAGGAGCATACCACATTGCTGAGCTGCATGGCTAATTCTCTTATTTTCTTGTCTTTTTTTTTTTAAAATCTCTTATCCCATTTATTCTTTAATAGCCATTGGTATTGAAGCTGATGCCTGCAAAAGCAAGTGAGTTGATTAATAGGTATTTTATACATCTGGTATTTTCTCATAAAAGACTGGTAAACTTATTTCAATTATCATACCACCAACAAGGATGCAATCTGTTCACAATGGCTGTTTACGAATGGCTGCTTTGGGTAATGACTGTTTTCTTAGCGCAGGAAATGAAATATAATATTATTAAACAGAGATATGCGGAACAATATGTCAACTTATCTGTCTTCCTGATGTTTATAGGACTCATTTTTCCTTTGTAATGTTTATTTTATTTTATGGGGCCAAACAGAAGACCATCGCTTCTTTACAAAGACTTCATTTCTTTTATTTTTCCTTTAATGTCCTTGAATATTAGCTTTTACATGCTTGGAAGTAATCAGGGTAAAAAAAAAAACACAACCCTCATACTTGGTATTTATTAATTCAGATAAATAGATGAAAATGAAAATGAGGCAAGATGTTTATCACTGAAATAATTGGTAACACCTTTTAGTCTGAGGACTAAGCATTCCCTATATCCCCATTACATGGGAGAAGCATGACAAATGCTTTTTGAACTGATATGCACATTACTTGCTAGTTGAGTTTACCAAAGAACCTAGCAAAAGTGGATTGGAGACCATTGAAGAAGATGCAAATAGATTAATCAATGTACGGGACACCAAAAACAGGTATGTACATTTATTTACTTCACGGTACTTCCATAGTCTGCTGGGCCTGGTGGCTCAGCAGACTGATAGCATTGTGATTAACACCAGCTGTCTGCAATTACTGTAAGTTCGAATCTCCCCAGGCTCAAGGTTGACTCAGCCTTCCATCCTTTCTAAGGTAGGTAAATTGAGGACCCAGTTTGTGGAGGCAATAAGCTGACTTTGTATAAATATACAAAAGTATGAAGGCTATTGCTTAACACATTGTAAGCCACCCTGAGTCTCCGGAGAAGGGCGGCATATAAATCAAATTAAAAAAACACACACCATATTTTCAAATAGTGAGGACTGACAGGGAAACATGAGAAACAAGGAAAAGTTAAGCAATAAATAATCTAGTACAGGGGTGTCAAACTGATGGCCCACGGGCTGGATGCATCAAGTGAAGGCCACGCCGACCCCAGTTCCATGAATGGGAAAAATGTTACGAAATGTCACATGATGGCAACGTGATGCCACAAGTTTGACACCTGTGCTCTAGTAAGACATAAAAATATTCCGTAATCATTTGAATATGCTTTTGAAAACAAAAGGTGAGATGGAGGGGTAGTTGTAGTGGATAGAATTAGGTAACTGTTACCTTAAATATAAATATATCTATCTTGGGAAAGAATATAATACAATCATTTTTATTAGCTCAGTAACCTGAGCTTGGATATTAGAATGCCCACAGGTCTGGACACACAACGAGGAACAATTAAGAACTGAGAATAAAATCTGACCTCTGATATAAATAAAAAAATGTCCTTTGTACCTTGCTTTTGTTTGCTTCTGTGTTGGTTCAAAGTATTGTTTACACAGTTCATGGGTAAAAGGAAATGAAAGAATTATTGGTATTGCCAGTGTATTAAAAAAAGAAAATTAAAAAGAAAATAAAGGTAAGTCACATCTAGGAACAGAATATGTACCGTGGCCTAAACATATTCCAATAGTAGTCAATGCTGGGTTTCTAAAAGCAAAAGTCTGAATATACTAAATAGGTAATTGTTTGTACTGCTAAGAAACACTTCAGAAAATTATTTTCAAGTCTGTCCGAATGTGAGGAAGTTTTTTTTTTTTTCATTTTGCAAGCGGGTGCTATTCTTAGGATCCTTTGGAAGGTGTCTTAAAGGGGACCCTCTTAAAGGATCATGAGAATAGCGCCCATTTGCAGGGTGGCACAAGGAGGCCTCTGTAGGAAGGGTAAGCCTTGCATCAGCTGGGTGTGACTGCCAGAAGCTCTAGAAAAACAAAAAGGTAAATTGTGTGCTTCTGGGCCCTGGAGTTGGCTGAGGGTTTCTGAACATGGCTGCCTGGCAAGCAAGCTGAAGGCATCCAGAGTACAACAGTTTTGCATGTACTGTTGTGTCTTGTTTTTGTATGCTTGTGTGTTAATTCAAAGTATTGTTTACCCAGTTTCCATGTACAAGTGGGTCCTGGGTCCTCCCTCACTCCCTGAGGTAACCCTGTGCTTCACTTAACAACTGCAATTAGGTGAGCTGGGATTCCAGTTGTTGAGTGGCATCTTGCTTAATGATCACTTCACTCAACAACTGAAATTCTGGGCCACTTGTGGTCATAAATCAAGGATTACTTGTAATAAAGTCACATTTAGGAGTGCTTCAGAGTTGGATGATAGCTTGTCCCTTGACATACAGTATATGCAGTGGTAGGATTCAGCTGATTTTGTCCTGATCGTGTAAACCGGTAGCGGTGACTGTGGGAGGCCCCGCCCACCTGTCCGGATGTAATGCACGACTACTGCACATGCACAGAAGGCCGTGCACATGCGCAGAGGTAATGCACGTGAGTGAAACGAGCGCACGCACAAGCGCTCACATTTGCGAAATGAATCCCATGTCTGAGTATATGTTTAAGTAGCCAATTTTTGAAGCTCCAAAAGGATTTCAAAGCAAGCATATAATTGCTTGGGTTTTGCTTTATTTTACTTTACTTTATTCTGGAGCCAAAGCATGAGAAAGTAGGTGCCCTTATTATTTACAGAACATTGATTCTTACTTCACCATGTGAAATTTCTGATTGTCTTTCAGGGGGTTTGAAGCTTATGGAGATTATTTAATGCTAGCTTCCCAACATGGCACAATCAACTGGCATTTTAAGAGACTTGCTGGTTGAGATTGGTGTTGAGATTGGTGTGTGTGTGTGCAAACTTTCAGAAACACAGTACAAATATACAAATGAAAACTATAAACAAAATCCAAATCATCCATGTAATTTATAATCTGGGGATATGATAAGAATAAATAGCTCTGTCATCTTCAAATGTTCACAGTTACTATTTAGGCATTACTGAGGCATTTTCAGATGATACACTTTATGATACTTTGATGTAGACTGTGGGGTGTAAGTAACTTGCATTTATGGCTATAAAGAGCAAGAGGAAGAAAAGAAATGAGATGTATTCACAGTATGCAACAATATAATGAATGAAGAAAATATGAATTAAGTTATTAAAATAAAGATGCAAATAGTAATTGTAAAGATGGTTGCCATGCGACTGAAAGAACTATGGAAGCAGCACATAAATGCATTTGTTAAGTGTGCTGATATTTTGCTTGACCTTTTTCAGTTATATGCCTGACCAGACAGTCTGAAAATGTGTTTGCAAGCATGATAACATTAAAAATATTACATGAAGAGGAACGGACAGACACACTCGTAGAACAGATGAACTTGCTATGTGAAGAGAATAATTATTTTTTTATTTTGTTCAAAAGGTTAGGGATAAAGAGTTCATAGGCTAAAAATAAAGAAGTATTTTGTATAGAGACGGTTTTGTCAGTGTGGGTTATTTATTTTTAAGGGTCATTTTTTAAGTGTTTGTCAATTCACCGTAGAAAGCCATGTGCTGTAGACTAAAAATATAACGGAACCTTTTGCCTGTATCAAAATGTGGCAGCTCACTCATGCATATACACTCATGAATGTTTGAACTGAATTGATGGAAAAGCCTTGTACTTCAAGGCCCATTGAGTTTTTAGAAAATTATTTTCACACACACGCTCATGTGTGCATGCACATGTAGGTTGGCAAAAGATCATATAGGTAGCCTTTGATTTACAACCATTCATTTATCAATCATTTGAAGTTATGAAAGCATTGGGGGAAAAAATGACCTACATTTTTTTCAATGTCAACAAACAATGGTGGGATTCTGCCAGTTCGCACCTATTCGGGAGAACCGGTTGTTAACTTTCTAAGCAGTTCGGAGAACCAGTTGTTGGAAGAAACTTATTTTGTTTTTTTCCACTTGACAGGGCTAATCCTGTAAGGAAGGCAGGAAGAAAACATTCTGGTGTTGTTTCTAGCCTAATCTTTATTGCCCTGATTACAGAAACTGCCTCTCCGGTTAACCTTTATTACATTGTAACAACTAAGGCAAAGTGCCCATCAATGTGAGTGACGTTAAATTGGCCACACCCACACGATCACATGACCACCGAGCCACGCCTACCCAGCTGGTCATTAGGGCAGAGAACCGGTTGTTAAATTATTTGAATCCCACCACTGTCAACAAATCCTTACATTTACAACTTTGCAGCGTCCTAGTGATCACGTGATCGAAGTTTGAGTGCTTGGCATGTATTTACAACAGTTGCAATGTCTTAGGACCATGTGATCACCATTTCCAATCATGCCAACTAATTTCCCACAAGCAAAGGGGAAATCCAGACTCACTTACTGACCATGGTGGCTCAGTTAACAACTATGGCAAAGAAAGGTTTTAAATTGAGCATGACTCACTTAACAACCACTTAACTTAGTGACAGAAGTTCTGATCTCAATTGTGGTTATAAGTCTAGGCCTACCTGTATATGGAAGTCAGTATTCAATAGTGCAGCCAGAAGGAGTCGGCCTGCATTGTAAACCAAACTATAAACCTGCAAGCAGTTTGAAAGCTGACCTTGCCCTGGTTTAATGTCTCCACTATTTAAAGAGAAGATAATGAACATATTTTTTTGTTTGTATGTGCAACATTTCTTTTATTTTTCTTCTCCTAAATCAAGGATAGATAACATTTTTCCACCTGAGACTGCATTGCCTTAAATATAATCTGTTAGGACAGTGGCTCTCAACCTTCCTAATGTTGCAACCCTTTAATACAGTTCCTCATGTTGTGGTGACCCCGAACAATAAAATTATTCCTAAAACCATTGAAAATATGTGTTTTCCGATGGTCTTAGGCGACCCCAGTGAAAGGGTCATTCGACCCCCAAAGGGGTCCCGACCCACAGGTTGAGAACCACTGTGTTAGGAGATGCAAACCAAATACAATGGAGGAATAATGAAATTCCCACAGAGGGGGAATAGATTGTGAAAATTTGTGAACTTGAGGAAATGGTAAAACTGACCTTTTGGTCAGAAAAAAAACAAACTTTTTTTTTTTTTTTTTTTGAAAGACTGGAAACCTGATAGGGACATTTTGCTTAAAGAAGAAAAAAATTGACATAATGATTTATGGATCTGAAGATTAAGAAAGATGCAGCCTAAATGAGGGTATGAGAAAATTAGTAAAATATTTAGGAGAGAGTATTTCTAGGCTAGTGCCATATTTCTCAACTGCAGCAGCTTTAATTCCTAGATTTTGCCAGACAGCATGCTGTAGTCTAGGACATGACTGGCTGAGGAATTATGGGTGTTGTAGTCCAAACCAGTGGTGGGTTGCCCCCCATTCGCCGGGTCTATAGAACCGATAGTAAAACCGGCGGGAGGTTCTACCCACCAACCCCAACATCACCACAACGCTTTTGCACATACGAATCGGTAGTAAAGGTAAGTAGAACCCACCCCTGATCCAAACATCTTAATTTGATCAAAGTTGAAAAACACAACTCTAGGCTGTGAAAAGACAAGATATATAAACTTAATAGTGCTAAGCACGTAATTAAAAACTGAATGGATTCAGGCTGAAGTTTCTGAAAATTGGGGGAAATGATTACTTAATGTAGGCATTATAAATACAAATAAGCCATATTTGTGCCAGTTACCTTTGATCTTTGCTTTTCTGTGGAAAAAAAATTCAGTATAGCTCTGTTCCTATATATGCTGAACATGTTTTACAATTTATGTTTTAGCAATAGTCTTAGTTTTCTGTACATACATACATACACTTACTTTTGTATAAAGCACACATTAAGAGTGTCTAGAGTATACAGCAATTTGATCCATGTAGAATATTTCCAAAAGTCAGAAAACTCAAATATTAAATGTAAATTATAAGTCATGTTCTGGAAGTTTTTTAATGAGCTGAAAAATACAATCTCCGAGAGCCAAACAATGACCATCTACCCAATCCAACCACATATATCCTCATAATTAACACAAATATCCAGTCATCTCCAGGTTTATTTCCAGCTACAACCAATTTCAACTATGAAACATAGTCATTAAGATAGTCATATGAACAAAAATTTGAAGGATGAATGGAGAAGAGAAATGTAAATTCTAATTTAGTTTCTTAAACTTTTGCTGTGATGCAAATAAAAAATCAAAAATGTAAGTCCAAGAATGTGTATAAACAATGTTGAATCTCCCTGGGAGCACCAGAGAGTGGAACTACTGAAAATATTGTTTAATTTTATCAAGTAATAACTGAGTCTGAGATAAAGCTGGTATGCTTTGAGGCCTTGTTCTGATTTGACACTTCTTTTTTTAAATTATTATTATTATTATTAAAACTGGTATCTTACCTCAACCTTGTATACCACAGCTCCTGTTGAGAGACAAAAAGAAATGTGAGATTTCATTGTATTCATTGATGTCTTTTTTTTTTTAAGAAGTTATATTCAAGATAGAATAGTCAAGGAGGCAGAATAATCCGTCAATTGATTAAAATTATAGTTGTTTGGTTTATTATACTGATTTCCAACTTCTAGAGGAATTGAAAAGACTGAAGGACTATAGCTTTTTCTCATATTTTGTCCTCATTAGTAATCTCTGAGATACACTAGGTTGGGGAACATTTTGTGTTTCTCAAGAGCATTATTAATTGTGAATTGCAAAAGTGACCGTTTTTAGCGTGCATGCACCCCCCCACACACAAACCCCCATCCCTCCACACACAAATGCTGTTATAAAAACAAGATGTAAAATAAGTGTTAAACCATGGAGTGTAATGGTTAAGGCGCCTGATTTAGGATGTCCAGTTTCAAGATTTCCCTGAAGCATTTATTGAGTACAATTTCCAGACCATCTCAATCTAAAAAATAAAAAAAAATAAAATCTAAAGCTTGAGTCAGATATTCTCTCGCAAGCCAGATGAATATTTGTTGTGGAGAAAACTGGCAGAAAAAAATTCTGTATGTGCTCTTTTGATCTCTCATTCTTTACTGTTTTGCATTTATTCCATTGCTGTTTTCAGTGCCATGAAACTATAGCCATTCTTCTCAACCTCTTCATTTTATTTTTTCCTATATTTAACTATGTGGCAATATTCTAAGGCGCCTCCTCTGCGTTTAGAATTGTTTTGGTTTTTTAGCTTTGTTTTTAAGAAAAGCATTTAAATAAAAAGTGTTCTTTACAGTGCAATGCATTGGAAAGTTTCTAAAACTAATCTTAGAAACAGAGCTGCAATGAAATATGATCATACGCTTAGTAATTACCTTATAGGTTGTGATTATATTGAATAATTGTCATTTTGTAGCTCTTTATTGCAAGAACTGTACAGACTAAAATTGGTGAAAGAGGAACCAACAATTCATAGACAAGGCCAGAGGTGAGTTTCAGCAGGTTCTGACCAGTTCTGGAGAACCAGTAGTAAAAATTCTGACTGGCCCCACCCCCATCTATTCTCTGCTTCCCAAGCCCCAGCTGATCGGGAGGGAATGGAGATTTTACAGTATTCTTCCCCTGGATTGGGGAGGGAATGGAGATTTTACAGTATCCTTCCCTTGCCATGCCAAAGCGATGCCCACCAAGCCACACCCACAGAACCAGTAGTAAAAACATTTGAAACCCACCACTGGACAAGGCAGAACCATTATGTAAATAGTGAGTCTCAAGACTATGAAGAGAATATGAGTTTTTTTAAATTCAGAAAGATATGAGAAAAAGCCTAGAATTGGAGTGAAGGGAAACAATAATAAGGATATAATAAATAATACTAGAATATGATATACTGGTGTACTAGATTCTGTAACCATTAGGTTCCTGTAATACATATATGCCTTTGTATTTGTATCACATATATTATGCCTTTATATTTGTATCTCCTGTAACAAACATATTCTGTTATTAGGCCTCTGTAATGTATCTGGTATTTGTCAAACATATGTCCCTGCCATTTGACCTGAACCCATATCAATCTTCTCCCTGTTTTTTCTTGTGCCATCTAAGAGCATGGTACGTATCTCCAAGGGATAATTTACACCTCAGCCCTAATTTATGTTTGATCTGGATAAACTCTTATGGTCTTCCAGAGCCAGGGGGCTAAATGGCCAATTGAGTAAACAAAGAAATGCTTAAGATGACTAATTGGGAAGTTTCTATTCCCCCTTGCAGGGCAACAAGGAATACACAAACCTAAATTAGGAGGCCAGAATTGGGTACTAAGCTGACGTCTCTGAGGGTATAAAAGGATGCCATACCTTCCCCAACATGTGGCTATCTCTTCACATGCATTGTATCTGTATGTTCTGGATATAGTTCCACCCAATATTTTGTTTTTGGCCATAAATAAAATCTGTTTTTTTTGCAAGCCTCGTCTTGAGTCTCTCTCTCTCTTTGGCATTCTTGTGACTCAAGTATATTTTGGGGCCTTACAGGAGCAAACATGCATATCCATAAGCACACAAGCAGATGGCTTGATGTTTGTGTTTGGTAGTAAGGAGATATTCTGAAAATATACCTTTCTTTTGCAAACTTTAACATGATATATTTTAATCAACAAATTGTGAGAAGCATTTACTGCTATTGGAAATAGGTGTTGAAAGTCATTAAATTAATAAGCAATGTGATTGTTTTATTAGGCAGTCATGTGTTGGCTATTCAGTTTATTGCATCTAGCTATTGTATTATAATTTATCATAAAAGATCACAATCCATCCAAGACCTACAATTCCCACCAAAAACACTACGAAGAAAATAGAGTTTTCAGTAGTAATCACCTTATATTTATTCAACATATAAATAAGGTGAAAATTGCTTTCTTTCCTATTAACAACTCTACTGGAGATCACTAACAAAACTCTCTTGACTCAATTAAATTTGAGGTGAAATTATATTAGAATGAGTTTCTCTATCTGGAGGGAAGTTGCCAAAATTTAATAGGGACACCAGAGAGGTTATAGAAAGACATTATTGCCATTTTATATATAGATATATAAAATGATTAGTCAATGAAAACAACCACAAAATGTCATGTTTTATTTCTGAACTTCACTTTTAAACCTTGATTTATTTGTTTTTATTATTACTGCCTAGCAAACACTTGAACAATTTGAATAATTTATTTACATAGTAACTTGAAGAAGAATTGTTCTAATTATATTAAAACCAACAAAAAGTATATAATTTGCAGGAAGTCAGCTCCTATTTAGGATCTTGAAAGGAAGGGGGGAAACAGCAATGTAATACTGAATGTATTACTGGCACTTCTGATATCTGGACCAAACTAAATAAACTAAATATGCTGGAAAATAAAGTATTCCGGGGGCATGAACTGTAAACACTCTGTCGGGCTGTAACTTCCCAGAATTGTCCTTAAGGCTTTGAAAACTGACAACCATCTATAGTTGCAGATTTAGACTGGAAAGAAAATGTTGCTACAGAAACAAACCCTGATGTCTCTCTCTCTCTCTCTCTCTCTCTCACACACACACACACACACACACACTTTTTTAAAAAACCCACAACATCAGAAACTTTCTCTCTCCCTCATTTTGGTGAGGATTCCTCGTTCAGTATGGGATTGCTCTTTGCAAGTGAGTGTAGTAACTAGGTTTCATCCAGGGGTGTCCAATTTTGGCAACTTTAAGATCTATGGACTTCAAAATCTCACTCAGCTTAAGTAACAGTTTTTAAATTTACCCCTTACAAATTTACCCCTTCAACCTTTTCACAGCTGAAGTCAGATAAGCTCTGTAGCTGGAAGTAAATATTATTATCTCACTCTTAGTTAAAGTACATACATACTTTTTACTTCTTAATGGGAGAAAGCTTATATCCTAACTATATTATTTCTGGCAGACCTGGGGCCGTTGATCTCGTTATAGTGATCTTGCGAGACCCAGCCACAAATTGGAGTGTATGTGTTTTAACATTTTAATGTTTTAATGTTTTCTTTTAACTTTTGTATGGGATATTGTTGCATTGTTTTATTCTCTGTTGTAAGCCGCCCAGACTCCCTTGGGAGTTGGGCGGCATAGAAATGCGACAAAATAAAATAAATAAATAAATAAATAATAAATAAATTATTCCTCTGATGAAAAACATTCTGATTTCTTAAGTCATACTTTTTATAACCCAAGATTTGGATTTAAGAAGAAATATGTAGAGGGTTATGGATAGTCCTTATGATTTCCTGGAATCTTAAAAATCTTAAATAAGTTTTTGTGTTGTTCAATTTCTCTCCGGTACCAGAGAGGTGTCTAATGGATACTGCTATCAGCTGAAATAAAGTTTTACATTGTCTTTTATTGTTCAAATGGGAGTCATAAAGCAGCTGACAGATTGAGGAATAAAGGATATTCTGGGAACTATTAAAATATGGTATAAAAATACCTTTACAATGATTAGCATGTACAGTTAAGGTGCAGGAGACATTTTTAAAGATTTATTGTGGAACATTGGCTATTTGATTTAACTGCAGATTCATCAATTGCCTGACTCTAATCTCTTGTAAAAAATGACTTCTAGAAGATGGAAAAAGGGGAAAAATGTATAGAACTGCTACTTAATCCTTTTTGCAGAAAATGGCACCCTAAGCCATCCAGTTTCCAATGCAGAAGAATATACAGGAATGTGTAGAAATATGTTATGAAAGATAAAGTCCCTATTTAGAAAATATTATGTGCCTGAATTAACACTTATTTTGTAAAAACTGTAAACATCTGATTAATTAAAATGTTAAGATGAAAATCCTTGAAAAAATGTAGGGTTAATATTATTACTTGAGAGTTTAAGTTTAAAGATAAGATTTAAAATTTTGCATGGTTCATATAAAAATAAATGTTATAATATTTATACTTTAAATACCAACTAGCTTATACAGTAATGTAATTAGAGTTCAACAAAAAAAATTCTAACTATTGCCAAAGTTTTCTTCTCTGGAAGCAACTATTTTCGAGAAGTACAAATAAATATAAATTAATGTATACTATTTAAGTAAATATGAAATAGAATTAGGCAAATGGGTTCTTTTTTTTTTTCTATCTATTCTTAGCCATTGAAACACATATATTTCACACATAGGCATACATATCCCTCCTTTTACAACTTATTTCAAAAGGGAAGAGTATTTCTCTGAAATTCATATGGATAGAGAGTGGCACTGGAGCACTTACTTCCTTGTGATGTGGCCAAAGGCAATGTGTGAGAAGGTCCTATTTCTAATTCTACAGCCATTCTTGGGCCTTGTAATTTCTGGAAGTAGTCTTCCATGAATTTTGTTTTTCAACAGTAGTGCTAATGGCACTGCTATGGATGAATCTTATTTTTAAAAAAATGTTGGTTAATTTCTCTTTCCTCTGGAATAAACTGGAGAATTAAATCAACCTGTTTTTCTGCCCATTTTGAAAGCCCATTTCCAGAATCAGTTTGGTTATCTGGTGTTTAAGGCACCAGGCTAGAAACCAGGAGTCTGTGAGTTCTAGTTCCACTTTAGCCATGAAAGCCAATTGGGTGACTTTGGCCTAGTTACTCTGTTTCATCCCATGACATCAGGCTTGAGCAACAAGCCAGACAGTCAATTCCTATCGCAACTAATGGATCTTGATTGATCTTAAAACAAAAAGAAGTGGACTGTATTTGTGGGAAAACACTTGGAAGAAAAAAAAAATGTGCAGAACTCAAACAAATCAACCCTGTGAATTAATATTAATGCATTTCCAATTTGAATGTGCTTATTCAGGAAATCACTCTGTTGCATGATGCCTTTAGATTAGAACACAGAACCACAGTTTCCAAATTGTGTGCGCCAGGATGTAGCTGGGTACTGCAGTGAACTCACAAAGGTCACATGGCATATTTATTTATTTACTTAATTTACATCCTACCTTTATTATTAATACTTTTTTGTAAATAACTCAGGGTGGTACTTCTTCATTCTCTATTTTCTCCACAACAACAATCCTGCAAAGTGGGTTGGGATGTCCCAGAGTTACCCAACTGGTTTTTCATGGCTAAGGTAGGACCAGAACTCAGAGATTCCTGGTTTCTAGTCTGGTTTTTTAACCACTAGACCAAACTTGCTCTTGTAGTCTACTACTTAATAAACAGAACTGTTAGTATGTGTGCTGAGGGGATTCTGGAGTGTTGTGACACACAGTTGTGCACACTAAGAGTGTGGTGAACTGGGAAAGTTAGGGAACTTCTGTTATATACAAATGTGTAAATTCTTTTAGGCAGCCAATGGTGTTCAAGAGTATTGTTTACTTACATTAAGTTTGTTGTATGCAAAAAGTTGAAAAGCAGTTAAATAGTTACAGTGGAAGATTGGATGTAAAAATTAAGATAGATAGATAGATAGATAGATAGATAGATAGATAGATAGATAGATATAGATGATATAGATATAGATATAGATACCGTGTTTTCCTGAAAATAAGACCCTGTTTTATATTTTTTTGAACCTCGAATTAAGCACTTAGCCTTATTTTCAGGGAGGTCTTATTATTTTGGGGCGCGTGGAGGAAACCAGAGGAAATGGAGGGGATCAGCTGCACATGTGTTTAAATATTTTTGGGGAGGGCTTCTTTTGGGGGGGCTTATTTTAGGGCATGCACTCAAAAGCCCGATTGGCCTTATTATCAGGGGATGTCTTATTTTCAGGGAAACAGGGTATATAGATACATATGGAAAATTTTATGTGGACTTTATGTTGAAAGAAGAAAAATTCAAATTGATGATTTCAGAATTTGGTGATTAAAAAGGAACTGAGGAAAAGGACTGAGGAAAAGATTATAATTACTTCATAGAATGGTAAAAGGCATAACTGTGTTTTCTTTTTAATTCCCTTTTCTTTATTTTCTTTTTGTTTTGTTTTACTATATTAAAAAGAATTATAATAAAATCTATTTTGAAAAAAGGAATAGAATTTTATTTTTAACTTCAACAATATATTTTACAGTTAAAAATGAATATATAAAATGAAAGTCTGTGTTCATGGGATTAGTGGCATGTCAAAATCCGCAATAAATTGGTTGTGGCATTGAAATAGAACCTTTAAACAGATATGTATTATCATAGTTGAATTCACAAAAGGGGCTTCGGTTGCAGAGCTTGACCTTCTCCCATGGATGCTGTTGGTTCATGTCCACCCAGATACCTCAACTATCTGCATATACATCTTTCTTTTAAAGGAAAGAGATGTAATGACTCCTTGTTTATGGAACATTCTTCCTCCCAAGGTATGGTTGGATCCTATCACTTGCTGCTTTCTGAAAGACCCTAAAAATGTGGCTTTGTCAATGGACCAGGGGAACACAAATGAAAATGGAACCAATCAACTGGCTGCTCTATTTGTAATGTTGCTGATATGGGGGCAGGGGGAGAAGGTGAGAGAGGGTTTCTTTAAAAAAATGTTTTAAATTATATGATGCATTTTTATTTTTTAAAAAACGTTGTAAGCTGCAGGGAGCTTACCTATTAATGATTTGGGTAGCTATGTAAATTTGTTTAATAGTAAATATATAAATAGAAAGGAAAGTTGTGTTGGACAGAATCAGGAAGGGATCATCACACTTACCTAGTTTACTAATCCTCCCTATTATTAATTCTTTCAAGGTGGTCATTTGGGACCTGCCATAATCATTAGAGTCTCAAATTATTTCTCCTCAATCATGATTTGGGTCTCTATGCCAGTACTACCAGATTTTAAATATAGTACTCTGTTTTTATGTGTGAAAATTCCTCAAAAAATACCCTTGTTTTACATCTAGCAGAGGCAGACACTGTGATAGTCAACCAGTGCCTTTCCATTCTCCTTCAGGCCCTCCATTTTTGGTGGAATATTTTCAGGGGTTTCCTGTGAAATGCCAAAAAAATTAACCTTGGTCTACTTGTGATTCTTTGACAAGTCTTTCTCTTTCAGTCTCTCTCTGAAAGTGTACTCAGGAATCTTAGCCATGTTTGAATAAAAATGAGTATGAATTGGCATATTCAACTGTTGAGTGCTGAATAACAATAGAGCAGAGGTGTCATTCAGTGAAGGGTGTGAGAGTCTGCCTTGCTGCAGGAGCCAGCATGGAAGATTATCCAATCATTATTCCAAATAAATCATTATGGACACAATAATCCTACTTCTCAGAAAGTATTTGTTTTTCAGAGATCACTTTAGCCTCCCTGTTCAGTCTACCTAGATAAGAGCACCCTTTGTACTGGAACTGAGCAGCATAAAAGGACTGTGGAATCTAGGAATTGAAAGTGAAATAACACATTATGATTGAATATGGTAAGTGTATGGAATGGAACAAAACCTGAGATATATTTGTTTATTTGCATTAGCTAATAGAATCAAAATTAAGAGTGCTAAATCAACTTTGAAAATCACACAAGAGGAATACAGGAAAATAGAAGGGAAGGACCTCTGGATAGTGAGATAAGCAGCATATATGTTTAATAAATAAATAAAATAAGAGGAAGTCTTTTTAAGGGGTGGTCGAATGAAATTTGTGATGCTTTATGTCACGGGTGTCAAATTCGCATCCAGTGGTGGGTTGCTACCGGTTCGCCCCGGATCGGGAGAACTAGTAGTGGCAGCAGCAGGAGGCTCTGCTCATCCGCCCAGATTCTTCTACGCATGCGAGTGAACCAGTAGTGTGCAACCAGTATGTGAACAAAAAGCTGCTTTGCTTGTAATACCAGTAAAACAATTAGCCCAGAGCAGACAGCCTGAAAAGGCTCTTTAAAACAGCTATGTGAAGTCTTCAAGAGAACACTACTGCTTTAACACTTCAAAGAGGGGATTTGCTCACATTTGCATATTTGGTGTCATGGACTTCTGTGACATCACAGAGTTCAGTCTTTATATAGGTTTTGGACAAAAGTGCTCATTTGAGCCAAAGAATGAGTGGGTCCTGAATGAGTGAAACCCGCCCCTGTTTGCATCGTCACAGCATCGTCACATGATGTATCACAACTTTTTTCCCCTTCACTAAACCAGGCATGGGCGTGGCCAGTATATGACACATCTGGCTTGTGGGCGGTGAATTGACAGCCCTGCTCTGTGTATCCCCTAATTTTATATGAATATTTACAAAGCTGTTTCCCTCTTCAAATCTTCCATTTTTTTTTCTGAAACAGTTTTTTGTTAGCTCTTTCCAAGATTCCACATAAAGTTTTAATGATCTTGCCCAGGTCTTGAGGTACCTCCCCAGAAGGTTAATTCATATATACTATGGACTAACAGCATAGTTAAACCTTGTGTTCATGCTGGCATCAACAACACTGTGCATTATAAGATTAAACAAGTTTAAATATTTACCAGGAAGTTAAGTGTGGTCTACTCTCTAGATAAAAGATGCTTTTTCATATTGATTTTTTATTACTTGAATTTATCTGAATCACAAAAAGAAAAGGCTGGCTATGAACCGTGCTGTGTTAATTACAGTTACAGAGCAAGGAGGAAAAGGGAGCACAATATTTTTGATAGATCATGTTTAAAGCCACCCAACGGGTGGTATTTATGTACTACCATCCTCTTTGAAAGTCTGGAAATCTTTGCATGGTGGTTGTAAATAAATAATAAAGGTGTCTTAATATTTAAAACTGCAGCAGTAAAAACAAAAGCGGAATTTGCATAATTGACAAGACTAACTCCAGGGGCAGCTGCCAACATTAAATAATATTCAGTCCTTTATTATTTTTTCATTGCTCTGTAGAAGCAGCACATAACATTACTACAAAACATTTTTAAAGTATATATTCTGTGGATTACACATAGCTACCTGTATTTAGAGTATTTCAGGAAGGATGTACAATATTTCAGCTACATAGTAGATGTTCTTAACTTCCAATTATATTCATTTTAAATTCACTATGTAACAGAAAAACATTAGAGTATGGATTCCTTCCTTCCTTCCTTCCTTCCTTCCTTCCTTCCTTCCTTCCTCCCTCCCTCCCTTTCTTGAAAATTTGGATTAAAATAACACCCACAAAAAGAATGGGTTTCTATGAAAGGACAATTTTATTTTCCTCATTTTTATCAAGTAAAACTCTTCTGGAGTGATTGAACACTACATTTCTACAAGTTTTCCACCTAGGGGATAAACTACATTTTTTTTTGAGTAAAATTAAAAAAGAGTTAACTATTTTCATATCAGTCTGTGTCAAATAAAAAGAAAAATATTAAAATATTAAAATATAAATATAGGGCATACATGTTAGCAATGTATATAAAAGTATGTGTATTAAGTCTAGGATTAAATTGGTCCTTTTCAACAATAAAGGACAATCAGAACAATATTCATATGCCGAAATTTGGCACTTTTTAAAATATTGAGATGTGATACATACTCCTCAATTATGTATATCATTTATTCCTTCCTTCCTTCCCTCCCTCCTTCCTTCCTCCCTCCCTCCCTCTTTTTGTCAGAAGATTAAGAAAGGTTATATGAAAATCTTTATTTTATTTTCACAGCAATAACACTGTTGAAATAGGTTCATTAAAGTGCATTTTCATCGCTGAAGGACTTAAACCTGAATCATCCCAATTCAAATCAACACTTTATTCTTTTATTAGAACTGGTCTGAATTTTGATTCATATACTTAATGACACAAACAAATAAATGTCTAAGACATCTTGACAGAAACTATATAAATTGATATGGAATATAAGAACAGCAATTATAACAGCCTGCTTGTCCATAGACTTTTGAACCAGTGTAAATTTGTTTCTCTTCAGTAAACAAAATTAAAGTCACCCATAAAAATTCTGAGATGAAAATGCTGTTCATAAAAATTAAATAAAAAGAATATTATAAAGTATTATTATTACTGGGTGCATTCACAATGACAGCAAATCTATGCTACTGAAACTCTTGTGTCTGTTTACCCAACCTTCAATTGGGTGAAATTAGAATGTATTGAGCAACAATTTTTGGACCAAGATAATTAAAATGTGTTAGCTTACAGAATGCTGGCATCTATGATTCCCGGAAGAATAAAAGTTGTTGAAGTTGTGGTCGTTTCAGCAACACCATGCCTCTGATTACACTTCCCAGGAGTGCTTAGGTTGCTTGTTGCAAGGAAAGATGCATGAGGCATATCTCCATTCTCTTTCCCGCCTCCCTCTGCACCCCATTGGCTATCTGCAAGGCCCAATGGGTAAGTGGCTATTGGCTACTCTAGAATGAAGGGCAACACCTGAAATCTCTTATTGGCAGTGGCTGTGGAGAGAAGGCGGGGGGAGTGAATTGGATGCCTACTAGCAATGTAGGGCTCGTAGATATATCAGATTGGGGAGCAGGGGTACAGTTTTCCTTGCAGTTCCTATCTCTCTTTGTTTCCACAAAGTGGAGGCAGCTTTGGGGGGGGAAAAGGGGGGGTTCATGAGAGGAGGGAAAACCATGCAAGCTTATATTATATATGGAAAGAAGAATGACTTAATGGATCACAGGTTGTCTAGTAGCTAATATAATTTGCTTTCCAATTTTCCAAATCTCCATTTCACTTCTTTTATCAGGAACACACTGGTTAGAATTTGATTCA
The DNA here is from genome assembly GCA_022577455.1 of Arizona elegans. Taxonomy (NCBI): domain Eukaryota; kingdom Metazoa; phylum Chordata; class Lepidosauria; order Squamata; family Colubridae; genus Arizona; species Arizona elegans. Next base: position 23,370,588 of record JAKOOJ010000008.1, on the reverse strand, counting down.
AACAGTTCTGTATTGGTCCTCACACTTATTTGTTCTAATATGCCTCAATGCCAAGCTGAAGCAAGTGCAATGCCAATTGAAATAGCAGCATGTCTCTTGAAAATATGTCATGAGTGACGTAGATGTGACAGGAAGTTTCATTGGCACAATTCCAACTACAACTGTGAAAGAGTTATGTCTACTACAGTTTATGACAAGTAAATTACACAGGCATACGGAAGTACGGAAAGGAAAATCAACATCAAGTTATTTACTTATTAAATTTATATGCCACCGATCTCACTGTCATGTGATTCTGGATAGTTTACAACCTAATCAAACCAAAATGTAAAATGTTAAAACATCCAAAGCATTGAACATTAAAAGTTAATGAAACACTAGATATGAAAGGAACACACACATAAACAGGATGGAAATGGGTTCTTCATAGACTATTAAGCACCTCCTGAGTAGGATACCCCCATTGGGGGGTCCTGTCAGGTTTTCAGTCTCTTGAAAGGCACAAGCAGTTACATGTTCTTGGTAAAGTGATTATTGCACTTCCACTGCATGAGCTGAATTGGTTACCAGCAGAGGTGGGTTTCAGCAGGTTCTGACCAGTTCTGGAGAACCAGTAGTGGAAATTTTGAGTAGTTCAGAGAACCAGTAAATACCACCTCTAAGTGGCCCTGCCCCCATCTATTCTCTGCCTCCCGAGTCCAAGCTGATCGGGAGGAAATGGAGATTTTACAGTATCATTCCCCTGGAGTGGGGTGGGAATGGAGATTTTACAATATCCTTCCCCTGCCACGCCCACCAAGCCATGCCATGCCACGCCCACCAAGCCACGCCCACAGAACCGGTAGTAAAAAAAATTGAAACATACCACTGGTTACCAGTTTATCCAATTCAAGGTGCTGGTATTGACCTATTTTGCCTGGGACTGGGATATTTGAGGGACTTCCTCTTTCCAGTTTTATTTGCCTGTCCTATCACCTGGTGGGCCTTTTCTACTGGGGTGCCTGGACTGTGGAATCTTCTCTCCCCAGAGATGAAGTTGAACTCATTTCTCTTGGGATGTCTATGGAGATTCTCAGTCATCCAGGTCATGGTTGTCCCAAAGGTGCTTTTTCAAGAGGCAACTGGACTTTCTGCTTTTCTGGTTTCAGAGCTGAAAAAGCTTCTTGCATAAGAAGTGAAACATCTTCAAAGAAAAACCAGAAAGTCCAGTTGCCTCTTGAAAAAAACACCATTGGGACATTTTTCTTGGGCTTTCAAAGGTCCTTCAAGACTTGGTTATGCCAGCAGACCTGGAGACCCCAGGGAACAAGGGAACTTGTGAGGTGGCTTCATTATTATTAGCATCACTCCATCTGCTATTTTTTTTTCCTTGTTTAGTTCAGCTTTTTATTGTTTTTAATGTTTTAAAATGATTATAATGCTTTTGGATAACAATTGTTTTATATTTATTGTTTTATCGGTGTGTTGTAGGCAGCTCATGATCACATTCTGTGAGATGGGCAGCCATGTAAATTTGATAAATAAATAAATAAAATATTAGAAACAAAGCAATTTAAATATACGCAGACTTCGCTGGCAGATATTTCTTGACTTCATCAACAATGTGATGTTAGCCATTGATTAAAGAGGGTGCGGGGGCTCAGTCAAGCATATACCACTCTGGAAACTTTTGACAAGGAAACAGGCTGCTTTGACTTTCAAATAGAGTGAGAATCTTTAATAAAACATTCATTTCATCCCACCCGCAGCTTTCCAAAATCACATCTTGATTTGTGTCAACCGAAATTCTCTGACTTTTCATCAACATGTTCAAATATACGGTATTTTCTTTATCTATCCAGATATTCTACTTCACTGGGTGAAATACGAGTCAAATGAAGTCACACTCAAGGAGAAATTATTACTTTTAAGTTGCTCTGTATATTTTGGAATACACACACACACACATTGTTATAATGTGTATCATTTTCATAGCAATAAAGAAATAGCAGTGAAAAAAATGACTGTTTCCTAGGAAAAATCTGGTTTATATGGAAATAGAGAACTGAATAAGTGAAAATTTGGCAGATTTTCCTTCTTTCGTGATTGTGATACAAACAATGAATTGGAAATTATTTATTTGTCACATTTATATAGCTACCCGTCTCACCTAGCAACTCTGGGCGGTATATATAATCAAATAGCCCAGATACATCAAAATTATTAAAAACCAAACCAATTTAAATCACAAAGATTGAAAAAAATGAAATAAAACATTTCGGAAAACAATACAAGAGAGCATATTCAATTAACCAACATATAGCTATCTAGCAGATTCCACTCCATTGTAATATTTCAAAAGTGAGATAAAAACATTTCTTAATGGCCTTCTGGAAGATTTTGGGCCAAACCAAAATGCTGTAAGTTTGGGGACCTTAAAATATCAGTACAATGTAAAATAAAATATAGTATGAATTATGATTAATGGACTAGAGATAAAAAACATTATACATGGACACAACACAGAATTACATATTCATAATCTATACCATATTTGGCAACAGCCAGTGAGCATGCAGTAGAACCTCTGGTCACGAATGCTTCTGACCACGACCAAATTGGGTTCTGACAAAAAAATTCACAATTTTTTTTTCACAGCCAATTTCCGCTTCCATGCCATTTTTTTTGTAAGCACCAAATTTCCAAAATTAGGTTCAGCTCATGACCAAATTGGGTTCTGGTTTCGTTATGAAACAAATTATGGTCATGACCAGAGGTTCTACTGTATTTAAGTTTTTAAGCGGTATACACTCATCAACATTTATGTAAATCAAACTGACATGATAGCAATCTTCCAATATTTGAGGGCTGTCATAGAAAAGGGGGGGGGGTTCAACCTATTCTCCAAATCACGTAAGGGCAGGACAAGAAGCAATGGATGGAAACTAATCAAGGAGTGATCCAACCTAGAACGAAGGAAAAATTTCCAGACAATGTGAACAATTAATTCACAATTAATAAGTGGAATCTCCAGAGGTTCTGGGTGCTCCATCACTGGAGGTTTTTAAGAAGAGATTGGACAACATTTGTCCAAAATTGTATTGGTTGTTCTGCTTGAACAGGGGGTTGCACTAGAAGATCTGTAAGGTCCCTGCCAACTCTGTTATTCTGTATTCTATAATCCTTCTAGCCATCTAAGGGGGAAAAAAAAGATCAAGATTGATCAAGACAATTGAAGTCCTGTTCCTCTTTTGTTTGTTTGTTTGTTTGTTTCAATTTCTATACCGCCCTTCTCCAATTAGGACTCAGGGCGGTGAACAGCCAAAGTAAAAAACAGGACATACAAAATTTAAAAACAGTTTAAAATAATTAAATATTTCGGCCATAAAATTAAAACAACCCAATTTAAAATCAATTTAAAATTTAACTCAAGCCAGCCCAGCTAGTTGAAATAAATAGGTTTTTAGGGCCCGACGAAAAATCCGGAGGTCTGTTATTGTATGTATCTCTGGGGGGAGGTTGTTCCAGAGGGTGGGCGCCGCCACAGAGAAGGCTCTCCCCCTGGGGTCACCAGCCGACATTGTCTGGTGGACGGCACCCTGAGGAGGCCCACTCTGTACGAGCGTACTGGCCGATGGAAGGCTATTGGTGGCAGAAGGCAGTCTCGTAGGTACCCCGGCCCTAAGCCATGGAGCGCTTTAAAGGTGGTCACCAACACCTTGAAGCGCACCCGGAAGACCACCATACTCTTTTAACAAGTATTGCACATACTATATAGACATAAAAAGATATCAGCCTTTGATTATTTCTGTCAACTCCTTACCATTTTGGTACTGTCGACCCCATGGTGGATGTCCCATCTCTCCACCATTCTCGCCAATTATTTCATCATCTTTTTCTCCAAAATCAAATGATCCTAATTTCAAAGAAACCTGGGGATATACTGACTGCATTGTTTATTTTGTAATAGAGGGTACGGGATTTACACAGTGACCAAAAATATTCTCATAAAGCAACATAATACTAGAAGCTTCTGTTTTGCAATACACCACTGTATCATTTGCTCTACTTTAAAAAGAATATCACTATTTGGAAAAAAACAAAAACAAAGCAAAAGATCAAGAGAATTGCCCCCAAGCACTAAATTGCAATCCACTAATTTAGCTTGAAGTTCTTGGTGAATGTTAGCTTTATTCTGGAAGTGTTTACATGCCTTCCCCCCACCCCCAAATTCTTCAAAAATACAGAAGAGATGTTTCCGTGCCAAAGCCCTTAAGTTAGAGATAGCTATCCTGTTTTCCCGAAAATAAGACATCCCCTGATAATAAGCCCAATCAGATTTTTAAGCGCATGCGCTAAAATAAGCCTCCCCCCCAAAAAAATAAGCCCTCCCTGAAAATATTTAAACTCAGAACTGGAAATCAGGTAAGATGGCAAGAGGAGCCCCGTCTTGCTCCACACTCCCCAAAATAATAAGACCTCCCCGAAAAGAAGGCCAAGCGCTTATTTCAGGGTTCAAAAAAAATATATAAGATAAGATCTTATTTTCAGGGAAACACAGTAATCTTTGTGGCTCCAAAGGCAATATATTATGTTGGATTAGGCCATATGGCTGGGTATATACAAGTTACTTCCATGACGATGAAATAGATTTTTTTTTTAAAAAAACAACTCTCTTCACTCTGCAGGTATGAGTAAATAAATAGGTGTTTAATCAGCTGGATAAAGTACAATACATCTAGAGGTGAGATGACTTTGATGGGTTTGAAATTCCTCCCCAACCATTTCGGTAGAGAGCACTATTTCTGAGCATTATTGACTCTGGGGGAAAATTGCTGAGAGAGGGGAACTGTTACAATCTCTCCTCTGGAGCAATCCCTACGGATAGGACTGCTTCCTCAATACAGTTTCTAGTCGGAAAACCGCAACATCAGTCACAGTCAGTCATCAGTCACATCAAGATTGCAGTGGTTTGGTAGCTGCATCAACAGAAAGCAACATGAGAACAGTGGCAAGAAATGTACAAAAGGAAACTACAAACTACAATTGTGGCATTTGTAGCAAATAAAAGGCAAAGCTTGGAGGTCCTGGGCCACTAGTTGTCTACCTCTCATTTTGGTAGACATTTTCTCCCTCTGAAAGTTCATTAAAATGTGAGAAATAATGGCCACCACAGACTGGTAAGGTTAAGGCTATTAGAAGGTATTTCCCTGAAATACAGATTATCAGAGGAATGCAGTCATTAACCATCCTTATCCTAGGATGAAGGCTTTTTCTATTGTTGCTTCCAACTCAGCACATCTGGGTCTAACTCTACAAGATTTTTTTAATGGAGCGTTTGGGATTTCTCAAGCCTTTCCATTCAAAAAGATGACTTTAAATTATACATGGTTGCTATTTTGGAAATGCTAAACTGAGATTCTGATGTGGAGCACACATACTGTACATATCCTGAAAAGATGTTTGACTGCATTTGTATATCCATCCTTAGCAGATTTCAAAATAGCAAGAAACAATTCTGCCACTGCGGACTGCAGCTGCAGAACAGAATTTATAATTTAGCTCAGAGACTTTATTAAAATTCATGGGGAAAATGCCTTTTCTTCCAGTTTCAGAAAATGGCATTTTGGGTCTGATTGCTTAATTACTCAAATCACCTACAAGGAAAGTACAGATAGGTCATGAATACCTACTGCCTGCTCCATATCAAGACCAATTTTGTAGTTATATACTCCTATATATTAGTAGCATGGTCTTCTTCTCATTATCAGAAGCTCTCAATGAAAACGGCTGCAGCACTATTTTCGACTCTGTAGTCATACCCTATTTGATTTTGAATTGGTGATATAAAATTCACTTATGAAAGAGATTTTATAACAGGGCATCCCATTATATTGTAATGTTCTAGCTTTATACAGATAAAAAGAACGAATTCATTTTCTTTCCACATAAGGCTGGTTTGTGTGGGCATAAATTTGACAACATAACAAACTCTGATCTATTCCAGGTTTTGAAGAACTTCTGGAGGATACCCATCTACCTATACTTGCTTTCATCTCCACCCCCGTCCCAAATCTGCTTTGTGCAAAGAGTCAGGAAATGACTAGTCTAGAATTTTCTTCCTTTTCAGCCATTTTGGGAGAGACAATAGGAAAAGAGGAATTTCTAACTGCTTCTTCTGTTTGGAATATCTGATTCAATGAGACAGATCTCACACCTAAAAAGATCATGAGATGCAGCAGGGGATGTCCGTACCCTTTTCCCAATTCCCCTTATGTCCCATTCACAATAACCTCATAAGCCAAAATCACCTGACTGGCCAGCTGTGGCATCTATTAATAATCCACTGTGGATTATTATCCCCTGTGATAGGCAGGCAGACTGTTATCAGGAAGATGGCAGATGTGGTACATCTAATAGGATACTATGAGAGAGAAAGAAAGATAAAGGAAAGGTTTATCTTCTGAAAGCTGATGAGAATTGTTCAGGATGGGGAACATCTATGGATATTTTTATTTATTTTATTAGTTTTTTTTTAAAAAATAGCCTTTATTACTTTGTAAGTAACTCAAAGTAGCAAACATGCCTAATACTCCTTTCTCCTCCAACAGCCCTGTGAGATGGGTAGAGTTGAGAGAGAGAGTGACCGACCAAAAGTCACCCAATTGACTTTCCTACCTAAAGTGGGACTAGAACTCACAGGTTCCTGGATTTTAGGCCAGATTTAAGCTCTAATTCATAGTAATATAATTCAGGTTTATTCATTAAAAAATCCTTCTGAATAGCTTCCAATCTTGCCCATATCCTTTGCCCAGTCTAAAGGGGAAGATTCACATCATGTACGTTCAATGTGCTCTTTTTCATTATAATTAGACGGGAGATTTAACAGTAGTCTACTGAAAGGTCTATGATCCTTACCTGCTTGGGGAAATGAATTAGTTGTCTATTGCCTTCTCTACTGTCTACTTTATTTAATCCACACAAGGACTTAATAATGCATTGGCTACACATCCACTATTTGGAAGAATGCCTTATCCATTTCCCTTTGACAGTTAAGTCAATACGTTTAAGGAAAGTAACCAAATTTTGTACAATTGCAACTAGAGTTGATATATAGAACAAAACAGATACTACTGCATGACGTTATTTTACGGTTAGTTTTTTTTTTTTTAAGGAAAAATGTGTAATTATGAAATAATTGTGTGCCTTTAAGATGACTCCTTATAGAGATTGGTTATCCATAAAAAGCTTGCAGATTTTAGGAAAAATGGGAGGACTCTGTAATGGGAACAGTGGTGGGTTCCTCCTGGTTCGTCCGGTTCCACCGAGCCGGTAGTGGTGATGATATGACATCACCAAACTGGTTCTGCCCCCTCGCCCCAACCCCCTGCATTATTCTTACCTTTTATTTGGCCCCACCCCCAATATATTGCTGCCTCCTGAGTCCCAGCTGATCGGCTAGAGGGAAAAAAAACTGTTTAAACTCTTGCCGTGGGGCTTCAAAGGGCCGCCCTACAGCTGATCAGTGTTAAAAGAAAGCAAATGAGTAGACCGGTGACTGCAAAAATACATGAGTAAACCGGTGCCTGCAAAAATAAATGGGTAGATCGGACCAGCTCTGCAAGCAGTTAAAAGCCTGGTAGACCAGTACCTCTGCTAAATTCTAAATAATTGTCATATGACCATAAAGCCATGCCCACATAATAAGCCATGCCCATAAAACCGGTAGTAAAAAAATTTAGAACCCACCCCTGAATGAGAAGGAGTAGGAAACATTTGACAGCAGATGTAGATAGTAGCTATAAAAATACCTGAGTTTGTGCAGGGACCCACTTCTTCACTGGGTTAGTGATTTGGATTGTTGCTTCTTGGATGCCTATATTTAGAATTTTATCATTTTTATTACTTTTTGTTTATTTTATTTTAATTCTGTTCACTGCCCAAAGTCACTTGTTGAGATGGCAGTCATAAATTGGATGGATGGATGGATGGATGGATGGATGGATGGATGGATGAATGAATGAATGAATGAATGAATGAATGAATGAATGAAAACTCTAGGGAGGGAATGTGGATCAAGTAATTCAGTTTACTTGTTGGTAAGCTGTTTGTCTGAGTGACAAGTGTGGCAAGAAGAAACGTAGAACTTGATACAGATTCCGATAAAAATCCATTAAAAATCATGGGGAAAGAGACAAGACATTATAAATACTCCAAAACATTCTAATCGCTGGTGTTGTGGTAGCAAGAGCAAGAGCATATAGACTTGTATACCATAGCATTTTACAGCACTCTCTGAGAAGTTTATAATGTAAGCATTATTTGCATATTGCTCCCAACAATCTGGGTCCTCATTTTACAGACCCCAGAAGGATAGAAGACTGAGTCCCGTCAGGCCACGGGTAGTTATGTAAGAACTTCTTCACGAAAGAAAGAATATATTAAAAATTACTGGAATGCAATATTTTGTCAGGCCTAACTCAAGAACAATGTAACACAATCTAGCCAATGTTCAGTTCTTTATTTGTCTACTTCATATAGATTGAATCTTGCCAGACTAATCCCTTATTTATGGGCCACAGTGGCTCAGTGTTTAGAGAGCAGTACTGCAAGCTACTTCTGCTGACTGCCGCCTGCCTGCAATTGGCAGTTCAAATCTCAACAGGCTCAAGGTTGACTCAGCCTTTCATCCTTCCGAAGTGGGTAAAATGAGGACCCAAATTATTGGGGGCAATATGCTGACTCTGTAAACTGCTTAGAGAGGGCTGTAAAAGCACTGTGAAGTGGTATATACCTGTAAGTGATATTGCTATTGCTATTTCTCTCACCCCAATAGATTTATCTTGATAAATTCTAGGGAGTGGCTATCTTAAATCTCTTCTTCTTGCCATAATCCATTGCACTTAAAGGGAACCTCTTTCATCATAACATGAAATAGTGCTATAGTTTCAAAATTAGGAAAAATTATGATAAAAATAGGCAAAGTACAAGAATAGCTGTAGTACTTGATACCTACAGGAGTAGGTTTCCCAAGATACAATGGCTTTTATTTTAACCAGATCCATTTGAATTCTTTCTGAGGAAATGTGCTTTTGATCTATCAGTCCAAAACTGGTAGATCAAAGGAACATTTCTCTAGCTCAGCATAAAGCTCGTGATCATGAAGTCTCTGAAGAACTCTTTTGAATGTATGCACTTTGAAGAACAGGATCCTTGGAGTAAATAAGCAAAACATCCAAATAGATAATTTAAAAATCATCCACAATAACCTGAGAAATATGTTTTATGATATTTTTGGAAGACTACAGTGCCATTAGAAAGCCAACAGGCATAAATTGTTTATTTACATTTCCCATAATGAAAATCAATGGCATTAAACATCTGTGCCCTCTTTTCATTCAAATAAATTGTTAGCTCCCCTTATATCTAATGTAGTAAAAATGTAGGTCTTATGAAATTAATATCAAATGTAGAAACAACAGGAAGAGAGTAGCAATCCATAACAGAATTCACAAGACAATAATAATCGAAGACATCAAAGGATTCAAGGATTTTCTTCTGTAATGTTTATTGGGCTAAGAGTGACAATGAAATTTGCCACTCTCTCTTTCTTTCTTTAATGGATGGTGATGCACAGAGAGCAAAGTCTTACAACTGAATGCTGCTTTCACAGGTAAAACATGTAATGAAAAAGACTCAGCTTTTGTAACAGTATGTGGGAATGACCTTAGAAGACAGGATAAAGACCTGCAGACCAGACAACCGCCATATAAAAGATGTCTCAGCCCATAGAAGGGGAGATGATGTGGGAAATATTTCAGAAGGGATTCTCCCTAGTTTTCCAGAGAGTAAAAGGAAAAAGATATATATTGTGATGGCTTGGCAATTAAACATGTTCAGTTTGTCAGATGACAGCCCAGATTTGAGATCCAAGTGCCGCATGATAGGGTGAGCTCTGATTACTTGCTCCAACTCCTGCCCGAGTAGCAGTTTGAAAGCATGCAAATGCGAGTAGATTAATAGGTACCACTTTGGTGGGAAGGTAAGAACGTTCTATGTGATTTGGCGTATAGTCATGCTGGCCACATGATCACAGAAGTGTCTTTGGGTATTGATAGGCTCCCTCCGCTAAGAAACAGAGATGAGCACTGCCTCCTAGAATTGGATATGACTAAACACAGGAAACCTTTAGCTTTATATATTTAAAAATATTATTTAAATAAAAGAAACATCACTAGAAGTCAAAATAACAAGACAATGTCTGGTTTACTTTGATCATGGCATCTGTGCAAATTCATTGGATAAGTCAATGGTGCTAGGAATTGTTAGTGCAGGGGTCCTCAAACTTTTTAAGTTTAGGGCCAAATTCATGGTCCTTCAAACTGTTGGGGGGCTGGATTGGCTGGGTGGGCATGGCTAGGTGGTCATGTGACTAGGTGGGCATGTCTAGGTCATGTGATTAGGTGGGTGTGGCCAATTTAACAGTCCATTGAACAATGCACACAAATTAAACTTTAATTTGTTTTGCTCCTAGGGGTGTTTTATTTGGTTTTGTTTGCATGTTGCTCTTTTGGTTGCCTTTTCTTTTTACTAGATCATTTTTTCAGTTGTTTAGGAATCTAGTGGTCCACTTCATGAAACTAAGTTTTGCAGCAATTCTTCTCAGCCCCAAGGAGCTTGAGAAATCTCTTTCTGTCTCTGTCTCTCTTTCTTTCTTTGTCTCTTTCCTTCTTTCTCTCTCTCCCGCTCTCTTTTTCCCTCTCTCTTTCTTTCTTTCTCTCTCTCCCTCTCTCTCTTTCCCTCTCTTTCTCTCTCTACCCCCTCTTTCCTTCTCTTTCTCTCTTTCTTTCTGTCTCTCTCTCCCTCTTTCTCTCTCCCCCTCTCTTTCTCTCTTTTTCTTTCTCTCTTTCTCTATCTATCTATCTATCTATCTAGCTATCTCTAGCTATCTTCTGGAGGTAGGGGAGGTGAAAAATGGGCTGTTTTCACCCATTTTTTGGCCTCCTGGGGCATCTGTGTGCCCTATTTTTCACACTCCCATCTCCAGAAGCATTCTGCAGGCCAAAACCAGGCAAAAATGGCTCTTTTTTGGCCAAAACCAGACCATTTTGCCCATTTTTCAGGCTCCTTTCACCCCCCAACCTCCAGAAGCATTCTGCAGGCCAAAACTAGGCAAGAATGGCTAATGTTTTGGCCAAAAATGGACCATTTCACCTGCTTTTGGCCTCCTTTCACCCCCCCACCTCCAGAAGCATTATGCAGGCCAGAATTGTTGGTCTTACCTTTCAGTTCCAACCCGCAGGGCTCCCAAAGGCAAGTCCTATGCTCTGCTGAAGGGGGGGGATGTGGGGGGGATTTCATGGTCCTGTGTGGGCCAGATTAATGGCTTCAGCGGCTACATGCGGCCCACGGGCCATAGTTTGAGACCCATGGGTTAGTGGATTACGAAGAAGGGGCCAGCAATGAACTTGCTGGCTTGATACTATCAAAGCTGATACAAGCAACTGTAAGAAGCTGTGCTTGACACGGTAGCATGAAGAGCACTTGTCTATAAAGTGTCTTCAAGAGTCAGACATGACTGAGCGGTGGAAAATGAATGAATGTAAATAAAAAAAATAACTTGGCATAGATATGACTTCAGTGTACATCCACATATCTTTTTTTTAACTGTCTTCTTTTTTCTTAACAGATTCTTAACAACAGATTTTTTCTTTTTTCTTAACAAGAGATTCTTCTGTTGACAGAAGAATCCGAAGTGATTTAACAACCGTCACCTCTTCAACAACATTTATCCAGCTATTGTATTTTCTTTGCCCTAATCCAAGTGAACACCATGCTGCAGTTAAGAAACTTTTTTTTTTTTGCTGACACCTAAAAGATATTAATTTGATAGGCTGATAGTCTTTCAGAAAACAAAACTGATTGGATGAGGTAATCAAATCTTACAGGTATTGGCTTACATCAATTTCTTATTCTTCTTGGCAGAAGACATAGACAATCTCCACTGCAGACAGGAATGAAACCATACACAACACAGGCCCAAAGGATTTTTATATCCTCAGGTGTTTCAAAGAGATACTTTTTTCCTCTCATCCTTCTGAACTAACTGATTTACTTGGCATGATGCTTGGTGAATTTGAAATCAACAATTGTTCTTTAGTTTAACAACTGTCATACCTGCCTTGAAACTGTGGGTTCCCATCTCATTTTCCTCAATATGCCTGTTAGGACTGAGTTAGATGCCGGTTTAATGTATCACACATCAAATCATGCCTCCTTTGTTATGATTTGCCAGATGAGGCACTCTGCTATCATTCCATTTACTCAAACAGACTATTTGCCTCTAAACAGACCATTGTTTTATTATATGATTAATGTGGATGCAGTAATTCAACTGAAAGACAAATGCAGGGGAGTTTGTGAAGCTGGAAGTATTTGTATCATCAATCAGGTTAGACAAGTACAATAATTAGGAAATGCTGATATAACCACAAATTGGGTCACTCCCTCATGATCATGGTGGGAAATCAGTGAGGAGATGCAAAAAGAAATAAAATAAAATTAACACAATCTTTGTGGTGTTTTTCATTAAATATATTATTATCCCGACCCATTTCATTAGTAATGAGATAATACTCATAGTCCCAGGAACTGGAGTATTTGGTGGCCATTTATGCTCTTCAAATATGTAGATAATGAATAACGGAAGGGAACAAGGATAATAAAAATATCAGCTAATGCAAACTAGAGTAATATTTGGGATCAGAAGCAATCAGTCTACTATGCTTCATGCTGCTTATTTGAAGACGTTTCAGGAAAGCGTATTACCATTTATCCTGAAGATGGTATCAAAGTTTCTTGACAGCTAGCTTTATAATCATTGGTTTGTGCCCTTCTGTTGCAAAGACTCTCTTATTTAATAAAGACTTCTACCAATGAAGCTGGAACAGAGGTAATTGTTCTAGGCCTTATTTTGACCTTGACCTCCAGGTTTCCTTAATTTAGGTCAAGGAATTCTGAGAATTGAAGTCCTTAAAGTTGCTAAGGTTGGACACATCTGGTCTATGCAATGGCAAAACTTTTAGTGAGGAAAATCTGTTATAATAGTTTATTATTAAATTTATATGCCACCTAATTACCAGTGTCTCTGGGTGATTTAAAATTATTAAAACATTTACTGTCACCTTAGAAACTTATTGTAATTACTTACTGTAAATAGTTTTGCTGTATAGAGTAAAGGAGCCTCCATTATCTTGATTTTCCTGTGCAAGCTGCCATCTTTCTAACCACATCCAGTTCTAAAAGAACTCAGACACATTGTGACACTGCAGCTGCTGTAGGCTCATAAGATGCAGCCTGTTTGAACTACCATGTTCTATCAAATGAACATACCCAATACTCCTTCCTTTTATTTTCCCCACAGTCATAACCCTGTGAAGTGGGGTGGGCTGAGAGAGTGACAGACCCAAAGTCACCCAGCCAGCTTTCATGCCTAAACTGGATCTAGAACATATTGAGCCACAGTGGCACAGTGGTTAGAATGCAGTACTGCAGTCTATTCCAGCTGACTGCCAGCTGATTGCAGTTTGGCAGATCAAATCTCACCAGGCTCAAGGTTGACTCAGCCTTCCATCCTTCCAAGGTGGGTAAAATGAGGACCCAGATTGTTGTGGGCAATATGTAAACCACTTAGAGAGGGCTATAAAACACTGTGAAGCAGTATATAAATCTAAGTGCTATTGCTATTTGGTCTCCTTGGTTTTTGTCCAGTGCCTTAACCACTAGACCACTAGACTTTGAGAGTGCATGCATGTCTCATAGGATGTGTTGGACAAAGCAAGAATATTCTATGTATGAAAAACATGCTTATGCCTAGAGTTAATCCTGCTGTCTTAAATCCAACCCATAACTTGGTCCCACATTCTTTAACTAAGACTGAAAGTTACTGAATGTAATTTTTACTTCCCAAGGCTGATAGAAGTTGGAATTGGACCACATAAAAAGTTTTGGGAAAGATTCTGTAATCAGACTGTGATACTTAGAGAGATAAGGCTTGCATTTTTCCTCCTTCTTCTCCCTCTAGATTGTTCTCAGTAATTCCCAGTGGTTCTACCTGATGAACTGTATTATTGGCTACTACTCAGTGGTGGGTTCCTCCTGGTTCGGCCCGGTTCCACCGAGCTGGTAGCAATGATGATATCACGTCACCAAACCGGTTCTGCCCCCTGCCCATCCCCCCCGTTATTCTTACCTTTTATTTGGCCCCACCCCCAATCTATTGCTGCCTTCTGAATCCCAGCTGATGGCTAGAGGGAAAAAAAAAACTGTTTAAACTCTTGCTGTGGGGCTTCAAAGGGCCACCCTACAGCTGATCAGTGTTAAAAGAAAACAAATGAGTAGACCGATGCCTGCAAAAATACATGAGCAGATCACTGCCTGCAAAAATAAATGGGTAGATCGGTACAGCTCTGCAAGCAGTTAAAAGCCTGGTAGACCAGTAGCTCTGCTAAATCCTAAATAATTGTCACATGACCATCAAGCCACACCCACAAAATAAGCCACACCCACACAACCGGTAGTAAAAAAAATTAGAACCCATCCCTGCTACTACTGACTGCAAATGTCCTTCTCTTTAAAGCTACTGAGGAAATAAATGCTACAGAAATCCAAGAAAAACCTTCTAAATCAAAATGGATATATCCTAATAGTCCTATAATGAATATTTCCTAATAGTCGTCTTAAAAACACAAGATATTCCTAGAAATAATTTAGATTCCTGTTTTAGATTCCTGTTTTCTTGGCAATGGTCTTGAAGCAGTTTGCTTCTGCATTCTTTCAGGGTGTGTTTGTGATTCAAACTTCCTAATCTACTCATTAGTTCTTACTTTGTTATCCAAGTGCTACTATATCAAATCTTGCTTGGCTTTTTTTGAGCTCAGTCAAGATCTGCTATCTGCTGTGATCAACACTGTGTTAGATTTCACCAATTCAGAAAACTACTCTGATAGATACTATTCCATACCCTGAAGAACCTGAAGTAAAAATATGTTACTATTAAGTTAACAAGAAATGTTTTCAGGGAAAATCTTTTGATTTCTACTTATTAAATGTTCAGCATTGTCTCTAGAGCAAGAGTACAATCCTAAGTATGATTATTAGCATAATAAAATTTGTCTCTGGGTTTTTTTTTTTTCTATATGACAATCAAGAGAAATCTGTTTGAATGGGAAAAGATAAATGATAGAATGAGAACATTCTTTCTTCTTTTTACTGTATTTGTAAAAAAAAAATGTTCATACTCAGAATCATAAATGAAGCTTGGTTTGTGCTTGGAGAACTTAAGGACTGGCAAAAAGGCCTGAAATTAAAAAAAAAAAAATAGCTGTAAATTTATACTAGCTCATATTTCTGCACTAAGGGGGAATGCATTCTAAAATATAATAACTAATTTTAAAAATCAAACATCCATGATAAGACTGATTTCATATTCAGATATATTTTAGTCTGAATCAATCCATTGTAAAATGAATTTCCCTCCCTCCTCCCTCCCTCTCTCTCTCTCTCTTATGGTAGATTTGATTCAGGTAGACAGAAAAGAAAAACTGTCAATCTTTCACTGTTCTATGAATTATCAATAATTTGATTCATTTCAGATATTATGCTTACAGATTTTCAGTCCCTCCTTGCATTTTCCCCAAACTAATTTCATGCCAAAAATTCTCAACTGAAAACTTTCAGTTCAGCATTATAAATCAGTGATCCATCTCGCTTGACATATTCCAATCACCTCAAATAGTAATAGACAGAGTCCCCATGGCTCAATTTGGACAATTTCAAGAGTCAGCAACCACAAGTATCTCAGCAACACTTGAAAACAAAATCATGCTTTTCCTCTGGAGATGTCTAAGTAGGCTTTTACTTCTTTTGTACCTCCATGCTTCTGCTCCATGACTTTGTTTTGTTCTCATAATATTGCCTGTGAACTGGGAAATGATAACTGAAATAATAGACACGGCAGATACCATGCATATGTTCATCAATCATATCCTATTCTAAAGAAAACCAACAAGAAACAAATAGTTTTAAAAAAGAATAAGTGACAGTAAATACATATGTAAATGAATATTTATGAAAATTGAACAAATAGATACTCAATTTTCCATTGATTCAAAGTCAACTGCTGATGACTTCCTGGACATGTAGAAGCACTATTCTTGGTGCTGTAGAGAAGTGATTTCTCACTGCCTTCTGGGAAGCTTTTCCCAGTTTAAACTATCCTTTTGGTAGTATCATATCCAATTTAATTTAATTTAATTTAATTAATCATATCTCTACGCCGCCCAACTCCCAAGAGACTCTTGGCGGCTTACAACAAAAATAATACAAACAATGAACATAAAAATTTTAAAAAAATTATAAAAGCATTTTAAAAAACATTAAAAACACATGCACACCATCCATGGCCGGATCTTGCAAGATTGAACAGCGAGATCAATGGTCCCAGGCCTGCCGGAAAAGCCAGATCTTCACCACTTTTCAGAAGGCCAATAGGGTGGGGATGGTCCGGACCTCAGGAGGTAACTGGTTCCAGAGAGCTGGGGAAGCCACAGAGAAGGGCCTCCCCTGAGGGCCCGCCAACCATCATTGTTTAGCTGACGGGACCCGGAGAAGACCAACTCTGTGGGATCTTACCGGTTGCTGGGAGCTATGCGGTAGAAGGCAGTCTCGAAGATAGCCTGGCCCTGAGCCATGTAAGGCTTTAAAGGTAATAACCAACATCTTGAATTGTGCCTGGAGACCAATAGGGAGCCAGTGCAGCTCGCAGAGAATTGGTGTAATGTGGGTGCATCTAGGTGCACCGATAGCTCGCACAGCTGCATTCTGGACCAACTGTAGTCTCCGAACACTCTTTAAGGGTATCCCCATGTAGAGTGTGTTGCAATAATCTAATCGTGAGGTGACAAGGGCATGAGTGACTGTGAGGAGAGCCTCCTGATCCAAGTAGGATCGCAATTGGTGCACCTGGCGAACCTATGCAAAGGTCCCCCTAGCCACAGCTGCTAGATGTTGCTCTAATCTTAGCTGTGAGTCTAGGAGGACACCCAAATTGCAAACCCGTTCTGAGGGGGACAATTTCTTCCCCCCCCCCCCCGCAGAACCAGGGATGGACAATCGACATAGTCTTTAGGAGGCAATACCCACTGCCACTCGGTCTTGTCTGGGTTAAGTCTGAGCCTGTTGACTCCCATCCAGACTCTCACAGCCTCCAGGCACCGGCACATCACATCCAAGCATGAAGCATCTGGGCCTGAGCCCAGACAAGTTCAGCTAGATGCCTCCATTGCTAAAATTTAATGTAAAAAATGGTTATTAACAAATGGAAATTTTGCCTTGCCATTAATCTTCTGATCTTAACAATCAAGGAACTTGTAACTCAAGCGCCTTTTCCATGGTTTCATGAAATATTTCTGCAAATATGGTTGGACCTCATGTCATGCTGTTCCCCACCAGTGAAATTTCATCTTCATTGGCCCTGTGTGTCAGAGACAGTCTTTCCAAAATATGGCACATTCTTAATATATGGACTTCAACTCTCTGAATTATCAGCAATGATTTTGCTGGTTATGGAATTCTGGAGGTATCTTTGAAGGATGCCAGGGTTAGAGAAAGCTGGCATGCCCTAAGAAATTTAAGAAAGAAAATCAATCTATTCTTAGACTATTACTAAGGCAATAGTATTACTAATGACTGGGGTGGCGGGGGGGAGAACAAGAGCAGAAGCGAGACGGCACTAAGCTACTAACACCAGTCTCTGTGATATGTAATATATACTGGAGATTACCAAACTATGTAATTAATTAGCGTGAAGCTATTTAACTCCACTGAAACAACCAACTCAGCGAACAATGCACTATGATTGCAGAGCCCAAAGGAAGCTAATGTAACATCCACATGAAGCAAATAGTGGTTAATTTTATCCTTCTTCTAACTATATGACGTTTTACTAAAACATTTGTACAGATTCCAGGAAGGAAATGTCACTTTGCTAAATTCAAATTTACAAGCATAAAAATCTTTTCATAAATAGTTTTCAGGTTATTAGGAATCATTTTCTTTTAACATAGCAATGTTAAATAATTAGGCAAAAGATAATTAGAATCCTCATCCTCATCATCAAATAATAATCAAAGCTGAATGATGGAAACATAATTAAAGCCATTAATACATGGGCAGTTCCAGTGAGACGCTACTCAGCTGGAATCATCAAGTGGACTTTGGCTGAACTGGAAAACTTGGACCGGAAAACACACAAACTTTTGAATATGTACCACACTTTATATCCTGTTGAAGTGACATCAACAGGTTGTACCTGCCAAGAAAAATAGGGGGCAGAGGACTATTGCAAATTCATCAAACTGTAAAAGAAGAAAAACGAAGTTTGAATGATTATGTGAACCAAAATACTGAAAAATTGCTGTAGGCTGTGAAAATGAAGAACATTATAAAAACAACAGAAACAAAGGCAGAATATAAGGAAAAACAGCTGGATGACAGATTAAATAGATGGAAAACCAAAAATTTGCATGGACAGCACTTGAAGGAAAATATGATGACAACTTTACATGGGCATGGCTTAAGATGGGAACCATCAAGAAACAGAAAGTTTAATACTGGCTACTCAAGAACAAGCATTACAAACTAATGCCATGAAAGCGAAGATACAAAAACCCACTGACAATCCAAACTGCCAACTTTGCAATGACAAAGTCAAAACTGTTTCACATTTAATATGTGAATGCAGCAAAATTGCACAAACTGATTACAAAGCTAGACATGACCGAGTTGCTGAATGAATCCACTGGTCATTATGTAAAAAATATGACTTACCTGTAGCCAAAAAGTCAGTGGAAAAAGTTATCAAAAATAAGAAGGTGAAGATCTTGTGGGACTTTTGAATACAGATGGATCGTCATTTGGAACACAACATGCCAGATATCACAGTTTTTGAAAACCAAAATGTACAATTTATTGATATCGCAGTACCAGGAGACACCAGAGTCAAAGAAAAAGAACTGGAAAAAAAATCACAAAATATTGCGACCTGGCCATCGAAACTTCACGGTATGGGTGAAACATGTAACAGTGATACCCATTGTCATAGGGGCATTTGGCACCATGTCCAAGAAGTTTACAAAACACATCAAGAAATTGCAGCTTCCTGCAATAACACCAGCGGAACTGCAAAAAACTGTGCTACTCGGAACATTATATATTTTAAGAAGATACTTGGTTGATACCTAGGATGCTGGCAGCAACCCGTATCAACTATTAATATCAGTCAATTTTATTTGTGACACATTTTTAAATGTTCAGTTGACTGAGTTTCATGTTTAATGAATAAAAGAGATAATAATAATATATTAAATTTATATTTCACTCAACACCCAGCAATTGAATCTTTTAAAAGTTTAGGGAGCTGGCATGACAGGTAGAGGCATCAAAGCTGTGGTCTTATACTATAGGTATTAAATATATTTATTAAAAGAAAGATGACCAGCATGGATATGTTATTTGCAATATCTTTTGTTTTTTGGTGAACAACCAAACATTGGAACATCTCTGACAGGCTTTCTTGTCATTCGTTCATTCATTCATTCGTTCGTTCGTTCGTTCTTCGTTTGATTTGTATGTTGAGCATCTCGGCTATACTAAACTTATGACTGAACTTTATGTTAAAAAAAATAGCTATTAGATATGAAAAAAAGGTACTCTTAACAACCTAACAGCATTTGTGGCCCTTCTATAAATTCCCTGGCAGCTTAAAAATTGCATTATTCTGATCCAGATAGTTGGATTCTACCACAAATGATGTGCAGCTAATATGTGTGTCCATTAATTATATATTCAGGTTTCTGGCAAAGGAAGCAGGCAGGTTCAAGTCAAACTCAACTCCAAATACCTCATCATAGAAAGCAGGTTCTAACGAAGGCACGTCTAGCATAAAAGAGGTCAGGCTTCTTTCTAGTAGAAAAATGGAATAATGAGCAAAATCAGGCTGAGCCTTAAGCTGAGTTCCAATTCCATCTACATTAATGGCAATGCCTCTTGCTAATGAAGGGTTTTTGTTAAAGTGGCCCAGCATTCAGAGGAGGAATCAAGATCTTGCACTAAGAACAGTACACCTCTTCCAATATTCTCTCTGCATCTCTTTTTCTCCCAAGGTGGAAGATCCCTGGGAACATTAGAGGCTAGAAAACTAGATTATTATATTTAACCCCATGATACACTGACAGGAAGAGAAAAAAGGTTCAAGCCACTCTCAATTGACTTGTATTGGCAAGAGTACTAAAGCAGGGATGGGCAATTGTGGCCCTTTTACAACTTGTGGGCTTCAACTCCCAGAATTCCTGAGACAGCTTAGCTGTCTCAGGAATTCTGGGAGTTGAAGTCCACAGGTTGTAAAAGGGCCACAGTTGCCCACCCCTGTACTAAAGCATTCTATCGTTATTGGCTTTCTCTAACATCACAATGCTAACAAATGGCCTTATTAGCTCTTGGGGAGTTTTACCATAACTGTTGCATGTTACAATGGATTCCACATCACAGAAGAAAAAGGCAAAGATGTTGAAACTATGATTTGTGTATTTCATATCCTCCTAAATTCACAATCTCATTGTCAGATTTATGCTGGCACTAGAGTTGGCATAGATATTTTCCACTAAAACAAATCAAGGAGAAGGAAGGAAGGAAGGAAGGAAGGAAGGAGGGAGGGAGGGAGGGAGGGAGGGAAGGAAGGAAGGAAGGAAGGAAGTAAGTTCTACTACTTCCTGTTCAGAAGTTTCTGAAGCTACCAGTGAAGCTACCAGTGTTGAGTTCCTATCTACAAGAGGTAGGATTTCTCTGCTAAAGTGTTGATTCTGGTACATTTACCAAGCAAATAGGTTATATTATTGCAAATGTTCTATTGCTGTACCCCAAGTTAATCAATAAATGACTTCTAGAAAGTAGTATCTACAATAGCTAAAATACTACTGTTGTTTATCTGAACATATTCTCATACAATTCTAGTAATAACTAATTAGTACTACTAACTATTAGTACTGCTAGAAGTATTACTGTTATAAGCTTGGCTGGATGTTCTTGCTCTTTAAGAAGTTATACATGATTTAAAAGTTATGTTTCTTTAGTGAATATTGCTTGCAGTCATTTTATTGCACAAAGCAAGTTTTTTGTTTTGTCTGAACAAGAAATTTTCTCACCATGTAGTTAAGGTTTTGGATTATCTGTTTAAGAGTTAGGGTTTTGTTTTTTGTTGTTTTTTTTCCGAGAAAAGGCTGTCATAGTGTTTTAGGTTTACAAGGTTTTCATATTAGTTTTAAGAATTTCTGAAGAACTTCAGCTTATACTCATTCTTGATCTCCTGGCTACCAGGTATGTTTCAATTTTATTTCCTATTTAGGAGGAAAGAGAACAAAAACAGGCCTGGCAGAGACACAAGGATTAAGGGTTCCCCAGGCATGTTCAGAACACATGGCTTTACACAGTCTAGGAACATTTGCCCAATAAATGATATTCTAGTAATTGGGAAGGGATACTTTGCATTAGAGCCTTAATACAATTTAATCACTTTCTTATGCAGAGCCAATTCTCCCAAGAAGGAATTCTCTACAGTTACACATGGAATAAATAGACAATAATTCATAGATTTTCTTTGAATTGTATATTAATGAATTTCATAGCCGTACTTAATTTTTAAAAGCTGACATGTTGTAAATGGCCAAATTATAAGATCTTTTTTTTTAATGCTAGGATTCTGAAACAACCTGAAATGTGATGGGATAGAAACGAGTTGTTAGCTGTCTCTACCAAGAGCTGGGCCCTAATTATAAACAGCTTTGAAAATTAAAATTTGTTGGAAAATTTTCCAGGTATACTCTTTAATATTTTCCATTCATTGTTATTTTGGAATGCTCTGAGATTTTAAAGAGTATTCCTTTTTAATTCTAGACTTTTTTTTTTTTTACTCCACCTTTATCCTCCTATTTTCCCCTCAACAACCCTATGAGGTACGTTGGGCTGAGAGAGAAAGAGAGTGACTGGTCCAAAGTCACCCAGTTGACTTTCATCCCTATATAGGGATGAAAACTCACGGTCTTATTCAGAGATGACTCATTTTTATTTAAGACTTTTGCCATATATATATATTTTAAAGAAAACTTCCTAATCAAACCTTTGTAGTTCTATGAAATATGAAGTCCACCCTAATCACACACACACACACACACACAAAAGTATGGCTACCATAGTAAATGAATAGGTCCAATTATAATTTGCATAATGTATATTTTAACTTTTCAAAAGAAATGGTAACCCAGGCAGGCACAAATAATAAAAACTGGAGATGATTATTGTTCCATGTTGTATAAGATTTACAGTATGTGTCAGCTTGAATAGAACGTTTGATCAAATCCTAGTAAAAACCCTTAAATAAAAATAAAAAGATTCTGTGTGCATATTAGGCATTAATCAGGGACCTCTTCCTTCTCTGGAACAATTTATTTCCTATTGTATTTCCTTTCTTTATGAGGCAATCCTTTACATCTGTTAGGAGAACACTCATTTTTCATTTATACTTGCTGCTATAAGTGACCGTCCGTTTTAGCTTCATTTCCATACAACAAAAGGCAGCTCAGTTTAGCTGAACCACTTGATGAAAACTCAAGGTGCTGGGATTGAGATTATGAGATGACCCAACCCAGGAAAATCTTGCCCAAAATGTTACATGTGTGTGATCCCTTCCTCTCTTTCTTTCTTCTTACAAATAGCATGTGTAGGAAAAATGGACTAGGTGTGCCACACACCACAAATGAACACACGATGAATGAATTATCCTGAACTGTTCCCTGCCTGCAAGCCCTCAAGATAAGCTGATTTTTGAGGCTTTACTGCTTAACTCACAGGGATAAGAGTGACATCTGCTTTCGCTGTAATTTGAAAGGGGCTGAAACCACAGGACATAATTCCTTGTTTTGGATTTGGAAGTATGGCATTCCATATATACAGACATATCAGATTTTGCATCCAAGATATAATATTTAAAAATGACAGAAGACAGAACACTAAGGATTCTTTCTTTTTCCATTACTTTCTCCAAACCTTTGGTGGTCAAGATCAGCTTTCTCTCCTTTGAGTTTCTGCCAATCAACTGTCCCCCTAGCCATTGCTAACTGTAAGCACATATTAATTAATGTTCTTTGTGAGGCCTAAAATCACTTCCAATATTTATTTGAAAACTGATGGATTGTTCCTTCCTTCCTTCCTCCCTCCCTCCCTCCCTCCCTTCCTTCCTTCCTTCCTTCCTTCCTTCCTTCCTTCCTTCCTTAACTTACTTACTTAGCAGTGCAGTGGTTAGAATGCTATACTGCAATTCGAATCTCACTAGGCTCAAGATTGACTCAGACTTCCATACGTCTGAGATGGGTAAAATGAGGACCCAAATTGTTGGGGGCAATATGCTGACTCTGTAAACCACTTAAGAGAGTGACATAAAAAGCACTGTGAAGTGGTATATAAGTCTAAGTGCTATTGCTAAGTGCTATTCCTTCCTTCCTTCCTTCCTTCCTTCCTTCCTTCCTTCCTTCCTTCCTTCCTCCCTTCCTTCCTCCCTCCCTCCCTCCCTCCCTTCTCCTTGAAAAATGGAAAGTGCCAGTAAAAGTGGTTCTTGAAGACAACTTATCATTTGCTTCAGCTATTGAAAAGAGAATGAAGGATTTACAAATGTTGAGAATTCAACCTTGATTAATTCCCATCAAATTGACCTGATTGTAAGAATGGATAATTATGTGTTGTTGTTGTTGTTTTAATATTTCGAGAAGGAATGTACATACTTTGAGGAAGGAGTACTTGAATAGCTTTTGAAGATGCCATTTCAACTTATATTTATTTGTGGAAATTCATGAGAAATCAAAAACATTTTTTAACTTTTTTTGTGGATGGGCATTGCCTACTAGCCTAAATAGATCCTCTCCATTGGGTTATCAGAGTTGTGTCTTTGTTATTACAGGTAGTCCTTGATTTACAACAATTCATTTAGTGACCGTTCAAAGTTGCAACGGCACTGAAACAAGTGACTTATGACCATTTTTCATACCTATGACCATTGCAGCATCTCCATGGTCACATGATCAAGATTCAGATGCTTAGCAACAAATTCGTATTTATGATGGCTGCAGTTTCCTGGGGTCATGTGATCCCCTTTTAAGACCTTCTGACAAACAAAGTAAATAGGAAAGCCAGAGTAGCTTAACAACTGTGTTACTAACTTAATAACTGCAGTGATTCACTTAAAAAGTGTGACAAGACAGGAAAACCACTTAATCATTGTCTCGCTTAGCAACAGAAATTTTGGGTTCAGTTGTGGTTGTAAGTAAAGGACTACCTGTACTCTAAAATATTTTTATTTTATTAGTATTACTAGATAAAAATGCTGCTGTAAAGGCTGCATCCAATGAATTTACTTTCAAATTGTGCCCCCTTTAATAACATGCCACTGTTAATAAACAAGGCCTGTCTGGAGTTTCTGGTTCTGCTTCTCCCATTGCTGAAAATTGAGGAAAAAAGCCAAATTCTGGTTGGACCAGTAAAAAGCAGCCCATTTTAAATTAAGCCACACATTAGAGGAAATAGTACAGGACTTAGTATAATAAACTTAGAGACCACGAGATGAACTAAATTACAGCAAAGCAATCACAAACTAATTAATAGAAAAGGACTATGAACAAATCTGAAGCAATGTATTACCATAATAATTACAAAAGCACTAATCTCATTACACCAACCTGTAACATGATTATCAGCTCATATGAATTAGCAATGCTGGCTTCTCATTGGGAAGAAAGAAGAAAAGAAATAAATGAACAAAAATAGCAGTGATAGGCAACAACAAGGATATTATGCAATTGCCTTTCAGGGTATCAAAAGGAAGTCTTTTTGCTTATTTAAAGAGAAGATGAGAAATTTAGGTTTTGCTAATATTATGCGACTAGGCATAATCACTTCAATGTGCTTTTCTGATTTTGATATATTGTTCATTTATGTTCCTAGTCAACAGTGTTGTTAAACCATTCTTTTAATCTGGGTCACTAATAGCTTTTTTGCTGATTATTGAACTCATAACAAGTAAATAGAGACCAGGAAGAAATAATTAAAGAAACTTTTCAGGACAAATGTTATACCAGGGATTCCCTAACTTTTCAGTGCTGTGACCCTCTAAGATGATAAATGAATTTATATTATAACCTCCCCATTTTAATTAAAGTAATTACTTCATTGGTCTAGAGTTGGGCAAGAAATATATATGTCGTTTAATTTTAAAAAGCAAACGTAATGCAAATATGTTTATAAAACAATGATAGTACCTTGCAACTTTCTAAAAATAGTTCTTTTAATTGGAAATGAACAATTAAAGTATCAAATTCAAAACTATATTTTTAATGGTAAGAATGAGCTTGCTTAATTTTGCATAATCTCTGAAATATGAGTTTTATTTTTGACATAGCCCATTTGTGTGACATTTTAATTTCTTATTAGCATTGATCTATATATTCTACTAAAACTTTGTCATGATCTATAACTGGACAAAATTATAGGGTAACAATTTTTAAACCAAGATTCCTCAAATGGGCCAATTTATAGAATGTGTCCAAAATCACTCTCAGGAGAATGAAATTTGGGGAAGTTGTGGCTGCTTCAATGCCATTGGCTGCTGGTGTGTGCTGCTGCAGGCACATACTGTAATCTTCATTTTCAATGTTCTGTGACAGTTTCCCAGCCAGTCTTGCAATCCCTCACTTCCTCCCCACCTAGCAGCAAGGAATTGACTTTCTATGTGACTTTTAAAGATGCAATCACTTTAAAGAGCACGAAGAAAGGCCTGGATATTTTTATTGCTTTATGTGCTTCTTTTCTGGCACACATAGAAACACATTTACTCTATTTAGTTCCTGTAATTTTAACTGTTTCTATATTTATAATTGTTTTTATATTTCTATTTTTACTGCACCGTAAGTCTTCCAGAGTTGTTTTGGATACTGAGATGGGAGCTGTGTAAATTTAATGGATTAAATAAATTGCCATCACAAAAACTGGAATTCAACATAGAATTTCCCATCATTTTAATAAGGAACTTGAATCTTCCAAGGCTTTGTAATGCCATGTGGATGATCATAGAAAAACTTCATGAGAATCTCATTGTAGCGAAGATAAACATTGGCCCATTCAAAACTAACATTGTCATGATTCTAAGAATGATGCTCAATTTATCAGAAAGTGAAGTTGTCCCTTTTCACTTGGCACAGTTCCCAATGCAGTCATGTTTTGTCCTCATTGTGTATAAAGTACAAGGATAAACCATGAAAAATGTGCTAATTCATCTAGAGAAACTGGCATTCCCCATGGTTAGCTGTATGTCACTTTAAGTTGAGGAAAAAGAAGTGAAAACATTCTTAAAGAATGGCACATCAACCACAAATGTTGTCATCAAGTGTCCTTTATTAAATGAAAAAAGCACTTATATTTGTATTGAAACTCATCTTTCTTCTTTAATAAAATGTTGTTTTCTCCTTTAAGTTTAAAATCAAAAGAAAAGCAATCCACCTCTGATCATTCTCTTTCCCTCTTTAGATAAGGAAATTATCTCTGAAAAGATGAATCAATTGGTTGTCTAGTTTTGGACTGATATTTGCTCTTGACAGTGGTGAGTATAGAAAACGCCAACTTTGTTGTGGCTTATCAAGCAGGAGTGAATTCCAAAAGTGATTCAGCTTTGGATTCACATATACTGACGCTTGCACATCTGAGGCTAAGACTCTGTCAGAATTCATTCTAGGCTTTGTTTGGAGAAGTTGGCTGTTGGTTTTGTCCAGGCAGAGTGAATGCAACACAAACCTTTTGAGTATAAAAATAACTCAATTCTGTTTTACTTGGAAAGTCAGCTACTGACTTCTCAAGGCAGCGAGAGAGCAAATTCTGATAGGGCTTCAGCCTTCCAAATATAAGCCAATCAAGCTTATGGAGACCAACAATGGAAGCTTGTCTGCCTGTGTGCTCCAGGCCTCTCTCTCTCTGGTTTCCTTAGATAAGGTGACAGTCACCATGGCCAAGCAGAGTTGGAGTGAGTTCTGACAGTGGATCTAGCTTTTTGTGTGCAAATCCCAGTGCATTTTCTATCTTCTCAAATTTCCTCTGGGGAATCACAACCCACAGTTTTGAGAATCCAGGGTTGTAGTGTGATTACAATATTTGAAGTTTAGAATACAAATGATGCTCTGGACAATGATTTTGCCCAACAGGCTGTGCAGAATCTTCTATCCACCCAACAAGCACACGTTCTGCTTCTGAAGTCCTAAGGATTTGTTACAAGAATTAAGTAACAAGGACTTGAATGTTAATTAACCATGGTGGGCAATTCCACCGGTTTCGCATTAAAGTGCGCTTTTGAATTTTGCCTATTGTGAAAGACCAAATGCAGTTTGGACATCTCTAAGCAACTAGCATTATAACATACTAACACAAAACATCTGCATGCCTGTTTGCCCAAATATTTACTTGTGGGATTCTATACATTTTGAGAAAAAATTTGCATGGAAAAATGATTTAAAATTATCCCCATGCCTAGTCAGAAAAAAACCCAGGTACAGTTTATGATGCAAGCCAAATGAGGAAACCCTATCTGCTTCCAGGGATTTGAGAGAAACAAGTTTTAATGGTCCTTTGCACCTCCATCTTTTGCCTACAGCCAAAACTGAGAGATTGGCTGTGCAAAATAGTCCAATTATATGGAATAATTTTACATACCCCACCACACAAAGCTCCATTAGTTTCCCAAAAAGCTGAATTGGAAAGATTCCATCTTTGATTCTGAATTTAGATTTGTATTAAAAGTCTTCTGGTATTTAGAATTTTTACCTTTTGAGGACTATAAGAAGAGGCATGGAAGGCAATGCAATTATCCTTTCTCTAAGGAAGGTTATGACAGTGTGACTCAATTTCCAAAAAAAACAAATGCACGACAAGCATTTAGAAATCATTTATGACCTCACCTCATGCCATGCTCATTGGTGATGGCAAAACATCACTAATAATCCCTTACATCACGGGTGTCAAACTCACGGCGTCATGTTGCTGTCATGTGATGTATTGTGACTTTTTTTCCTTTCACTGAGCTGGGATGGGCGTGGCCTCCACATGACACATCCAGCCGGTGGGCCGCTAGTTTGACACCCTTGCTTATGAATAGATAAATAAATGGGTATGCCTTACATTATAAATCAAAAACTATCCCTACATCATTTATTCTGAAATACTGATTTCCTTTGATTACCGACTGAAACAAGTAACTTCAGAATTCAGCTTATCTTTAGCTTCCAAGTTATTATCTGAGTTAAAGTTAAATTCCTGGCAATATTGGGAACCCAGTCTGTATGAGGATCAGTATCAACAGCTGCAGTTAATGCTTCTTAGGAAAGATGGAAAATCCTGGGTTGCAAATATAATTTCAGTCTGTTTAAAAAGTTTATGTTATGGAATCATTTCAGTTTAAACCCCAATGGATGAAGAGATTTTGGGGAAGAACATTGGGCCTCTCATATCATGAAAGAGGAATCCATTTTAAAACTTTTGCAGAATTAAAAGGGGTGGAGCTCTTTCAGAACGCTGCTTGGCAATTTATTCCACCAGAGCATTTGCTATTTTGTTTATTTGGTCCAGATGGTATTGCTGCTTTTAAGGTTCCATTGCGGTTACAGATTTCAAGGAATGAACTGTGGCTCCTTAACAATAATTCTTTTTAGTGCATTGGAAGATCTCCAAGAAGTACCACTTGCCTATAAGCAAGAACTGGCGAGACCACACACACACAAAAACCCACCCTAGACTTAATAATTGTCAATAAGAAAAACAAAAATGTCTGGATAATGGAGGTGGTAGCACCTGGAGACCAAAGAATAGAAGAGAAAGAACTGGAAAAAATCAGAAAATACAAACACTTAGAAATAGAAATAGAATGACCATAGTAAAAGAAAATAACAATACCAAGTACCAATAGTACCAATAGCAATAAGCATTTTGGATGGAATTCTAAACATCTGGAGCACCTTTTGAACATGATTGGAATTGCCAAATCACCATTGGTCAATTGCAAAAGGCAGTTTTATTTGGAACAGCTACAACCTGCAACAATATTTTTAACATCTTCAAACTTCCACATCTGAAATTCAGCCTAAACATCTGGATGGCTGTGTGATGAACCATAATAATAATAATAACGCCAATACCCATAGCCAACTGGAAGATTATCTTTGTTTCAGAAAACACAAACATCATTACGGGTTCCTTAGCTATCTAATACCAAGGCCTCGGAGAATAGCCAAGTTTGTAATAGTTTATAACAGGAGTGTCAAACTCAAGTCACATGACATCATCACGGTAGCATCACATGACATCAGGACTTTTCCCCCTTTGCTAAACTGGATGTGGGTGTGGGCAGCATGTGACACATCCGGTCCGCAGGCCGGAAGTTTGACAGCTCTGGTTTTGAAGAAATCATTCATATGGATTGATGAACTTGATATGATATACTCATCGATCTCCTGGGTTAATAAGTTTGAATGTCCTGCTTTAGTAAACAACATAAAATTTAAACAACATAAAATGTATTTCCTATGACCTTAAATGAGGCTAATTCATGTTTCGCATCTATTGGTTGTGTCTGGTAATTTTAATAAAATTAATAAAGGCTGTAATCAACTTACTGCTGAAGATAAAAGTATATGGAAAATCAACTCACATACTTTGACTTTGTCCCATCATTGTTAAATTTTGAGCTGATGTCAACTGCTTTGGGATAAATTACCATTAATTAAGGATTCAAACACATATATACCTTTCTTTGACATATCCCAGTAATTTAAAATTATTAATCTATGTGGATATTTTAAACACAAGGTGTTTACTAATTATTATGCAGCACTGAATAGGGTAACCTAAATTTGATGTGCAGCAATGGTTTTGTAATATATCTTGATAATAATTAACCGAATTGGATTATTTTTAATGACATGGCAATGAAAAAGACTCTTAGCAATATAGTTAAGCCACTCCCTAACTCAAGATCTCTTTGCTGATTCTGTGGGACTTTCATTGAAACTCCATAAACCTGGAATTACTATACAGCTATTTGGGAGATCTGCAGGCTATAGCTTGTTGGAATGTGTGTATCAGAATGTTGCCATCCTATCTCCATCTGCAGATGCTATATCTGTGAGAAAGATTTGGGACCATGGCTGAAAGCCTCACCCTATGATTTCTGGCAGAAGCTGCAGTCCCCAACAATTCCAGACATATTGAGAATCTGGAAAGGACAGATATAGAGTAACTTCATCTGTTTTCTAGTGTGAATGGGAAATTACATCTAGGAAATGTTATAGACCTTTGAGTTGGTGATTCTTGATACTCGACATTTAAGCATGGTGATTCTATAATTTACAGCATACCTATTATTTGAGAAATCCCTTTTTCTCAAATTAAGTATGCCTGAGTTAGGTAATAGTTGGTTAACACAAAGTTTGAGTTACTGGTCGTTTTTTAAACAAAAGCAAAACAAAATCTTTAAGAATTCTTGAAACTTTCTTTTAATCACACGAACTTTCTGCATTCTTGACATTTCATGACAAGGCACTAATTTCAAGATAATATAATCTATTTGTTGTTGTTGCTCTTAGTTGTGAAGTCGTGTCCGACCCATCACGACCCCATGGACAACGTTCCTCCAGGCCTTCCTGTCCTCTATCATCCTCTGGAGTCCATTTAAGCTTACGCCGACTGCTTCAGTGACTCCATCCAGCCATCTCATTCTCTCTTGTCCCATTCTTCTTTTGCCCTCAATCTTTCCTAGCATTAGGCTCTTCTCCAGTGAGTCCTTCCTTCTCATTAGGTGTCCAAAGTATTTGACTTTCATCTTCAGGATCTGGCCTTCTAAAGAGCAGTCAGGGTTGATCTCCTCTAGGACTGACCTGTTTGATCACCTTGCAGTCCAAGGGACTCGCAGGAGTCTTCTCCAGCACCAGTGTTCAAAGGCCTCAATTCTTTGGCACTCAGCCTTTCTTATGGTCCAACTTTCACATCCATACATTGCAATTGGGAAAACCATAGCCTTGACTATACTCAGTTTTGTTGGCAGGGTGATGTCTCTGCTTTTTAGTATGCTGTTATAATGTATAGCATCCTACTAGTTTGGATCTAGACTGAACCTTTGAGATAACTATGATCGGATGACTGAGAACCTCCACAGACGTCAAGCCTGAAGGACACTTGTAGAAGAGGACAGTTTTGATCATTTATCATTCTAAATGCTGTTCCTTTTTAAAAGATTATCAAGTTACGTTTAGACTGGGGATATTTAAACATTGATTCTCTTCCCCACCCCCTTTTCAATATAACTATTTTGAGTGTTTCACAATCAAAACAAACCTGTCTTCAAAATTGGCTGGCTTGAACATTCCTTTTGAGTATTCCAACTGCTCTGACTGCTTCAATTGGACTGCTGTCAAATCTTGGTAATTTGTATGCACATTTTTCATGCTCTCTTGTCTTGTGATAATACTAGCGTTATTCGCAGTTATTAAGTCCCACAAACCACAAACTCTTTTTTTTTAGCTAGCATCCATTGCTATCTCACAGCAAAACAATTCAGTTGAGAGTAAGGGACTGAAAAAAAAGAAGAAAAGGAATGTATTGGTGTATTATGCATAACTTGTATTCCATTTTTTCTTTTCTTTTTCAGGAAGCATAGACTGGCAACTCAACCAATCAATTAAGGAGGATTCTTTATGAGAAGGCTAGAGGCTCCATTAAAAATATTGCCAGTTATTACTAAATTCTTAAATATTGAATTTCAAAAGTCTTTCTTTTCTTTCTTTTTTTCCACAGCAGCTGAAAAGAAGGAGGGTCAACACTTTCTATTTTTGACCTACTCAGTTTTTCGTCTCTGTAATAAATATCTCCTACCAATTTATACAATTTTCCTAAGGGTATATTTGAACCAGAGACCGGGACACAATTATAATAAAGAACAAATTGGTTTATTGACAGCGCTGAAATGATAAACAGGCCTACATGGAGGAGGGGTTACAGCTCTTCTTTACAGATTTCTCCAAATTAAAGTTTGTGTACGTATCTCTCTCTGTATACAGATAAATACAGACACACACACATTCACATGATTGTGTATAGCAGCAAGGTCTTTTATAGAATACAGACAATATAGATAATGGGAAAGCATTTGATTGGACATGGTATCATGTGCTAATGAGAGAAATGAAGCCATTAGGATGCAACTATGAGCTGTTGGGACAAGACTGCAAAGACAACAAAAAAGGCAATATTTCATAAATATCATTTATTCCCTAGGCAGTTACTTTTTTTTTTTTTTTTTTGCTTTCCCAGAGCTCTGCCCCCCCTCCCTCTTTCCCTAGCTTGGTCAGCCTTTCCTGACCTTATAAATATTTTATGGATGAGCTGACAGTTTCCCTGGGAAAGTTTATTTGGTCAAGCAGTTTTTAGCTTTTCCCATTTCCTATCACTTTCCTTTTTGAATCTTAAAATAATGTATGATTTTATTGTATGCTTCATAGATTCTTGAGCCAACATTGATATTGAAAAAAAGCTTGAAATCTTCTTGGGAAATGTTTATGTTACCTGTGTATAACAAACTTGCTATGTGTTTTTAATAAGAAAGCCCAACAACTATTAAAGCATATTTAAAATTACAGTGTATATGTGAAAGTGTGTATAATGTATGTGTTTGTTTGTGGATGTATGAGTATATGTATCTATATAATCTACCATGTTTCCCTGAAAATAAGCCCTATCCCAAAAATAAGCCCTAACTTAATTTTTGCATGTGCAGTCAATGAAGCCCTATCCCCAAAATAAGCCATAGTTAAAACCCTGCCCACTCCATTGCACCTCGTTGACAAAGCGGACATGTAAAAATCAAGCTAGGGTTGGGATGGAAGGATGGAGCTGCCCCACGTGCCCTGTACCTCCTTACTTTAGGACAGTTGCTGCCAGGCCTCCCACACCCCAACACCTGCCTCGCCTTACCATCCTACTTCTTCTGCGGCCGCTTGCCGCTGCTTGCATGTGTTGCCCCTGGCTTCCATTTTGCTGTTAGAGGCCTTCGGAAAGGCCTCTGCAGCCTAGAAATGAGCTCTAGATTGATGGTAAAAGGCCTCTGACAGTGAAATGAAGGTTGCACCATGCACATCAATTTGGAACTCGTTTCTTGGCTGCAGAGGCCTTTCCTGAAGGCCTCTGATAGCAAAATGGAGGCTGGGGGGGTGCTGTGCATGAGTGGCAGCAAACAACCACAGGAGAAGTGAGCTGGCAGTAGCCACACAGGTTCCTGCTGGGCAGGGATGTTGGTGCCGGGGGTTGAGACAGTGGAAAAGACTTCCCTTTAAATAAAACCTAATGCCTCTTTTGGAAGAAAAAAAAAGAATGGGTATCTATATCATCTGTCTATCTATCTATCTATCTATCTATCTATCTATCTATCTATCTATCTATCTATATAAATATACCTATCTGAACTGGCACCTCAACCTACACCTATAATCCATAATCTATGTTGTATGTGTACAACATAGGTATTTCTCAACCTCAGCAACTTTAAGATATGTGGCCTTCAAATCACAGTATGCTGGCTGGGGAATTCTGGGGTTTGAACTCCACACATCTTAAAGTTGCCAAATTTGAAAAAACAAAAAAAACAAAACAGTGGACTAGGGTCTTCCTTACTATTTTTGGAAATTCTTGAAGAAGAAATTTTTTGGGAGGGTTTCCCCAGAGTTCATTTTTTCTTTCCTTTTTCCTTTTTATTGTTTTAGTTTTGCTAGATATGGAAGATTGTTGTTATTACTCTTGTTTTACATTAGTTTCTATTTGCTTTATTTATGACTGTGGATATTTTAAATTGTTCTATTTATATCCTGTAAGCCACTGAGAGCAATTTTTGCTGTGATGGGGTAGAGAGATGTTAAAGGAACACATGTTGTTTACATAATTAATTGAATCCACATGAAATCTGGAGGTAACCTCTCTGAAATATTGGAAGTATATTCTGGAAATTCAATTTATGCACATTGCTTATCATTGCCTATAATGTAATATACATAAATACATAAATCAATTTGCACCATGCCTATTTATTTGAGGAGGAAGAATGGGAAAGGTCGTATTGTTTCTCCTATTCCAATATCAAAAATCACCCAGCAACTTTTGTACAGGGAAGGTTAAATGCAAAGTAATACTATTTTTTTTCTCCTAAATTTTATTTTATTTTAGCAAGTATGGAGCAAAGTAAAAGTGAGGTTATACATCCATCTTTCAGGCTTGATCTTGTATTAGCATGTAAGTATAGTATATATACTTTATATGCATCTTATGTGATGATTATTTTGTAAGGAAATGTTTAATAAGTAGGGAAAGAATCACACTTTTAATACTGAATTTGTTCAAGTGATAGGACAAATACAGGCAGAAGGCAGGGGTGGGTTCTAAATTTTTTTTACTACCGGTTCTGTGGGCGTGGCTTATTTTGTGGGTGTGACTTGGAGGTCATGTGACTAGGTGGGCGTGGCTAGCTGGTCAGAGTCATTTCTGGAAGGTCCTCGCACTTACGACCCGACTCATTTGTTTGCTTTTAACACTGATCAGCTGTAGGATGGCCCTTTGAAGCCCCGCGGCAAGAGTTTAAACAGTTTTTTTCCCTCTAGTCATCAGCTGGGACTCAGGAGGCAGCAATAGATTGGGGGGTGGGACCAAATAAAAGGTAAGAATAATGTGGGTGGGGGGAGTGGGAGGGCGGGGGGGAGAACCGGTTCGGTGATGTCATATCGTCACCGCTACTGGCTCGGCCGAACCGGACCGAACCGGGAGGAACCCACCACTGGCAGAAGATAATGAAAGAAACAGGTTGCACACTGATGATGTAATGCCTGCTTAAGCCTTTCAGCAAGAATTGGCTGCTGCTGGTGGAAATGCAGAAAACATCCCCCCCCCCTTTCCAGTTTCCTGTTTCTTTCACTACCTTCTACACTGCAGAAATATCCTACAATCCTGGTCCCTATTAGGTTTGTTCAGGAGAAATTAAAAAAGCCAATATTGAAAAAAAAAAAATCATGATACCTGTTCTGCATGAGCAGCCGATCAAGTCTGGATTACATAAGAATACATTTACATTCACTTTTCAGAGTTATTATATTGTTTAAGGTTCATTATTTTTAAAAGGTCTTCCCCTTCCCCCTCTTCCTCCTCCTCCTTCGTCCTCCTCGTCCACCTCCTACCCCTCCTCTTCCTCCGACTGCTGTGAAGTTCTGTGCATAAGCTGGTTGAAGCAACAGATCTTGCAGTCATATCAGTGTTTGGGTCATATCACTGTTTCTGTAAGCAAGAAATTCCTCACGGAGAAAAAGAAGTCATCCACAGAGATACCGTTTAAGTTCCCTTGTATAGCTGCAGAAATAAACTATGTGCAGCAAGATAAAAATCCTGCTGCCTTCACAGCATAAAATACAGTGAATAAATATTATGCCACCTTATCTAGCTTTCTCTCATCACAGAAATAATAGCGTACCTTAGGTATGCTTCATTTGTACATAATAAAAAGTGGCTTTTGGGGGTGGTTATTTCCCCTGTTAAGTGAATAATGGCAAAGTAATACCCAGCTGCTATAATTTCCACCTCTGATGTATTAATAATCCTGTCTGACAGTGGTTACTGTTACACCAAAGCTTTAAGGAAAGAATTATTGACTTCACCACATCACAGAAAATTAATTTCATAGGGAAATAATCAGTGGATTGACCTTGGAGAGGGAGTAAAAATGCAAAAGAATCCTACCGAGAAGATTTTGTGTTGAATTCCGTTCTCCCTTTTGATTATTCTAGCTGCTTTCCATTTTGAGTACTCATCATTAATGTCATTAAGCTACTTGTTTCTTAATTGCATTTTAAAGAAAGGAATTCAAGATAAAAATGAGCTAGACTAGGCAAATCCATAATCAGATATGATTCTATCTGACTATTCTGTATCACCTCTATTAACCTATGGATGACGTGGGCTGAACTATTCCACATTTACCAAGAATGGAGGAAATAACATAATTTGTTGCTACTCTTGCATCTTCTATGTTTCTCAATTTTATAAGTATTTCTTAAAAAGAACCCTATCCAAAACATTTATTATCTCATATATGTCGAACATTCCCCGTCATTTTTTTTAAGTCAACAGATGTTGACCTCACAATATCAACCTATCTGTGAACCTAATCAGTATTATGTCATTCATTAACATATAGAAGGGCCCACTGGATATAGAAGGGGGAAAAAATTGGTAGGATTATATTCCAATTTAAATTAGTTTAATCTCAATGTTGCTCTGGACTATTTCTACTTAGAAGCACCCTCTGCAAATTCAGGAGAAAAGCAAGAGAAAAGGATGGTTTAGGTTTATGAAGAAAATGATTTAATGGAACATGCGTCTACGCATTCCATTTAAGTAGAAGTGTGCTTTGACAAGATGATTGCAAAATTTCTGATGGCTGTATCATTCTTTGCATCTTTATGTAACTGTCACAGGAGTATGTGTTCTAACTCGACAGGGTTATCAAAATATATTTCTTTCCCAGGGCAGTTCTGCACTTCAGTAGGTGGATTGGAACTAATTGTCATTAATTATGTTGGGATTTTAAGTCTTCACACTTCAAGATCTCATTATCCATTGTTTTCTTATTTTATGATGATAAGTAGGGATCATATACTAAATCTTTCACAAACCATCTGTCCAAGCTTCTGACTATCTTGGATTTTTATTAACTGCAGTGTCCTTTGTCAGTGTAAATACTTAAAAATATGTTTGTTTATGATTAATTATCTAAAGTATGTGTCTACAAACCATTTTAGATATTGTGTTTTGCCCTTTGCCTTTGCAGATGGACATTTTTTGGCTATGTCTATGGCAGAAATTCACAGGATATTTATTTGATTAACATTCCTCTGTTAGGATTTTTCTTAATTTGGTAGGGAACAGAGAAACAAAGAGTGTACTTATTTTTTCCCACACAAAACTGTTTTATTGTGCAGAATTAAACTCCTTATTCCTGACTCCCAAACTTAATGCTAAAGGTAGTCCTTGATTTACAACATGTTGTTTAGTGAGTTTTCAAAGTTATAGCCTATCTGGAACAATAGAGTTATGACTCAGTTCCAAATTTCTGACAGTTGTGCCCCTCACACAGTGACATGACTACACTTTTGGTGCTTAGCAAGATAGCTGCATTAATGGTCATTTGAGGTGTTCAGTGCTAAAATGACTGCATTTTACATGTTATTTCTGGTTTTTGGTGCACCATAGCGAACAATGGGTTTGCTTAACATCTGCAATGTTTGTTTAATGACTATGGCGACTGTTTGATAATCACTGTGTTTTCTTAACAACTGCCACAAAATAAGGTTGTACAATCATAACCGACCTGGTTTATGACTGTCATGACATACAATCCTAATAGGCAGGCTCCATTACAGTCGTATGTCGAGTACTACCTGTAATTCTATGCTTGTTGCTATGTTCCTATCTATCTTATTCTACTGTCTTATACAACTCTTTCTATTCTTATTTAATCTATACTTTTTATTTCTCTATTTTATATTTCTAGCTCTATGCTGGTTTGTAGAGATGCTGCAAATTTGCTTGCTTTTCAGATTCTAGTTGGGCTTTTTTTCCTTTCCTCATGTCTTAGCTCTGTCTCATGACAATCTGGCAGCTCCAAAAACTGAAGTTTTTGTCTTGCTGTCTGTGGGGTCCTTGGTATTCTCTAAACTTGGTGGTTTTCTTGCAAACATTTCATTACCAAACTAGGTATCATCATCTGTCTGAAGACTGCTAGTGAGGTGCTTGCCTTTGAGCTGGAGTCTTCCTGATTTTTTTTTCTTGAGACACCCCTACCCACATTTGCTTCCTAGCCCACCTTTATTATATTTATAAATAAATCAAGGTGGTGAACATATCCATTACTGCTTCCTTCACCTATTTTCCCCACAATAACAATAACCTGTGAGATGAGTTGGGTTGAGAGAGAAGGACTGACCCCAAATCACCCAACTGGATTTCATCTCTAAAACAAGACTAAAACTCAGTCTCCTGGTTTCTAGCCTAATACTTTAACCCCTAAACCAAAGTGGCTCGCAGACCAACCTCGCTTGTTCATCCATAGCAATTGCTCAATTGCTATGATATTGTCTTTGTTTTGTGGAAAGTTTTGTATGCAATAAATGAAATAGAAGTTGAAGAACCCAATACGATAGATGGCTTGCAGGAGGATCCATGAGCTTGGAATACTGAGCAAAATATTTTAACAAAGAGGATTATCATGATGATATCGCTCCCAACAAACACATCCAAGTATATCATCTCTCTTACTATTTTCTCATTACTCTGAGCCCAAAGCTTCTTTTTTTCTACACCCAAGTATGTTTTAATGAATTAGAGAATTGAAGCTCCCACTAAATAAATGACAGAACAAGAGGCCGCTATTTTTCCTCAAGGATCTGATAGGATGATATCTTAATCCAGTCTTGTAAAGGCAGAAAGCAAGTGAATCAAAAAGAGGTGTGAACAGGATTATAAATTGGTTTCAGATAAGACTCTTGTAATAAAAGTAAAGTTGTTAAAATAACATGGGAAATGCTGCACTAAAATAAAATATTATTTTACCAAAATAAAATATTTTTTTCTCTGAAAGTTGGATAAATAAATGCTGGAGTGAAATAACACAGTTCAATGAACACTGAGAATTAATTCTGTCAGGTTAAAAATACTGACAACCCTAGTTTTCTAAATGTTTTGAGGGGTGATTATTAAGGAATAGTGTATCTCATGAGAAAGTCACAAAGAATACTATTGTTTCAGGTAGAGAGGTTTTTATGTGATATTCACTTTTACCTGTATTTATTTCTTAGAGTTATGGAACAGCCAAGCACATTTTTTAAAAAAATCCATGAGTCTAAATTTATAGGACAGTGGTGTTTACTTTGTATTAAATGAAAATGTGGCAATAAGAATGCAATTTATCTTTCAATTATGTGTTGTTTTAAATTGCTGTATGTAACTGGTTTGCAGCAAAGCTACATCCCGGCAGTATAAATAAATCTGTCCATTAAGTAATAATTATCAATGCAAATCACATTTACTTTTGTGACAGCTAGAATGCTGACTACCGAATTGCATTTTTCTCATAAGTTATGTATATTTGGGGGGGGGGGGGAATAGAGCTGGAGAGATTCTTTTTTTCTCCTTCCATTCTGACTTCTGATGATATTCCCAAATTATTATTCATTCATGATTTCAGTTCCACATGGCTAGTTAACAACCTTAAGACTGTTTTCAAATGAAGAGAGAAAAATGCCATGTAATAAATGCCAATGTTAAAAATCAGATTGATGTCAGCAACTCTAAAGTTTCATGTGCATGT
The DNA here is from genome assembly GCA_022577455.1 of Arizona elegans. Taxonomy (NCBI): domain Eukaryota; kingdom Metazoa; phylum Chordata; class Lepidosauria; order Squamata; family Colubridae; genus Arizona; species Arizona elegans. Next base: position 23,331,020 of record JAKOOJ010000008.1, on the reverse strand, counting down.
TGGAAAGTATACTGTGACTGAATCAGCAGAACCCCAAGATTCTCCCTATTAAGCAATTTATACCAAAATATTCCCCATTCTCTCACAGTTACTCCCATCTATAGCCAACTTCAAACATACTAATTTGTCCTTTTTGGTTCCATCCCAAGATCATCCATATAGTACGCTTGGATCCAATGCACAGATGCCCTTACAAGATACAGAATTCTTAGAATGTAATTGAATTGTTTACATGGCCGTTTTAAATGTCACCTGAAAGCTTAGAAACAATATAGTGATGTATATTTAATTCTGAATACAGGTAGCTTCGATTTATGACCACAATCGAGCTCAGGATTTATGTTGCTAAGTGAGAAATTTATTAAATGAGTTTTGCCCCATCTTATGACTTTTCTTGCCAGGTTTGTTAAGTGACTCACTGCAGTTGTTAAATTAGTAACAGGCTTGTTAAGTGAATCTGGCTTCCGCATTGACTTTGCTTATTGAAGGTCATAAAAAATGATCAAATGATCCCGGGACATTGCAACTGTCCTAAATATGAACAGTTGTTAAGCATCCAAATCACATGACCATTGGGACGCTGAATACTCATAAGTGTGAAAAACAGTCATAACTCACTTTTTTCAGTGCCGTTGTAACTTTGAACACTAAATGAAGTGTAACACTTCACTAAATGAACTGTTGTAGGTCGAAGATTACCAGTAATATCCTTCTGCAACCAGTTTTGTTTCTGAAGCTGGCTGGCTTCTCCCAGTTGCCTACCTCACATCTTTTTATGACTTTCCTCTTTTGAACAGCATGTGAAGACATAGATCCAATGCAATGTTATATATATATATATATATATACATACATATATATATATATATATATATATATATATATATATATATATATATATATATATATATATGTAGGTCTTTGGTTATTCGGGTCTTCTCCCACGTAAAATTGGAAGTGTCTTGGCGACGTTTCGACGAAGTCTCATTCGTCATCTTCAGGCTGGTGTTCTCGGCTTCGTGCTTCCAGGAGCAAGTTCCAGTTTGCTCCTGGAAGCACGAAGCCGAGAACACCAGCCTGAAGATGACGAATGAGACTTCGTCGAAACGTCGCCAAGACACTTCCAATTTTACGTGGGAGAAGACCCGAATAACCAAAGACCTACATACAAACACCCGCAAAAACCTGAGAAAACAAATATATATATATATATATATATATATATATATATATATATATATATATATATATATATATATATATAAACAGGATTATAAAATAAGAAAGGCTGATTGGGATGATCAGTTTGCAAGGAGTATATCAGGAATCCTAAAAAGATATCCAGAGATAGAAATGTTTTAAGAAAAGCCTCAAAAGACAACAAATACAATGTGTAAAACTGAAGCCTCTTATATTGATTTTTCCAGGAGTTTGAAGGCAAACAATTTCTGCCTTAAACATCCAAAGGCAGTATTTGATTTTGTTCATGCCACTGCTGGCTTTCTTCCAGTTAAACTTCAGAAATATACAACATATAAAGAAACTGTGACTGTGCACGTTATCTGATGTTGTTCCTGGGATCTGTTCCCTTCCAGTTTAGTAGTCACAGTCCCAAGTGCTTCTACTACTACTGGGACCATCTTGACCTTTATTTTATACATCCTCTCTAGTTTCTCCTTCAGACCGTTATTTATGCAGCTTCTCATACTCTTCTTCTTCCTGATGTTGCTGTTATTAGACACCACTACATCTATCACTACAGCTGTCTTTTGCTTCTCATCTACTACCATGATGGCTGGTTGATTGTCCAGTACCTACCTATCAATTTGGATAGGAAGGTACTTTTGGATCCTATGAAGTCCCAAAGGATCTTAGCCTGTTAATTGACACCATCTTTTCTGGAACTTCCACCTAGACATGGATGGGTCTAGCCAGTGGTGGGATTCAAATAATTTAACAACCGGTTCTCTGCCCTAATGATTTCTTCCAACACCCAGTTCACCAAACTGCTCAGAAAGTTAACAACCGGTACTCCCGAAGTGGTGCGAACTTGCTGAATCCCACCACTGGGTCTGAAGTGGTATTCAGCAGGTTCTGACCTGTTTTGAAGAACCAGTAGCGGAAATTTTGAGTAGTTTGGAGAACCGGCAAATACCACTTCTGACTGGCCCTGCCCCCATCTATTCGCTACCTCCCGAGTCCCAGCTGATCTGCTGGATCTTCTTTTGTTGCCCTGCACAGGAGAATGGAGCTGGAAAGCAGGTTAGTGGGTTGGGGAGGGAATGGGGATTTTTCAGTAACCTTCCCCCAGGAATGGGGTGGGAATGGAGATTTTACAGTATCCTTCCCCAGCCACGCCCACCAAATCATACCATGGCCACCAAGCCACGCCCACAGAACTGGTAGTAAAAAAATTTGAATCCCTCCACTGGTCTAGCCATACACTGAGTGTTGTGGCTCCGTTACCTGAGCCTGTGTCATCGGCAGGAGAGGATTCCGAGAGTGAAGGAGAGGAGTTGGCAAGGCCTCCCTCTCCAGGACCCTCCCCTCTGGCAATGCCTTCGGTGTCCACCGAAGGGCAAGAGATAGGGCCAGGGCCAAGCACGTCCATGCAGCCACAGATGGACAATGATGAGGGTAATGAGTCTTGGCTGGATCCATGCCAGCATCGCAGAGATAAACGCATGCAACAGAAGAAAAGGCGTGCCCGAGATTAGGCTGAGTCACTGGACTACACCCCACAGGATATAAAAGGGAGCGTGGTGGCCAGTCAAACCTTCTGACGAACAAAGCTGAAAGCTTCCACGCCATTCTGCATTGCCAGACTTTTTGCTATAGGCTTTTCTGGATTATCTCTGGATTACTTGATTGACTCCGTAATTATTGAGCTGTTTCTTTTGATGTACCAGGAGTGGGGAGAAGTTATCTCTCCTCTTTGTAAATAATAAACTCTTGGCAGGCAGCCACTAAGTTGTTGCCAAGTTCCGTTATCATAAGGAAAAGGGTTTTGCCGTCTGGTTTGGTCTTTAACTCTTGAACATCTGTTGGTGTGTGTGCGTGTGGTTGGGGACAGAACACTGAGTAGATGTTGCTACATTCAATGCCAGCAACATAATTAGTTGTGCTGCTCAGAATATGCTGTTTCTGTCTGCATCCTATTGCCACTATGTGTTGGACTGTTTCAGAGGCCACTCTGCATAATCTGCTCCTCAGATGCTGCCTGTTAGGACCTGATTCTATGGATCTGATGCTTAGTGCCTGTTCTTAGGCTGTTATGGTCAGTGCCTGAGTGCTATCTTGTAGTCTAAACCTTACATATATATTGACTCACACCTCTTAATCAAAAGACTTGCTGCGCTTAGAATTTTGTTTTAGAAAAACAAAGCTTCCATTCCTGTACAATATCATCATAACTATTTATAAAACTTTTTTTTTAATACAATCAAAAATTGAAAAGCACATACTGTAGAAACCTTTTACTTCTTGCCAATATTTAGCTAAAGTAGCAAAATGTTGTTATGATGTTAGCCTGGGGAGGATTCGCTCACTTGCACAACCCGGTTCCTGGTGGGCTGCAGGCTGTTGCTGGTCTGTGGCCTGGGGTTGGGGACCCTTGATCTAAGAAACTAATTCATTACCAGATGGCCTAAGGCAGTGTTTCTGAACCTTGGTAGCTTGAAGATGGGTGGACTTCAACTCCCAGAATCTGGGAGTTGAAGTCCACCCATCTTCAAGCTACCATGGTTGAGAAACACTGGCCTAATGGGAGATGACACTTTACCGGACCGGGGGGGTGGGGGGAGGGTGTATTGTTTTTTTCTTTGTCTTCTTTCTATACTTTGTTTTATTGCTTGTAAGTCACCTAGAGTCGCTGTAAGCGAGTAGGGGGCTATATAAATTAAATAAATAAATAAGAGGTAAATATTTACATATTTATTTAACAATATTAAATTTGCAGGATACTTGTTCTCAAACAAGAAACAACATCAAGGAATTGGAGGTACATGCTAGCGTATGTTAGTTTGCTCAGTATCTTCAAAATCATAGAACATCTAAGTAAATAATTTTATTATGGCCATAGACCCAGCACCACAAATAAAAAGCAAGAACAAGAAGAAGAAGACATGAGACTGTATTATATTTAGTGGTGGATTTTCATTAATTTTGCACAGTATACATTTTTTTTAGCTACCTTCGAAAAAACTACATCAGACTTATCTGATAATATCAGTTGTATGTAAAAAAAGATTGTTATTCCCTGGATATTTTATCAGATGTGGTGTTATGAAATGGATCTATGAGTACTAGGATGGAAACTGCAGTTTTGATAGCTCCTTGTCCACAGGAGTAAAGTCTCAACTCATAGAACATCTAAAATGTGTTGAAGAAAATGTGTTTCCCGGAGTACCTTTCTGATAAGGACACTTAAACTATCTCTTACAGAAGTCATACAAGATATGCCCCAGTGTCCAGCTATAAAAATCTACTTGCTTTTCATAATATTCTCTAGAATAGAATAGAATAGAATTCTTTTTTTATTGGCCAAGTGTAATTGTACACAAGGAATTTGTCTTGGTGCATATACTCTCAATGTACAATAAAAGAAAAGATATGTTCATCAAGAATCATAAGGTACAACACTTAATGATAGTCATAGGGTACAAATAAGCAATCAGGAAACAATCAATATCAATATCAATCGTAAGGATACAAGCAACAAAGTTACAGTCATACAGTCATAAGTGGGAGGAGATAGGTGATAGGAATGGTGAGAAGATTAATAGTAGTGCAGACTTAGTAAATAGTTTGACAGTGTTGAGGGAATTATTTGTTTAGCAGAGTGATGGCGTTCTGGAAAAAAACTGTTCTTGTATCTATGGATTTTGAAAGTATAAAAATGGACTAAGGCATATAATGAAGCTATCAATAGAAGTTTGATAAAGATTGCAATAGGCTACAGAAGGTCAAAAGTGCAGAAGTCACTTAATTACCTATTACAATTTAAAATTTTAATTGGTCATTAACTAAAGTCCTTTTTTTCTCCAAAAAAAGAAAGAAGATGTATCAGTAGAGTTGAATCATGCATCTTTTAATACTAAGGTGTGCATTGTTTATACACAAAATGGTTTTCATTTTTAGGTCTCAACTTATAAGGAAATGTATCTGAGTGCCTCCTAAAGAAACTATAAAGATCAGAGATCTTTATAGAGATCTTAAAGATGAATTTAATGAAAAGGATTTGAATAAGAAATTTCATGGTGATTAAAGGCATACTTAAACTAGTCATATTGCATGGATGAACACTGACAAAGTTTAATAGTAAAACAATAACATGGCATATACATTACCACAGTGCATATGGTTCCTGAGCATATGTATGCTAATGTGAAAAACCATGGAAAACTTTAATAAAGTTGTCCCAAAGAGATTGATTGATTGATTGATTGATATGGTGATTCACAATATCAAATGATGGTGGGCAGAAAGAGGTAGTGTTAGCATGCATTAGATATCTTTAATATCTCTTCTATCATTCATTAATCAGTTGGCTATCATTTATTTGTGTCATGAAGTGTTTTTCTATCAACAAGTATGTGTTTGCCATAATTTCATCTAGTACAACACTCCAAGCTAATTAAAGCAATGTTATTAAGAACCATCTATGGAGACTGGTCAAATTGTTCAAGTATCATTAAGCAGACTGCTTAAAAGTGGTGAACCTTAAATTGACCAAATGCCCTGGATTTGAATTGGATGGCATGTTAATAATATAAGGAAACCACAATAGTGTTCTCCAATAAGTTCAAGATGTTAGACAGCCATAACCTGCATTTGTTACATAGCTCAGCTTTCAGTTGACAAGACTCCCATGCTTGAAATATAATCTGAGACAGAAGTGTGGGTAGCTGGCAAAACCGAGGATGTCAAGAGGCAAAAATGAAAATATCTCACATAATGCTTGAAGTTTGCAGAAACTTAATTAAGAAGGAATTCAAAACATATGGTAGAAATAAAGACGCTGACTTTGCAATCAAAATCGGAGAGCAGATATCCAAGCATTTATATCTCTGTGATTGTATTGGCAGCTCCTTATTAAGAACTTGCATTGCACCATATGTGTCAGTTTTATGTCTGGGTTCTCTTGTCACTGGGGAATCTAGGGATTTTAGCTAACTTATTCAAGCAAGTTATATTGTCTGCTGTCCAGTGACCTTACTTCTTTGGATCCACTTTCCAGAAGATGGAGCCTCCTGAATTATATTAGGCTTTTTGTTTGGCACAAAGAGATCAGGAACTGGTTACACTGACACTTCAGGATGGGCCATAACTCTGTTCATCCTTTGAACATTCATTGCTGCTACTCCAGTGATGACAGAAGTAACAGGGATTTACCCCAAAGGTGCTTTTTCAAGAGGCAACTGGACTTTCTGGTTTTTTCTTTGAAGATGTTTCACTTCTCATCCAAGAACTTCTTCAGCTCTGTTGTGGCCTGCCAGCAGCCAGCAGAGCTGGCAGCAGATTCAGACAGTGAGGGGTTGGGGAGGAATGTGGGCCAGTCCTGGAGTCTGGGGAAGACTCCGATGAGGGATCTGTGTCAGAGGCAGAGAGGGGGCCAGGACCATCTGGTAGTTATGTGCTGCCTCTGGAGCCTCTGGAATCTGGCAGAGGAACAGTGTGAGCCTGTTCCCAGTGTGCACATGTGCAGAGCTGCCAGAAGGCAAGAACAATTAAGGAAAAAAAGGTCAACTCAGGAGTAAGGCTTGGAGATGATTGGCCCCTCCCATAAGACATAGGAGCAAACGGACGTGAGCCTTTGCAGGAAGCAATTAGTTCATATAGTCAATTCAAGCTCTGAATTGACCCTGTGTGGCCTTGCAAAACTAACTGACAATTAGGTCTCTGGCAGCATTTCAAGGAAGATAAAGGTGGGTACTTCTCAACATTACTCTGAAAGACTGTGACAACTCGAGCAGACATCTGTCAGAATCTTTACAGACTGTTTTTTTTTTTTAATTTGATTTATATGCCGCCCTTCTCCGGAGACTCAGGGCGGCTTACAATGTGTTAAGCAATAGCCTTCATACTTTTGTATATTTATACAAAGTCAGCTTATTGCCCCCACAAACTGGGTCCTCATTTCACCTACCTTAGAAAGGATGGAAGGCTGAGTCAACCTTGAGCCTGGGGAGATTTGAACCAGCAGTAAATTGCAGGGAGCTGTGTTAATAACAGGGTGCGTAGACCACTGTACTATCAACCTGTAGATCACTGTAGATCACTGTACTATCAGCCTGCAATGATTCACTATTGTGAATCATTGCAGGCTGTGAATGACCATAATTCACAGCCGTCTCAATAAAAGAGGTTTTTTGGAATTAAGATTGTGATTTATGCTTTCTCAGGAAGCCTAGGTCAGAAAAAGCTCTGCTTCTTGGATGAAAAGCAAAGCGTCTTCAAAGGAAAACCAGAAAGTCAGTTGCCTCTTGAAAAAGCACCTTTGGGCCAACTATGACCTGGATGATTGAGAATCTCCATTAACAGGGATTTACTAGCCATTGAAAGGTCTATTCCGTGTCCTTACTGTTGGATCCCAATATGATGGTGAAACACCAGGACTTGGTAAAATCTAAATGTAGCAACCAAAGATGCTTAATGGTTCACAACCATCAAAAAATGTTGCTCTTAACATACTTTTTCAAAGAAGGAAAAGGACATTTTCAGTGGTACCTTGGTGCATTTTAGCTTCATGGATGGCTACTGATTGGAGAAATCATCTCTGTCTCATTCATTGTTCAAAAAGTGCATATTCCAACAAGCTGATGGTTCCTTGCCTATACTCAGATTCACAAATAAATGTACACACCTGATCCCATATTAATCCTATATTTTCAAACTCTTGGAATTGTCGAGCCCTGAGGGCCTTGCTTTGTTTCCACTGTGATCATCCTTAAGGATAGCTGAATCAGTATAATTGTGAGAAAGCATTGTTTCATATATTCTGAGTCTGAAAAGACTGAAATATGAAAGGACTGGATTTCCATGTTGACCTGCATTTTAAAAATGCCAAGAGCTTCATATTTACAGTAAATGCATATTTTAAAATGTACATATCCTAAATGATGAAGTTCTAAAATATTTTGATAGTGTTTTTTTTTTTAAACTGAGAGCTGCATCAGAGCATGTTTCAATATGAATTTTAGCCTAATAGGTGGGGATTAAATCATATCAATTCTTGAACTACCCATAGAGCTCATTAATCCATATAATTTTGTTCACCTACTGGTGGAAAGCTTTGGTTAACAAACTCTCTTACTCTAAAAGAAGGTCATAGAAATGAGGCTGAGGCACAAACAATAGAAGCAATTCAAATAGGCTGAGACGCAATGGATTTAACCTGGATTTAGCTCCAGAAGTTACATAACTCTTTCAGTTTCTCATATGTCACAAATTTCCGAGTGGTCACTATATCTTACAGTCCTTGCCTTGGTGTAACCAGAATTACCATGGTTAGAAAAACTTCTAACAGAATAGAATAAAAGAATAACTGAGTTGGAAGGGACTTGGAGGTCTTCTAATTTAACCTCCTGCTCAAGCAGGAAACCTATACTATTTCATACAAATGGTTGTCTGATCCCTTCGTTAAATGTCTCCAATGTTGGAGCAGAACTTCTAAAGGCTAGTCATTCCACTGATTAATTGTTCTAACTGTCAGAAAATTTATCTTAGTTCTAGGTTGGTTCTCTCCTTGATTAGTTTCTTTGCAGAAGAAGTTAACATTCATGGGAAAGGCTATGACACCTAAAGACCACTTACTCTCCATGTTGCCCTGCCTTCAAACAATGTTTTAAAAGTGGTATTGCCTGATCAGGTAAATGATAATTCTATGAAAATCAGTTTAATCCACAAAGAAAGAATAAGATGAAGGTTGCTACAATCTCATACTGCTGTTGTAGTTAAATGTGAAAGAGCATGCAAATTCCTTTCAAAAACATGAGCTCCTCTCAATTCATCCACAATTGACTGTTATTCATTGATTTGATTAATTATGTGATGGAGTATATTGTTCTGGAATCTGCTTTGGTTTTAGCTGTGCAAAAATCTGGACTTTTGAGTAGCAGCTTGTCATAGTTGTAATACACGTTCAAAAATGATGACAGTGAAAATGGAACTAAGATCAAAAATTAGTACAGGGATTATCCGTTTGTGAATACCTCTAATAGTATTTTGACTAGTAATTTCTATCCTTGTCTTCTGAATGATATTCTTACCACTGCTATTAATTTGCATATAGATTCTGGCACTTTTCAATAAAAATGATAATTTCTGCATGACTTTCTCCTTGAAACAGCTGACATTCAAAAATATTTGTTGACAAATTTCATTGTATGAAGACTCTAAAGCCTAAAACTCTTTTATTATCTATTTAATGTATTATCCCTTCATTACAGCTGCACAACTTATTATTCATATGTTAATATAATAAAAAGGAGAAGAAGTGGAGGAGCAGTACATGGGATGCTGTTCTGTCCTCCAACAAGATTGGTTTTCTGCTGCTTTAGCTCAGGGGAACAGTCAAGGGTCAAGGGTTGGAAGTGTTTACCACAATGGCTATTGTATTGTCTTCAGTTATGGCTATGTGGCTGTTGAATTTTGATCACAGGTTTCCCTTTGAAATTCTTGTAAACTGCTGCTTAAGCCAGGATGCCTGCAGGAGTGCCTACAGGAATGTCAACAATGTCAAGAAGAGAGGTGCAACAAGATAATAATAATAATAATAATAATAATAATAATAATAATAATAATAATAATAATAATAATAATAATAATAATAATAATAATAATAATTTTATTTCTATACCGCCCTTCTCCCGAAGGACTCAGGGCGGTGTACAGCCAAGATGACAGAAGCCTGCTTCCTTTTATTTACTTTATTTATTAAACAGATTTATATTGCCGCCCAACTCACACACGGTGACTCTGGATAGCGTCACATGCATTGCACTCACAATAAAAGGCGCAGAGCTTCAATCCCTGCCTTTTTCATATTGTTGATGCCCCTATGGATGTCTCAGTGGTAAAGTTGCAATAATCTGTTAGAATGGGTATGGCATTGGTATCTTCCTCATTGGTCGATCTGGGTCACCATGAGAAATAGAATGGGTCATCATGACCATCAGTCAAGCCAGGTCCAGGAAAAGGGCCTTTTCCGTCATGACTCCTACCTCTAGAACAATATGACCCTCAAAGTGAGATTGTTATGCCCCAGGTCACCTAGGCAGTGGAAGATGATGACAGAGTCCTTTATTGCTCTGTTAAATTCCACAACAAACAGCCCAACAACAGCCAGTAAGGCTCCACCCCAAACTTCCCTGAAGTCAGCCACCAATGGCCCCACAAACAAAAGCCAGTAAGCAACAAAATCAACTTGCAAAAGCAGAGAGGAAGTCCAAAGACAAGACTCACAGGGCAACATCCAAAGTCAAGATCCACAGGGCAAGGCAGATCCACAGGGCAAAGCAAGTTCACAAGGCAAAGGCACAAGGCAAGACACAGGCAGAATCACGAGTCAAGGCTGAGTTTTTTTCCAAAGCTGGGGGAGTGCATGCCAAAGCAAACAATTGTTCTCAAAAAAGGCAATCTCCCCCAGCTTCTGCTTAAGTCAACCCAAACCAGGTGTTCCTTGTGAGAAGGGGTGGAGTGACCTTCTCCTGAGCAGCCTCACAGACCTCCTTTGAGCTTGCCTCTGCTCTACTCTTCGTGCCCTTGGATTGAATGTTTTGCCCAGTGAGCTATATGAGAATGGGAAAATACATAGGCTATTATAATACATGGACTAATATAACTTTTCCTGGTTCCCTTTACAGATGTTGGACTCCAACTCCCAGGATCCTCAAGAAAAATTCCTGTGATGAATGGTGGTACTGCAGTTTGAAGTGCAGACTGGGGAGTAACACACCTGCCTTAAACATACATACAAAGAAAGATTTCTGTTTACTTTTCTGTTTTTCCAAAAAGTAAGCCAGGGAACCCGTTTTTATGCGGCTTAGACATGAGTAACTACCATTAGCATCACCCTAACCAGACTACTCCTTAAACAACTGTCAAGAAATATAAATGGATTATTTGGTAATAGAAGAACAGTATATCTTGAACACATCTGAACACCTCTCAGAGCAATGCCCTGGCAGCCTGTTTGTCAAGTCCTCAAGTTTCAATCAATCTAGTAGCATGGACAAATAGCCTCACTCCCTTCTCCTCCCCTTGCCCTGTACTTCCAGCCTCCAACACATACATTAATGTCATCATAAAACATGTTCACACCCCCACCATTGTACAGCACACTCAAGCTATTTTTGTTAATGGCTACCTGTCAAGTAACTTCATAATAGTAAGGGAGTAGTGCATTAGAGGGGAAAAAATTAGTATGGCCCAGTATTCTACCGCCACCCCCAAATCAATGAATACAAGAAGAGCTGTAGAAACAATCACTTGCTTAGACAAATGAGAAATGCCACAAAAGGAGAGGTTAGTGGCACAATGCACTGAAATACTCACTTGGTGTGTGTGTGTGTGTGTAATTTACATGTAAAGGTCTACTCGACAAAGGTAGGTCCACAGTCCACAGGTAGGATTTGCCTAAATTCACAGGTTAGTTTCTTTAACTTGAAACAGAAATGAAGTACTCTGGCCAGGTTTGCCTCTGAACCTTTGCAACCTCATATGATGCAGGATGCAAAGAGAGATATGAGTGAACTCTCTTTGATTTGTGCGCCTCAGATGCAGGTTTAGACAAGTTGTGAATCTGATTGCAGCAATGGGCAAATGGAAGAAGCTATTAATCCTTTTCCTTATGGGTCATTTTACAATTAAAAATGCAATCGGGGGCTTTAGATTTGTAGCTGTTTTTTTTTTTTTCTTCTCCCCACTGTGGTTTTGGAAAACAGCTGAGCGCTATGGAACTTAATGTAAAAATGGTTCATGTTTTACTTTGTCATTAATGCTGTGATTAAATTTGTAGGTCCCTCAACCTGAGGTGTTTTATATATATATACAGCTCTTTGGCTTTGACTGCACCACTTTCTTCCTCATCCAGGGATTTTCCACATACTATGTTTAGGCAAGGGGTATGTCAATTTTTGCAGCTGTGTATGTATGTATGTATGTATGTATGTATGTATGTATGTATGTATGTATATGTGTATGTATTATTGTTTTAGCCAGGGTTTTTCTTATGTAAATCAAGATGTTTATATAGCCATAAAACCCCTGGCTAAAACAATAATACATACACATATACATACATACATACATACATACATACATACAAAAGAACAAAATAAATATTTGACTGTTACAGGGAGAAGTCATAAGATGAGGGTGTGGCTAACTGATGAAGACAAATAAATCAGAAATAGATCTATTTTAGTCTCCCTTAAGACAGCTAAATGCTGGTTAATGTCTGATAAAGCCTAGAAAATAGTGAATTGGGATTTCACTGAACTATGGCTATATAAACATCTTGATTTACGTAGGAAAAACCGTAGCTAAAACAATAATACACATATAGACCTACGAAAAAAGAAATATATATATATATATATACACATACACACACACACACACACATATATATATATATATATACATACATACATCATACATACATACATATATATGTATGTGTGTGTGTGTGTGTATTTAATATCAGGATCTTTCCAGATTTTTCACAGGATTAAAGCTGAGCTTTATCTTGCCTGGGGTTAGCAGTCCCACTTTCAGTTAGATATTTCATAGTTCTTTTTGAATCAAACAAGGAGGATGTGGATTTTGTCTTATCTGATGCAGACATACGTGCTGACACACAGTATTTGTCATATATGTCATATTTGCTCATGACAGTGTTAGAATCTATATTCACTAAACACCCAGTGTTACTACAGTTTATTGCTTTATATAAGTTTGTATCAAGTCGTTTCTCGGTAAGGTAGAAATCAAGTATCCAACCGAACGATTCAAGAGGGAAAAAAAGCACATCAATTTGCTATTGTTTCGAAATATGGAAGCATCTAACGAAATTAGGCTCCTAATTTTACAAGTGCCTTTAATATCCCTAAACTAAATCATGTAATGTGTTAGCATTCCACTATTTGACCCAATTCAACCTAATTTACGTTCATTCCTATTAAATTACATATAAAGAAGAAGAGGACTGTATGTAGGCAAGATAAATAAAGAGAGGCTGAGAAATTTAACAGACTTTTTCTAAAAGAATACAGATATTTCTTAAAATTTAGGGAGGAAATGCAGATGCTTCCTAAAATGCAAGGGGAGCCTCAGAATCTTGGACAAATAGGGAGAAACCCTTAAATCCTGGAAAATATGAATAAGAATACTTTTGCTGTTTTCTTTTCCTGAACCTAAGATTAAATATTTAATCAAATCAATCTAACTATATAGAGAAAGCAAAGTTCCTATTGCAGAGTTTCTCAACCTCAGCAACTTCTAAATGTGTAGACTTCAACTCCCAGAATTCCCCAGGCTGCATGGAAACTGGAGTCCATACATCTTAAAATTGCTGAGTTGGGAAAATTGTCCTACACAAATATAGTAAAGGGATTTCATTTTAACAGTCCTTTTGCAAGGGGTTAAGTCACGGCCGGATTTAGATGAAAAGAGGCCCTAGGCTATTCCACTTATGAGGCCCTTTCACCAGTGGTGGGATTCAATTTTTTTAACAACAGGTGGGCGTGGCTTAGTTGGGGGTGTGGCTTGGCAATCATGTGACTGGGTGGGCGTGGCTAGCTGGTTACGTGACTGTGTAGGCGTGGATAGCTCATCATGTGACTGGGTGGGCGTGGCTATGTGCATAGACTTTTTTCAGAGGGCTGAAAAAAGTCATTTCTGACAGGTCCTCGCACTTTTGACTGGTCCTCACACTTATGACCATCCTCACATTTATGCCCGTGCAGCATTCTTAACAACCATGTCACTCATTTCACAACTGCTTCTCTTCACCATGGTGACAAGATAGGGCAAAAACGTAAAATGTGAGGACAGTCGTAAGTTCGAGGACTGGTCAAAAGTGCGAGGACCAGTCAAAAATAACTTTTTCAGCCCTCTGAGTAGTCCATATGCATAAAAGGATACAGCAATAGAGAGGGATGAAGGAGGGGAAGGGAAATTAGAGTAGGAGGGAGGGTAAGAGAGGGAGGAAGAGAGGAGGAGAAGGAGAAAGGAAGAGGAAGTAGGGAGGAGAAGAAGAGGGGGAGGAAGAGAAAGTAAGAAGGAAAGAAAAGAGAGAGGTGGTAGGTTTGAGGAGAAAGATTGCTGTACAATAAAAAAGATGAAAGGGAAGAAAGCCAACCCCAAACAAATATAAAGATATTAAGATAAAGAATGAATTGTTAAACTTTAAAGAATAAAAGAGAACAAATATGAATAAATAACAATAATTAGAAACACACATACAAACATACAATGTATTTTCTTTGAACAGAGTATTTGGCCGGTTCACAAATTTAAACAGTGTTTAGTCATTTCAATTAAATTTACAATTTCTATATTTCCTTTTTGCCATATTTATTCCTCATCTATTTTTGTAAAAAAACAATATTACCCTTCATCCTAATCTCTAATCTTAATCAAATTCAATTTTTCCCTTCTATTCTATATTATACCCCTTCCCATTGTCATCTATTTTTATATCCATCCTCACATTGGTTAATTATGTAATATTAGTTGTTTAATATAAATTCAACATTTTAATATAAATCAATTAGTTATATAACTACCTTTTTTGTATATTAATCAATATGAACATGAATATTCCAATTATTTCCATGCAATCCAATTTCTTACAAATCCATTAATTATATTTACCAATAATAATAAACCAAATAATTTCCCCATATATTCCTCCAAACCACAACTTAACTATTTCTGCTTTCAGAAATATACAATTAATAGTATCTCAATTATTACAATTCCCTAGTTAAATAGAGCTTTTTTTCTTTTGTGTTTTAAAATCCTGAACTCTCCTCTTTTTCCCTAAATTTCCCATTGTTTGCACCTACCTTTTTTGGTGAGGAAAAAGAAAAGAATTCTGCCTGCCTAATTTTCCAACCTTGCAGCAACAGCAAAGCAGTTTCAGTTTCGTTTCTCAGCATAGGTAGGGGAAAAAAAATCAGCACTCTTTGCAAGGAAGCAGAAGAGCCCTGAGCAAAACAGCTGAGACAAATCAGCTGAGAGCCGGGAGGCCAATTAGCCTATGCTGAAGCTCCATGGGTCAATAAAATTACAAAAAAACACCAAACCCTTTGTTAAATTGCTGGCTCCCCCGCCTCTCACCCACCACTATTTATTGGCAATAAATAGTAGTGCGGAGGGGCGGGGCAAGCCAGCAATTTAACAAAGGGTTCGGCTGCACCACTGGCTCTAGGGCGGCCCTTTGAAGCCCCGTGGCAAGAATTTGAAGTTTTTTTTCCTTTAGCCATCGGAGCAGCAATAGATGAGGAGTGGGCGGGGTAAGCGAACGGCCGGCGATCCAACAGAGCAGAGAGTGAGGGTGAGTGAAGGCGTGGAAGCTGCTTTCTCCATCCTGCTCTTTTGCGTCCGGAGCTGGTGGGGAACCACGTGGCAGCCCACATGGATCCCAGGCAGCAGAACTCAGGCTAGGGAAGGGGTGGGCAATTGTGGCTCTTTTACAACCTGTGGCCTTCAACTCCCAGAATTCCTGAGACAGCCAACCTGTCTCAGGAATTCTGGAAGTTGAAGTCCACAGGTTGTAAAAGAGCCACAATTGCCCACCCCTGGCTACGGTAGGCTGGCGCCACGCAGGTGGGAGTCGAGGGGCGGGCGAGCCAGCAATTTAACAAAGGGTTCGTCCGAACCCCCTAGAACCCCCAGAATCCCACCACTGTGCAGGCCCCTCTTGATCTTGAGGCCTAGGCTGAAGCCTAGTTAGCCTATAGGAAAATCCGGCCCTGGGTTAAGTTTGGGGGTGTGAAACAACTAAGTGGATTTTTTTTGGCTGTGAAGTTTAGAGGGGAACAGAAAGCTATATCTCTCCTTTGGGCTATAAGTGTCTCAATGTACCAATGTGGGGAAGAAAAACTAAAACTAAAAACTAAAGAAAAAGGACAGAAAGCAAAGTAAAGCTAGCTCAGCATGATATGACCTACAGGATGAAGGAAAATTAAGTGTAAGGATTATTTTTTTTGTTTTTAATTATTCATCTGCAGGTACAGCAGGTCATTAACTTGATTTAGGGTTGCTGTGAGCCTTAAATGCAATTTTTTAAAAAAGATAAAGTAAAAGTAAAGCAGTCCCTGCAGATTTTACTCCGCTAGTCTTTGCCAACTATAGGGGCAGTGTTTATCTCTGTTTCAAGGCCATTGAGCCAGTGCTGTCTGAAAACATTTCCATAATCATTTGCCCAACATGATGTCACAGAGTGCTGTTACTTTCCCACTGTAATGATACCTACTCATCTATTCACATTTGCATACTTTCGAACCACTAGATTGGCAGGAGCTGGGGTGAGGACAGGAGCTCACCCTGTCATGTGGTACTCAGGACTCGAACCTGGGCTGCCAGATTTCCAGTGACAAGCCCAGGGTCCTAACCTCTGAGACACCACACTGCCCTTTATTCTTTAAAGAATACCAAATATTATAACTTTGCAGACTTAAAAAATGTGCTTCAGAGAACCGGTCACCAATGGGATGCCTGATCAAAGATAAGCTGCTTTAATGAACAGGGGAGAGATGCTATGCTCAGGTGAAATCTATTAAATTTCTGACCAGTTTCAAATGATGCACAGATTATTAATGTATTTGTACGTTAAAACTGAAGTCCCGTTACTGCTAGAGGAGCTACAGATGGTACTCAGCAGGTTCTGACCAATTCTGGAGAACCGGTAGGGCACAGGGATTTTTGCTACTGGTTCTCTGAACCACCTGCCGCTATCTCTACCGGATCGGGCGATCCGGTCCGAACCTGGAACATTTCACTCCTGGTCTAAGACCTCAAGGAACACTAATCTTGATTACATTTATTTTAGTTATGAAAGCCCTACAAAATGCATATGTGTAGTTCAGAGGTGGGTTTCAGCAGGTTCTGACCAGTTCTGGAGAACCGATAGCGGAAATTTTGAGTTGTTCGGAGAACTGGTAAATACCACCTCTGACTGTCCCTGCCCCCATCTATTCTCTGCCTCCCGAGTCCCAGCTGATCGGGAGGAAATGGGGATTTTGCAGTAACCTTCCCCTGGAGTGGGGAGGGAATGGAGATTTTACAGTATTCTTCCCCCTACCATGCCCACCAAGCCATGCCCACAGAACCTGTAGTAAAAAAAATTGGAATCCCACCACTGAGCTAGACATAGAAAGAAAAATCTTGCATGCATATAGATATAAGTCTTTAGAAAGCAGAATAAGTAGGACAAATAATAAAGTGAAACTAGTACCGTATATACACAGAAAATTATCACCCTGTAGTTCCTAAGAGCTTCATTTGATTCAAATTCCTGGACAAAATAGAAGTATAGTACCTGGAAACACAGTGTAAATGACATATGCAAATGGCAATAAGGATAAGATATTTAGTTACTTGTATAGGCTTGAGGGCTGTCAGAAGCCCAATTGAAATGCAGGCTGCATCTTTTCAAAAATGTTTGCACAATGTTTGAAACTGGATTGAATGGCAAGAGAAACAGCTGTTTAACAAAATATGGCAAGAACTGTATTGAAGACAAACATGCTTCTAGAAAAAAATATATGAAAATAAGTAACATCCTGAGAAACAAAGATTAATGAACAAACAAATGGAAACATCTTATGTCGCTTTGCTTTTACATATGATAACAGCAATGAGATTTTTACTGTATATGCAAAAAGTTAGAAGAACTCATAAACTCATCAATGCCTACTGTACAATAAAAGAATGGATCAGGAAGCTGATAGAATTGGTGGCAATGACAAAATTGAGCTTTAAAAAAAAGACTGACTAATTTTGTTTCTACTTTGGGGTTTTTTGCAAGAAACTGAAAGAAATTAAATGTTTGGCATTTAATAATTAGGATTATATTGGGTCATTGAAATAATGTAACTAATTGTTAATCTTAGAGTAAGTGTTTGATGTATTTTTCAAATTGATATTTGTACCAAAAAAAGGTGGAAGTCATTCTTTTTTCTATTTCCCTTAATTTTTCTGTTTTTTTTCTTTTTGCACTTTTTGCACTACTTTTCTCTATATATTTTTTCTCAAGCCTTTTCTTTGTTTATTTTTTTAATTTTCTGCTTTTGAAAGTGTTTTTTTTAAAGAAGAGAAGTGCACAAAATGTAGATGAAAATGCAAATGAATTTGAATTTGAATGTAAACATTGAAGAAGGTCTTTACAAGATGATATCAGGGGATCAAAACATAATATTCTGAAACAAAACATAATTGTTGTAGTGTGCCTGTTTGGAAATGAAAACCTCTTTTGTCCTGATCCAAAGTAATGTAGCCTCTGCTGTTACACAGAAGCCATTTCTGTCTCTGATAGAAATGGTTTGGTTGCTTCAAACCTTCTATCAAAAAGGATCTCTTTCAAGTCTCATGGGATTAATTTCATCAAACCTTCTTGTAAGCTACTTACTAGCCAGGGAAACGTCCCTTCTTTGGAACAATAAACAATAAAAAAAGATTCCACTTCCAGTTTTTTACAGCTTTAAAATTCTCATTAGAGAACAGTTATAAAGGTACAAGAATGGTAGCAATAGCAATAGCACTTAGACTTATATACCGCTTCATAGTGCTTTACAGCCCTCTATAAGCAGTTTACAGGGTCAGCATATTGCCCCCAACAATCTGGGTCCTCATTTTACTGACCTCGAAAGGATGGAAGGCTTGAGCCAAACTGCCAAACTGCTGGCAGCCGGTAATCAGCAGAAGAAGCCTGCAGTACTCTTACCACTGTGCTACCACGGCTCATGGTAAAACATAGTACAATAATACTTTAAGGAAAAGTCTGTATTTCAATGATAACAAATCTCCCATTCTGTCCTCTCCCTGTCACAATAGAATAAGCAGTACATATTATAAAAAACAGTACATATTCAAGCCTCCGAACTACTTAGGTAAATTATGCTTTCTATAAGAGGATTTCTGCATTGTGTATTCTCTCATTTTCTCCCTGGCTTTTTCACCATTCCATCAGGACCTCAATCTATTCATTGAGCAACCATCTTATTCAGTCCCTCAAAGCTCCCCCACCAACCAAGGGGCCAATAACCTCCCTTGTGAAAACTTGTCAGCTTTTCTCCATCTACATTAGCCAATGGATGTTCGTGAATTCTTTGCATCCTCTCCCAAGAAGAGAAAACATATTTTTCTTTTTTTAAATGTTAGACTTTTGGCCTGTACTTAAAACTGGGGGGGGGATCCCCTTCAAGTAAGATTGTCCTTTAAAATCCTTTTAGTAAGATAAAACGTGTAGAAAATGTAGCAGGCCTGAAGGCCCAACTGTAAAAGATGGCTTCCAGGTCTGGGTGCGATTTCTTGCAGCAATTCTGGCAATGAAATAATCTCCAACCTATCACCAATACATCTGTCAACAAATAGTTTGGTAGATATCTCCTTGAGTTTGTTTTGAATGCCTCTCTGTGAACTGGCAAACTGATGGCAATAGCAATAACATTTAGTTTTATATACCTCCCCATAGCAGTTTACAACACTCTCTGGACAGTTTACAATGTAAACACATTTTTTTTTGCATATTGTCCCCAACAAACTGGGTCCTAATTTTACCGACTTCGGAAGGATGGAAGAAACTATAAGGATCGGACTCGGGGCTGTGGACAGAGTTTGCCTGTAATACTGCACTTTAACCATTGGGTCACCAGGTGCTTTAACTACTGATAACAAAGGACTTAGTAGGGGGGCATTTTTTTTAATTTTATTTTTTTAAATTTGATTTATATGCTGCCCTTCTCCGGACACTCAGGGCGGCTTACACTGCGTTAAGCAATAGCCTTCATACCTTTGTATATTTTATACAAAGTCAGCTTATTGCCCCCACAAACTGGGTCCTCAATGTACCTACCTTAGAAAGGATGGAAGGCTGAGTCAACCTTGAGCCTGGCAAGATTCGAACTTATTTTAATTGCAGACAGCTGGTGTTAAATTACAGTGCCTTGTCTCCAGAGCTATCCAGGCTCCTTATATCATTTATATAAACCTTTCCTGAATTCTAATCAGTTTAACCATAAGCTTAAGGTGACCAGATTTTAACATTGGTAAAGAGGGACATTGTGGGCGTGGCTTATTTTGTGGGCGTGGCTAGCTGGTCATGTGACTGGGTGGGCGTGGCTAGCTGGTCATGTGACCGGGTGGCCATGGCTATGTGTATAGGGTAAGGTGAACAGATTTTAACATTGGTAAGAGGGACACCATTGTGGGTGTGGCTTATTGTGTGGGCGTGGCTTGGAGGCCATGTGACTGGGTGGGCGTGGCTAGCTGGTCATGTGACCGGGTGGCCATGGCTGTGTGTATAGGGACTACTCAGAGGGCTGAAAAGTCATTTCTGACAGGTCCTCGCACTTTTGACTGGTCCTCACACTTATGACCATCCTCACATTTATGCCCGTGCAGCATTCTTAACAACCATGTCACTCATTTCACAACTGCTTCTCTTCACCATGGTGACAAGAAAGGGCAAAAAACGTAAAATGTGAGGACAGTCGTAAGTTCGAGGACTGGTCAAAAGTGCGAGGACCAGTCAAAAATAACTTTTTCAGCCCTCTGAGTAGTCCATATGCACAAAAGGACTAACCAGAGGGCTGAAAAAAGTCATTTCTGACAGGTCCTCACACTTTTGACTGGTCCTCACACTTATGACCATCCTCACATTTATGCCCGTGCAGCATTCTTAACAACCATGTCACTCATTTCACAACCGCTTCTCTTCACCATGATGACAAGATAGGGCAAAAAACGTAAAATGTGAGGACAGTCGTAAGTTCGAGGACTGGTCAAAAGTGCGAGGACCAGTCAAAAATAACTTTTTCAGCCCTCTGAGTAGTCCATATGCACAAAAGGACTAACCAGAGGGCTGAAAAAAGTCATTTCTGACAGGTCCTCGCACTTTTGACTGGTCCTCACACTTATGACCATCCTCACATTTATGCCCGTGCAGCATTCTTAACAACCATGTCACTCATTTCACAACTGCTTCTCTTCACCATGATGACAAGATAGGGCAAAAACGTAAAATGTGAGGACAGTCGTAAGTTCGAGGACTGGTCAAAAGTGCGAGGACCAGTCAGAAATAACTTTTTCAGCCCTCTGAGTAGTCCATATGCATAAAAGGATACAGCAATAGAGAGGGATGAAGGAAGGGAAGGGAAATTAGAGTAGGAGTGACGGTTAAGAGAGGGAGGAAGAGAGGAGGAGAAGGAGAAAGGAAGAGGAAGTAGGGAGGAGAAGAAGAGGGGGAGGAAGAGAAAGTAAGAAGGAAAGAAAAGAGAGAGGTGGTAGGTTTGAGGAGAAAGATTGCTGTACAATAAAAAAGATGAAAGGGAAGAAAGCCAACCCCAAACAAACATAAAGATATTAAGATAAAGAACGAATTGTTAAACTTTAAAAAATAAAAGAGAACAAATATGAATAAATAGCAATAATTAGAAACACACATACATACAATGTATTTTCTTTGAACAGAATATTTGGCCGGTTCACAAATTTAAACAGTGTTTAGTCATTTCAGTTAAATTTACAATTTCTATATTTCCTTTTTGCCATATTTATTCCTCATCTATTTTTTTAAAAAAAACAATTTTACCCTTCATCCTCATCTCTAATCTTAATCAAATTCAATTTTTCCCTTCTATTCTATTTTATACCCCTTCCCATTGTCATCTATTTTTATATCCATCCTCACATTGGTTAATTATGTAATTATGTAATACAGTTGTTTAATACAAATTCAACATTTTAATATAAATCAATTAGTTATATAACTATCTTTTTTGTATATTAATCAATATGAACATGAATATTCCAATTATTTCCATGCAATCCAATTTCTTACAAATCAATTAATTATACTTACCAATAATAATAAACCAAATAATTTCCCCCATATATTCCTCCAAACCACAACTTAACCATTTCTGCTTTCAACACAGTATACAATTAATAATATCTCAATTATTACAATTCCCTAGTTAAAAAGAGCTTTTTTTTCTTTTGTGTTTTAAAATCTTGAACTCTCCTCTTTTGCCCTAAATAATTTTCCATTGTTTGCACTTACCTTTTTTGCTGAGGAAAAGGAAAATAAATCTGCTGCCTAATTTTCCAACGTTGCAAGCAAACCGCAAAGCCAACACCCTGTTTTACTTTCAGTTTCGTTTTGAGCTTGGTTTGCACAAAGAGGAAAAAAAAACTGAGCAATTTAGCAAGAGCAGAGCCTTGTGCAAATCAGCTGAGAGGGGGAAGCCGAGCTAATTAACGTAGGGCGGCCCTTTGAAGCCCCGCGGCAAGAGTTTAAACAGGTTTTTTCCCTCTAGCCATCAGCGGGGATTCAGGAGGCAGCCGGGAACCAGGAGGCAGAATGAAAAATCAGGACTTTTTTAAAACGCCGCGGGACGCGGGACAAATTGCTCAAAAGCGGGACTGTCCCGCCAAAAGCGGGACGTCTGGTCACCTTACATAAGCTTAATCACTGACCTTTAGATTTACTTAGGACTAATATTTCTACCAGAAAACCTGGGAGATTTCTTCATTCTTCTGGTGGTTCCTCCTCCTGCTTCTCCTCCTTTCTGACATGCTTAAACCATCTCCTTCTGAAATAACTCTAATTTTCTACCATTCTCCATGATCTCCCTGGGCTGATTAAATTGATACTAGCCAACCTTAGCTGATTTTTTTTTAATGATTAAGTGGGTTAGCACTTGAGAGAGATCAAAAGGAAACATCTCACCTCAGACTGCCTGACTAACTGACTGCCTGACTAAATAAATAAATAAAGGACCAAAATAATGGCAAGTCCTGTTGCAGATAAAACTATATGCATATGTCCCTAAAATCAAGGTTAAGTCAAAGTAGACATTACTTTGTTTTCCCCTTTGTATTTTTGACTTTTTTAAAAAAAACATGAAGCAATAAGAATATTCTAACTGGAGTCTGGAGTTTTATGTTGAATGTATTGAACGGGACTTATTTCTGAGCAAACATAAAAAATGTCTTTATTGTACAGATCATGAGATAAAATTAAATTGGGAAATAAAAAGCCTGCAGGCTTTCTCTCTGATTCTGGTAACAATGCTGGTATAGATATAACTCCCTTTGGCTAAGACATTGTTTGTTTCCATTTTTTAAATAGATAAAAGTTCTAATAATTGGAATCTATGATTATGAGCAAGCATTCCTAATTCTAGGCCATAGGTCACATGGCTTGTACATCATAAACAAATCTGCAACTTTTGCATTATTAGAATGACTGCATAAAACCGTGTAGATTGTGATTGTTGAAAATGAGCCACGTGCTTATGAGAAGATAGGACAAAGTCTCACAGAAACTAATAAAACAGCTAACTGATTTAGGTTCTAGTTTTTCAATGGAATATAAGTTTAGGAATAATTCTGCAGTCCTTTGAACTTGGTTATAAATGTCTTTCTATGGAATAGGATTTAAGAATCTGTACTCTAAAGCTATAAGGTAGTGCTAAAAAGTGTAGCGGTATCAGACTTTGTATTTTAGTGATTTGCTTTAACACTAGAGATCTAAAAGTAGAAATTATTCTTGTTTTAATTAAATAAGATTTAAAACATCTTGGTGAGAAATGTAAGTCTTCATAGTATAAGAAAAACACACTTATTATAACATTATAGCCAAGAGTTGTGTTAAATATGTATTGCTCAGCTTGACACTTTAGTTTGTAGAAGTGTCGTATTGATTTTGAAATAAATAGTGTTATATGAAGATTTGCTGAAGGGCAATTTTGTAACTAACTTTGCAGCTGTTTCATAGGAGCTTTCTTCTTTTTTTTTAAAAAAAAAAATGAAATTAAAATGAAATCTCATAGTTAAAACCTCACGGCTCCGCTTGAGGGTAAAAGCATTAAGTATGTTTACAGTTTTGCAAAGCTGGTGTCATCTATGGAATTGCTGCTTCTTGCTCTGTTGACTAGCAAAGCTGCTTTAAAACTTGGTGAGGAGCTGTCTTCAAATACATTTCAAAGAATCAATATAACTCAATCCATTGTATTTCCTCTGGCACTGCTGGGAAAGGAAGACAGCCAAAAATTATACCTAAAATGACACTTTTTGATTTACTAGCAATAGAATTCTCTCCTCTCTCTCTCTCTCTCTCTTTCTCTCTCTCTCACACACACAAACACACACCGTCTCTTTCTCTCATCTCACTCTTATCTATCTATCTATCTATCTATCTATCTATCTATCTATCTATCTATCTATCTATCTATCTATCTCTATTGTCTACCCATCCTACAGAAAACCCAGCTGAAATTAGTGAATTACCCTTTGAGAAAAGTAGAAAAGTTTTCACCCTGGACTGTTTTCAGTTCTAGAAAATGTGGGTAGATTCACTAATTAATTATTTAGATAAATCAATATATTTCCCTATAACTGAACTGACAGCAACTGTTGATAGTCACGGACAAGGTAAATAGACAACATGGTCTGCTAAACTTTTAGTTATTTTCCTATTCCTAATATATTTCACATATATTTACTTCTATAGATGGCAGAGTTTCTTCCAGGCCAGCCAATCACCATAGCCATATCCCAATAAGATAATGGGGAGTCCATGTAATTAAAATGCATTGATTCATATATCCCATTCATTGTAATAGAGTAATTATTTGTATTATAATAGGATTTCAAAAAATATCTTGACAGTTTGGTGATGTAAAAAGATGAATATCCCTTATACATCTAACTACTTTCAGTGAATAAATAACTTAGTGGTGTCAGCTTGACAGATTAAGGTATTTTATTTTTATTCAGTATCATTTATATGTTACAGTAAATTCACCAACCTCTTTTTGTCCAGTTCTTCGTTAATATGAATATTTAACAGAAATCTAACTAAAAGTTACTAAATAATTACATGTGGATATGAATTTAAATACTTTTATTAAAATAAATGTTTAATGTAGTCTTCATACTATTTTCTACATTTTTTTTTATTTTTCAAAATATTTTATTTTTCCTTTAAACAAGAGCTGTCAAACTCCTGGCCCTCAGGCGGGATGTGTCATGTGCTGGCCGCACCCACGTCTAGTTTGGTGAAGGGGGAAAAAGTCCCAATTTGTCATGTGATGCTGATGTGACGATGTGAGTTTGACACCACTGCTTTAAACTATATATTGAATTTAAAAAGTAAAAACTGTATCAGAATAATTTGGAAGGCTATGAGGCAATGAACGATTCATTCCGAACTCCTTAGCCTGGAAAATGCTGAGCAAATAAATTCAGACTGGAATATGAATGGTTATTCACACAGTCTAAGACGGGTGAAATGTAAAATTTGTTACTACTGGTTCTGTGGGCGTGGATTGGTGGGGGGGGATAATGTGACCGGGTGGGCGTGGCCAACTTTTTTTTTTTAACTTTTCAAAGCATTTTTTTTACCACCTCTTCCGCTGAAGAGGTTGCAGAAAAAAATGCTTTGAAAAGTCTCTCTGACGATCAGGCAACTCAGCTGGGATCATCAGAGAGACTTTTAAAGCATTTTTTTCTTCAACCTCTTCAGTGGAAGAGGTGGTTAAAAAAATGCTTTGAAAAGGCTCTGAGGATCCCAGCTGTGTTGCCTGATCATCAGAGCTTTTTCAAAGTATTTTCCACTGAAAAAAATGCTTTGAAAAGCCTCTGAGATCCCAGCTGAGCCACGTGATCACCAGAGGCTTTTTTTTACTTTTAAAAGCTTTTTTTCAGCAGAAGAAGTTGTAGAAAAAATGCTTTTAAAAATTTTTTAAAAAAGAGCCTCTGATGATTATGTAGCTCAGCTGGGCATGGGGGGGGGGCACAGGGATTTTTGCTACTGGATCTCCGAACCACCCGCCGCTATCTCCACCGGATCGGGCGATCCGGTCCGAACCGGGAGCATTTCACCCCTGGTCTAAGACCTCAAGGAACTCTAATCTTAATTACATTTCTTTTAGTTATGAAAGCCTTACAAAATGCATATGTGTAGCTCAGAGGTGGGCATATGTGTAGTTCAGCAGGTTCTGACCAGTTCTGGAGAACCGGTAGTGGAAATTTTGAGTAGTTCAGAGAACTGGTAAATACCACCTCTGACTGGCCCCACCCCCATCTATTTTCTGCCTCCCGAGTCCCAGCTGATCGGGAGGAAATGGGGATTTTGCAGTATCCTTCCCCTGGATTGGGGAGGGAATGGAGATTTTACAGTATCTTTCCCCTGCTATGCCCACCAAGCTGTGCCACTCCCACCAAGCCATGCCCACAGAACCGGTAGTAAAAAATTTTGAAACCCACCAGTGGTGTAGCTATAGGTTTAAGTTTTTGATATCAAATTAGACATTATCCAAAAGCATTCTACCATACCACCACACTGAAAACGTTTAGTTACTGGTGGTGCTTTTTAATCCAAAATTCTTAGCAGATTAGCTACTCAGAAACAATCAGTTCCATGGTTGTTTTTTTAAAAAAATCAATATTTTGGTCCTTTGCAAATGTTTTCCTGGTAAATCTTTTAATGTAAAAGAAAGCTTTATAGAAAAAGCAAATCATTCTTTTAAGAGTAAACTGGCTGCTAAGGGGGGGAAAATATTATAAGAATAGCACTACCAACCTAAAGTTTTTCTTTCTGTTTTTTTTATCTCTCTCCTTGATTCTTCCCTCAAATGCTATGGCCCTACACAAACTTACAAGAATTGATCTGCCATGAATATAGAAATTCTACGGCTATGCGTTATGGGTGATGAAGCAGTTGCATATCCGCTGTGCAAATGCTGCAAACAATTTCCTGTAGGAAAATCTCTAAAATTCAGCACATTTTCAGGGTCAAAGGAACAGGCTATTAGATGCAGAAGCTACACCTGCCCTGATGTTTGCTTTTTCTATTTATATACAGCTGACAAGAGACAGATGCAGAAAACAGAAAATGTAAAATATAAGCATAAATTTTCATTGCACCCCTGGAAGCACATACATATGTGCCGTGTAAAATTTAATGACTGTGCTAAATACATACGCTTTAGAGAACACTTCCACCACCTGCCTACTGACAAATAGTGAAGATCCATCCTGCTTTCCCTGACATTATAGTGTTGGGAGGAAAACACAAGAATATTCTCTCATTTCAATAAAATCAGACATATTTATTTGTACATGAATAATGACACCAAACTAATATGGCATCGTAGCATTTAGGGGCCTTGTACATGCAAGCTAGATAAATAGGCATGGATATCTGCATGTACATGTTTAATGTATAAACTGGAAGCAATTTTGTGTTGATGATACCTCTGCTTTGTTTTGCTTAATAAAGGGAGACAATGAAACAGAACTATATATAATTCATAAACAAAGAATTCCCTGGTAGGGTCCTGAAGAAAATTATGGTAATAACACTGGACATTTGTAATAACAATGTCTAAGCTATTGTTTGGTTTCTAGGCAGACTACGATGAGGACAAAGTATTAGCAGCAGATCTTACGAACTCCTTGTCCCCTGTTTCTATTTGCTGTTTAATGGCAATATGGACTGTATTACTAGCCTGGTGTAAATAGAGCAGTGTTTCTCAACCTTGGGAACTTCAAGATGTGTGGACTTCAACTTCCTGAATTCCCCAATCAGCATGGGTAACGTCCACACCAAGTTGCCAAGTTGAGAAACACTGAACTAGAGAACAGCATACCATTTTCTGCAATGCTGCTATCTGTGATGTAGTCAGGACACGGTAGAACTTGGAGATTTCAAAAACAGTTGTAAGATCTTTGACTTGCCATCTTTAGAAATGGGGAAATAACATTGTACAAATTGACATTGAATAGAAGCTATCTTAAGTTGCAATTCTTCATCTGTATCCCTGCATTCAACAATTACTTCAAGATGACCTTGGTGCTCTCTGAACCTGGTTGTTTTCTTATGGATATTTCATTACCCAACTAGGGAACATCATTGGTGCCAAAAAGGAGTAGAGTTTGCTCTCCATTGTTAATGTTGGTGGGAATGTTCTTGATGGTTGCTTGATTAGGCTGTTATTTATGATTTGGTTGTTGATCTAGTATTAATCTTTGGGTTAATCTCTGCTTCTTTGGCAAGTTGTTGATTGCTGGCAAGGAGGTATTGTGGTCTTTAACTTTTTGATATCTTTTGAATGGTAGGTAGATGTCGTTTATCACTATGTGCCTATTGATGGCTGATTTGTGTTCCAGACTTCCAAGAATTCTCTAGTAGGTTTAGAATGCTCAAAAATTTATCACTTGAAACTGTGGTTAAGTGAGTCTGCCCATGTGTTATACAGTTAAGGAACAGTCATGTCTCCTGATTGCTAATTGGTCTCCTGCCTTTTTGTCCGACATAGTGGCTATTACAGTCCTTACACTGAATGTTACAGATTATTTCTGTATTTTTCTTCTTCTAAGGCAGGGGTGTCAAACTTGCGGTCCATGGGCTGGGTGCATCATGTGCTGGCCACAGCCATGCCTGGTTTAGCGAAGGGAAAAAAGTTGTGATATGTCATGTAACAATAATGTGATCATGTGAGTTTGACACCTCTGTTTTGAGGCTACTGTTCTAAGGCTACTGGGTCTTTTGATTTATTTAAAATGTTTTGGAAAGCTTTAATTGATTTGTGTGGTATACTTATTTCAGAGTTTATCATGTCATGTTATCTATCCTGGAATCTCCTTAGTTTTTTTAAAAAAACCTTTTATTCTATGATAAGCAGCATGTAGAATAATTCTACTTGTCCTGATACAACAGGATATGGTTTGACTAAACTACGGGTGTTGTAAGTAGTTGGGTAAAGCAGCCCAAGACTATTAAGAAAAGAACTCTGACTACAGGAGCACCAACTTTATTCTTTCTGCTGCTGGTGTCTCCTAATTTTATTATGGATGTATTTTTTTGACTGGTTCAGCTCATTACAGAGACAAATATCAGTTAGTGGCAGGTAACTCTTCATCCTAATGTGTCTTTGCTACTGAAGTCTGCACTTCCGAGATATTCCATTTTGCACCAGAAATTAGTTTCTGTGTTACAGCTCCAGACGAGTGATTAAAAAAAGATATTGTAATTTTGATAAACCCCACTAAATGGTTTGACTGAAATAGAGCTAAAATGAAGGTATAAATGGCTGAAGTGATTAAGTCTGTCAATTCCCCTTGGATACTGTAAGAGAATGAACTGGCTGATGGATTATTATTTATCCCTTAATGTGAATTTTTTGGGATTTAATTAAAGACCTTCTATTATATGCTGAAGGCTATTTGGGGCTATAAATCAAAAAATCCACAACGGGGGATATTACAAGGAATGAGAAACATGGAACACATGGCGCCCTAGCAAGGTCCATTAAAATTTTTAAATATTGGTAACCTGACTTTTATTTTCTGAAAAAAATCAAGAATTTGTGAAAAGCATTTGTTTTTAGAAGACTTCCTTCTGGATGTTGAGCTATACAGAATTGCAAAACCTTGCACATATAGGGATGTCACAGGGAGGAATCACAAAAAGACATGCACTCCAAGTCCCATCCTCCTTTCACATATGCTGCACATATGAAAGAGCAATGTTTTGAGTGCATGACTATGAGTTTTTAACTTTCCCACAGACAAACCTGCGAATATAGCTAAAATATAGCTAAATATAGCTAAAAAATAAAATCCAAAAGTGTCTGTTTTTTATTAAGAGGGTCACAAGGACTCTCTGAGACTCTGGTTGAAGCCTAGGACTCACAACTGTACTGTATTGGTCATCCACTAATTGACTGATTACTCACTCAAAGGGCTATTTTGGCCATGAAATGAGCAGTAATTGCTAAGACTGCCAATTTTCTCTCCCTCTTACTTTAGTGAAAAGAGATGCTGTGCCCTCTTCAAATCCCATTGCTGAACAGACATGCATTGAAAATCATGTTGTTATCATAGCATGATACCATTGTAGTTCTCCTATGCATCCCTTCTAGTTGTTTTAATAGCTTTGATAGAAAGAAAAAAAAACCAAACAAAACACCTCTTTTGCCCTTATTCCCAAATGGACCATAGTGGGTGGGGCTGGGACTTCAGTAAAGCAACCCATCACTGATTTTCCTAGTGAAGCTAATCATAAATCTCTAGTGGTCACGTTAGCTTGGTAAAATGCTCCATAAGAGGAGGATTTTTCAACATGAATAATTCTTAGCTGCTGTAAGGCAATCAAACAAACCTAATTTTTGCCCAATTAAAACCAACACATCCAGTGTATAAATTATGCCAAGAAAGTATAAATTAACATACTAATCTTGCAGTATAAATTAACTATTAAGGGAAAAGTCGAGAAAATTTGCTATCAATTGAAATGGGTTCCGTTCTGTTCAATACATCTCTAATCAAAAGGGCCAATGTATTTGGCCAGCCTTTAAAAGTCACATTCTCCTGTCAAATTAAGAGAATTGCTATAGAAAATAATATTTTTTTTAAAAAAAGTGCTGGGAACAATTATAACACAATAAATCAGTAAATGTTCATCAAAATAGTACAGAAACACCACTCAGATTAAATACTGACTGTGTTATAGATTTGTTCACAGATGTATAAAAGTTACTCATGTGACAGGGTAGGTGGAAGAAGCCACCAAAATATGAGACAATGTCGGCTGGTGACCCCCAGGGTAGAGCCTTCTCTGTGGCCACACCCACCCTTTGGAATCAACTTCCTGTGGCTCTTCGGCTGGCCCCCAACCTTTGTACCTTCCACTGTGAGCTTAAGACCTGGCTGTTTAAATGCCCTAGCCAGGACTGATGGGGTCTACTGTTTTAAATTGGTTTTTAGTCTGTTTTAGTCTGTTTTAATTTGTATTTATTGGGATTGTTTCGTTTGATGTAAGCAGCCCTGAGTCCTTAGGAGAGAGGGCGGCATATAAATCCTATAAATAATAAAATAATGAACCATCCCCAGTGAAATAATTGCAGCGAAAGTCGAGTTATTTTGGATTTTTTCAGTTATGTTGTGAGTTATTTTGCAGGCTATTGATATGGTTATGTAAACCTAGCATTTGAAGCCTAGAGTTTGAGTTCAAGCCAATCCTTAGTGTGGTACCTTCTAATCTTTTGGAAAGAATCTTGTCAGGTGCAAGCAACCAGAATCACTTGTGAATAGTCTTAGCCTGTCACTTTATTGGTTTTTAATCTACGTTACAAAAATCTCTTCAAGCTGCTTGCCTTTCCCTGGGAATTACCAGATAAGGCTTTATGAATTTGAGGGGAGGTCAAGCTTATGCCATTTGTGGCTGCACAATGACTCCAAGCTAGACCCTCACTTGACGCCTCCCTCCAGCCTCACTGGCAAGTCCTCTACAGGTAGTAACATCACTATATAATGTGACAAATGAAGAAAAAAAACTTGGTGGCAGGGATAAAAGAAGACAAAACATTTGGCAATAATTTGAGCTTGAAAGCAGGTGACTTTTATTTGGGGATAAATTATGATTTATTTAATGCAAATGTGTGTAAGTTACCCATCTATCAAAAGGAACTTTAAAGTTTGGCAGTGTATCAAGGAGGTTTATTGGTCTCATATGTATGTATGTATGTGTGTAGATACATAATAGATAGATAGATAGATAGATAGATAGATAGATAGATAGATAGATAGATAGATAGATTTGATAGACAGACAGACAGACAGACAGAAGACAGATGCTGTGACCTGTTGGCCGCCAGCCCCTCCAGCAGCCAAAACAGAGGAGGAGGAGCCGTGGGAGTCAGGGTCAGCATCAAGGCAACCTGAGAACCCCAAGGGGGAAGAGGGAATGGAGCTGGCAGAGAGAGAGAGAGAGATGGAGAGAGGGAGGGAGGGAGAGAGAGAGGGAGGGAGAGAGTGAGCCTGGGCCATCTGTCAGCCCTCAGATAGAGAGTCAACAGCCCCCAGGTCTTGAGATGGCTGATGAGAAAGAGGAGGAACAGCTGGGTCCACTACCTGACGCGCGCATGCGCAGACGGCAGAGAAGAGGAGAGCAGTGGAAAAGACACTGGCAGCCCCCGGCAAAGCTGTTCCAGCTGCGGCGGACACCACGATAGACTGTCCTGCAAATACAGGGAGGCTATTTGCAGGCGCTGCGAGAAAAAAGGGCACTTGGCGCGAGTCTGTAGAGCCATTCTGCCCAGAAGACACGAACCACGTGAGCGCCGCAGCCAACCGAAATCAGCGCGTCAGAAGCAGCCAACGAGAGAAGGCGGCGCGAAAAAACGGCACAAATTTGAACCGCGAGATGGCCGCAGCATACACATCGACCAGGCCAGCACGACGGTCGAGGACAAAGTCAGCACGGTGGTCGAGATCAACGGAAGGCCGTGCTCGATGGAGATCGACACCGGATCAGCTCTCTCCATAATGTCGTGGACGACCCTAAAGACCCTCCTGCCGTCGTTCCGGAAGGATCAACTCTCCAGACAGAGACTACGCATCCTAGACTACCAGGGGAACCGAGTCCCCTCGAAGGCGTGGGCACGTTCCGGGTCACCTACGGAGACTATGAAAGAGACCTGCCGCTGACCATCGTCACGAAGCAGCTTCCTAGCCTCCTGGGCATGGGGTGGTTCCGAGCCCTTGGCATGGGCTTCACCGGCGTCCACCTGATGTCCAAGTCAACCCTGAAAGACAGCCTCCTGTCCGAGTTCCAGGACGTTTTCGGGGACACACTGGGCAAGTATGTAGGGACCCCTATTTCGCTAAACTTAGACCCCAACATAGCCCAAGTAAGACTAAAGGCCAGACGAGTGCCGTTCGCATTGAAACCGAAGATCGATGCGGAACTGGACAAACTGATTAAGCAAGGGGTGTTGGTCCCCGTTGACCATGCTAAGTGGGAGACCCCTATAGTCACCCCAGTTAAGTCCGACGGCTCAATAAGAATTTGCGCCGACTACAAGTGCACGATCAACAAGGCTTTGCAGCCGAGCGCCTATCCGGTGCCGATCGTGCACCATCTACTACACTCCCTGGGCCCCGGAAAAATTTTTGCCAAATTAGACCTGGCCCAAGCCTACCAACAGTTACCGGTCGACGACGCCACGGCAGAGGCGTAAACGATCGTGACTCATAGGGGTGCATTTAAATGCACCAGGCTCCAATTTGGGGTGAGCGTCGCACCCAGCTTATTTCAAAGCACCATGGAGCGCCTGTTGCAAGGACTCCCAGGAGTGGTGCCCTATTTCGATGACGTCTTAGTCAGCGCCCAAGACGAACACCAGCTGGGGGACAGGGTACGGAACGTCCTGTCCAGATTCAGAGAGGCGGGACTAAGACTTAAAAGAAACAAGTGTAGGATAGCGGTCCCCTCTGTAGAATTTCTGGGGTACAGGGTGGACGGCACAGGCATCCACCCTACCGAAAGCAAGGTGAGAGCTATTAAGAGCGCACCAGCCCCCAAATCCAAAGCAGAGCTCCAAGCCTTCCTTGGACTGCTCAATTTCTACTCAATGTTCCTAAAAGATAAAGCCACGGTTGCAGATCCCCTTCACAAGCTTTTAGGAAAAAATGTACCATGGGTCTGGGGGAAACCGCAAGCAGCCGCTTTTGAGGCAGTGAAAAGACTCCTATCTGAGGACAGTTTCCTGATACAGTACAATGCAGAGCTGCCGCTCATCTTAGTTTGTGACGCCTCCCCCGTAGGAGTTGGTGCCGTCCTAGGCCATAGACTGCCGAACGGCCTAGAGGCGCCCATTGCATTTTATTCCCGCACCCTGTCCAGCACAGAGCGGAACTATAGCCAGTTGGACAGAGAGGCTCTGGCTGCGATTGCGGGGGTTAAAAAATTCCACGAATACCTCTATGGCCGAAAATTCGAACTTGTGACGGATCATAGACCCTTGCTAGGACTGCTGGCGGGCGACAGGCCAACCCCCGCTGCCCTCTCCCCTCGCTTGACCAGATGGGCCATTTTTTTGTCGGCCTACTCATATCAACTCGTCCATCGACCTGGGTGGACCCTGGGTCATGCGGATGCCCTTAGCCGCTGCCCCCTTCCCGACCTACTGGACAACCCAACGCCGGAAGCCTCCGTCCTCTTGTTGGACACGTTAACTTTGGGCCCCATCTCCTCCGGCGAGGTGGCGAAAGCCTCAAATAGAGACCCAGTCATCCGGACTGTTATGGGTTGGGTTCTGAAAGGGTGGCCGGACAAGGTGGTAGGGGAGGAGTACCAAGGGTTTGCCAACAAACGGAACGAACTGTTCATGCAAGGGGGGTGCTTGCTATGGGGTGACAGTGTGGTAATTCCAACGAAACTACGAAATAGGGTTTTGGAGTTGCTGCACGAAGGGCACCCGGGCATTGTTAGGATGAAGTGTTTAGCCCGCAGCTATGTCTGGTGGCCCAACATGGACCAGGTCATTTCCGAGTGGGTGGGGAAGTGCAGACCCTGCCAGGAGTCTCGCCCCGATCCCCCAGTAGCGCCCATCCGAGAGTGGGAGAAACCAAAAGGCCCATGGGGGAGGATCCACATTGATTTTGCCGGCCCGTTCCACGGCCAAACGTTTTTAATAGTTGTGGATGCCTTCTCAAAATGGCTAGAAATTATATTGATGCCATCTACAACGGCCGAAGCCGTTATCAAGGTCCTAAGGAAGTTGTTTGCTACCCACAGCCTGCCGGATACCTTGGTATCGGACAACGGGCCTCAATTTACAGCAACCCTTTTTGAAAGTTACTTGGCCGGCCTGGGAATCCGTCATGCCCTATCAGCTCCATTTCACCCGGCTTCCAACGGATTGGCTGAACGTTTTGTCAGGACAGCTAAGGAAGCACTGTCCAGATTAGACAATGGGGACTGGCAGGCAAGGATAGATCAATTCCTAGCGGTTCAGCATGCATCACCATGCACAACAACAGGGAGAAGCCCAGCAGAGCTCCTCATGGGAAGGAAGCTCCGGTGCGTGTTAGACAGGCTTCACCCTAACTACTCGCACGAAAACTTTAAGGGAGAGACCTGTGGTCTAAGGCAGTTTCAGGTCGGGTCCCCGGTGTTCGCGCGCAATTATGCCAGCGGTCCTCTATGGGTTGCAGGAACCATAGTGGGAATAACTGGCCCAAAATCGTACACGGTGGACGTTGGGGTAGATAGACTCTGGAAGCGCCACATAGACCAGCTTAGGAAAAGGGTGGTAGGCGAGGCGAATATTAACTTAGACATCTCCGAGACTAACTCTGACCACTTCTCCAAAACAGCTAACTCAAGCCCGGGGTCGCGAGAATACTTAGCTGACAAGCCCTGGTTCCAGCGCCGCCCCAGCGAGTCGCCACTCCCAGCCGGGGATAACCACGCCCCGGACAAAATCCAGGAGGTTCCATTGGCGGAGCCGGGAGAGACAAAGAGTCCCTCCGACCAGCTCGACGCCCCACCAGACTCTGAACTGCGCAGGTCAACTAGAGCGAGAACTCGTCCTAAGCACCTGCGAGATTTTGTCTGTACATATGTTAATTTTTGAGTATTAGTGCCTTCTGGGAAGGGAGGGGTGTTATGTATTGATACTTTTAAGCGGGAGATTCAAACCTGCATACGTTTCTGATTGGCTGACAGTCCCTCCTGGATTGTATATAAGGAGGACTGCAGCCCCTGAGTGTTTGCTGAAGTCTCACTGTATATTAAAGAGCTGTTGTCACTTGCTTGCTTGTACCTCTCGTTATTCCCGAACCACTTCAGTATTCATGTTGGTCTGATAGCAAATGCATATGTTTATGCATGTATTTCTGCATCTGTATAAAGGCATACTTAATAATTATTGAAACGACAACCAAAAGCAAGTTGAAAATAACTTTGGCAAAGTACTGGTGCTTCTGTACAATGCATAGATTTTTGCCCGAACAGTGTAAAACATTCCGAATTGCATAATTCTTTAAGTACCAAGATAGGCACCTTGAGACCTTCCATCTGCTTCTGTGCATTCTTGGCTATTTGCATCACTTTGTCGCAACTGGGTTAATTTACTATAAGAGGCTAACGTGGAGACGGAAGTGGATTCCAAAGAGAGAGTTAACACATTGAAAAGGCACCCTTTTCTCCCCAAAGTCCTCTCACTTGAAATCCTCAGTGTTATTGGCATTTTTATTTTGATGAGTTAAGTCACAGATATCGGGGAGGAGAAAAGAAGCTGCAAAACAGAGAAAAGGCAAGGAGAAAAGAACACAGTTGGAAGAAAGATTGATTGAGAGAAAAGGGCTGATCATCTGCTGGAAGAGAACTTGGGAACTCTGGGGATCTCGGCTGTTGTTGCCAAGATGGAACAGAAGGTCATTGAGTAATGATTGTGGGGCATTTTCAAGTTGAGTAAAATATATGTTCTTAAGCTTCTTCCACACTGGAAGTAAGCTATAGGCACCACAAATGAAATAAAGCATTGAGTATAGCAGCTGGATGTTTTGGATTTTATTTCTTTTTTTGGTATCTTCCACATATTTGGAATACATTTGTATATTTCATTGCTTGCTGAGAATTAATGCTTTATTTAAAAATTGCTACCCACCCGATAGCTTATAGACACATGCACACATACAAGGAACTGAGATATGCTCATGGAAATGTGGGAGAAATGGAAGGGAAACCTGAGAGCAGATGTATCAATAATCAGACAATAATAGAAGGGGCTGCTTCACAACAGTGCTTAGCAGTTCATTTCCCAGCAAATGTTGATTATCTAGGTGTCCCTGTCAGATGGAACAGAAGCCATACTTTGACAGACCAGGTTCTGACAATGAGATAAAAATAAATCTTCCTCTGGATTCATCAGTTTCCTTGTCTGAGACCTATTCATGTTTGTATGGTAGCTTATGATGAAACCAGAATGTAGGTAATCCTTATTTTAGCATGGTCTCCGACAGGGACTGTGATGAAAAATTTATGACCTTCACAGGTCTGTAAAGCAAAAGAAAGCTGAAGTAAGATTATAAACACGGTTTCAGTTTTACTTAGTGACTGCTTCGTTTAATGATAGAGTTGTCCATCCCAACTGTGATTGCTAAACAAGGGCTATTTGTAATTCCGAAAGATAGGTGATGCAAAAAAATAATATATGTCTTTTTATCTATCTATCTATCTATCTATCTATCTATCTATCTATCTATCTATCATCATCAGCTATTATCTATCATATATCTATCTATCTATCTATCTATCTATCTATCTATCTATCTATCTATCTATCTATCCCTCATTTCTATTTCTATTTCTATATTTATCTATCTTCTATCCATATCTATCATCTATCTATCTATCTATCTATCTATCTATCTATCTATCTATCTATCTATCAATCATCTATCTATCTACCGACCATATTTTTTGGAGTATAAAACATACCCGAGTACAAGACACATCTTAGTTTTTGGGGAGGAAAATAAGAAAAAAGCTGATTGGTAGGTGGATCCGCCTCCCAGAATACCCCCAATCAGCTGTTCTCAGAGGTGAATTTTAGCAACAGGTTCCTTGGTTGTGAGCTCTGTGCCTTGTTTTTTTTTCCTGCTTCTGAAACTTCTGAAACACTGTTTCAGAAAAAAACTTCTTTTCTTGCCTCTGAAAGCCTCCAAAACAGAGCTTCAGAAAAAAAGCCTCTGAAGCTCTGTTTGGGGGCTTCTTTTCTGAAGCTTCATTTCTGATGCTTTTTTCAGCCTCTGAAACCTCTGTTTGAGAAGCTGGGTGGGGCTACATTTGGAGTATAAGACACCCCCCGTTTTTCACCCTCTTTTTTTGTGGAAAAAGTTGTGTCTTATACTCCGAAAAATACGGTATCTCTATTTTATTCATTGAATTTAGATACCCACCCATCTCATTCAGAGTGACTGTGAGCTGCATACAATTAAAATATATATTCATATACAGTATGCTAACTGTTTCGCCTATCCATCCCTTTGCTGTTCCCAAAAGCTATTGCTTATATCAGAGAACTAAAGACATTTGCCCCAAAATGAATTTTGAGATAGCCAGGGAAAGTCACCAGGGAAGATGGAAAACACACAAGCAGGTCATGTATTAAACATGCCAAGCAGCAACTGTGTAATTGAATGTAAATTATTCAGTGTAGATGGAAACCATGACTGCATCTTACTTGGACCCCAGTATCACACATCCTATCCCCAAAGTCAATACATTGATCAAGAGATATACACATAGGTTTCCATGGAGTTGGGAGCTGCCATTGTATAGGGTTCCTATTCCTGTAAGAAAAAAATCTACCGTATTTTCCGGCGTATAAGACGACTGGGCGTATAAGACGACCCCCAACTTTTCCTGTTAAAATATAGGGTTTGGGCTATACTCGCCATATAAGACTACCCCTCTTCCAATGCACACCAAATAAAAATTAAAAAACATCAACTGGCTCACCTACAATGTAAAAGCAGCTGTGCTAGACCCAAAATGGCCCCTGCAACAAGCAGGAACCTCACACAGCCACAAAAAGCCCCCCAAAAAAACTTTCACACTCTAAACACACACAACACAACACAACTGGCTCACCCACAATGTAAAAGCAGCTGTGCTAGACCCAAAATGGCCCCTGCAACAAGCAGGAACCTCACACAGCCACAAAAAGTCCAAAAAACCAACTTTCACACTTTCTATTTCACACACAAAATTCCACATACAGCTTTGTGCGATTTTGTGTGTTTGTGTAGTTAGAGTGAAACACTACAGAAACACACTAAATCTCAGAAAGCTGCACAAATATTATTTTATTTTATTTTATTTTTATTTTTATATGAAAGCTAAATTTAAAACTTCCTAAACTTTAAATGGCTAGGTCTAAAAAAGAACAACTAAAAAAAACCTCCAATTGACTATTTTTTTAAAGCTCCCAAAGGGGGAAAAAACTTACCCAATAGAACAGGGGTCTCCAACCTTGGCAACTTTAAGACTTGTAGACTTCAACTCCCAGAATTCCTCAGCCAGCTTTGCTTTGCTGGCTGAGGAATTCTGGGAGTTGAAGTCCACAACTCCCTGCTTCCTTGATTGCAGGCAGGGAGTTGCTTGCTGATGGAATAGATTCAGGCAAGCGAAGCAAGGCAAGCGTTGCGACTAACAGCTGAGGTAAGCAAGCTGGAGGGGAAAAACTTTTTCCCTTTTACATGGCTCTGGCCATCCCAGCTGAGTTGCAGGGAACTCAGTTGTGATGGGATCAACCGTCAGAGCTGGGACCGTCAGAGCCATGGTTCTGGCGATCCCAGCTGAGTTGCAGGGAACTCAGCTGGGATCGTCAGAGCTTGGATCGTCAGAGTAAAAGGGAAAAAACTTTTTTCCTTTTACATGGTTTCTGGCGATCCCAGCTGAGTTGCAGGGAACTCAGCTGGGATCGTCAGAGCTGGGATCGACCGTCAGAGCTGGGACCATCAGAGCCATGGTTCTGGCGATCCCAGCTGAGTTGCAGGGAACTCAGCTGGGATCGTCAGAGCTGGGATCGTCAGAGTAAAAGGGAAAAAACTTTTTTCCTTTTACATGGTTTCTGGCGATCCCAGCTAAGTTGCAGGGAACTCAGCTGGGATCGTCAGAGCTGGGACCATCAGAGCCATGGTTCTGGCGATCCCAGATGAGTTGCAGGGAACTCAGCTGGGATCGTCAGAGCTGGGACCATCAGAGCCATGGTTCTGGCGATCCCAGATGAGTTGCAGGGAACTCAGCTGGGATCGTCAGAGCTGGGATTGTCAGAGTAAAAGGGAAAAAACTTTTTTCCTTTTACATGGTTTCTGGCGATCCCAGCTGAGTTGCAGGGAACTCAGCTGGGATTGTCAGAGCTGGGATCGTCAGAGCTGGGATCGCCAGAGCCATTTAAGGCTCGTCAGAGCCTTTCGGGCTGGTCTGCCTGGTTACAGGAGAACAACACCCGGCGTATAAGATGACCCCCGACTTTTGAGAAGATTTTCATGTGTTAAAAAGTCGTCTTATACGCCGGAAAATACGGGTACTCCAATTTGCCATTTACCAATTTCAGCAAAACATATTCAGATCTTTGGGATGATGCTAGACAAGGGTTAACATGCATAATCCTATTCTCTTTCCATGTGTCAGAACTCAGGTTTGCCTAGTATTGCTTTTAACGTTGAAATTACTTGCCAGCATATATTTTTTTCCTTGCACGCAAATGCACACATATGTTTTGAAGCAAACTTTGGAACCATTAGTAAAGACTGAGGAAGATCTTAGCTTTTTAATCAGTATTAAATTACAATTTAGAGCACTTTCCTGCAAGTCTGAAATAGTTTTAGTTTGAAAAAGTTGGAAGTTCCTTCTGTATAAAAATGTTTCTTTGTGTAATCCAGATTTTTTAAGGAAACATAAATTGCTAGAGTCAACCTAGAATTGTGCATTTTCTACAGTGCTGAAGCAACAGTGTCTGCCAAAGGGATCAAGACCTGCAAATTGGCAGGCATGACCTTGTGACCCTTTTGTATGTGTGATGACATCACACACAGGTAGACAAGGAGCAGTGCTTCCATCACGATGCTGTGCTCAATTGCAATTTTTGACGTGTCATCTCGTCTATGGCTTCCCATGTTAAAAAAAAATGCCTTCACATACATGAGCATAACTTCTGCTACTTATTCTACAATCTCTTCTGGATTAATGTCTTCCTCCTAAAGATAAATCCTTTCTATTCAAGTCTGGAGATTGGTTCTTGTTAATTATTGTTTTCAATCAAAAGTGTCATTGTTTCTTATTGTTCTTGCTTTTTCATTGTGTCATAAATTCTCTAATACTGTGGATAAAAAGTTGGAGAAATAAAACTGAATTAGGAGGGAGATTTAATGTGATTGTTGTACTAATTTTATTTTAGGACATGAACTTGTTCGATTCTTAAATATTGCAGCTTGTTCTCTTGGGAGTCACTCTTA
The DNA here is from genome assembly GCA_022577455.1 of Arizona elegans. Taxonomy (NCBI): domain Eukaryota; kingdom Metazoa; phylum Chordata; class Lepidosauria; order Squamata; family Colubridae; genus Arizona; species Arizona elegans. The sequence continues at coordinate 23,289,965 of JAKOOJ010000008.1, read as the reverse complement.
TGTAGGTATCAATACTCTACAAAGTGTGCAGGAGGTATGAATTAAGGAAGCTGCAGAGTCAAACACTAATCAAAATAGCATAAAAACATTTCCTAAACTGATTACACTGCAGAAAAAAATCTGTCACCAGTTTCACCCTACAATGTGTGTATGTTAACTATTGTAGATGTTCATCTCTAAAACCAATGAAATAATCCTTCCAAATGTATCAATTATAAAATTTTCCAGGCAACATGTCATTCTTTTCTTCCTTAATTTACGTTAAAAAAATTTTTTTAAAAAAATCAGTGGTTTGAATGAGGAATTTCTATCATAACAGAGAATAGCTTGAGAATTAGGTGAATATATCTAAATACCTAAATACCAAGGAACTATCCCATTTTACAGGCAGATAAAATTTAAACAAGTTCTTGTTTATGCACTAAATCAGTATCTCAATTGGGAAAACTTTTGCCAGTTCTCCTTGTAATGTTTGTTCAGTTATACCCAATGTTGTATATTTTTATGTATAATTCATACAAATCAATTAAAATATACATTAACAAAAATATATTTCTAAACACATGTCATGAAAATCTTGATTTATGTCAAGAAAAAAGCCTGTTAATGAATAGTATTAATTAGAAATATCTCGGGATTATCTTGGTTTGAAAGGAACAAAGACACATTGAATCTTACATAAAATGTAATAAAGAATTTGAATTATTGAATGTTCACAAATTGAAGCAATTAATAGGGCAAAGCACTAGAATATCTGCACCAACATCAATAAGCATTTAATTTTTGCCTATGGCCTGAAAGGAACTAAGTAAGTATCTGGAAATACGTCAGAATGCTAATTACTGTCTTACATCTTCTATACTCATGATGCTAATAACAGCCAGGCACTGAATAGTTTGTAAGGGTTGATGGGTCAGTTCCTCTCTCTTGAGACATGATTGGCTTAACAATTAAAACCATTATTGAAGAATTTCAATAATGGGAGAACAAAAAGGCAAATCTATACAGTTCCATCTACAGAGAAACAAGACCTTAACTGGTGATATTCTGCTATTTTGAGCAGTTTTGATCTGAATAAATGGGGAAAAGATCAGGAAAATTGTTTCGGGGTAAATTAATTCCTAGCCAACTCATCTCTTAGTTTTTGAAGGAGTTCAATTCTATTTACCACTGCTGCTTGTTTCAACATTGCTTCAAATCATGGCATTGCACCTTTTCTTCCTTGTTTGAGGAAATAGTTCCAAAAATTGTTTATACAAACAAGTGATTCCAGAAATTTGAGGACAGTAAAATAGTAAAAAGAGGTGGCACTATAAAAATAACTACCAAGCGTATATGATAAGGTAAAAGTTCCCCTCACACATATGTGCTAGACATTCCCGACTCTAGGAGGCAGTGCTCATCTCCGTTTCAAAGCCGAAGAGCCAGCGCTGTCCAAAGTCGTCTCCGTGGTCATGTGGCCGGCATGACTAATTGCCAAAGGTGCAAGGAACACTGTTATCTTCCCACCAAAGGTGGTCCCTATTCTTCTACTTTCATTTTTTATGTGCTTTCAAACTGTTAGGTTGGCAGAAGCTGGGACGAGTAACAGGAGCCCGTTATGCGGCACTAGGGATTCAAACTGCTGAACTGCCAAACTTTTGATCGACAAGCTCAGCATCTTAGCCACTGAGCCAGGATAGCATATTATATCCAGTGTGGTGCAGAACAGACTGAAATATTTCATCAGAACAGACCTTGCAGGTCTGGCAAGTCAGAAGACTATTGTAATGTATGCATCCAGACTGAGCTACATATTTTTGGTCTATTCCCCCACCCTTACAATCTTTGCAAGGAGCTGTCTTTTTATAAGATTAAAAATATTCAAGAAACTCTTCTACACATTTCAGTTTGCAATACATTGGATTTTTTTAAAAAAAGACTACTGAAACGATTATGTTTTGACACTCTCAGAATTGTTCAAGCAGTAATTGTTGAGGTTCAGGCCTATGGCAGAAGTTGTTTATTTGTGTGTGAGACAGCAACATTTTTTTATTGTTTTTCTTAAATGACAAATGTTGAGCTTCTAGAAATTTCCAAGCAATCAAGCTTACATGTCGTACCACACAAAGTTAAGCAGAACAACCTAGAGGATAAAATTACTCAATTCATCTGCCATACATCTGGACATACATATTCATGTTTTCTAAGACTTTATGCAACTCTACCTGAAAAATGAAAGAGAAAAAATGAGCACTTTCAAATTAAAAAAAAACCAAAAACACCCCAAAATACTCATGAAAATGAGGATTTTATTCCACAGAATAAAATGTCACCTATCTCTTTAGGATTTTTTTGTTTGTTTGTTTGTTTCTGTGGTTACTTCAAAGTAGCACAAATCTATGCTGATGGTCCACAACTGAACAGCATGCAAATGTACCCCCTATTCAGTCCCTAACATAGCTCAGAAAATCATCATATTTGAAACCTTGGATTTATATTTTCACACAGTAATGATGTCTAAAATAATATCTAAGATCTGTAAATGGGCAGAATCATAAGCAGTTCAGTATACGGCCAGCAATTTTGCTTATGTTCTGAACTGTTCTAAGGAACCCAGCTATCATAATGAATGTAAAACAACTATACATATGCTGAAATTTCAATATTGTTATATTATGGTTGCAACATGCACATTCCCACATTGAAAGTTTATTTGATTTAGCTTTCATTTTTCATAATTGTTTTTCTTTTCATCATTGGCTAGAATATTATTTTTTCTCCTGTTTTATGCTGGTTATACTGTGGCTTGGACAGCATTAAACAATATCCATCCACAAGCAGAATGAACTTCACAAAGACCTAACTTCCCTCCCCCTGTGAAGCAATTTACTGTAGGGTAGCAAATTATCTGGAATTTATGTGGGTGAGGGGTCCTTGCTGCTATCTGAGCTGGACCCTTTTCTTGCAAACATTTCATTACCCAAACTAGGAAACATCTTAGTACTGATGATGTTACCTAGTTTGGGTGATGAAACTTCTCCAAGAAAATAACCAAGCTCAGATAGCAAGAAGGACCCCTCATTTAAACCCTGACCTAAAGATATTCTCCTTTATTGGTATGTATTTGAATGTAGGAAAGACATGTAGAACTACAGAAAGAGACAAGAAAAAGAAAGTGAATTTCACAATAAAGATGTGTAGAGAAACTTTTAGAGATTGAATCTAGTGGTTGTTGGGAGTTTTGCAATTCAGATCTAAACTAAACTAAACCTCTCAAACTTCCATGTTTCTTTCATTGTGTCTTTATTGTCATTTCTTTTTATTTTCTATCTCTTTTAAAAATAATTATGTTTACCAAAGCATATTATAAACATGTCTTTTTTACAAGTCATATTGATGTATTTTCTGTCAATTTATCATGCCCGATCACATAGTTTTGTAGCAAAGCATGGGCGTCCAGGTAGTGAAGAAATAAAAAGGAAGTTTAAACAAAACAAAAATAAAATAATAGAGCTCTAGAAACTTTTTATTTCTTCACTAGCTGGACGCCCATGCTTTGCTACAAACTATGTGATTGGGCATGATAAATTGACACTTAAAGCCTGAAACTTAATGTAGAATGTGTAACTCCGTAGCATCAGAGCGTGTTAATATAAGGCAACTGGCAGTTGGAGCAGAGGGAGAGGGGGAGTAAAATGTCCCAGCCCGCAGGCTGAATGAGTCACATGCTAGCCATTCCCATGCCCGGTTTAGCAAAGGGGTAGCATCAGAGCGTGTTAATATAAGGCAACTGGCAGTTGGAACAGAGTTCTTTTCAGTGGGAGAGGGGGAGTAGAATGTCTACCTCCTTAGCATCAGAGCATGTTAATATAAGGCAACTGGCAGTTGGGACAGAGTTCCTATCAGGTGGGGAAGGGGAGTAGACTGTCTAACTCCTTAGTATCAGAGCATGTGAATATAATACTGTATATGAAATACTAATGATATAATGGTCATTTCGAAAAATCCTTTCTTATTTAATACCTAGAAGCCAAGAGGAACATATGTGCCAAATTTCAAGTTTGTAGGCTTTTACCGTTCTGGAGATTTTGTGATGAGTGAGTGGTATTTCACACACATACATATATATTTATATTTATATTTATATTTATATTTATATTTATATTTATATTTATATTTATATTTATATTTATATTTATATTTATATTTATATTTATATAAATATATTTATATTTATATTTATATTTATATTTATATTTATATTTATATTTATATTTATATTTATATTTATATTTATATTTATATTTATATTTATATTTATATTTATATTTATATTTATATTTATTTATTTATTCTTTTTAATTCATAGGCTTAAATGTATGATATTTTTGTAGTCAGGGTTTTTTTTCCTATGTAGATAAAGTTGTTAAATGGCCATAGTGGGGTGATATCTCCAATCACCACTTTCAGGCCTGTCAGACATTTTGTGTTGTTTATTCTGAGACTTATGGGAGACTGGGATAGCACTATTTCGGTCTTTTTGGACCTCATCGGCCAGCCACACCCATATTTTATGACTCCTCCCTGTAAAGGTCAAATATTTATTCTTTTTAATTCATAGGTCCAAAAAGATGAGGTCCAAAAAGACTGAAATAGTGCTATCCTAGTCTCCCATAAGTCTCAGAATAAACAACACAAAATGTCTGACAGGCCTGAAAGTGGTGATTGGAGATATCACCCCACTATGGCCATTTAACAACTTTATCTACATAGGAAAAAACCCTGACTACAAAAATATCATACATACATACATACATACATACATACATAATTGTATTGTTGTGAGACACTTAGAGTAGCCCCACAGTGAGATAGGCAGCAAATAAATTTAATAATAAGAATAACAAATGCATACAAAGCCAGAATTGAGAAGACCGCAACAAGATTGAGAATTTCTATAGACAGAAAGACAGCAACAGACACCAAGTGCCGCCTCAGCAAAGACACTGAAGAAACAGTGGGCCACCTGGTTAGCTGCTTCAAGAAGATTGCACAGAGTGACTGTACAAAAACGGCATAACAAAGTAGCAACAATGGTACATTGGAAGATCTGCAAAGAATACAAATTGCCTTCAAGCAAGGACTGGTGAGATTATAAAATAGAGAAAGTAATAGAAAATGAAGACGCTAAAGTGCTTTGGCACTTTAGACCTAAAACAGACAGGCACCTGCTGCACAGCACTCCAAACTTAAAAATTGTCAATAAGCAAGGCAAAAAAGTCTAGATAGTGGACATGGCAGTATATGGAAACAGCAGAATAGAAGAGAAGGAACTGAAGATGATAACAAAATACAGAGTCCTACAAATTGAAATAGAATGACTGTGGTAAAAGAAAGCAAAGGTAGTACCAATAGTAATAGATGCCTTGGGTGCAATCCCAAAACAACTGGAGCACTGCTTGAACACCATCGGCATTGACACATTCACTGTCAATCAATTGCAAAGGACAGTTTTGTCAGAAAAGCGTACATCTTGCAACGATAGCTCTAACACCATAAAATATCAACAGTTGCCTATCCCAGGTCCTTGGGAAAGATTCAATAGGTTGGTAAAAATGCCAAATCCAGTCTGAACGTCTGGCTGACTGTGCAATGAACCATGTCTATTAGCTAATAAACAAGGTATAGAAGCCAATTCTCACCTTTTTCATTACAATAACACCCATGAAGCCTGCAACAAACAAAATGCTTTGTAGAATGCCATTCATATGTCATATACACCTACAACTGTGGTGGATTGCCCCCAGTTCAGACCGGTTCGCAAGAACCGGTAGTAAAACTGGTGGGAGGCTCTGCCCACTGCCCTGAATGTCATCATCAGCTATCTGCGCATGCACAGAAGCTTCTGTGCATGTGCAGAAGCAAGGTGCGTGTGCGCACGAAGCAAGCACGTGTGTGTGATCCCGTTGCAAACCAGTAGTAAAGGTAAATAGAACCTACCCCTGACCTACAATATATTTTTGCTGTATGATGAAAAGAGCAGTACTAACCGCTATACAGTACATTTCTTAATGTACCACTGATGTTTGCTTTATGTATCTGTGAAGAAAGTAAGCTTTTGTCCATGCAAGTTAGCTAGCAATTAGGACTGTAATGTGCATTGATTTCTCTAATACCTAGCAATGGCTAAGCAATTAGCTCAGTGTCAATTTCTATATGATCTTATACAATCGTGCATCCTAAATCAACAGTGCTCTACTTTATGCAAAGTGGAATACAGCTGAATACCAAAATGAGCACTTTTCAGAAATTTGCAAACAATACAAAAATGAATTGCAATTTCTTGTAAAAGTTTGCTTAGTACAGAAAGTGCTTGCTGTAGTACAACACCTGAGTAAAAATTAAATGTTCAGATTATCCTATCTCATCTTCCATTTGTAGAGGATTATTAGTGAATGAGTGAATTCAGTTTATAGCCAGGGGTAGCACTCATGAACAAAAGGGAGGCAATCATTTGTTGAAGGGATCGCAAAGATTATAGTACAAGTCATCTTCAATTTACAACCACAATCGGGACTGGAACTTCCATCGCTAAGCGATGCAATCGTTAAATGAGTCACACCTGATTTACAGCATTTTTGATCCAAATCACTGTGGTGGTTAAGCAAATCACACAATTGTTAAGCGGATCTGGCTTCCCCCCTTGACTTTGCTTTTTGCAAACACCCTGGGAAGGTCGTAAATGTTAACTGCATGACTTGGGATGCTGCAACTGTCATAAATATTTGTCAACACCTGATTTTTGATGAACCGAAATGGGGATGGCTGACAGGAGGTGGATGACACCGTGGTGGATGAAACAGTGGGATGAATGATGCCTTGTGAACAGAAGCACTTCTCACAATCACATTTACCAAATATTTTGTAACCATAAGAGGAGTTTGTCCTGCACCTGGCACAACACAGGATGTGGCTCATCTCTGAATCCATCACAAATTCAGACAAATCAATTTGCAAGCCACCTGAGAAAAAGGCTTTCCCTCCACTCCTACAGAAACAAAAGACACCCATATTAAACAGTCCATCTTTTTTCTATGGGTGTTCATTCTCTACATCCCTACCTCCCAGCTGTGTTTTGATCCATCAAAGAGAAACCCAGGACCACTGCTTTCCTGGCATGCAGTATTTATTGGTGTTAAGGTAATGATGATTTAATAGCTGACCAGCTGCTATAAGGCTATAAACTGAGATGATGCAATGAGAATGAGTCAGCAGGGTTGTCACTTTAAGAGGCTGTCTATAAAGGGGTGGCCATGTGAGGGCATCTCTCTCTCCTCATGTTCTATCTCCATTGTAGTTCTCCGTGGTTCACAGCTATCTGTATGTGCTTCCTGTTATAGTTGAAGATTGATTGATTGCCTGGCTTTGCTTAGCATGTGTATGTATTTATGTATGTATGTGTGTATATCTCTATCTCTATCTCTATCTCTATCTCTATCTCTATCTCTATCTCTATCTCTATCTATCTATCTATCTATCTATCTATCTATCTATCTATCTATCTATCTATCTTGTAGATAAACCACTGTTTCAAAGACAAAACCTCCGTGTACTTTATTTTGCTCCTGGGTTGTTGCAAACTAGCAGTCACACTCTGCACACTCTGACAATTGGGTTGTTTATCTTTCAACCACGATACACATACCAGGTTGATCTCATGTCATACATAGTAGAAGCCTCATCTGGATTTTCTACCGCATAAAACTATCTAGAGCTTATCCATGCTCTTATCTTACCCTGCATGGGTATCAGTGGGGAGGGGGGGCGTATCAAGTGAAAACATGTTCATTGCAATTATCATGACACAAACCACACAACACATTCACATTGTCTCTGACATCAAGATGCAGATACTAAAGATGACATTTTCAATGTGTTTCATGATTTTTTTGCATCATATGAGCAACGTCTACCTGGGTCTATCTGATTTGTGAGAAAGAACCTTCTCCCAGGCCATAGAGTGCTTCCTCTCAAGGTGATTCTAGAAAGGTGGGTTATAAACCTAGTGAACAAGCAAACAAATAATAAGTCCAATCCAATAATGAAGAGGATGTTCAATACAGTTATGCATTGTTTTGCAAATAATGATGCAACAGTTATTTAAGAAATTAATGTTCCCCTGAAAGCATTGATTTGCCAGTTTGTGAAAGAGCATGATAGATGGAGACTAAGAACTCTAGAAAAAATAAATGGTAATTGTGTTGATGCGGGTGTGTGTTGGGCTGGGAGAGCAGCCCTCACAGTGTTTTACTTTTTTTTTTCTTTTTTCCTACAAAGACAGGGGACAGATCTGTTTGGCATTCATGGAAAATTCAACATTGGGAAGAGGGAAGTAAGTAAATCAAGCACAGAGAGTTAGTGTCCATTGTCTCACCTTTCCCTTGCATTGCTGGGATTGGGAATGGAGCAGGGGTGAAATGCTCTGAAGTCTGCTACCAGTTCACTTTGCTACAGGTTTGCTTCGTGCACGCATGTGCGGTGCGTGCCAAACGCACACTTTGTGTGCATGCGCACCACAGGCGCTACCATGTAGTGCTCAAAAGGGAGGATTAAGAAGCCTTTTCTAAGTCTGTAAAGGTACGTAGAACAGTGAGTGGGGGGGACAGCTGTGCTGCACGATTTAGATTTGCTAGAAAGCAGGATTTCCTGCTTTCTAGCGAATATAAATCTCGCGGCACAGCTGATCGTCAGAAATACTGGTTCACCCGAACCAGTAGCATTTTTTTACTACTGGTTCACCCAAACTGGTAGCATTTATTACTACCAGTTCAAGCAAACCGGTAGAACCGGTAGCATTTCACCCCTGGCATGGACAATGTTTCTTCTGTGTACCCTGGTGTCCTGTGCCTATGAGCAGGACTATAACAAACACATTCCTGGATCAGCAGATGGTGAGAATAACACTGAGGAAAAACAGATTGACATTAATATCCTTTGAAACGCTTTGCAGATGTAGCCCATAGTGTTGTGGCTAACTTCGGAATCATTTATTTCAGGGCCTGTTTATCTTTTTTATCGTATATAAACAGCTGCATATACTGTTTGATAAACTTATGTTTTATTTTTCCAGTCAGCTTTGAAGGTGGCATAGACCAATCAGCAGCAATCTAGTTCATATTCACCTGATCTAACTGTATAATTAAATCCTGATTTTGTAAAATGATTTGGGAATATTTTCTGCCTAATTGAGAACATACAAAATGTATGAAGTAAGGAAACAAAGTTGTTAGTTCTCTTAAAATTAAGCTGGCAAGCCAGTGTAATAAAACATGGCAATATTTGGCAGATCTTGATTACTAATTAATGCCAATTATCAATTAAATTTTCACATGATGGGTTCGTGTTATTTAGTTTTAGTTTTATTTGCTTTCAGGGATGAACAACTTCTTTTGCTATCTGTAATTTGGTTGTTGTTTCTACCACTAGAAAAACCCAGTACAGTCTTTAGATTTATCTTACGTTCAGCCAAATTGGAGAGGAAGTGGTGAGTTTTCTTTCATCAGGTGCTATTCAAAGTGTTATGTAAAAAGCTTTCTAGAAAGTCTCACACTTCTGCTTTGCCAGAAAGATCAACAAGAAGTCTAAAAATAAGCAGACTGTGACATGTCACAAATATATCACACTGCCGTGTCAGAAGAATAGTAAGTATGGGACATTAAACATATGAAGGAAAAGATTGTGTTATGAAATGTGTTAATTTCAGAGCAAAACAGAAACGGAGGGGGAGGTTAATGTAAATTGTAAAACTCGAAAGGAATAGAAATCTACCTATTTTATGAGAATAAATGAGTTGACATAACCCAAAACCCTGCAGAAGGAGTTGTTGATTAAAATTGACATTTATAATCTGTGATATCAAAAATCTACCGGTAGTCCAACCTGGATTCATGTTCCATTGCACAGGTGTCAAACTCACGGTGTCATGTTCCCGTCATGTAATGTTTCACAACATTTTTTCCCTTTGCGGAGCTGGGTTGGGTGTGGCCTATGAGTGACGCATCCAGCCTGTGGGCCACCAGTTTGACACTCCTGCCATTGGGTCTTCTTCTTCTACTACTACTACTACTACTACTACTACTACTACTACTTTACTTTCTCTTGTACTACTTTGTGTGTTGAGGGAGATACAAAGTTTTGGTTCTTGCTCTTCTGATGGCCTCAACCATTGATAATTGATGCTGTTGTAGTGTGTCTTTGATGTTGTCTCTCCATCTTCTTCTGGTCTGCTGCGTGTTCTTTGACCTTCTCCTCTTTTTGTACATGCTTTCTACGGTATGGACTCCCAAGACATCCTCTCCAGGTGCGCAAATCACTTTATCTGCTGTTTTTGTATGTAGTTTAGGATTGGTTTTATGCCAAATCTTTGTCTTATGCTCTCATTTCTAATGTTATCTCTTTTGGTCACTCCAGCATCTTTTCTCAAATATCTCATTACTGTTGCGACTAGCTTTTGTTAGTCGACTGGGTCAAAAAAGTGAATTACTTTCAAACAGTCTTTCAAAGCGTAAATATAATGAGCGGAAGTGAAATGTCCTTCTTTTATCTGTCCATATCACCTGATTCAATGGGGTGGCATGGGATGGGTTCTGTAGTCTAGGAAGCTTCATTTGGTGAGTCCATAGTGCCCACATTGTAGAATTGTCTCCCCCCTCCAGAGATGAAGTTGGCTTCATCACACCTGAGCTTTCAAGGGTCTCTTGGGAACTGATTGTGCCAGTGGGTCTGGAGACCCCAAGAGATGAATGAAGTAGTATGATGGCACCCTTATTGTTAATATTCCCCTGACTTTCTGTTTCAATGCTGCCTTTATAACATATTAGATAATGATTTAAATAATAATTTATATTTCTATGGTTTTATTTTTATTTTGTTCGAGTCACTTTCCATCAGAGAGGCAGCCATGTAAATGTGATTAATAAAGAAATATTTGTTGAGTTATGAGAGGGCCAAAAGACTGGTGTGAATATATAAATTTCTTTTTACTTGCATTATACCATCATTTCTCTAGGATTGTGGATTCTTTGGCTTTCCACACTTCAACTCAGCCTTAAGCCTTAACGAGGAGATGTCTTTTCCAACCAAAATGGAAATGCAGCCAGAGGGACTGCAAGGCAATGGAGAAATGTCTAAGGGAATGTGTATGAGTTGGTGGGAAACCTGAACAAATGAATAAAAACTCATGGGTACAGCAGAATTAAAAAGAAATCTAAAGGCATCCAACAGTGAAGTAAAGCCAGAAGTCTTCATGTGTAAGAGGACAAAACAGGATTTGTTTTACAAATTTTCTCCTGCTTATTATAAGGCGAACAACTTGGGAACTGAGGTAATATTTTAAAATGGTAAAGCATTAGATGTGAATTTATGTGTTTGTATGATTCCTGTCTCCCTTTAAGAATTTAACACAGTGTAAAACATCATTCATCTTCCTATCTTCTCCAGCATGGCCTCTGTGAAGTAGGTTAGTGTACACCCTGAACCAGGCTAATGCAATGTTTAATCACTGCATGAACTTTTAATATTAAAAATAGTAACAAGCACAGCATGGCACAGACTCTATCTGGGAATGCACAGTGAGGTTACGCCTGGTGCAAAGATTCTGAGGAGTTCACAGGAAGGGCATTTCACTGATAAGCTAGTTGCTCACACATCTTGTTTGCATGGTTACAAGATCTTTACAAACCAGTCCCTTGGCACAGATGGGCCATGGAAGAAGACAGCATAGATACCTGTAGTTTCTCACAGGGAGCATTATGTGTTTATTTCTGTAAGTGTTTACCTTTAAGAAAGCCTGTGATAGCTTTCATTTGCTCTTTCTTGGAAATCTCTCGTGAGCATTGATCCCTGGGAGCATTTATATTTGGACATCAAAAAGGGTGAAAAAGAATGACTAGCCATGAATCCCCCCCATGGCTAAGAGCAGACAACAATCTCATTCTCCTTGCTCCTAGACTAACTTTTTAACATTTTGTGGAGGAAGTCAATCTCCTTCCTCTAATGTTTGTGACCAAGCTCACAAATGCACATACAAAAAGCGGTACTAGCCATCTATTTTTCTATGTAATATATATTAGTAACAGACATAGATATGTGGATTCATGAAATTGCTATGGAAATGGAGTTGAAGGAGAATGTTTGGAAGCACTTATATGAACTCATCAACAATGACTTCATGGTCACAAACAGTGGAGCCCACCATGAAGTATCTCCTGTCTAAGAAAATTGGTTGACTTTAGCAGCATTCTACTATGAGCAGGGGTGGGCTGCTGGGGGTTTGCAGGGATTTTGGAGAACCTCTAGCAAAGATTCTGTGCAGTTTGGATAACCCCCAAATCCCACTCCTGGCTGGCCCCACCCACCCTCTCCCAGGAGTTCCCATGTGGCCCATTCAGGCAAGTACAGGGTGTGCATGAAGGCTCGGGGAGAGCAAAAAACAGGCCTACTTGAAGTTCGGGAAGGCCTCCGTTCCTCTGGCCCATTTCCAGCCTCTGGAGGGCCAGAGCAGCCTGGGGAGGCTGTTTTCGCTCTCCTGGAGGCTCAAGGAAAGCCTCCGGAGCACAGGGAGGGAAAAAACACCTCCCCACCATGTTGCTCTACCATGGCCACGCCACCCAGTGACTGGGAAGAGAACCCCTTGCTAAAATTTTTGAAGCCCACTCCTGACTATGAGTGATTAGATCCAGAAAATAAACTTCTCATAACAACTCTTTCCTGGTGAAACAATGTGTCTCTGAGGTCAGTATGGCCCTACCTTGCTCTGTTTTTGAGAAGTGGTAAAGACTGCTCTCTTTCCAAGGGAGTTCAGCCATAAAGATTTTAATTATATTTCTCTGTGTTAAAGATTGCATTTCTAATAACATTGTTTTTTGGATGTATTCTAAGTTACATATTGTAAAACACCTAGTCGCTTGAGTAGGCAGCATACAAATACCAGCAATAAGTACAATAATCAAATAAAAAGTAAAGTTTCATAACTTTAGTTTAAACAGGGATATTTTAAGAAATGAAAGAGGAAAATAATCATTGAAATGATAACTTTTTGTTACTTATATTTACTTCTCCACATAGTCATCAATGTTTGCTATGCACTATGGCCAACAATGAATATGTTTCTTAAAGCTGTCATGTCCAATGCCATCTCTGTCTCTTCAATTAGATCCTGACAGTCCTTTCCACCAATTCATTTGAGTCAAATGAATTAGTGGCTCACAAAGTATAAGAGCCGCGGTGGCGCAGTGATTAGAGTACGGTACTGCAGGCTACTTCTGCTGATCACCAGCTGCCAGCAGTTTGGCAGATCGAATCTCATCAGGCTCAAAGTTGACTCAGCCTTCCATCCTTCCGAGGTGGGTAAAATGAGGACCCAGATTGTTGGGGGCAATATGCTGACTCTGTAAACCACTTAGAGAGGGCTGTAAAGGACTGTGAAGCAGTATATAAGTCTAAGTGCTATTGCTATTGCTATTGCTATTCTTTCAGTTTTGGGACAAGATGAAAATTGCATGGCACCAAGTCTGAGTAGATGGAGGATGGGATAAGATGGTGAGGTCCAATTTTGCAGCTGTCTCTTTGTGTGGGTCTTGCGGCCTAGCATTGTCATGCTGTAGGGAAATTTCCCTCAGATCTTCCAAACTCTGCTTAATAGGTGTTTCAAAATTTTGAGTGTGGCAGTCTAGTGTTTTGAATTGATAGTGGTGCCAGGTTCAAGGAAATCCATGTAACTAACGCCATCTGGATCACAAAATATTGTAACCATGAGTTTTCTTATTGAATTCCACATTTACTGGATTTATGATGATATTCCATGGATGGGCGCTTCATTTCTGGGTCATAATGATGAGTCCATGTTTTGTCAGCTGTCACAATAAAGAAATTCATCACCTTCATTCTTGAAGCATTTTTACAGTTAAATATCCATATTGTTGAAGTAAGAATCTAACAGTAATAATAACAGTATAACAGGGTTGGAAAGGACGTTGGAGGTCTTTTAGTAGTTCTAATTTCAATAATTGTTTGCATTACAAAATATTTCTATTTTGCTGTTAAGATTTACATAGTTCAAGTTCTTGGTGTTTCAACTCTTTTTTAGAAGAAAGATATCAAAAATGCATTAAGAACAAACCTGGCATAGTTTCTTTAGCTTTCAATAATTTTATATGTACATCTTTTTTTCTTTATTCTTTCAAGAGCTACACTTTAACACTAAACTAGATATGGAAGATTCACTGTTTTCCATATTAATAAAGTTTTAAAAGAAAGAAAGAAAGCTGAATTTACAGTGTATATGTATGAGAATTTTAATTAGAGCAATGGGGAAGAGCTGAATAGGAAAAATGGATACTATTCATAAATCTTCCATGTCATATATAATTGTGCCCTGGTAAAGTATTTATGTAGTTTACTATTTTGCCCTCAAAGGAGCATTGTTCTTGATTTTAAAGCCCATAGCAACAGACATTCATTGTTGAAATAAGTAATTGAAGGAAGGAAAAATTCTGAGTTTAAATATTATATATTTTATTGAGCTGCTTAAACCATTCCGATCATGTAACTTTTTCCCTGTAGTACTATTTGATATTTATATAAGGTGAGGCAAAGGTTAACAGGGAAAGCTTAAAAGGGCAGTGTAATGAAGGGATTTGTGAAATTGGGAAACATAGGGAGGTAGAACATAGCAATACTTTTTATTCATTTATAAATTCATTTATTTCACTTGCAATATTTATCATTGTGTTTTTCCAAGACCCTGCACAAATATCAGTTAAAAGAAAAAGAAGAATTCTTTCTGACTACAATGGCAAAGAGATAAAATCTGGGTGACTTCATCGAACAGGACAGGGGTCTCCAACCTTGGCAACTTTAAGATTTGTGGACTTCCAACTCTCAGAATTGGGAGTTGAAGTCCACAAGTCTTAAAGTTGCCAAGGTTGGAGACCCCCTGCTCTAGGAATATTATTTTTTTCTGGCACAGCACAGCACCTATTGAAGCTCCTAGCAGAGTGATAGGAAATGCAGTTTTATTCCTTGCTGGTATTGACGTATATAAGACATTCCTGTGTTTGGCAACGGGAAGAAAAGGGTCCATTTGCATCCCACTGAAAAGGGCTGAATGACCTAGTCAAAAATTTAATACTCCTCTCTCTGCAAGCCACAACACCAGGCAATGCCACCCACATCTTATTCGGACAACAAAGCCAAACTGGGTCTAGTAGCCACAGGCTTCATTGATACAGCTTCTTTGTCGCTCTAGAGGGTGGCTTTGATCACACCTGCAAACTAAATCCTTTTAGCATTCAAGCCACAAATTTGTGTTAACAACTGCATACAGAGTACGGTAAAGGATGGAGGGCAGTTATTTTTGAAAGCATGATTACATGACATAAATGCTTCATTACCATGGAAGTGGTGAGCATCTTGTGATGCTACAGAAAGCCAGTTGAGACAGCCCGTTTTAATTTTTATTGATAACACGCTCACAGGTGTGCTTTTTAATCATTTCACTACATTACGTCCTCTTCGTCAACTGTCACTAGCAATTTTCCGTAACAAGCCTGATGTCCTGGCTATATTAGGAAAAACACAACGGAAAGTGTGTGTTGGAGATTTCATTTTGCCTATACGTGGTCTCGGCTCTTGTAAAAAGCAGGACAACAGAATCTAAGTGAATTAAATGGGATTTGTGTCAATGTAGTAAAAGGGAGCTTTTATGCAGAACAAAAGAACAAATCATTCAGCTCACTCAAGTTGCTCAGGCAGTTCTGCTGAATTTTCATTTGAGGTTGGCAAGAAACAATACTGGGTACCTGACAGCATGTGTAAAATCTCTGCTCTACTGAGCAGTGAGCAGATTCTAGAATATTCATTTATAATTGTAGGTGAAAGTTTGGCTTGATGCTCGACTTTGGTTATAATCTTTTGTGCTTCCATTCTCTGTTTCTCCCTCTTTCTATTTCTCTCTCAAACTTAAAATAAAAAATAAAAAAAAATCTGTTAAACTGAATTTGGTGTGATGTTTGCATGAAGTTAAAGACGTGTTAATCTCTGTGTGTGATTTGTCTGTTTCAGTGTGAAAGATCTCAACAACTGTCAGAGGCCACAATCAAATTAAGGGTCACAGGGACAACTTTCCAGTTCTGATTATGCCCAACTGGTGTTTCACCATGGTTTCTCTTGCCGAGAGTCTAAATTAGAATGGCCAGTTATATATTTATTTATATCTGATGGGGACAATTCACTGTCCCATAGCTGAAAGTGGCCTCCAATCCTGTTTCTAACCCCCAATCATTGACAGATTTCGGAGACTTACCTTTTTTAGCCAGGGAACAGGAAATTAGTAACATACGTTAAAATAGATTGAATAACCCCTTTAGTTCATCCCAGAACTAAGTACAGTCTCATAAAACTAATAGGTTGCTTACTTTTCATTTACGTATATAAAATCTATAAACTAGAGCAGATTTTGGAATTTTACAGTTTCCGTGCCACATCCAGCCCATCCTAACCCTGTCTGACCCGCATGAGGTCAATTGGAAATTAGAAACCAAATTTAAATAAGTTTTGTATGCCATGCACACAATACAACTTCATTGCTTTTATTTTAAGTCGACTGCCACATTGCTGCACATGTGGATGTGTGCCTACATACCTTCACAGTAATGTGTGGGTCTTATTGGTCCAGCCTTCAACAACAACAATCTCAATTTCTCAAGTGGCCCCTTGGGAAAATTAATTGCCCACCCCTGAACTAGCACTGGGGTGGAGGGGAGAGAAAAAGAGATCTAAAGCAAGATACAAAAAGAATAATAATATAAAAAACAACATAGGCTTAAATTTATTTATTACTCTTTATTAATTTGTTCCGACACTAGTACTGTGTTTCCCTGAAAATAAGACCCTGTCTTATATTTTTTTGAACCCTGAAATAAGTATTTGGCCTTACTGCCATGAACTCAAAAGCCCAATTGGGCTTGTTATCAGGGAATGTCTTATTTTGGGGAAAACGGGGTAGATGTGTTTATATGTTTATATGTCAAGGGAATGTTTATAATCTACATGAAACATGAAAACACAGAATCAGGAACTTACACAGTCCATTTGAATCAACTAATAACATAAATAGAAAATATTTCTCATTCTTACAGTATATTATATGTCTCCCCAAATCTGTTAGAGGCTCTTCTAGGTCAGATTTGAGAATTCTAATCTAAAAAATTAGAAAGGGAAGACATTTGCATGACATTGGATATATATAGTGGTGGGATTCAAATAATTTAACAACCAGTTCTCTGTTCTAATGATTTCTTCCAACAACCAAACTTTCACCAAACTGTTCAGAAAGTTAACAACCGGTTCTCCCGAACTGGTGCGAACTGGCTGAATCCCACCACTGGATATATAGATAATATTCGATTTAAGACCACAATTGAGCCCAAAATTACTGTTGGTAAGTGAAACATTTAAGTGAATTTTGCCCCACTTTACAACCTTTCTTGCCTCAGTTGTTAAGTGAATCACTGCAATTGTTAAGCTAATAAGTTCTTAAGTGAATCTGGCTTCCCCATTGACTTTGCTTGTCAGAAGGTCAGAAAAGGTGGATCACCTGACCCAAGGACACTGCACGTGTCATAAATATGAATCAGTTGCCAAGCCTCTGAATTTTGATCACATAACCATGGGCATGCTGCAATGGTCGTAAGTGTGAAAAATAGTCATGTCCCTTTTTTCAGCGCTGTTGTAATTTTGAATGATCACTAAATGAACTGTTATAAGTCAAGCACTACCTGTAGTGTAGGGAATGACCAATAATCTGCATTTCTTCTAACCGCTGCAGACTGATGTAAGATAGAAACAAGTGGCATAAAGGTAGTCCTCACCTTCCGACCATTCGTTTAGAGACCACATGAAGTTACCATCGTGCTGTAAAGAGTGACTTAAAACCAATGCATGCACTAATCACTGTCTCGCCATCTCCACAATCACATGATCAAAATTTGGGTGCTTTGCAATTTTCATGTATTTATGATGATTGCAATATTCTGAGGTCACATGATCCCCGTTTGTAACTTTCTTAGCCAGCTTATCACCAAAGTTAAAGAAGAAAGCCAGATTCATTTCACAAACATGCTTTTCACTTGACCAGAGCAAAAAAAGTTCATAAAATTGGCCTCAACTCACTTAATTACCTTGTTTGGCGATGAAAGATCCAGACCCAATTATGGTGATAAATTGAGGACTGCCTGTATTGACCAGACTTTTATTTTTATTTTTATTTTATTTTTAAATGATAAAATACTGAGTAGGATTATTCAGATATGTGCTACTATTTTTTCATGTTATTTTATATTCTGATTTATTTTATGATTGCTAAAACTGTTTTAAATATGTTTTGCTATAACTAATACACCCAATGAGGTTTAATTGCTACTTTTGAAAATATTCAGCAAAAAAAAAAAAAAAGTTTGCACAAAGGAGTTCATTTTCACTCTCTGTACAGTTGCTTTTCCATTCTAACTGTGTACCAAGTAGGCTGCGATACTATAACTAGGTCACTGTGTCAATAAGACATGAGTTTCACACTTCGGCACAGATTTTATCAACAGCAAGAATCCAGTGTTTCTGACTTATCATACAAGCTTTATCAGTTACCATGTTTTGATCAGCTGTAAAAGAATAAGCTGACATCCTGGATGAACTTGTAGCCTTGCTTCAGAAAATGGGGAATTAATCCGAATTATGTCCTATTTCCTATTATTAGGGGGAAAAGGGTTATAGCCCTCCAAAGTACCTCGCTCTCAAACAAGGCTTTCTTCAAATACAGCAAAAGAAAAGAAGTAATACATTACATTCTATGAAAAAAACATAAGCTAATTCTTTTATGACTCTGAACCCCTGTTGCTCTTTCAGACTGAACTTCATCAGAATTCTAAGTAGATGTATAATACCTGTACAATGAAGGGATAGGCAGAACATATTAAAAGCACTAGAATACTGATGTCTTAAAACTAAACCTTAGAAGTCCACAAAGTGATGGTTCATGAACATTAAAAAGCTATTTCATTGATGAATCCTGCTTCCAAGCAGAATGTCCTTCCTGTTTATTCAAATCATATCTAGCAAACCCACATTTAAAAGAACAAGAAATTCAGAGTATGTTGGAACTGCCATGTTAGAATTGCCTGTCCATTTATAAATGTCAACAATGCATGGTTAGGATCTGTGTTATCCTTTGAAAACATATAGAGCCCTGAGACAAATTGGTTGGCCAGAATGTAATTAAAATATATTTTTTCCAAAGCACAATTAATTAAGTAGCTTTATTTCACTATGCACATATGCCTGTGCATTTTGTGCACAATCATACATATTGTCTAACCATTTTCCTAAACCCATGATGTATCAGAATGTTGGTTTATGTTTGCATTGATAGGGACAGTAAGGCTATTAACCTCCTGTAGCTTTTCCACTTTGGAAGAGGCAAATACTTTTTTTGGACAGCAATACCCATTTTATATACAAGGGAACAAGCAAGCAGGCAAACAGAAACTTTTTATTGCCAAGATTTATTTCTCCTGGGTGTCTCCATTCAAACTGCATTGCTGTGTAGTGATTTACCGATCATTGCTTAACAGACTGTACAAAACAGCCTTTTCCACTTAATACAAAACATTGTGATAGGGCAGCGTGAGGTCTGCATCAGTTATTGTATGGCCTCCTTCTTCCTCCTCCACATAATAATAATGGCCAAGAAGTGGCCCTTTCCATCACTTTCGCTTTAAGTAGGCCTGCTTATAGTGGGTGAGCTGATGAAAAACACTTCCCAACATCCAAGAGAAGGAAAAGAAGAGAAATCGGTATTCAAGATCCTAATGTATTGTACCTGGATGAAAAAGTCCTCCAAATGTACTTGCATTAGTATTCAAACCAGGCATTCGAGGTGAATGCATTGTTTACGTTAAGGCTAGTAATCCAAAAAACCAGAAGAAGGTGGATTTAACACCCATCCTTTCCCTGACATGTTCAAATACAAATATTAGCAGAGTCAATTTAATTAATAATTAAGTCTACAGGGTTACTTACAACTCATACAAGAAATTTACACTTTAGCTTTTGGTTGAGTGTGACAAATAAACAAGGTGTCGTCTATGACTTGGAAACTAATTTTTATAGTGTAGCTTTGAATGGAAATAAAAATTTGGCTCTTTTTTTCTCAGATAGGCAGCTAAGCACTACTTTCTGGAGATGAGTATATATATAGACTCATAAATATGTATGTGTGTGTACACACACACACACACACACACACACACACACACACACACACACACACACATATATATATATATATATATATATATATATATATATATATATATATATATATATATATATATATATATATATATATATATCTGTATCTGCCAAGAGGTAGTTAGTAGCCGGCTCTCATCCTGCCAACATCCTACCCACTTTGGAATTAAGGAGATCAGGTGCAGTCACAGCAGACTGCTGAAGTCTGCAGTGCAGTAGCAGGGTTAATTTACTGAGCCTACAAAACTCTTCCAACCAAAAACAATGCATAATTTGCTCCTTTCATTTGATATCTTCTCATAAATAAAAGATAAGAAGGGGGAAGAATTATAGTTTGCAAACACCGCAGCCAAATAATAATCGTTGATAGCTAATAAGATGCAATGAAAACTGATCCATGGAAGCCACAAGTGATACCCCAGCAATAAATATCCAGAAGGGATACTGTATATTAATAAGAACTGCTACAGCACTATTTGAGTATAGCTTTTGATTTGTATAGCTCCTGGCTACAATGTACTGGCAAAAACACTCCGGTAACAGGTAAAAAACAGAAAAACAAATAAGCCTGTTAATAATATTTTTTTTTCTGTTTTCACATTTCTTCTTTTATGATGCAATGTCATAAAACATGCCTGTCACTCCACAGGTTTGCAGAAAGAAACAGAAGAGTCTGTTCTTTGGTGTCTAGAGAATTTAGAATTCATGATAAGAAAGAAAAAAAAAATCAGGAGTGCACTGAAGGTGACCTAATAAAAAAAATTATGATGCAATTATAGAGTTATGGCATTGTTATACGATTGCTGGAAAAAAAAATATCTGAAGTTCAGAGACAGATGGAGTCAAAATGAGTTCTTAATGCATCACAGGCCAAATTTCTACTTGCCAGGAACACTTTTTATTTTATCATTTATAGGCAAATGGCCTGGAAGAGTAAGAAATTGGAGAAAATGGATCACTTATAACCCTAAATACTTAAGATACTCAAAATGGCAAAGAAAAGAAGTTGGATTTCAGGAGGAGAAGAGTTTGCAGGAGTTTTTGTGTATATGTGAAAATCACAAAGGTTTCAATGAGTTCCACAAAATACTTTGAGAAGAACTGCCTTTGGAAATCTAATTCGGGCTCATGGAAATTGTGGAGTTTGAGTTTAGTTGTCCCAATGAATTACTTTCCAAAGAAACCCAAATAACTATCCATCTCTGGAACTTTTCCTCATCTGTAGAAATGAGGCAACCTGACAACTACTTATCAATAACAACAACAACAACAACAACAACAACAACAATAACCACTGGAAAACTTGGACCAGAAAACACGTAAACTTTTGAATATGTACCACACTTTACATCCACGAAGTTACATCGACAGGTTGTACCTGCCAAGAAAAAAAGGGGGCAGACGGCTATTGCAAATTCATCAAACTGTAGAAGAAGAAAAACGAAGTTTGAATGATTATGTAAACCAAAGTACAGAAAAAATTGCTGTAGGCTTTGAAAATGGAGAACATTATAAAAACAACAGAAACAAAGGCAGAATATAAGGAAAAACAGCTGGATGACAGATTAAATAGATGGAAAACCAAAAATTTGCATGGACAGCACTTGAAAAACATTGAAGGAAAATGTGACAACTTTACATGGGCATGGCTTAAGATGGGAACCATCAAGAAAGAAACAGAAGGTTTAATACTGGCTGCTCAAGAACAAGCACTACAAACTAATGCCATGAAAGCGAAGATACAAAAACCCACTGACAATCCAAACTGCTGACTTTGCAATGACAAAGTCGAAACTGTTTCACATTTAATATGTGAATGCAGCAAAATTGCACAAACTGGTTACAAAGCTAGACACGACCGAGTTGCTAAATTAATCCACTGATCATTATGTAAAAATATGATTTACCTGTATCCAAAAAGTCATGGGAACATAAAGTGGAAAAAGTTATCGAAAATGAGAAGGTGAAGATCTTGTGGGACTTTTGAATACAAATGGATCGTCATTTGGAACACAGATATCACAGTTGTTGAAAACCAAAATGTACAATTTATTGATATTGCGGTACCAGGAGACACCAGAGTAGAAGAAAAAGAACTGGAAAAAAATCACAAAATATTGCGACCTGGCCATCAAAACTACACGATTATGGATGAAACATGTAACAGTGATACCCACTGTCATCAAGGCACTTGGTATCATGTCCAAGAATTTTATAAAATACATCAAGAAATTGCAGCTTTCTGCAATAACAACAGCAGAACTGCAAAAAACTGTGCTACTCAGAACATCATATATTTTATGAAGATATTTGGTTGATGCCTAGGACGCTGGTAGCAACCCTTATCAACCATTAGCACCAGTCAATGGTATTTGGGATGCATTTTTGAATGTTCAGTTGACTAAGTTTCATGTTTAATGAATAAAGTATATAAAAAAACACCCTCCAGCTTATTGGAAGAGTGACATGTGCTGAACTGCTCATAAAGAAAGATTTATTCTCTGTGTAAAGAGAAATGTTTGCAATAGACAAATTAAACATAATAGTAATTAACTAATCAGAATGGCTGTTTGTGTTGAACAATGTTTAAAGATGAAATCTGTCAAAGTTATTTCAGATACAGGTGCATACTGAAATTTACCTAAATGAATGTATATCTTTAGTTCTAAGGTTAGAAATGATATTTTATTAATTATCATTGATAATCAAGACTAGGTCAAGTGGAAATAGACTATCTATTTGACTTTACCTGTATATTTGTAAGGAATCTGAACAAGAGAGTTTTCATTGGCTCTGATATGCTTTTCTACAGTAAATTTTCTAATGGCCTTTAATTAGCAGCTCAATAAATCCTAAGAGACAGGCTGACTATCAAGTTACTAAAAGAACAAGATTCTATTTGTCTGATTTATTTCCCACTACACAGAAACTCAATAAACGGCTGAAGTTTTGACTGAAGATAACCAAACAAATATAAAATTCTGCCAGGAGCTTAGATAATAATAAAACAAAGTTTGTGACATTTCAAGGGGGGTAATGGAGGTGGGAAAAAGAAAATAGCAAATGCCTTTCATTCCTTAATAAACAGAGTGGCGAAGCACTCACACTATCTTTTCATGATCTAAAGTTGAGATTCCATTAAAACGCAAAACATGTTTAAAATGTGTTGCAATTATGCAAGGCATGATGTGTTCCTTGTTTAGTAAATGCATTGCTTGACATGTTAATGTTATATACTTTACCAATTTGTTTCCTGAAGTATATGTTGAAATGGCTTTTTCATCCACTCAGCCTCAAGGATCTAATGCAGGCCTGTCAACTGGCGGCCTGCAGGCCGGATGCGTCATGCGCAGGCCACGCCTACCCTGGCTCCGCAAAGGCAAAAAATGTTGTGATACATCACAATACGTTACGTGACGCGATCAGGTTTGACACCCATGATCTGAACTCTCTCAAATCTTCATTACAGATCTTTTATACCCACTTCTGGTTGATATGCATGGGGGTTTTGCTGTGGTGGTCCTAGAATAGCATTATAACTGGTCTATTCATTCAAAGCCCCCTGTGCTGTTTCAGATAGTGAGTTATAGTAAATTAGTTACCTTAAGAATTAAGAGCTGTCTCCTTAAGAGATTGCATTGTGGGAGATATAGAGAGAGACTGCATTATGGGAAATATAGTCCATGACATGTGATCACATCTGTGTGTCTGATTGGCCACTGAGGCTCTCTGCCTGGGTGCAGAACAAAGACCTGGCCATTTTGAACTACCACAGAATAGAGAAGCATGGTTTCTGAACAGGGGGACAGAACTACCGTCATTTTACACTAGGAAATGGGATAGATTATGAAATATGTGGATGAACCTCACCTTGACTCACCATGATAGCAAGTCTATTGTTTCTGAAGAATACCCAAATAAATATAATCTGCATGAAAACCTGTTTGCTAGAGTTTATCTGCCTGTTCTCAGTGGAGCCAGATGCCTGGGGAACAGAACACCCCCCCACCCATATAGATAAAACATTTCAAGCAACCCAATATTCTTGGGCGGCATTTGACACCTGAACCCTTCTTTGGATTGATGCCCCTCAGATCACACCTCTAAAACAAAAAAGCAATTGTACAACAATTTTTTACTGGGAACTAAAGAAATTGTAGTAATGTAGGTAGTCCTTAACTTACAAAAAGTTCATTTAGTGACCGTTCAAAGTTGCAACAGTACTGGGAAAAGTGACTTTGACCATTTTTCACAATTATGGCTGTTGCAGCATCCCCATGGTCACGTGACACAAAATTCACATGCTAGGCAACTTGCTCATATTTATGACAGTTGCAATATCCCAGGTCATGTGATCACCTTTTTGTGACTTTCTTTTTTTTATTGAAAAAGTTTTTCAAATACAAAATTTTCCCTCTTTTTCCCCCCTCCTCCCTAACCCCCTCCCCCTCCCCTCCCCCTGTGACTTCTTTATAATAAAACCCAAATTCATAACAGATTATATAATACTTTACCATCCCCTTACTCCATCCCCATATGCTGACCCTTTCTTTCTAATAAGATTATCATATCCCCCTTATACTATATATTTCAAAATGACTTTCTACTATAACATTATATAATAACTCCTAATTTAGCATAATAATAAATCAAATCTTTTATGTATATTAATCTATCATTTAAAAACAACCTTCCGCTATAAAACTATATAATAAATCCTAATTTAACATTTATTCAGTTCATAGTCTACCCATTTCCTTCACCCCCATCGTTATATCTCTTAACTCAAATCTTTTACATATATTCATATCTAAACATAATATCCCTTTTCCTAAACTAAACAATCAATAAACTAACCTGTCTCCACCCACTTTCCTACAAGACTACCATACTTAATAATTCTTAATATCTTAATCCTTTGCCCACTCCACTAAAAAATATTCTCTTATGTAAATAAAATCCTCTTAAAAAGACTTTAGACTTGTAATCCATATAATATCTTCTGTAATGTCTTTCAACTAGATTATAAACTCCATCACCCATATTAGGGTAACATCACATCCTAATTCCAACAGTATGTTCGGTATCTTCAATTACCATCTGCTCCCATCAATAACAAATATCTTCATAATAAAAAACAACAACAACAACCACCCGAGTGACTTTGTATTTGTATTCCATATAATGTCTGTAGAGGTGTCTTTTATCCAAATTATTAATTCCAACCACCGTAATAGGGTAACAACCAGATCTTCTGCGTGCCCCAATCCCATAACTCTCTTGCCTTGTAACTCAGCATAAACATAATATATTTATCAAAGAATCCAAAAAAAGATAGTTCCAATCCATTCAGTTTAAGGCCCTTTTCACATCCCAAAAGTACAGCACTGCAGAAGTCTGTCACTCTCCTCAGGATAATATAAATCAGTACTTTGCTTCAGCTATCTTTTCATGTATTCAATCATCTCTTAAATAACTGGCATTACACTGTTGTTTAGTTTAAAAGTTTTTGTTTTTGTGAGACCTGCTTCTTCTTTTCTTAACTTTTTGTGGGTTGGATCTCCATCCTGAGTTCCTTTCTGTAGATTGTGTATCAACTTTTTGGTTTTCAAGCTGATCTATAACTTGATCTTGTTGGTTTCGCTTTTGTGGCTTAAATCTCCATTCTGGTTCTATAAATTGTATATCAACTGATTGATTTCCATGCTGGTTTGTGACTTGATAAGTCATTACATTAGAATCCAGAGCCGCCTCTCTTGTATTAAATGGTCCAGCTGAGACCTCTGAAAGAGAATCCAAAAGCGGCTCATCTGTAGAGACCTCTGTAGCTTGTTGTTTCTTCATTACTTCCACCTCCTTCTGCTTTTCTTGAATTTCTATCTCTTGTTGATTTTGCTTTTTGAGGACCTTGTAGTAAAATTCTTCCGCTTTTTCAACAGTATTTAGGTGATATCTTTCTCCTTGATATCTCAATATTATACCAACTGGAACATCCCACCTGAATAAAATATTTTGTTTTTTTAGCTCAGTCACCAAAAGTCCAAATTTCTTTCTATCTTTTAACATCTTAGGCGGCAATTCTTTATATATCCAGATCTTTCTTCCATACAATTGTGGAGTAGAATTAAATGATTTTTACACAATATCATTTCTTATTTCTTTATCTGTGAAGTAAATCACCACATCTCTAGGCAGTTGCCTTTGCTTTGCAATCCAAGAATTTACTCTATAGGCCTTGTCAATCTTACAAGATACCTCCTCAGGATGAACCTTTAAAATCCCAGCCAGAACTTGAGCAGATATTTTTCTTAGATCATCTCTATTATTTTCCTGTAATCCTCTCATTCTGACTGCAAATTCTGTGAGCCTGTATTGCATCATTACAACTTCTCTTTCAATCCCTTGCTTTATATCTTCTGCATTGTAAGTCTCGTGACCAGCTTCCTTTTTAGACTTTACTTCTAAACTATTGTCTTGAATATTTGTCAAATCATTTTCAATTGTTTGTCTTTTATTGTCCAAATTATAAATCTTATCATCAACTTCCTCCATTTTAGTCTCTAATAATTTAATATTTGTATCCATCTTTATAACAACTTCTGAAAAAGCATTAGTCACTGTTACAATCTTTCATTGCAGATTATCATACTTTAGTTGTATCATTTCTTTAATTTCCTGCCTTAATTTCTCAAATTTCTGGTTCATAGTCTCATGATATTTTGCCATTTCCTCCTGAAGAAATTCTTTTAAATTAAAACCATTCTGCAGAGTCTGTAGGCTCAGAGCTTGTTCAGCTAATTGTGGATGGGGGAACACCCCCCCCCACTGCTTGTTTGCAGCCATCCTGCCACACAAAAAAGCTCTTCTTTTTTTAAAGAAAACTTTTCCCCAAACAAGATCAAATACAGATCTCCAAAAAAAAAAAAAAGAAAGAAAGAAAAGAAACTTAAAATGGATATTTTCCTTCTAGTCTAGCCGGCACTGTATATTTTGCTACTGTGTAGCTTATTACGGAAGGACTTTCACTTTCGGCTTTCTTCTCAAGCCTCAGCAGTCGCCATTTTAAACTTATTTTTCCCATTCAGTTAGAAACACTTGAAAAATCATTAAAAATACTTGCGGTTTAGGGTCCCAGGTACAAATCTCGCTGTTTTTAACTGAGCCATCTGTTATTTTATTAGTTGGTCCGGTCCCGGCGCCTAGCTCTGCAAAAAGGCAGAGTCCTCCTGAAGCCTGGAGCAGCGGCGAGGGAAAATAGGGAGCCACAATCTGCTCGTCCCCAAGAGTAAAAAAAAAAAACTCTGGTGACTTTGCAGAGGGCTCTACCTGCCCTCGCCTGCTCTGGCTCACATTTCCATCAGGAAATGGAGTTTTTCGAGCCGCCTTTCAGATATAAAGGCGGCTCTTTACAGGCAACGGGGCTGGCGGTCATGGAGGACCGTCTGGTGGCGACAGAAGCCAGACCGGAAGTCATCTTTTTGTGACTTTCTGACAAGCAAAGTCAATCGAAAAGCCAGATTCACTTAACTGCCATATTACTAACTTAACAACTGCAGTGATTCACTTAACAAATGTGGCAAGACAGGTTGTAACACTTAACAACCGTCTTGCTTAGTGACACAAATTTTGGACTCAATTTTGGTCGTAAGCCAAGGACTACCTGCATAGCCCTGCCTCACTATATATATTTTATATATTTGTCTTCTTAAGTTTTCGCAGGTGTGCATATGCAAAAAATTAAAATCTTGGGTGTTTTCCCGCATCATTGTAAATAAGTTGGTTAAAATATTTAAAATCCTGGTTAAAATCCCAGCTTAAACTCTTCTAAAAATCCTTACAGAGCACTCTGCAAGGTCTTTAAAACCTCAGCTAAAATCCTACCAGTGACTTTAAAAGTTTTTCTTATAGCAACGTTTCGACAGGCTCACAACCCTGTCATCTTCAGGCTCTTGTTTCATTTAAAAGCGATGGGATCTCTGTTGCGAGGTCGGATAAATATTTTATAATATTTATCTATATCTGCATCGTCTGCATCTGTATCTATATCTAAACACACACACACACACACACACATACACACACAAGAAAAGGATGCAGAAAAGGACAAAAGCAAACTGTGGCCGTAGAAATTTTATGGAAAGCTCAGAAGCACCTTGCCCCAAATAAATTAAACAGGTTTCTGCATTCCAGAAACCCCTGCGTTTTTCAGTATTGGAGTGGTTGACCTATTGTATCAACAATGAAACTGTGGGGCCCCTTGGCTTCTGCAAAAGACTGCAACTTAAGTAAATTGTATCCACATTTTATAGTCTCTTAGATATTATCCATTTCACATATTAAATGGATAATATGTTAAATTGCAGCCTATCTTTTTTTTTTTTTTTGTATTTTCTCTTATATTTTCCCCCACTGCAAGCATCCTGAGGAGTTTGTTGGCTGAGACCTAGACCAAAATCACCTGATGAATGTATGTCCCTGTGAACGGATTTGACACTGGGTTTTCCTAATCTCATTCCAACACTTTTAACCCTAAATTACCCTGGTTCTTTAATGACATTTTATATTTTTAGTGTATGTATTCATCTACAATGTGTCTTCATTTTTTATTTGCTTTATATGCCTGCCAGTCCCAGGTAGCAACTCTGGATGGCTTACAGCAGGTTAAAACAATGCCAAACATAATATAAGGCACAATCAAATATGCAGCAGCATTAAAACTGGATAGTATTTGTTTTCAGAATGTATTCTATATTTTAAGAATGGATTGCTTATTTCTTCCAGGCAGCTCATGCAATAAACAGAAAATGGATAAACCTGGTTTATGGTGGAAAAAATTAATTAAATGGGATATATACCAAATTCTGAGTGTAGGAAATATGTTAATCTGCCATAGTAATATCACATATGGCTGTGTGTGGTACATGATCATTTAACAGCTATAGTCATTGTTTGAAATACAAGAAGATCAAGAAGACTTTTTAATAATGTGGTTAGTTACACTGTATTGTTTATTTTCACTTGGGAAGGAATGATCCATAACTCTCATAAGATAGGCTCATGTTAGTTATGAAGGTTATTCCCCTGCGATCAAAACTCACACCCAAGCAGAATATAAATGAGCATGCTTTATGAGAGAGGCAAAGTATATTTAAACCCTTGATTAAAAATAAGAACAAGTTACACATCAAAAAAAAAAAAAAATTAAGAGAGAAATACCAAAATGATTACCACGTTGTGTTCTTCGCGTAAAGAAAATGTAGGATGTTAAATAAGCAACAAATATTTCAACATAATAAAAAAAACAACTACCACATTTTGTTCCCAAATAGACCAAATGTTTGTTTAGAGTTGAATTGTGATCTGGATAGTATGATTTAAAGGCAAAAAATACAGAACTCTTGTTACTCAACTTTATTTATCTCAACTTATTAGCTTTTCTTTTTTTCTCCTCTCTCGTTCTCTCTTCCTCTTGAATGATGATAGTTCTCTTTACAGAAAGAAGTGGATTAGATAAGACCCTTCCCCCACTTTCTCTGGCCTAGCTTGTATTATCAAAGATTCTCTTGCAAACCTAGGTCTGTGGTCTCATATTAAAATGCATTTTGGCAGCTGGAAGAAACAACAAAGGCAAGGGACACAGAGAAATCAATCACACAATCCATTCCTTTCTTTGGGCTGCCCCAGGGCCAAGTTAGGAATACACTGGAATTTGGGGTCCCAATAGCCTGGGTTCTGGTATCTGTGACTAGCCAGTACCTTGGGGAAAATTTACCAGTAGGAATGATGAAGGCATTCACCTGTCACCACCATTTTTATTTAGTGTTTATCGTTCATTCATTCATACAAACACACACAATCACACACACACACCTCCAGATCTTATTTTCCAGAATCAACAAGGGTCAACAATAGTTGGTGAATAGAATTTCCCTCTTCTATATAGTGCAGCAAGTGGAATTATGAGCATATTGATTTTCTGAGAAATTTTTAGAGTATTTCTGCTGTGTGCTTGCTAAAATCTGCAAAGTCTTTTTAAAGCAATCTTTCACAAGAAGTTTCAGCCAAAATTCTGGGAAAAAACAGCAATTTTATGAAACTATCTAGGTGCATTGGTGTCCATAATAGTGGCTTTGTTCTTTCAATCATTTGGTTTACTGACTGCTCTTGGCAGCTATCTTCACTCCCCCATCCCTTGCAAGGTCTAGGCGTAAGAATACAACATCAATATCACAAACACAAACAAAACAGCAATTATCATGGGATCTGTAGGCTATTTTATTAATATTTATAAAATGAAATATTCAGAGATGTGTGAAAGATTCTGTTCTTTCTCTGGAACAAACTGATTCAGTTATTCCAGGGATCATCCAGAAGTTAATCAGTCAATTTTGATGTGATTCATGCTGTTTTACATTAGAACCCACATGGAATAGCCATACTGATATTGTTCAGAAGAGAAGAGAAATATTTCGAATTCTCCAGCATGATCTGCTTTCAAAGTGTTGGATTTTTGTATTCCTAGCGTTTATGATTTCTCAAAAATTCAACCAAAACTTGTTGAATGAATAATATTCCCTTCATACCTTGGCAGTTTCTTTTTCCAACTTCATTCAGAAGGGATGCTGACCTTTTTCTTTTGCCTGTACTGTGGGGCGGTATATAGAATTCTTTTTTGTAACATTTCTAGAGTCTCCTTATAGCATACTGGCCCAATCGGACTATTTTTAAGCATTGCTATAATATTCATAAGATTTTGAGAGACTTTATGAGTATTCTGCTAGGCAACAATGACGATAGATATGGAGACAGTTTCAGAGAAATTGACAGAATGACGTGACATATCTTTTTTAAAAAATAAATCGATTCATAGATAATTCTATTACAAGCTTTAATAGGGCTACCTGTATAGAGTGGGGAACATTATAAGTCCTGATTGATAACAGCAACAATATTGAGGATTTATATAACTATTTATGTTCCATGATAAGTTATGACCTTCCCAAGGGCACAATCAGTTAGCCTAAAAGAACTGTTATGGCAATACTTCTACAACTTCTGGGAGTCCTTCTGCACCCCAAGAGAGGAAGAGAAAATAATTCTATTGCATTTTTGTAACTCTGATCTTTCTCCGTATTCTAAAATGGAGAGGTATTATAGAAAGGCATAGCATAAGAGAGCACAACAACACAATCAAGCTTAGATATCTGCAAGCAATGCTTATTTGCACTGTATATATATATGGAAAACATTTTTTTCTGTGCAAAAAAGGCACAAATATGACACCACAGAGAGGAATATTCCAAAGCCATTGGTTAATGTTTAAGGTCTTCACTTGATCCTTGGCCATTTTGTTGCAACCAAAGAATATGGCTTTCCCTGTGATCAATTGATTGGCATCAATCAAGGCTCTGGGATAAGTAAGCATATAATTAAGTTGTACAACTTGTAGCTAGACACAGCTATAGGGTCAGTATTTAATCCATAGACTGCCCTAGCTGTAGATTTTAGAAATTTCATATTAAGATATGCAACACGGGGACTTTTTACTAGCATTTTAAATGTCATGAAGCACAAAATGTTGGTTCTTGTTACAAGCAGCTATAGTAGTTATATGAAAAGTGTATTTGCCAAGCGATTTTCATATTAAGGTACAACATTTGTAAAAAGCACATTTTAATGTTTGGTAGTGAAATCTGCCTCTCATCAATGTAGATTTTTTTTTTCCTCTCCTCCCACTTTGATTATTCCAAATAAAACTCTGAAAATGTATTCCAATTAGGTCTTCACTGTTAGTCAGGTTAATTAAACACATTCTAATCATACAGCAAGATGCCTCCTATTAATTAGGAAGCAGATTTTAAGTTGCCCAATTATAGTTAACCCAATTCCCTCCTGTGTGGGAGGTAAGAAACAATACTTATTCTGTTATGATGTTTGCTGCAAATGCAAATATGTATTGTCTAAAAACAAAGGCAGTTTGGGTCTTTCAAACAACTTCTCCACATAAGGGATTCTCTGTTAATTAAAAATTAAATAATTAATGCCTTAAATTAACTAGCCTTGATGAAATATGAAGGTCACCAGGGACATGTGCTAAATTCACCCAGATCTTGGATACCAAGTTGGGATGGATTAATTCAGAACAAATATTCGTTTAGCTGGGGCAGAAAGCTGATGTGCAAGGTTCAAATGTATGGTAAAGGGTAGCAATTGGGCCACTACAGTATAAAAAACAAATAAAACTCTTGCCCTAATATGTGTGTCATTTATATAAAATATCCATGGTGGAATTAAAATACCTGATTCAGCAGTCAATAAATCCCTCTACAAATCTCTACTCAAATCAGAATCCTTGTGGTCAAATTACTCTGATTGAGTCTGCTCTTAAGAGTAGGAAATAAATTACTGGATTAACCCGTTAACTCCATATTGTGACATGTGATTCTGACTTATTGTACTATTAGCTAGTCTTTTCTCTTGAGTTATTATATCATTCCCATCCTTCCAACTAGCTGAGTGATTTAGCTTCCAAATTATGAAATAGTTGTGTTGACCATTGCCTGTTGTTTTATCTCCACTGCTAGGCATGTGTTTGTATTGTTTCCTAGTTTTAATTGTTATTAGCTGTCCAGAGTCACTTTGCTGAGATAGGCAGTCATATAAATGAAAACAAATAAATAAAATATCATCAGTTACTTGGTTAAGTTTCAAAGGGACAATCTGGACAGGATCATTTCCCCATCCCTAATCAACAAACCATTTTTTTTTAAAAAAATATTATTGGCTTGGAAGCTTTGATTGCAAGTCAAATATGATCACCCATTGAGATAAAAATGCGGCATGAGAATAGGCCCTATTTATTCCTGACAGAGAGCAATTCAGTACATACAACAGATCAGGGGCTTCAAACTTGATTTCATTGAGGGCCGCATAAGGGTTGTGTTTGACCTTGGGGGGCTGGGGTGGGCATGGCCAGCTTGACGTCACTGGTGTCAGGGGCACCAAGCACTCTGCCAGTGAAAACGGGCTCCAGAGTGCCATTTTGACTGTGACAGCCTCCTGCAACCCTATAGCAGTGAAAATGGAACTTGGGAGGGCCACCTGCGGCCTTCGCGAGCTCTGTTTTCTTTGGCAGACGCACTGAGGGCCGGTCCTTCGCTGTTTCAAGGGTGACCCTGCGGGTCAGATCTAAACACCTTGCAGGCTGGATCTGGCCCCCGGGCCTTGAGTTTGATAAATAGATAACGGCAGATGATAGATAGATAGAGATAGATAGATAAATAGATAGATAGATAGATAGATAGATAGATAGATAGATAGATAGATAGATGAGAGAGTAGATATCAGTATACCAGGTTAGGCAATTTCAAACATTTCATCAGAAACTCCTATATTTTAACACCTTCATGACATAAGACCACAAGTAAGAAAATATTGCTGATAATACAGACAAAATACAGGTTGCCTATTGCTAAAGGATCTCCAGGCTTGCTTTAAAAAATCCTTGTTTTAAGTTTTTCTGGAAGGTTACAAGGGTTGAGGCTAACATCCCTCATGTTAGGATGGATGAGTTCCCAGAGAAAACAGATGTCACTGGAGAAAACGATGGCCTTCTAGGTCCTATCAGCTGCTTCACAACCTGGACCCACAACATGCCTCTCCTGTCACACCTGATGGGGTGGGCAATTTGGAAGAGGTGGCTCCTCAGGTAAATTGCCCAGTTACCATTCATACTGGAATAGCAATGGTAGTTGTTGTTTTGTTTACATGCCATGCAAAGGTGAAAAAATTGCTGGAAATCCCCTGCACCTTCTACAGAAGTAGTTTTATTTAAAGAAATCAAAAATTAAAAAGGAACTTTCCGCCAGCCAGACCAGAATCTTGTCAATTTCACTCCCCTTGTGTAGGCCTTTTTTGCAAGGCCCTGGAAATTGAAATCCTCTTTTTCCTCCATTCCACACCAATAAGGAATGAAACAAATTGCTAGAGTATCCCACCCCTCCAACCCCTTATCTCTATCTATTCAGTACATGCTGGGTGTGTTTCGCCATTTGCTGAAAAATCTGAGCAACTTGTCTGAAGCTGTAAAGTTGTCATTATTCTATTGTATATAACATCCACGCTGAGCTGTGATGGTGAAATAACAGCATGTCAACATCTTCTGCAGCCAGGTATTTTCGTAGCAATTGCAATCACGACCCCAACAGTTGGAGTGGGAAGGAAAAGGAGAGATGCTGTAAAAGAGCAGAGCTTCACAGCCAGGAAGAAAGACTAGTGTCCAGGCAACTGGGTGAGGCAAGGAGATGTGCCAAATTCAGAACAGATGGTCATAAGCTCTGCGCAGCTCCAAATCAAAAGAAAAAAAAAACCTGCTTTGATCCAGGTTCAAATAGTAGCTGCAGATCCAGGAAAAAACAACAACATGTTTGTTGTATCAAAAAGCTGTGATGCACAGATCCATACCTAAAGTGATGCTAAATGCTTGTATGGTCACATCCTTAGAGAATATCTAAAAGAAAAAAAAAATAGCTGGCATTCTATTAATTTAAGCCGTAGACCCTAAATTGTAGGATCCAATCTGGATGGGTCACCCGGACTAGAAGTTTAGCCTTCCAAGGTTTCAGACTCATGCTGGAACCCATCTTCAGGGAACTTCTCTCTAGCAGGGTCTGTGTTTTAAGCTATTCTGTGTGTGGTATTTATATGGTGCTTGTTGTGTGTGGCTTTTTAGATATTGATAGGGGTGTTGATGGCTGGTTATTAAGTAGTTGACTGTTGTTTCCTTGTGCTGCTAAACCCTCGCCTCCTAAGTACTTGATAAGCTGGTGGTAAATCAGCACCAGGGGTGAAATTCACTTAACTTCCCTACCGGTTCATAAATGTGCGCGTGCCACATGCATGCTCGCTTCGTTCCCGCACGCCATCCACACATGCACAAAGCCTTCTACACATACGCAGAGGCTTAAAATGTCGCAAAAAAGCGACATTATGATATCCGCACAGGTAGGTGGAGCCTCCCGCAGCCGCCGCTACCAGTTCGCCTGAGCCAGATAGAACCAGCTGAATTTCACCCCTGCTCAGCACACATGTTGATTGGCAAGGGGCCTGTTTCCCAGGCTTCAATCACTTTCCTGGCTGTTTTTGTGCTTGCTCACCCAACAACCTTAGTAACCAAGAAGTTGAATGTATGTCCTTGTTTATAGCAAAGTGAGTCTACCTCTGAGTTTCATCTAGAGACTTTTTAAAGAAATTGGCAGAATTTCATGAGCCTACTTTACTTTTTGGGCATAAGCATAGATTACTCCCAATTACTCCCAATGGCAGTATTTATCATTTATTTGTCTGTCTATTTATGGTATTCAGAAGTTTCTCTTAATGTTATCCCTACTAGCTTTGTGATAAACTAAGAAAAAGTTGTAGCCTCAGATCAGTAATTGAACGGGGACTTGATCCTAGCTCTTCCAACCCTACTATTTAACCTCAATCAGAAAATCTCAATCTCCTTTGCTTTATGAATTAAAAACTATCTTTCAACAGGCTATCATTATCATCATCATCGTGTGGTATAACAAAGGGGAAAGGGATATTTTTCAGATTGAAGTGATATTTATGTTTTCTGAATATCAATAGAAACAGTCTTTTCAATAAATATCAACCAGAACCTCTGAATCCAAAGCATGATACTGTGGAATCCAAGATCCACTCAAAGAAAACCTTTCAACTTCAGCATCTACAAAATTCCTTGGAAGAGTAAATTATGATTAAAATGGCTTTGGTACTTCTTCAGCCTAATTTATTAATGTTCATTTGTTACTTCTAGGTAGCTTCAGGCGGGGTGACGGAGGCGGGCCTTGAGAATGTCATTTGGGAGGAGTTTGACCCTGTGGCTCCCGAGGACGTGGACAGGATTCTGAGCAGGCTTAGCGCGGCCACATGTTTACTGGACCCTTGTCCCTCTTGGTTGGTACTGGCCTCCAGGGAGGTTACACGAGGCTGGCTCCAGGGGATTATCAATGCTTCTTTGAGTGAGGGTAACTTCCCTGCCGCCTTGAAGAAGGCAGTGGTGAGGCCCCTCCTTAAGAAGCCTTCCCTGGACCCGGCTGTATTAGCAAATTATCATCCTGTCTCCAACCTTCGCTTTGTGGCGAAGGTTGTTGAGAGTGTGGTGGCACAACAGTTTCCCTGGTACCTGGAGGAAATGGTTTATCTAGATCCATTCCAGTTGGGTTTCAGGCCTGGGCACAGCACGGAAATGGCATTGGCCGCATTGGTGGATGATCTCTGGAGGGCTTGGGACAGGGGTTGTTCCTCTGTCCTGGTCCTACTAGATCTCTCGGCGGCTTTTGATACCATCGACCATGGTATCATGTTGCCCCAACTGGAGGGGCTGGGGATAGGGGGCACTGTGCTGTGGTGGTTCTCCTCCTTCCTCTCCAACTGGTCGCAGTTCGTGTTGACGGGGTGACAGAGATCGAGGCGTCTTGTGTGTGGGGTGCCGCAAGTGTCGGTTCTCTCACCCCTTTCGTTCAACATTTATTTGAAGCCGCTGGGTGAGATAATCTGTGGTTTTGGGGTGAAGTGTCATCTGTACGCTGATGATACTCAGCTGTACATTTCCACCCTGGGCCACCCCAATGATGCCCTTGATGTGATGTCCTGGTGCCTGGAGGCCGTGCGGATCTGGATGGGGAGAAACAGGCTCAGGCTTAACCCATCCAAGACCGAGTGGCTGTGGCTTCCGGCATCCCTATATAGTCAGTTGGTACCATCGCTGACTTTTGGGGGTGAGTCATTGGCCCCCACAGAGAGGGCTCGCAACTTGGGTGTCCTCCTGGATACACGGCTGTCTTTAGAAGAGCATATGACAGCTGTGGCCAGGGGAGCTTTTTATCAGGTTCACCTGATCCACCAGTTGCGTCCCTTTCTGGATCGGGATGCCTTACGCACGGTCACTCATGCCCTCGTCACGTCCCACTTGGACTACTGTAATGCTCTCTACATGGGGCTTCCCTTGAGGACTGGTCCAGAATGCGGCCACATGGGTGGTTATGCGGGCGACTGCGCTCCCATGTAACATCTCTCCTGTGTGAGCTGCACTGGCTCCTAGTGGTCTTCTGGGTGCGCTTCAAGGTATTGGTTACCACCTTTAGAGCGCTCCATGGCTTAGGACCCGGGTATTTACGAGACCACCTTCTGCCACCGGTAGCCTCCCACTGACCAGTACGCTCCCACAGAGAGGGGCTCCTCAGGGTGCCGTCAGCCAAACAATGCCGGCTGGCGGCCCCCAGGGGGAGAGCCTTCTCTGTGGGGGCACCTACCCTGTGGAACGAGCTGCCCCTGGAGATACGGCGGATCCCGGATCTGCGCACTTTCCACCGTGCCCTAAAGACTTCTATTTCATCAAGCCTGGCTGACCTGACCTAACTTTTTAAAATTGTTTTAATTTTAAATTGTTAAATTATGGGTTTTAATATAGGGGTGTTTTAACTGTGGGCCAAATTAATTTAATTGGATTTTAATATTGTTTTAAATTTTGTATTTTTTGTATTATATCTGCTGGCTGTTCACCGCCCTGAGTCCTTCGGGAGTAGGGTGGTATACAAATATAATAAACATAAACATAAACTTCAAATGCATTTTAATCCCATAATCCTATATGGAGTAGGAGAACTTCCACAGCTGGGCTGCAAAAAATCTTGAGGACTTAGAAATAGTAACAAAGAGATCCAGGACATTTTCTTTGTTGGCATCTATTGGACTTCTGCATTTTTGTGATCCAGATATGATTATCCTATATAGTAATTTCCCTGTACTGACCAATGATGGTTCTTGAAGCAAAACACATTTAAGATTGTCAAATTGGAGACATTCACACAAAGAAAGCTTTATAGTTTTTTTTTAATAAAACGATAAGAAAAATGTTAACTGTTGCAAAACTATTGTAAGAAAGTACCTCAAATTATTTTCAGTCATTAAAGAAAAAATAAATAATTGATACTATGATACCATGGAATGTGTTTCAGTTAAAAGAAAACTCGGCAACTTGGGCATTCTGTACAACTTGACCTAAGCAATTAGAATGTATGATATATCCAATTTGGTTTAAAAAAAAAATCCCTCTTCTAAGCCAATATTCCTCTTATAAACCAACTTGGGAGTCCTGTATTCTGGCTGCTGCTTTTAGATTCCTGATTGATCTGCAATAAATATGCCCTCATTTATGTTTTAATTGTAGATAGCATGCCAACTTGGCATGTGTAACCAAGACCTGGGTGGGCCTGGAAGGGGGATTTTCTCTCTTGGAAATGTTTCCACTCAGGTTTCAGGTTGGCATCGGTTGGAAGCCCAGGAGGTATGTGTATTGGGGGTGCTGTTGCTGCTGCTGTTGACACTAGCAGCCATTGAGGTTCAAACAGAAAACAAATATTTCTAAGAAGATAAATGGAACTGTGATACCAGGATTCAGTTAACAATGCAAAGCTACTTAAAATGGAACTATAATGTCTGATTCCTTTCTTCAATGTGTAAGTTGGTCATTGTCAATATTATGAAAGCATGCTATAATATGTACATTAATAAACATTAAGTAAAATCTAACAAGTGATAGTAAGGACCTACCCTTCAAAAACAAACAAGGAAAGTCACCATGCTTGCAAATATTTAAAGGGAGAATCTGTCATGTACTTTTTTCAAAACATTTTATGTAAATGTAATAGTAAATAATGCCTTCACGTTTCTCCTTAGCTTCTATCGTCTTTTGTCTTGGGTGATATTCTGAATAAAAATCACTCCATGGAATGACCTTCATTATTTCTCCCCTCCCTCTCCAAACAGGCTTTAATTCAGTGTAATTCATTGCATCTGATTCAATTTCCGTTACTTCACATGCAGTTTCAAGCCTTTTGTAATATTAATGACATTATCAGTCTTCCAATATTAGCTGACAATAAAAGTTCTCTGTTCCAAAGACTATGCTGTGCGAACATGATTTTTATATTCACAGGGAAAGATAACTAATGTTTCGTTGAACGGAAGAATATTCATCGTATTAAGAATCCCATGGAAATATCTGTAACAATTGTGCAATGTTGCTTTGCTTGCTTGCATTTAACATGTTAGCATTTTTATCAGATAACAAATTAAACTGTTACCATGCAATAATTTGGGAAACATCTTTCTTTCCTCCCCTGTCTCTCTATTTCAAATGTCTATCATAATATAGCAAAGGGGACTTTAAATTGGAAAAAGCAAATTACTACACAACCTAAAAACAGTTTCAAGAAGACGTAAACTATTAATTGCATAAATGCAATTATCTATCATAACGACTATATCTAAGTTAGAATGCAGTATCAATCAGACAACCTGTAGCTTATTGGATTCTTCTTTAATATTAAAACAGAACCGGGTAACTGTATACATGTATTTAATTATGAATTAAGTATTAAAACATTATTTTAATTAATGCATTGCCTCGAGAAGCCAAACTACATTTGATGATCTCAGTATATGAGCCACCATGAAATCTTTGAGCTATTCACCTAAATTCAACCACCATCCATCTATTTTCCTACTTACCCTTAATGATAGCCTAGATCAGTGATGGCTAAACTTTTTGTCATTGTGTGCCAAAAATGCGGGGGAGTTGTGTGCACTCTTGTGCCTACACCCATAATTTTATGTGCTCTGCCCCCCCCGCACATGACCCCCCACACTCCCCCCGCTTTTTGCACGTGATGGCCCGGTGGGGCCGGTAGGCCAGTTTCCCTCTCCCCAGGTTCCAGAGCCTTTCTAGGAGCCTGGGGAGGGTGAAAACGGTCTCTCTCCCCCCAGAGGCTCTCCGGAGGCTGGAAACAATGTGTTTCCTGACTTCTGGTGGGGCCAGAAGGCCCTAAAATTAGCTGGCCAGAGCTGAGCTTGCGGGCCCACCAATATGGCTCTGCGTGCCACCTGTGGCACCTGTGCCATAAGTTCGCCATCATGGGCCTAGATAATCAAAGTCATATTCCAATACCTATAGACTCAGTCTTAATGCTGAATAATGACAGTAATCTACTGTATGTTTCATCAGTCTTTAAAATGGGGAGGAAATAATAGAAACTTAGAAGCACTGTTGTTATCACAAAGTAGTAGAAATTTCACTAAACTGGATGACACAACCCTTATTTATAATAGTTTGCAGTTACCGGTGGAGATTAAATATGTTTCAATATACTATCTTCCCAGAACTGTTCATCTAGGCATAAGGTAAGTAAACTGTCAGGGTTCCAAGTAACACCCTCCAATGAAATATCTCTGAGGCTTGAGTTTCCTCAAGGTTACATTTTATTAAAGATGTCATATTGGCACATCAGGAAAAACCTGAATCTGAAAGTTTCCAGGTTTTCCCCACCCACAGTAAAGTTCAATTCCCTGCCCAACACCCACAAGTCCATCACATGGTCCAATCAAACATTGTCCCAACTGGAGATGCCTCCCAGATCCAGCCTTCCAGATGCAGGGCAAGTTGTCCTTGACTTTCTGAGAAAGGAATATTATTATGACTATACATCAACCCTGCTCCGTACAATCCCCCCTCTCAATTTCCCACAGTAGTAAAAGTGGAAGGTCTAAAGGCCTAATGCAAAAGATGGCTTCCAGGCAGGGGTGGGTTCTAATTTTTTTTACTACCGGTTCTGTGGATGTGGCTTATTTTGTGAGTGTGGCTTGGAGGTCATGTGGCTAGGTGGGCGTGGCTAGCTGGTCAGAGTCATTTCTGGAAGGTCCTCATACTTACGACCAAGTCCTCGCACTTACGACCTGACTCATTTGTTTGCTTTTAACACTGATCAGCTGTAGGACGGCCCTTTGAAGCCCCACGGCAAGAGTTTAAACAATTTTTTTCCCTCTAGTCAGCAGCTAGGACTCAGGAGGCAGCAATAGATTGGGAGTGGGACCAAATAAAAGGTAAGAATAACGTGGGTGGGGGGGACGCCGGGGGGGGAGAACCAGTTCGGTGACGTCATATCATCACCGCTACCGGCTCGGCTGAACTGGACCGAACTGGGAGGAACCCACCACTGCTTCCAGGCCTGACACAAACTAAAGTCCATGGGTTGTATATAACTTTCAGTAGCATGCAAAACCAGCTCGGATCACAAATCTGAATTTAGTTGCAAGATTTTAAGGGTGACTGATAAGAAGCAGGCTAAAATACAGCCTTGTTCACCCATCAAAAATGGATTAAAATGTATGTTTTTTTCCTAAATAAACACGTTCCTCAGCATTCAAAATGTAGATTCCGATGCTGCCAATCTTGACAATAAAATATTCCAGTGGTAGGTTGTTCCCGGTTTGGTCCGGTTCTTGCGAACCAGTAGTAATGGCAGTGGGAGACTCCGCCTACCCGGCCAGACATCATCACGGATTATCTGTGCATGTGCAGAAGCTTTTGTGCATGTGCACACTCTCCCGTTGCGAACCGGTAGTGGTGGTAAGTAGAACCCACCCCTGGAATAGTCCTAATGCATTCAGTGACACAAAAAATTCCAATTGGGCACAGCATTTTCCTTGCCAAACAAAGATTAAAAGCCAGCCCTGAGGACTCACTTATTAATAAGAAATGCTCCAGATAACTAATTCTTAATCTGAACTGGAATGAACCTCAATTTTGCTATCAGGTTTCTTTTGTTAAATGTCAGGAAAACAGACCTTGGCAAATGATCAACCTGTTTGTTTGCACAGAAGAGTGTGTCAGCACCTCCCCACATGTCCAATAACTTGAGGAAGTTAAATATAAGCAGTACCTTCATCGCTCTGGCATTCTATTTTAGTCTAACTCTACATCAGAAGGTAGCTTCAGCTCAGCGCTGATAACAAAGCACTATCGCTTTTCAAAGTGACACAGTGCAGTGACATATCAACATTGCAACTTAAACGAAAAACCCCTTCTCATTTAACTGCTAATCTGCTGAAGCCACATTCTGCCTGACACTCTAGTTTTCAATTAAAACTTTTGGGTAACACAAAAAAAGTTTGGGTTGTGTTACAGTCTCTCTGGGAAGCAATCAAAACTATTTAAAGTTGAAGGCTGTACTTTTTTTTTTTTTTTTTAAGAAATGCAAATATCACTGGATAATGCCTTTGAACCTGCATTCAGTTCTCAGTAAAATAGCACAACGGGTTTAGTCTGGCATGATACAGAAAGAAGAAATGAAACCTAATTGGATATTATAATCACATGATTTCAAAACTAGGTTTTTTTATGTAGCATTTCAACAGTAAATGTATCTGCTTAAGAACACATTTACAAGGTACCCTAACATAGGTATCTAACCATATTTGGGACTAAATATATTTTTGGTCTATACCTGTAACCCAAGTCAAAATAACCAATGGGATAGGACAGGAACTGAATGGGCTTTATTTTTTGAGTCCAACAAAATGAGTGTCAGACCTGGAAGCCATCTTTCTACCTTTGTGCCTTCAGGCTTCAGGCCTGCCACAAATTCTACTTCTGCTTCCAACCTGCTTTTTTTTTTGCCTGTGCAATTTAGAAACAAAGATTTAGAAACACGGGGCTTTAAAGACTTCTCTTTGTATAGGATTGGTAGATAAATAAATCCCAGGCACGAATAAGCCTATAGATTTCAAATGGGAATGACTGGAAATTCTTAAAAGAAATATAGCATGAAGCAGGGGAACTGAGATTTGTTAGCTTTGCTTTTTTTGCTGCATTGCCTTGATTATGTTGTACAAAAAATAATAATGGTGCCCCGGTTAAGATTCTAGGTTGATGCTGATTAAATTTAAAATAGGACAGTTATGAACAGTGTAGTATAATGTAGGGAAGAAATGATAAAATGGAAAAAAGTTGTAGTGCTTCCTGGAGGCGGTTTACCATTCTGAGCCCCAAGCAGCAGGAGACAAGGGTGCCTTGGTGCCACCAGCTGGCGCAAATATACCACGGCGAAGGCGGAATGCTGATGCCATGCAAATGCAAGTAGCATTTCGCTCCCGCACCTTCCGGCCATCACCATCGCCACTTTGGCCTGCTTGGGCTGCCCTCCCCTCCGTAACAGCACCATTATCTTGTTCCAGCCAGCAAGGGCTGCACTCCTTTTTGCACGTTGCATCACCTGCAAATTTGCACATTGCACGTGCCACCCCATATGGCGGAGATTTCCAATCCCACCACGGCCCGGTCTCATATTCCAGAGCTGTGGTAATCACAGGACTGGCCCTTTGGTCATCCCAGAGCAGCTCCTCCACCTGGGACCACTGGCCTGCCAGGGAGCAGGCAGCTCCTCTGCAGGCCGGTGCACCCAGGTAGGGATGACCATAAGGCCAGTCCTGTGACTACCACAGCTCTGGAATATGGGACCGACTTTCCCACCAACATCAGCAAGCCACTGTCAGTCTGCCTGTCTTTGTTTTCCTTCACTCAGATTGACCAAGCTTCTTGAGAGAAGGAACACAAAAGAGGTTTCCAGGCTGTGTGCCTGGAGCGGGCACTTTCTCTTAGGCCT
Organism: Arizona elegans; assembly: GCA_022577455.1. Lineage (NCBI taxonomy): Eukaryota > Metazoa > Chordata > Lepidosauria > Squamata > Colubridae > Arizona > Arizona elegans. The sequence continues at coordinate 23,246,112 of JAKOOJ010000008.1, read as the reverse complement.
CCCATCTGAAGGCCTCACAGAAGTAGACAGGTAGGCCCGCCACCCAGTGGTCCACAGGATTTTAAATTATGGGTTTGGTGGTCCCTGAGGTCCAAAAGGTTGGAGATCCCTGGACTAGACCACACTCAAACAAGCAGTATCTGAGTCTACAGAAGGAATGGAGGCATGGCAAATTCCTCAGAAGGGACTATCCTAGTATTTTAGACTATAAAGGTAAGGAGTAAGAGGTATATTTTACGACTTGCAAGATTCTGTTAATGTAACCTTACAATAAAGTAGATTTACTTCTTCTAGTTCTAGATGTCCAAAACATAGTCAGCACCGCTTAGAAGGCACATTTGTACCCACAGGATGTTAATACTATTGGGTAGTACAAAACTGATCCTTTAAGAAGGAAACTTTTCATTAATGTTTCTGTCTATAAACAGGATTTAGTCATGACTCAATATGATAGAATATTATAAGCTACGGAGAACGTATTGTTGAACAGTATAATTCTATATTAGGTGCTTTTCCCTTTAAATTCCATTTTCAGTAAATTGTGGGAAAGCAAAGTTTCAGCAGCGTGAAATGCTGCATGTGCAAACATCAGGATACACATTAAATTTTTATTTCTTTTAAAAAGGCTTCTTTGTGGTCAACCAAGCGTAGGTAGAATCATTGGTGCAGACAATAATTTATTTTAGCATAGTTGTTCTTTATGTAAATAGCATAATATTTAAACTGCCTAGCCTGAACTTCACCAACCTGATGCATTCCAGATATGTTGACATGGCAAATTAGAGTTTCTAGGCCTTTTGCTAAAGGTCACACAGCCCAAAGGCTGGGCATTCTGGGAATGGAAATCTTTGGATAGATGCGGCTGGCTTAACCATGCAGATCCTTGTGACATTTTTTCAAGATAGGGATCAGATCAGTGGTGAAATCCATTTTTTTTTTACTACCAGTTCTGTGGGTGTGGCTCGGTGGGCGTGTTGTGGCTTGGTGGGCGTGGCAGGGGAAGGATACTGCAAAATCCCCATTCCCTCCCCACTCCTGGGGGAAGGATATTGCAAAATCTCTATTCCCACCCCACTCTGGGGCCAGCCAGAGGTGGCATTTGCCGGTTCTCCAAACTGCTCAAAATTTCTGCTATCGGTTCTCCAGAACCTTTCAGAACCCCTGGATTTCACCCCTGGATTTCACCCCTGGATCAGATTATTTTAACTGCCAGTAAAAATAATAAATCCTGCCAGTAATTTGCAACTCTAGAAAGGAGGCAATATAAAGTCATAAATCTGACTACTTCATGTTCTCTAACTCTGAATTAGTTGAATATTGCTGCTGTTTGTAAAGTATCAGTTGTATATACACTATATTAGTCAAATTTGAGAAGAAGGATTTTTATGGTGATTTTTAAAAGTTTGTGCAGGTATATTGGAAGCCAATCAAGAAGCCGGGTCATCATCTACTGATGTAGACATGTTTATGCAATCAATGCTTGAGATATCTATACAAATCCCGATTAAGTAAAGGCAGAAGGTATCATTAGAACAAAAAGCTAATAAATAAATATAATAATAATAATAATAATAATAATAATAATAATAATAATGGCTACCCCGCTATTTAGAAATTCTAAATTTGCCGGACTTGAACATTTTGACTCTACAAAAAAACACCTTACTCGGAACAGCTTACATCCTCCGACGATACCTTAACAGTTCCTAGGTCCTTGGTTAGGACTCGAGCTGCTGAGCTATTAACCAGCCTCAAAGGCTGTGAATCTCACTAAAGATTAACCAATCATCATCATCATCATCATCGTCATCATCATCATCATCATCATCATCAAATTGAAGTTGAGCGACTGTGGAAAAAGAGATTGTGTGTTGTCCCGATTGTAATTGGAGCCCTTGGAGCAATATCCAAAGGGCTACCCCGCTATTTAGAAAGTCTACATTTGCCGGACTTGAACATTTTGACTCTACAAAAAAACACCTTACTCGGAACAGCTTACATCCTCCGACGATACCTTAACAGTTCCTAGGTCCTTGGTTAGGACTCGAGCTGCTGAGCTATTAGCCAGCCTCAAAGGCTGTGAATCTCACTAAAGATTAACCAATCATCATCATCATCATCATCATCATCATCATCATCATCATCATCATCATCAAATTGAAGTTGAGCGACTGTGGAAAAAGAGATTGTGTGTTGTCCTGATTGTAATTGGAGCCCTTGGAGCAATACCCAAAGGGCTACCCCGCTATTTAGAAAGTCTACATTTGCTGGACTTGAACATTTTGACTCTACAAAAAACCACCTTACTCGGAACAGCTTACATCCTCCAACGATACCTTAACAGTTCCTAGGTCCTTGGTTAGGACTCGAGCTGCTGAGCTATTAACCAGCCTCAAAGGCTGTGAATCTCACTAAAGATTAAATAATAATAATAATAATAATAATAATAATAATAATAATAATAATAATAATAAATAATCATAGCTTTATTAACAATAATATGCTCCAAATTTCAAATGCTATGGGAAATGGATTATAAAACAAGACCAGGATGTTTCTGATTTTGCTCACCTGTGGGAAAAGCATAAACTCTTCTTACTACACATTTACCTATTCTAAAGAAATTCCTCCAAGCCCTAAGGACATGATAAAGTGTCAGCAAAAAATTGATATAAATTTATCCTCTCTAAAAGATAATAAGGAAAACCTTTCTGACACTTCCTGAAAGTCTAGACAGCCCTTCCTCTTCAAAGGCCCAAGCCTAAAAGTATTACAGCCCAAGCAAAGTACAGGATCTCATCACTTAATTTCCAGAACCCTTTTCTATAGTTTTAAATTAGAATGAAGAACATAATTTGTGACAGACATGGTCAATAAAAAAGACCCAAAACACATGAAAGAAGTATATCTATGTCGATCTTTGACTTGTTCTGCATCCTTGTCAATACAGGGCTTTTAAGCCACGTAACATTCAAACGATTTTCATTGTTATTACTTTAATAGAGCAATAAATCATTTCCGTCAGATAACCACTTGACTAAATAAAATAAGTGAGTGGTTTTAGGCTGAAGTTACATCTTTTTTCTTTTTCTTTTTCTCTGTCCTTTGCAAATGCAAGTGGCTGCAATTTTTCTGGCTACTGTGAAAAAAAAGAAACTGGATAACCGTTAGGCTGATCTTACAAATGGATTACAACATTGTAATGTCTTCAGAAAGATGTCATTGCAGACACAGGCATGATTGTCTTGTGGAGAAAATTTGGTTCAAGTCTTCTAACTAATGATCCCACATTAGCATACATATACATACCAAGTAAGATTTTTAAAGAAAAAATACTAATACTACTACAAAAAAAATTTCTATGCTGAAAATCACATATTTTACTGTAAATTTAGCTCCCATTCAATCTTAGTAACTCCTTCTTGTCTTGATTTTAATAAATTCTATTTATTACATATCCTGTATTTATTGGGATTATATACTGTATTATATATTAGATTATATATTAGTTTATATATTAGATAGATAGATAGATAGATAGATAGAAGATAGATAGATAATAGATAGATAGATAGATAGATAGATAGATAGATAGATAGATAGATAGATAGACAGATAGATAGATGCTATATATAATTAGTTTCAGTTTTAATATTTTTAAATGAACTTGATTTTTTTTGTTTTCTTTTGAAGAGGTCTGGTTAAAAATGTAATGAAGCAAAACTAAGTGTTTGATTCATCATTTATTCTAAACATAACACAGGTTTCATTACAATGCCAGAAAGTCATATTGAGAGTTTTCAACACTTCATAAAACAATTGAAGAATTATTTGCTGACAGGAAACAAGCAGCCGGTGTATAATGGAGTTGACAGCTGTACCTCTGACATGGATCACAGAGAAACTCTGCTGGAAATGATGTAACATCTGGAATGTTTAGTCCGATTTCAAAAATGCTGGGTTTTAAAAAGTTGCCTGCTTCCCTCTTACTGACAAATTTAAAAATAACTAATTTTCTCCTTTGATAATAAATCACAAGTTCTTTTTTTTTTCACCTTGTATACACTTTCACAGAAAAAGCATTACTTCATCTATAGGTTGAAGAAATATATATAAAGTTTACCTACTGGGTTGAAGGTAATGATTATACCGAACATAAAATGGAAAAGGTTGTTTTTTTCTAAGACACTTTGACACTACATTTAAAGTGTTTGTTTTTCATTCATCCAGACTTATATTTTGAAACTCTAAATTTGAATTCCTATTTATTCAAATAAATATGCAATAATAAATCAGGTTGCAGGGTAATTTTTTTTTCATATAGATCTTTATCTTTAATTGCTCCAGGACAGGAAACTCTGTAAACAATATTACTTAATGAATTTGGTCAGTGGAAATGAATGAGAATATTTCATTCATTCTTTTTCTTCTTTTAGGGATGTACTGAAAATCCACACACTTCTTACTGATGGGATGGAAGAAACTTCAGACTTAAAGGGAACAACACATTTACCGGTTGGAGGAAATAAACAAGATGAACTGTCTGTCTCTTGCTGTAATTTTAAAGATGAGGAAAATGGATGGGAGGACATTTAGTTGTAAATGGAAGTTGGGAGAAACATTCACCAGCCCCAGACCAAGATTGAAACTGAATCTGAAACTATTTCTATGCTTATGCTTGGAATGGTAAGAGTTACCATTGTCTCTCTCCATATTAGGCAAGTCCAAGGAATCTTCTAAACATTTTTTACTGACATCTGAAAGCCAGAATATTAATTGCAAGTGTTGCATCAAGACTGCTGGACACTGTCTGCATATGATAAATAGTCCTACCACACGTGTAACATAACACCTGCTATCACTCCCTTCTGGTGTCTAATATGGAAAGTTCCCTTGACAGACAATCAGCCAAAGCCTAGAAATGGAAGTAATGTTATAGAATGATGTACATGAAAAAAAAAAAAAAGGAAGAGACATGATGGTTAATTATACACAGTGATAAGAAAAAATACATCATGCAAAAGTTGTTTCCGAATGGTATAGTATAAACATGCTTCTGTGGGTCTCAGAGAAGATAGTCATGGTTAGATAAATACAATAGATAACCTTGTCTAATCATTGTGTTTTCACATAAGGATTTGTGGGTGAAAATCTATTGCATTTAGTCACTAGTAAATAGGCTTAGATATATCTGAGATTATAGGGAGAAGGTTCATTTCTTCATACAAGTATGAGTATGGCAATAAGTATGCCAAATACATTCATAAGGAGTTAATTCAAAGATTTTAATGAATTGCTAAAAGTACAGGATCTAGGTAGCCAACAATCTAGACAGTCACTAAATGGGAGCAAATGATTAGATTTTTCTGTGTGATGCTCATCTGTTGTTAGCTTTGATTTCTATAAAACATTTGTATATATTTCTCAGTATCAGATTTACTAGTCTATTTCAGTTTGGCAGATTTATACAGAAACTTCCCTTCATATCAATAGGCAGACCATTCATAAATATCTTTTTTCATTCTCTCTCTGATGTATATGCATATATATTATTATATAGTTACAATATTAGTTCTTACGTATTTAAGGACTGAAACTGTATACTGTATATCCCCTAAAGTCTTTTGCTCACATTTAGTATCTGTACAGTAGAGTTTCTCTTTGACTTTTTTTTTTTTGGCTAATGTTAAAATACAATGTATTACTTCATAGTATGCCTTTTTTCTTCTTCTGGGACTATTGAAATTATTTGAAAGACTCTTTGAATTTATTTCATATTTTTTCCTCAAAAAAATAGCATTGGAGGATTAATGTTTTCTAGTTTGGATAGACAGGTGGTGACTGAAAGTTTGTACCTTGAGATTTGCAAGATTCTCTTAATGTATCCTTACAATAAAGTAGATTTACTTCTTCTAGTTATGTTTCCTGTCTGGTTTACCTGGGAGGGCTGACACCATGTCTTTTATGTTTAGTATACGATGGCCTTAGAATTCATGGCCAAACAGCAAACATGAATTGGTAATCTCTGGATGTTTGCTCATTGAAATTCTTAGTCCCAGAGTTGTCTCTCAAGAAGTAGACACTAATCCTGAGGAAGCCAGTCTATCACTTAAGTTTCTTCTGGATTCATGGCTACTACTGGGTAGGCAGGTTTACGATGTGGTCAGGAGCACCTTTACCTGACTGTGGCTGGCACAGTCATTGTGGCTGTATTTGGATTGTCAGGATCCTGCAACAACACCTCATGCCTTCACTTATGTTTTATTGGTCTGTTACATTGGATGCTACATGGAGCTGCCTTTAGAGACCATAAGAAACTGAAGTTGCTCTGCGTTGGCTACCAGTAGTTTCTGGATGCATTTCAAAATGCAGTTTTTGATTTATAAATCACTATATGACCTATATGATCACTATATGATCGAAAGGTCGGCAGTTCAGTGGTTCGAATCCCTAGTGCCATGTAACAGGGTGAACTCCTGTTACTTCTCCCAGCTTCTGCCAACCCAGCAGTTCGAAAGCACGTAAAAAAATGCAAGTAGAAAAATAGGGACCACCTTTGGTGGGAAGATAACAGCGTTCTGTGTGCCTTTGGTGTTTAGTCATGCTGGCCACATGACCACGGAGACGTCTTTGGACAGCGCTGGCTCTTCGGCTTTGAAATGGAGATGAGCAACTAGCACATATGTGCGAGGGGAACCTTTACCTTTACCTATATGACCTACTGTAGAATGTAGGTATTTCCAGGTTTATCTTCTCTAACCAGAACCTGTCTGCATAGTACAATCAATCTAGGAGAAACTATTGATTTTTAATCTCCTTCTAAAAAATTAAAGGGGAGAGGGTGTCCCACAACCAGGAGGCATTATTTTTCAGTAATAGCCCTTAGAAGTTAGATTTGCCCTTTCTTTAACAGCTTTCCAGAAGCTGGTAAAAATGGAGCTGTTCCAGGGATATTGTTAGTTAAATTCTTTGCCAAGGAAGAGCTGGAGGATAATAATGATGTTATTTTTCACTCAATTGCATTATTATGGCTCTATTAATACTATTAGGATTATATTTTATAGTTTTAAATTATTTAAAGGAAGATTAAAGCCTTAATTGTTTAACTGTTCTTGTTATTATGGATGTTTTAATTGTGGACTTCTTATAAACTGCTAGGAGTCCCTGGCAGATTCAACAGTACACAAATAACTAAGAATTCTTTTTTTTAAAAAAAAGGGTTTTTTTTTTTTCTGGGAATATATTTTATTAAAAACCTTCAAAACACAATTGATGTAAAAACAAAACAAAACATGTGGATGCCATCTGGGTTCATTTATCCATTCACATGAAAGCTGAAAATTCCATGGTCAAATATGTGACCTATAGAGACTAAATAATATAACAATCCAATTATTATAGAGAGAAGGGCATTTCTCAATATAACAATTAGTTCTGCTTCTGAGTTCTTTTTACCCTACAGATTACTATTCACAGATTATCCTGGTATGCAGGGTACCAAACCAATGAAAAAGAAAATAGAAAGAATTCATAGGACTGAAACATGGAATGGCAAATGAATTGATTTTTTTTCTTCAGAGCTAATTCAGTGAACAGGCAACATCATAGTAATTGAAGGATGACAGGTCTGTTTTAATCCTAATTAAATGAAATGAAAATATTAAAATGGGCCTATATTTACATGTTATGAGGACGTGTGTAATTGTTGTTTCACTGATAACATTCTTGGTACAGTATTATGAAAGTAATTTTTTGACTAATGGAATTATAAAATTGTTAAAGATTACAATAGCCATCCTCAATATGATACATTGTAGATTTGAGACCATCACTCCCAGGTTTTCAAAGTGGTATAGACAATGAAATCCCAGCATGTCTGAAGAATATTGGATTGGTTTTTGTTAGATATTTGTTAGGGAATGAGTTACAAAGCGGAAAGAGAGGAATGAAGTAAATAAAAGAATTATTGTACTGAAGTGATTTCACCATATAATATACCATAAATACTAAAATTGCCATCAAATCATGGGCATAATCTAGAAATCTACTGATTTAATAAAGTCACGCACACACACAAAAACGAGAATGAATAGGTTGGACCATGGATGTCTGGGGCAGACAAAGGAGGCAAGTGGCACTTGCAATTTCACTTGCAATTTCACTATACAAATGCTGTGGCTTAAATATACTTGTTTCCAACATTGGGAAATAATTATATAAGTGTGACATTTATGTGATCATGTTGCTTCATGAATGTTGTTACTTTAGTGCCATAGAGTTTTGCTATGAATGTCACTGATTAATACTCGAGAAATATTAGAAGATTGAAAATGGCTGAGATCTTTGTATCTGTGTCCATTGCTGGTAAACTTCACACACTGAAGACACATGTGCAGAACTGGTGAAAGCTTTTCAAATCTAAGGTAGCCGAATAGGGTAGCTTTATTATACATGGTTTACAAATATCCAACATATACTACTTTTTGGCAACAAAGAGATCCTACCATCTAGCGGTAATCTCAATTTTTAATGTCCAGTGTGTTGTAGCCATAGCAGAGAAAAAGGTACCATTTGTAGAAAAATACTATGTCAAGCTTTACTTTCACATAAAAATCCTTCAGCCAGCTTCTTGCTCTGTGTTAATAGTAAGTTGAATCAAAGGCTCAAACTCCTGCCTTGATCCAATAAATGCTCCAGTAGAACATTTGAATGGAAACAAAATAAAGAACCTAGGAACATGGGAACGCTACTAACTTATAGTTTATACTGTATGAAACAGCAATTAATTCAACTGAAGAATTATATTTCCAGGGCAATATACTGTATATTTTTATTATCTGAATTCTTATTTCTGATTGCAAAAGACCTTTTGTTTCCATTCTCAAAAAAAGAAGAGGGAGGAAAATAGAACGAATGCCCCAACTTCCCCATAGGTAGGAGGTAAGAGAAACATTCCTGCATACTTTCCTCAATTATAAACACTGAACCAGCTGTTACACTCTCTAATGGGGGCAGCTATGGATAGGGAGGGCCATGTCAAGAAGGGTGAAAGCTGCCTATTTAGCCTATCTCCAAGGAAACTTGTGACAGCTGTACAGTGCACTGGGTCTCAGCTGTTACTCACTAGCAGAATTCTTTGGGGACAGCATTGTTGGAGACCCCCTACCCTTTTATAGTAGCAAGTACCTTTGAGGTAGAGCTGAAAGTATGTGTGTCTGTGAGCCACAGAATGTATGCATGCCTTGAATTAAACCCACTCAATGGAAGCATGGTGCTAAAATCAATGTAGGTTGTCATGCATGATGTGGGAAATAAAAATATGTTCAAGGCACCAGAAGAGTGAACAGAAATATTTACTGACAGTCTAATAGTATGTTTACCAACAAATCATTCCTGCATTCCTGATTTTTCAGGGTGCATAAACATATATAGATAACTACCTAACCCATTGTTCTATCATATTCTTTGCCCAGTGTTGAAATATGCAGTAAGGATTGTATTTAGTCTTAACAGTGGGGTGATGATACTCAATAACTGACCTTTATTTCCATACTTATAAACATATTTCCATGACATTTCCAAATGTCTTTATGTTATCATACATTTCTGGAAAGTGAGATGGGCAGCATGCGCAAAACATCTGTGATGACGTCCAGGTGGGTGGGCGGAGCCTTCCGCTGCCGCCACTATCGGTTCACCTGAACCGGGGCGAACCAATAGAAACCCACCACTGATATGGTATATATTTCTCTCAATGAATAGTCTTTATTAGAGTCATACTTTTCTCATTGATATGCTGACAGCAAGAATCTGTTCACTTCATGTTATGAAGTTGTAATGTACTTTCCAGGTTTTGCTAATTATCATCTCTTGTACCTTTTCAATTAGCTTTCTGCCAAATATTTAATAGACTAGTGTCTCTGTAGTTTTTCCATTCATTCTGAATATTTTTTTCACTTGAATTGGGAATACTATTGGACTTCTTCCAGGAACCACATACAGACACAGTCTTCACAACACAACACATTAAATAAGTCCAGTCATGCTTATATTTTAATATTTCTCCCATTAAACCATACACTGAAACCTTACTCTTTGTCAGTGTTCCCACACTTTTATGCCTCTTCTTCATCAAATTTTGAACTTAATGTTGATAGAATTTATTTCAATTCTATTCTCATATACATCACTATAATTCCCATATATATATATCCCTAAAATGATACTTCTAGCAGCCCTTCCCTTCAGTTTCACCACACATAATTTTAATACTTTTATTCTCCATTCCATTCATTCTGCTTTCACTCCTAATTTAACCCTTCTCATAGCTATTTATATTTCAAGTTCTACATTTTCTCTGCCTTTTTTTTAATGGTGTGATTTTTAATTGTGTTTAATTTTGTACGCCTCTCCTCACCCTCCTCCCAAAATCACATGCAGGTGAGATGGACAGCCAGATAAATTAAATCAATTGTCTAAAAACAGAGGATCTGCAAATGGGCAATTCTCTTACACGTTGTGAAGCTTCTAAGGGCTAACTTTGATATTCCAGTGAAATAAGAAACTATTAAACTCAGAATACTTTGCTCTTAACAGGGAAATCACTTTTTAAGCAAATATATAGCTGACTTTCAATTGTTGGTTGAGAAAATGGCTAGAATTAAAAAAAAAAAAAAACCCAATCAGTTTAAAGAGATACTGTCTGATGGAACATAGAATGAATTCAAACATCAGCATACTTTCTGCATTAATCTAGGTTTGCATGGATAGTCAGTGGTGGGTTGCTCCCGGTTCGCACTGGTAAGAACATTGGCTGGCCATGTCCCCAAACCCAGCTCGGTCGCCACTTGCTTACCCTGCCTACCTCATCAGAGGCTTTTTTTTTTTTAACTTTTAAAAGTATTTTTTCTACAACCTCTTCGGCTGAAAAAATGCTTTTCAAAGTTTTTTAAAAAGCCACTGATGATCGTGCGGCTCAGCTGGGATCTTCAGAGGCTTCTGAAAACATTTTTTCTGCAACCTCTTCAGCCGAGGAGCTTGTAGGGAAAAAAATCCCTTTAAAAGCCTCTGGCGATCCCAGCAGATTTGCCTGATCGTCAGAGGCTTCTAAAAGCATTTTTTTCTGCAACCTCTTAAGGTTGTAGAAATAATGTTTTTAAAAGTAAAAAAAAAAGTTGGCCATGCCCACCCAGTCACATTACCCCCAAGCCATGCCCACAAAATAAGTCATGCCCACAGAACCGGTAGTAAAACATTTTAGAACCCACCCCTGTGGATAGTGATAGGAGAATGGTGAAACTGTAAGAGACTGTAGGCAAGAAAATAAATTTCCTCACTCTCCCTATGCATCATACACTTGTGATGCAAACCTGTGCCGTTTGGAACTAACAAAGCTCTGCTTTTTATCCTAAGAAAAGTTGTGTTGAGGAACAAGCAAATGTTTGTTTTATTCTGAAGGCCAAAATATTTCATATTCTGTGAACTTCTCCACTTCCCCTATTTCATGTTAAAAATTTAGCCTTCCCTCAGATTTCTGCCCCACTCCGGGAGCATCTTGGAACAAAAGAGGTTCCTTACTGGTGCTTAATGAAATCCACACTCAACAAGAGCAAAACCAACATCAGTGGGCTCGGTTAGATGCCTTTCATCTCTCTCCTTCTGCTACCCAGATTCCTTGTGAGATAACGATGAAAAGATGTCGGAATATAATTTTTAAAGATTATAAAGAGTATGGCAAGATCAGCACAGCAAGCCAATTGTGAACGCAACATCCTTAAAGGCTCTTCAAAGCAGCAAAAAAATTGTCTTTAAAACGTAACTACAAGATAGGGTTCCTGAGAAGCCTGTCTGAAGAGTGGTGATCTGTGATATTTTAGAGCAGTGGTCAAACTGACAGTGAAGATGTATTTCTTTCTCTGGTAAATTAATTGCTAATCTAATTGAAAAGAAGTCTAGTGTGGTCTAATGATTAAGATATTAGAGTAGGACAGGGCAGTGTCTGTTTTCAGCTATGGAATATAACTGAATGACATTGGGAGGTTGTTCTCTCTCAATGTTATCTATCTTGTTAGGATATTGAAAGCTGGAACAGTAAAGTGTACAATAGGCTAGAACGTACAATTGTAGTTGATCAGTTAGGGGACTGTTGAGTTGACTCATGCATGATGTAGTCTACACTATGACTGGTTACTGTAAGTATAAGGATGGAGTTTCCCTTTCCCCCCTTCCTTTTTCTTCTCTGTGTTCTGTATACTGTTCAATTTCTCTCATGATATTTCTGTGATTCTGACTATTTTGTGTTCTGTCTTGCTGGATGATGACAAAGACTGATGTAAACTGGAATGTTAAATATACAAAGATTGATATAAACTGGAATGTTAAATACACACACACACACACACACACACACACACACACACACACGTGGACACACCATCTACCATCTACCCTAGGACACACCATCTACCAGAAGAAAACACACACAAACCGCTATCAGCACGCACTCTCACACCACCACCCAGCACAGATCAACTCCGTAGCCAAGACACTCATCTCCAGAACAAAACACTTAGCAGACGAACAACACCTAAAAACTGAACTACACACTCTCACTAATGTACTAACATCCAATGGATGCCAAAGAAATAAGATTACCAGCCTAATCCAAAAAGAAACCCCCACTAAAATCCAAGACAGAGAACAAGAAACGGCAAAGCTCTCCTCCCATACATAAAAGGCACCATAGACAGAATCAGCAAGATCCTCCACAAACACAACATCAAGACAGCATTCTGCACAAACCAAAAAATATCCACCATCCTAAGAAACCCCAAAGACAAAATTGAGTTAGAAAATCAAGGAGTATATGAAATCCCATGCATCGCCTGCCCCACCACATACATCAGACAAATCAACAGAAGAATAAGTGCACGCATTGAAGAACACAAGAACTCAGTCAGAAAAGAGGAACCAACTTCTTCCCTGGTCCAACACCTTAAAGCCACAGGACATGAAATTAACTTTAAAAAGATCAGAACTATCGCTAAAACTGAAACTTTAACAACAGAATAATCAGAGAAGCCATCGAGATAGAAAAACGCCCACACAGCATGAATAAATGAGATGATACCAGCCATTTGGAAACCTGCCCTTATTGACAAACGAGTCCCTAACATAAAGAATGACACCAGACCCACACTCACGAAAACCACACAGGATGTCACCACCACACATCCACGCAAAAAGCAAACTCAAACCTACACCAATGATGAGGCACGACCACAAACCAGAAGCCAGACCACAGCTGCATCATTAGCCAATTCAAACTCCTCCAATCCATACATGAAGCAAATTGACACCCACCATGAAGATGTGGCACAACCACGAACACGAAACCAAACAACAGCAACGCAGCTCACCAGCTCAAATCCCCCTGCAACTCAGACTAGCCCGAGCACAACCAAGCCGCCACCCAAACAGAACACACCCCCAGCCAATCAGAGCACAGCCAAGCCCCCAACCAATCAGAACACACCTGCAGCCAATCAGAACACAGCCAAGCTCCCACCCAATCAGTTCACACCCCCACTGGCAGTTAAAAGGAAGAAACAGCTGCGATCACACATTGCTCCTAGAAGCACGAAGCCGAAAACACCAGCCTGCAGATGACGAATGAGACTTCGGCGAAACGTTGCCAAGACACTTCCAATTTTATGCGGGAGAAAACCCGAATAACCAAAGACACACACACACACACACACATTCTTACTTCTTCGTAGGGTTTATGTGTGTTTTTCCTCTCGCCAGGTTTTCCCTATGTAACCAAGGTTTTTCTGCAGCCCCAGCTCAGTAGAATCACATCCACTTGATTCTGGGTTTTTTTCCTTTCTAGCAGGCTAGAAAGGAAAAAAACCCAGAATCGAGTGGATGTGATTCTACTGAGCTGGGGCTGCAGAAAAACCTTGGTTACGTAGGGAAAATCTGGCGAGAGGAAAAATTATATATATATATATATGTGTGTGTTGTGTGTGTGTGTGTGTGTGTGTGTGTGTGTGCGCGCGCACGCATGTGCGTGTGTGTGTTTTTCTTGGTTTTTCATAGGTTTTATGTGTATTTCTCTTTAGCCAGGTTCTACCTACGTAAACCAAGATATTATGTTTACGTAGGTAAAACCTGGCTAAAGAGAAATACACATAAAACCTACGAAAAACAAAGAAAAACAAATATTGTACCTTTACATGGAGGATACATGAGATGAGGGTGTGGCTAACTGATGAGGCCTTATAAGGCCGAAATAGATCTATCTTAGTCTCTCAATGGGCAGCAAAGGTCAGCTGGCTGCCAGAAGAAAAAAAAAAGCCCAGAAACTAGTGAATTGTGATTTCACTGAACTAGGGCTGCATAATATCTTGGTTTATGTAGGTAGAACGGGCAGCAGGGTGCTTGCTGCCTGCCTGAAAAAAGCCTAGAAACTAGTGGATTGTGATTTCACTGAACTAGGGCTGCATAAAAATCTTGGTTTACGTAGGAAGAACCTGGCTATAGAAAAATACATAGATACATACACACACACACACACACACACACACACACACACACACACAAGTACAAGTTTCTGTTAGTATGTCTGACTTCATCTGGACAGCTGCTGTGCAATTCCCTGACATACTTCATCAAGGTAATATAGGGAGATAGTGCAAAGTAGGAGTGTCCAGCTTTGCCAACTATAACACTTGTGGACTTCAACTCCCAGAACTCCTCAGCCAACATGATGTCCACATGGAGTTGGAGTCCACAAGTGTTAGAGTTGCCAAAGTTGGAAACCCCTGATATAAAAGGAGAAATCCATATAAGCTATCTTGAGCTTCAGGAGCAAAGGTGAATATAAATCTGACAATCTCAGTATAAAGCACCCACAATATTATTAGACACTTAAATCAGCACTTTTTTGCAACTGAGTAGGCTCAAATATCCATTTCAGGTTAAGAATATGGAAATCTCTTTAATTAAAATATTTTATTCAGAAGAAAAGGCATATGGCAGAAACAATGTCTAGCTGAAAGGATGACAATTAAGCAGAAGGCTTTCTTCAAATATAGTTCTAATAACCAAAACAAACTGCTGCTTCTGATTTTTTAAAAATGTCTCTGTATTCAGGCATACAAGCAAATTATAATGCAGACTTGATATTTGATTCCATTTTAGTGGTTCAGGCCATGTCCCATTTGAGCAGAATATATCTCCTAGCCATTTTAAGAAATTCTTAAATAAAGGATAGGTAGCTATGAGCCAAAGGGAATTTATCTTAAATTAGAAAATAAATGATCCGCTTCTGTTGTTTTTGTTTATAGAATACGCTCAAGTGTGGCCACATTTTCTATGCATTAACTAAATCAGCTAGTGAACACTTAATATGATGAGAGCTAGAAGTCATTTATTCACTCATCCATTCCAATTTTTTAAAATGAGAAAATGGACATGATGCTGAAAATGAATTATGGCCAACAAATCATGGATCCCTGAATTCCATTTTTCTAGCTGTACATATTAGAAAGTAGTTCTACACACACACATACACACACACACACACACACACACACACACAAACACTTACACAGAGTTAACCTATAGAATATGTTTTTTCTTCATCCTGAAATAGCTTGTGAGAGAGCATATGATAAGATTCATTGCTCTACACAGAGATACTTGGGAAAAATGATGGTAAAACAACAGATTATGAATTTTGTTAGTTGCTATGATCTGTAGGAAATACGTATTTGATGATTCCATACTATCAGACACTCTTCTTCATTATTATTACCAGGTTATGGAAAATATTCTTGCAGGATTTACCATCTCTCTCTGCATTTCTTTCCCCATTCTTGTAACTGTTAATCTCTGTTTTTATCATTAATGAAAAAACAAATTTAAAAGCAAAACTAGAAAATTAAAAGCACAAATTTGTATTTCAAATATTTGCATATTCTGTTCTTGATTTTAATCGGATGAGTCATCTTGAGGGCTCTAGTGAGCACTCAATGAATTAACTCAAATAAATTAGATTTTTTTTCTTGCAAGGTGTTTTTAAAATAATGCCTATATGTACATGGCAGTTTCTGGCTTTCTCCAGTTTATGTTTTCACTCTTTCAGGCTAATTGTCATGACTGAGAATGGTAGCGAGAAGACACATTTCAACAATGCAGTTGTTTGTCACACAGCATCTGTGAACATGGTGAGGAAATTCACTCATGCATAAAGCTAGCAATCCAAACTATATAAAGCAATTGGCAAAGCTACATGAATTTACAACATTCTTGCCTAATATAATCACGAGCAAGCTTTCACTTATGTGGCAGAAAGAGCATGAAGAAAACTGATTTATGCCTCTGTTTATGACCTACTGTTTTACAGAAATATATTACTTATTTAACAACCTGAAGGTCATCAATTCTGTGGCAGACAAATATATATGCTGCTCTTGGTGTAGAAATCATTTATTTGAAAAAGGAAAGTGATTTAGAAGCCAAGAATACTTATGGAAAAATAGAACAATTTCAAGTTCAGGGCCATCAGGCCAGATAAGTGTCTGCTGATAAGGGTGGCAATGTATTAATAATAGATTCTTCAAGGTTGACATATTATTATTTTATTGTGTATTTATTAAATTTTGTTACCCCACGGCTTTTATTATTTTATAAGCAATTCAAGATGGCAAGCACATATAATAGTTCTTCCTCTTATTTTCTCCACAACAATAACCTTGTGAGGTAGATTTGGCTGAAAGAGAGTGGCTGGTTGACTTTTATGCCTTAGGTGGAGCTAAAATTCACAGTCTCCTAGCTTCTAGCCTAGTGCCTTAACCACCGGACCATAGTCCATTTATCACATGCATGATAAACTCTAATATGTTTTATTTCCCTCAGAATTACAAACATATTGATTAAAATGATTTGTAACATTTCAAATTCATTTTTAAATGCTCTACCATATGTTTTTTTGTTGATTTCTCCAGATGATACACCCTCATACCCATAATTCAAAGAGGCAATACACTTGATGAAGATACAAAGTGAGAAAATAAATTTATTTCGCAGAGGTAAGAAGAACCCTTCCTTTCAGCCTAAACTAAATTTCATAGAATTGAACTATGCATCACTCAAGAGATGGCAGTGTGATAGCCCAGCAGTTAAGACATTGGATTTGTCGGGCTGGAAAGCCAACAGTCCAGTTCGAGACCTGAGCATCACGTGATGGGGTGAACACCCACCTAGCTCCTGCCCACCTAGTATGTAAATGTGAGTAGATAAATAAGTACCACTTTGGTGGGAAAGAAACAGCGCACAGCGATGTCATGCTGGTCACATGATTGCATGTGGAAACGTCTTCTGACAGTGCTTGCTCATGGCCTCAAAATGTAGAGAACACCGCCCCTATAGTTGGCAACAACTAGCACAGTAAAATCTTCAGGAACTCCTTTCCTTCACTCAGTAGAACCTGGATCTGCTCTAAACACCTGGAAATCAACATTTATATACTTAGATACTCCCTGTCAACTCGCAAAGCATTCCTGACCTGCTCTCGAGTTGCCATAGGCAGGGGAATGGGGAACCGAGCCTCGCAGCTACAGTGAGGGAATCACACTTCAGTCAAAACAAAAGCACATTCCAGCCATCTCTCTATCAAGGCCATCTCCACGGATACCCACAGTGGCCAGAGGGAGGGACTCTACAACCCACAAATGTGACTGATGACACACCTTGGAGGAGGGGGAAATAGGGGCAGAGACAGGGCGTGAATTAAGTGAGGTCAGAAATTGGCTTCACTTGGAACGTGCAGACAAGAAGCCCCTAATAAATAACTGGATTTTTTTTAAGCTTGGGTCGAGGCTCATTATTTAATTAGGGCATCGGTTGGAACCCTAACACGCCCTCAAAAATAGATTCATGAAAGTAAATACCAATTGTTAAACTAGTTATTCTAATTTATAATGTTGACTCTATTTATAAACATATTTTCCACGTTTGCTTTCTGTTTCTTGGCCTGCTGGTTGTTATACCTCTGCTCCAGTTTAGCACTATGCCCGTTTATCTGCTAAAATGAAGCAAGGCTATGGCATGCACTTGCAAGAAAACTGGGATGCTTGTAATTGTGGAGTCTGTCTGGAAAGAAGAAAGAATGTTTATTCACAGAAAATATGCACGTGTAACACTTATATTGATTCTAGGTGGTTAGAGGACTGATAACAGTATAACAAAGACTTAGACATCCTGCATACGTCAGCTTGAAGTTAGATTACAGGATGGCCTGGAGGAAATAGAATGCGTATTGGATAATTCCTGAAACATTCATTAGCCAAGGTTTAGGAATAGGGATGGCTAGAGACCAACAGGACAATTGTTAGATGATTACTAAAATGTTTATTAGATTGTTTGTTTTATATATCTGTTGTGAGCCAGGCCCAAGTAGGTATTATCAGACGCAATCAGTTCGAAAACAAACAGACTTTATTAGAACAGCTGAGAATTAACTCATTCTCAGCATAGTCCAAACTAATTCAAAACAAATTCTTCAGAACACAATTCTTCAACCTTATCACCAACCTTGGTCTAATTAGGCAACCTGCCAAAGGCTTTTCTTGGCAAAAGTTCAGAAGCAGAAGACGCCAACAAGAAATAAATGCAGCAAGACAAGAAACAAATTGTTGTTTTCCGACAAAGAGCCCAAGAGGCGTTGCTGGTCTTTTAAGCCTGATGGGAGGAGCCAATCATCTCTTGGCCTTACTCCTGAGTCATCTTTTTTGCTTTAGCTGCTCTTGCCTTCTGGCAGCTCTTCTCATGCATGCACTGTTTCTCTGCCTCTCTGCTGTCAGCCTCTGGAGGCTCCGGAGTCCACACATCATTCCCAGATGGCCCTGGGCCCATCTCTGCCTCCGACACATAGGCCTCATCCAGGCCTTTCCCAGCCTCCAGGACTGGCCCATGTTCTTCCTCAGCCTCCTCACTGTCCGACTCCTCTGCCATCTCCATAGGCTGCTGGCGTACCACAACAATATCCTACCTTATCCTGCCTTCCATTTTAATGAAAATGTATAAAGCTTTCTTAATTCTATTGTTCTGGGTTCCTTGGCATTTTATAGCCAGGACTCTTTTTCTTGGAGCGCTTCAATAAAAGGAAACAAAGCCTGCACCTCGCGTCTGGTGTTCTTCATTGGCTTTGGCACCATGCTCAGACCCAAACTGGGAACACCTCCTTCATTTCCTATAGCTTATACAGTATTAATATCCCTTTTAGCCTTTCACAGTTTTCTTAGCCTATTAAACTTTGTTATGGTCGATTGTTAGGACAGAAAGAATCAATGGATGCCACTTCCAATGTAACATTTGACAAAAAGGGGAAAATAAAACCTGGATCACCATTTATCCAGGATGGAATAAGGACTCCTGTCTTGGACAGAGGGTTGGACCTCCAACGTTCCTTCCAGCCCTATAATTCTATGAAACTGTAAAGATGATATTTTGGTTGCTATGTTCACTCTTGATGGGAGAAGAACCTAGAGAACCATATTGGCTTCATAACAATAAATAAGAATTTTTATCTGACTTGTGTACAAATTCCTGGATAAAAAGGTGCTTTATAATGCATACATTATAGAATGTAGAATGTTTTATAGCAGTGTTGGTGAGTGCTGAAAAGGACCATGTGCACGGGGAAGCACCAGGAACCAGAAGAGCAGTTCCCCGGAGCACATGCGCAGGAGTGCCGGAAACTGGAAGAGCAGCTCCCAGCTGCGCATGCGCACACCAGGAAGCTGATCTTCCAGTTTCCGGTGTGTGCATGCACACTGGTCATCTGGTCTTCTGGTTTGTGGCACGCATGCACTTGTGAAGACCAGCTGACTGGAAACTCAGCTTCCCAGCACGCGCGTGCGTGCCAGAGAGCTCCTCTTCCAGTTTCCGGTATTCCCACATACGTGAAGACCAGCTGACCCTGGAAGAGCAATGGGTGACGGCTGGCATGCCCAGAGAGATGGCTCTGCATGCCACTTCCGGCACTCGTGCCATAGGTTCAGCATCACAGTTCTATAATATACTGGTACACTTAATAAAGGTACCTATGGTATCTAAATAAATTCATGTTTTTCCTTTGAAAATACTCTATAGTTAAGTTCTGAGAAGCTTCTGATATAGAGGCCTTCAGGGCTAAACCTGCTTAAGAAGTGGCTGAAAAGTATAGAATATTGAACAGAAAATAAACCATCCATTTACTTCCCCCAAAGTAGCTGATCATGCATTTTGTTATTATAATAATATACTTGGAAAAGAAAATGTGTATTATTCTATGTAATGTTGAAATGAAGATGTTGCAAAGGATAGCATTTGGGTGAGGGGGGGGAATGTTCCTGTCATATTTAAAAGTTATGACAAAACATATGACTGAACAAATTCCATACAGCTTTTCCTCCTTTATGTTTTATACAGAGTTTTCTATAACTACAGCAAAAATCCCTCCTTATAAGGAAGAAAAGAAAATTGAATGTTCTCTTCACAGCTTTCTGCCTCCCACAGAAGGCCTGTAAAATAGGCTTTTGGGAAAAAGGCTTCTGAGGAAAATAAGTTGATCTGGGAAAGGATAACCCTTAGTAAGCTACAGGATCAACTTCATCACAAACTTGGTAAGATTCAGGTCTCCCTATTTTTAGAGTAAGAAACAAACAAACTAACAAACAAAAAGGAGCTGCCAGAAGTAAAATCATAATACTTATTGAAGAAATTCAACTGGAACAAAATACTTTGAATATATAAACATATCTATATAGTTTAATATTTGTTTTCCTCCCCTTATAGCAATTGGAGTTTTCTTGGTACTTGGGTTGTAAGCCAGGTATTTGGAATCATCAATACTAGGCGGAGCAAACAAGCTAGTCCTCAATTACTGACCACAACTGAGAGGGGCAACCATCGCTAGTGGCTGTGGTTGCTAAGCGAAACATCACGTGACTGTGCCGGATTTAAACATCTCATTTCTGCTTCTTTTGTTAAATGAATGGACCGAGTTATGCGAGACATCACATACAGGTAGTCCTCAACTTACAATGGTTCACTTAGTGATGATCTGAAGTTACAACAGCACTGAAAAAAGTGACTTAGGGGTGAAATCCAATTTTTTTTACTACCAGTTCTGTGGGCGTGGCTTGGTGGGCATGGCTTGATGAGAGTGGCAGGCGAAGGGTACTGCAAAATCCCCATTCCCACTCCACTCTGGGGCCAGCCAGAGATGGTATTTGCTGGTTCTCTGAACTACTCAAAATTTCCGCTACCGGTTCTCCAGAACCTATCAGATCCTGCTGGATTTCACCCCTGCTTATGACCATTTTTCACACTTATGTCCATTGCAGTACCCTCACGTGATTTACATTTGGATGCTTGACAACTGATTCATATTTATAACAGCTACAGTATCCCAGGGTCATCTGATCCCCTTTTGAAACTTTCTGATGAGCTAAGTCAATGGGGAAAGCCAGATTCACGTAACAACCACATGACTAATTTTATAACTCCAATGATTCACTTAACAACTGTGGCAATAAAAGTCATAAAATGTGGCAAAACTCACTTAACAAATTTCTCACTTAATGACATAAATTTTGGACTCAATTGTGGTCCTAAATTGAGGATTACCTCTACTGTTCCTTCCTAGCTGTGTATACACTCTAATATATAGGACTGTATTGCCCCAACTATATACTTTCAGCGTTCTAATTTTTTCATCCTAGACTGAGTTCTCCCTTCTTTTTCTAAATTAATAGTATTACTAAAATGAACTTATGGTCTATTGTGAATGTCCATGTGCTCATTCTTAGAATTCTGTCAAATGGTTCTCTAAAAATGCATCAATGTCTGTATGGGGGGGATTCGCTGCTGGAGACATACATTCATGTCCACTGGTAAAATGTGATGCAGAGATTGCGATATTAGAACAGGATTGGGAAGACTCAAATGCAACCTGATTATTTCTTGGCTGACTTTGTACAATAATAAACTGCCATGCTAAGACATTTCTGTACATTTTACAAGTGCTTATACAATCTTAGCAAAATTATTATTTCAAAAACTACGGGTTGCTAGGATTTGAAAATGATTTGAAGACACACAATCAATTAATGAATCAATCAATTTCAAAAACAGACAAATGTATGTATATATGTATGTATGTATATGTTATATATATATATATATATATATATATATATATATATATATATATATATATATATGTATGTATGTAGGTCTTTGGTTATTCGGGTCTTCTCCCACGTAAAATTGGAAGTGTCTTGGCGACGTTTCGACGAAGTCTCATTCGTCATCTTCAGGCTGGTGTTCTCGGCTTCGTGCTTCCAGGAGCAATGTGAGATCGTAGCTGTCTCTTCCTTTTAACTGCTAGTGGGGGTGTGAGCTGATTGGGTGGGAACTTGGCTGTGTTCTGATTGGGTGGAGGTGTGTTCTGATTGGTTAGGGGCTCGGCTGTGCTCTGATTGGATGGGGGTTGGTTGTGCTCTGATTGGCTGGGGGTGTGTTCTGTTTGGGTGGGGGCTTGGTTGTGCTCAGCTTAGTCTGAGTTGCAGGGGGATTTGAGCTGGTGAGCTGCGTTGTTGTTGTTTGGCTTCGTGTTTGTGGCCGTGCGAGCTCTTCATGGTGGGTGTCAGTCTGCTTCATGTATGGATTGGAGAGGTTTAAAGTGGCTAATGATGCAGCTGCAGTCTGGCTTCTGGTCCTTGGTCGTGGCTCATTATCAGTGTGGGTTTGAGTCTGCTTTCTGCGTGGATGTGTGGTGGTGACATCCTGTGTGGCTCTCGTGAGTGTGGGTCTGGTGTCATTCGTCGTGTTAGGGACCCGTTTGTCAATAAGGGCGGGTTTCCAAATGGCTGGTAGGCGGGAGGTATCGTCTCGTTTGTTCATGCTGTGTGGGCGTTTTTCTATCTCGATGGCTTCTCTGATTATTCTGTTGTTAAAGTGTTCAGTTTTGGCGATAGTTCTGGTCTTTTTAAAGTCAATATCATGTCCTGTGGCTTTAAGGTGTTGGACCAGGGAAGAAGTGGGTTCTTCTTTTCTGACTGAGTTCTTGTGTTCTTCTATGCATGCACTTATTCGTCTGTTGGTTTGTCCGATGTATGTGGTGGGGCAGGCGGTGCATGGGATTTCATATACTCCTTGATTTTCTAACTCTATTTTGTCTTTGGGGTTCCTTAGGATGGTGGATATTTTTCGGTTTGTGCAGAATGCTGTCTTGATGTTATGTTTGTGGAGGATTTTGCTTATTCTGTCTGTGGTGCCTTTTATGTATGGGAGGAGGGCTTTGCCGTTTTCTTGTTCTGTGTCTTGGATTTTAGTGGGGGTTTCTTTTTGGATTAGGTTGGTGATCTTATTTCTTTGGAATCCATTGGATGTTAGTACGTTAGTGAGGGTGTGTAGTTCGGTTTTTAGGTGTTGTTCGTCAGCTAAGCGTTTTGTTCTGGAAATGAGTGTCTTGGCTACAGAGTTGATCTGGGCAGGGTGGTGGTGTGAGAGTGCGTGCAGATAGCGGTTTGTGTGTGTTTTCTTCTGGTAGATAGTGTGTCCTAGGGAGCCATTGGATTTTCTGTAGACTAAGACATCCAGGAAGGGAAGTTGGTTGTTCCCTTTGATTCTTTGCTGAATCTCTTCGCTGATGGGGGAGGCTTTTATTTTGGATCTGGTGGTTTTTTCCAGGTAGGTGGTGGGGTCTGTGTTTAGGGGTTTGTATATGGAGTCTTGGAGTAGTTTGTTTAATTTGGTTTGGTAGTCAGATGTGTTCATAACCACCGTGGCATTGCCCTTGTCTGCTGGTAGGATTATTATGCTGGTGTCTTCTTTCAGGTTAAGTAGTGCTGTCTGTTCCTCTTTGGGTAAGTTACTTTTGGGTGGCTTGCTGGTGCAGAGGATGTTGGTGATTTCGAGTCTGATTCTGTTTGCATCGTCGGGGTTGATTTTGGTCAGGCTGGTTTCAACTCCGCATATAATGGTTTCAGTGGGGATGCTTTTGGGAGCGACTGCAAAGTTGAATCCTTTGGAAAGGACATTGGTTTCGGCTTTGGTGAGGATCCTATCTGAGATGTTATGCACTGTTTGTTTCATGTGTGGCTGTGAGGGTGGAGGGGATTGTTTCTGGCGAATCATACCCAGAGAGAAATCATCCAGATGCCCTAAGCTTTATGGTCTCCCCAAGATACACAAAGAAGGAACCCCACTTAGACCCATAGTCAGCTCCATAGGCTCACCTCTACAAAACCTAGCCAAATTTCTCACCAAACAACTACAGCCCTATGCAGAATCCATCACCTCATACGTAAAAAACTCATTCCAGTTCATAGACATCATAAAGCAACAAAACTTACAGCCCAGTGACCTACTCGTGAGCTTTGATGTCATATCCCTCTTCACCCAAGTACCAATCAAAGAAGCCTTGACAGTTATCCAAAACAAATATAACCCCCCCAAGCACATCTTAGATCTGACCAACCACTGCCTATCCAACACATACTTCATCTATAATGGACAGAAATACAAACAAACAGAAGGAGCACCCATGGGATCACCCCTCTCACCTGTCATTGCCAACCTCTATATGGAATATTTTGAAACCCAAGCTCTAGAAAAATCTGATCATAAACCCAAACTCTGGCTCAGATATGTGGATGACACCTTCATAATCTGGCCACATGGGAAAGAAAAACTGGACAACTTCCTCACACACCTCAACAGCCTACACCCCAAAATACAGTTCACCATGGAAACAGAAGCGAACAACCAACTTCCCTTCCTGGATGTCTTAGTCTACAGAAAATCCAATGGCTCCCTAGGACACACTATCTACCAGAAGAAAACACACACAAACCGCTATCTGCACGCACTCTCACACCACCACCCTGCCCAGATCAACTCTGTAGCCAAGACACTCATTTCCAGAACAAAACGCTTAGCTGACGAACAACACCTAAAAACCGAACTACACACCCTCACTAACGTACTAACATCCAATGGATTCCAAAGAAATAAGATCACCAACCTAATCCAAAAAGAAACCCCCACTAAAATCCAAGACACAGAACAAGAAAACGGCAAAGCCCTCCTCCCATACATAAAAGGCACCACAGACAGAATAAGCAAAATCCTCCACAAACATAACATCAAGACAGCATTCTGCACAAACCGAAAAATATCCACCATCCTAAGGAACCCCAAAGACAAAATAGAGTTAGAAAATCAAGGAGTATATGAAATCCCATGCACCGCCTGCCCCACCACATACATCGGACAAACCAACAGACGAATAAGTGCACGCATAGAAGAACACAAGAACTCAGTCAGAAAAGAAGAACCCACTTCTTCCCTGGTCCAACACCTTAAAGCCACAGGACATGATATTGACTTTAAAAAGACCAGAACTATCGCCAAAACTGAACACTTTAACAACAGAATAATCAGAGAAGCCATCGAGATAGAAAAACGCCCACACAGCATGAACAAATGAGACGATACCTCCCGCCTACCAGCCATTTGGAAACCCGCCCTTATTGACAAACGGGTCCCTAACACGACGAATGACACCAGACCCACACTCACGAGAGCCACACAGGATGTCACCACCACACATCCACGCAGAAAGCAGACTCAAACCCACACTGATAATGAGCCACGATCAAGGACCAGAAGCCAGACTGCAGCTGCATCATTAGCCACTTTAAACCTCTCCAATCCATACATGAAGCAGACTGACACCCACCATGAAGAGCTCGCACGGCCACAAACACGAAGCCAAACAACAACAACGCAGCTCACCAGCTCAAATCCCCCTGCAACTCAGACTAAGCTGAGCACAACCAAGCCCCCACCCAAACAGAACACACCCCCAGCCAATCAGAGCACAACCAACCCCCCATCCAATCAGAGCACAGCCGAGCCCCTAACCAATCAGAACACACCTCCACCCAATCAGAACACAGCCAAGTTCCCACCCAATCAGCTCACACCCCCACTAGCAGTTAAAAGGAAGAGACAGCTACAATCTCACATTGCTCCTGGAAGCACGAAGCCGAGAACACCAGCCTGAAGATGACGAATGAGACTTCGTCGAAACATCGCCAAGACACTTCCAATTTTACGTGGGAGAAGACCTGAATAACCAAAGACCTACATACAAACACCCGCGAAAACCTGAGAAAACATATATATATATATATATATATATATATATATATATATATATATATATATATATATATATATATATATATATATATTGCTGATAAAGAAATAAAGGGAGACTAGTATAGATCTATTTCAAGCTTTTCAGCTTTCATCAGCCAGCCATACCCTTACTCGGATTCGGACTTGGGCTTCCTGCATGTTAGGCAGTTGAATTAACCTTCCGAGCCACAAGTTCTCCTCCCTTCATCAGCTTGAGCCAGGGGAAAGATTAGGTGTTTATCGAGACACCTGGTCTATCCCAACATGTGGGAGGGGGCATTCTGCTCCCTTTTGCCTTTCAGCTCCAATCCAGGAGCCCTCAAGCAGTCGCATTCATGACAAACCATTTTATACCAAATTTATATTTTGCTGATAAAGTGTATATCTATATCTATATCTCTCTCTCTCTGTGTGTGTGTATAATTAAAATCTCAGGTGTTTTCCCGCGTCATTATAAATAAGTTGGTTAAAATATTTAAAATCCTGGTTAAAATCCCAGTTTAAAATCTTCTAAAAATCCTTACAGAGCACTCTGCAAGGTCCTTTAAAACCTCAGCTAAAATCCTACCAGTGACTTTAAAAGTTTTTCTTAAAGCAACGTTTCAACAGGCTCACAACCCTGTCATCTTCAGGCTCTGTTTCATGTAGAAGCTATGGGTTCTCTGTTGCGGGGCTGGACCTGTCGCTTATCTATATTTGCTCCTGCTGATGTATGTTGGCTAGCCTACATACTAGAGTGTTGGCTAGAGAGCTCTGTAAGGATTTTTAGAAGATTTTAAGCTGGGATTTTAACCAAGATTTTAAATATTTTAACCAACTTATTTATAATGACACGGGAAAACACCTGAGATTTTAATTTTTTGCATATGCATACCCACGAAAACTTAAGAAGACATATATATATATATATAACTTACACAAACATATATATATATATAATATACACACACACACACATACATACATACAGTATATATATATATATATATATATATATATATATATATATATATCTCATGGCAGGGGAAGAATACTGTAAAATTTCCATTCCCACCCCACACCAGGGAAGGTTACTGCAAAATCCCCATTTCCTCCCGATCAGCTGGGACTCGGGAGGCAGAGAATAAATGGGGGCAGGTCCAGTCAGAGGTGGTATTTACCAGTTCTCTGAACTACTCAAAATTTCCGCTACTGGTTCTCTAGAACTGGTCAGAACCTGCTGAATACCACCTCTGTTTCCACTCCATCACATGCAGGAACAGTTAGAGGAAAAAGTATGTACCAGAAGAAATGAAAATGCATAGAAAGGAATAATTATGTTATTATTGTGACAATAACGATGAATCTTAAAAATAAACTATATAACAGAATAAGGATTCTATTCACAAAGCAATAAGGAAGGACAACATCGATATCCTGATATTATCTAGCTGAATGTAGTAGTGAGTTAGTGAAAATGAACAAAAGTTTTATTTATTATTAGAGAGACCTTCAGTAAAACAAAAAAATGACAGCAACACTGATGCTATTTCATTCAATTAGTCAATATAGAAATAAAACCCGCAACAATAGATATTATTTTGCTTGGTTAAAACAATGAGCCACTTTGAAATCCAAGGCATTCTTTCTTTCTTTCAATGCAGCTATATTTGTAACCTTTGTTTTATTGATTAAACCTACACAAACAGATATTCATACCATGATACTATGAAAGCAATTATTATCTAAGCACAGAGTTTTAATTCAGGGGGACTGATGAGGCAGAAAGCCCTTTAATATCATTTAGAGCAGATGTATTTGTGATATATGGGTCTATGCCTTTGG
The DNA here is from genome assembly GCA_022577455.1 of Arizona elegans. NCBI lineage: Eukaryota > Metazoa > Chordata > Lepidosauria > Squamata > Colubridae > Arizona > Arizona elegans. The sequence continues at coordinate 23,218,026 of JAKOOJ010000008.1, read as the reverse complement.
TAAAAAAAATAATAATAGTGAATCTTTGTAAATCATTAGAATTGCATTAGCTAGAATCTTTTGGGCTAATAAGACCACTGTATGTAGATAGGGTCACTTCTTTTGTGGCCTTTTTATGACCTATCATAATTCATCATAATTTAATAGACCTCATAATCTATACTATTTTTTAACCTAAACTGTCCTCAGCTCAGCTATCTCCAAAATATATAACAATGAATATTGATAAGAGAAGGAAAGAGGAAAACAAGTTGTTCTGGCCTGAGGCCCAGAACCTAGAGTAAAAGTTCCTTGAGTTGTCCAAACTTACTTTTCTAAATTTCTCCATTCAGTATGTTATGAATGAATTCCTAATGAATGCAGTGGGATTTGCAACTGTCTGGGAAATCTCTATAGAGTTTCAGTTCAAGCTGAAGACACTTCACCTTTGAGTAACTTGCATTGAACTCAGAATCCTTGCATAGACGACTGCACAACTGTGCTGTTTGTGATTATTATACTAGTTTTGTGCTTTCGATTAAACCATGATTAAATTCAGGAGAATTTTAAAAGAGTTTATAAAGAATGACAATATTGGAATAACTTGTATCCTGGAAGTCCTATTTATTCCCAAGGATATAAACAATAAATTGATTAAAAATAAGAGATGTTAAGGCTCTAGATAAACTTTACTAAGTTTTGTTGTTCTAATAAGAATTATGAAATTCTCCCAGTCTGTGGCACAGTAAAGGAAGGTAGAGCCATCAACCTTTATCTTCCCTCAATACCTATCCAACAATTATACTACCAGTTTAATAAATAAGCTACCGTAAGATCCTTAGAACATTAAGAAGTCTTCTTATTGTCCCTTTTATGTTATCTTGTAGATTTTAAATCTGATGACAAGAAAGGTCTCTTTATTAATGTGGAAACCATATGGAAAAGTTTCTGGCAAAAATGTTGGATATAAATGCCTTAAACAAGCACTCTTGCTGTCAAATATTTTTCCTCAGTTATAGATGGGCTTACTGTATTTATTTCAATAGATGACTCCAGTTTTAAGTTTGAATTGCTTGTGTTATTTTTAAAAACATGAATTTGAGATATTGCTAAACTGATTAAAGCATTTATTTCTACAGAAGGCAAAATGTTTTGGAACAGGCTATATGATCAGAAGGAGAATAGAATCAATACCATAGCAAATGTGACAGAGTTCAGAACTGCAGGATAAATTTCGAAAAAGCTGTTTTCGGGGGGGGGGAATCTTGTATCTGTATTTAATTCAAATAGATTTCAGTCAATAGCAGAATTACTGAATAATAGAATAACAAAACAAGAGAATAACAGAGTTGGATGGGATCTTGGCGGTCTTCTAGTGACTTTTAAAAGCTTATGCTCAAATATGAGACTATACCAGGGATGTCAAACTCCTGGCCCGCGAGCCAGATGTGTCATGCACTGGCCACGCCCACGCCCGGTTTAGCGAAGGGGAAAAAAGTCCTGATACGTCACGTGATGCCGCCATGACTATGTGAGTTTGACACTCCTGTTCTATACCATTGCAGACAGATGGCTGTCCAATCTCTTCTTAAGAGCCTCCAATGATGGAACACCTACAACTTCTGGAGGCAAGCCGTTACACTGATTACTTGTTCTCACTGTCAAGAATCCTTTCCCTTACTTGGATTCAAACTTGGGCTGCCTGCATGTTAAGCAGTTGTATTAACCACTGAGCCACAAGTTCTCCTCCCTTCATCAGCTTGAGCCAAGTAAGAATCCAAGTAAGGGTATGGCTGGCTGATGAGAGCTAAAAAGCTTGACAAAGATTATGTATGGGTGTATTATATGTGCATCCATTCTAACAATCGCTGAATAGTTTCTTTCTATTGTCCAAAATCCATATTGTGCCGATATCTTTATTAAGCCAATAACAATTTTTATGTTGCAGCATTTTTTCCATTTCCCAAAAGGCTAGAATGAGGGAAAGATAATTTCACCATACCTATATCCAGTTAATTGTTAAAGTTCATTGTTAGCCTGAAAACAAAACAAGAATTTGAACCCTATCAGGTACAGAAATGGTGTACCAAGGAATGCTCCCCAACTTTACTTAGAAAAATGAATATTAAATGATGATCCATTTTTAAAAATAATAAAATACCACAATTAAACTTAAATTTGTTTTTGTGACTGCAACAACAACAACAACAACAACAACAACAAAGAACCCTTAGTAAATTGGTTTCCATAAAACACAATAGGGTGCTACAGAGATAGTTTGGTGAGCAATTGTGGAAGATATTGGGATACAGAAGCAATGTCTCAGTGCTTATCTTTGGAGGACTGTATTTGGAAAACAGAAACAATACAGTATAGTGTTGTTTGCATTTATTATATTTACTGAACACCAATCAACAGAATACAGAGCTTGCTAGTGGTTCTGAAATGAATAGAATGAGCCGATACTTAAAAATTGCATTGGAGGCACATTAAAAATTACAGAAGATTAACAATTCAGAATTTCTGGTTTAAACTGCTGAGCCGGAGACTTGCACCTTTATTAATGTAAAGTAATTTAAACCTTAAATAGCAAAGTTTTATGTACTCATATTAGTGAAATTTGTGTTATAGATGAATTACCATTTATAGCTGATAGCCATGTGCAAGAAGAATATGTGAATAAACCGAAAATAAATTATTTTCAGCAAAAGGTTTAAAGCCACCAGAAATTTGTATATTTCATTACTGACAGAATACAAATTATTGTAGGGAAATTGTTGTTGCCCTTTTACTTGAGTATATCATACAAATGTTATTTCAGATTTGAGAGAGAGAGATGATAGATAGATAGATGATAGATAGATAGATAGATAGATAGATAGATAGATAGATAGATAGATATAGGAGAGAATTGAACAGTTGAAATTTGATTGAGTAATAACACCTGATACATTTTCTTGTATTTTTGCCAGGTTATACAGTATGTCTGTCATGCCTATTTGAACCAGAAATTTTAAGAACTGTCTTTTGCTTCATTTATGCTGTGTTAGAAGAAGATAATCTCTTTGACATTATCAAGTACATCCATTTAAAGTTTATGTAATTCAATTAGATTTGTTCCATTTAAACTTTTTACCTTCATAGACTACATAAAATTAAAGTTTGAAACCTTTTCATTTCAGTCTTACTTTATAATCTGGGGATTAGCCTAATGCAGTCATTCTAGCTATCATTTTATTATAAGAGAACTCTGAACATTGATATAATAAACCTGCAAAAAGTCAAGTTCATATGGCTTTTAAAAAGCAGAATTTCCTTTTCATTACCTACTTGCAAAAGCACAGTCATTTTGACTAAAAAGGGCAACCGAGAGTTCTAATTTACTTTGGAAGCATTTATGCCTCCCATTACAACAACAGAGTAGTGGTGGCAATCTATAATCCAAGTAGCCAACCTCAAGTTTCTTTCTGGTTTTTAAAGTAGACATAACATAAATAAAACAAGTAACTCACCTACGCTTTTGTTGTTGTCCTACCTATCTTTCAATGCTTCCCCTACCTCACCCCCAAATCTAATAATAGCAGCTCTTGACCACTGCATTTTTATTGCATGGTAGTCACTGTATTTCTTGTAAAAAGTTGATTCCCCTGTACAATTATCAAAACAGCAGGTCTGGTTTCATAGGGTAATTCTCAGTTCCCTTGAGAGTTTACTAGCACATTAGTTCCATGGTCAACCTAATACAGTATCCAGTTCACATACTACAGCTGAGCCCTCCAGAAACCATGTTACAGTCTTGTGTAAATGGATACCTCCAGATGTATAGGATTCAGTTTGATAATTCTCTTTTACCCATAACATGGTGGATGATAGAACACATTTGGAGAAAACCAAACCAAGGAAGGTTATTATGGCACTAGATTGCAGAAACCATCATTTCTCCACAAAAAAGCTTCACTCACTGGCATATTACAACTACGATAATTAAGTACTGCTGACCCAAGAGAAGAGTAAGCATGGAACAACAGCTAAGAGAGAAGTTGGTCTGTTCACTCTAGTGTATTAAACACTAGTTATTCTTCAGTAAAATACATAAAAATATATTTTAATAGGAAGCAATAACTACAAGTTTAAGATTGACAGAAGCCAAAATAATACTTTCTAATAGAAATTGAGTATATGGCTAGAAACCTGAAGGGCTCCCAAGTGATACCTGATGCAGATGTAATATATACCTTTAAAGATTTACAGGTGGATTTTCCAGAGGATGGCAACAATTTGACAGATGTCTTCCTTTGGAACACAGATCATGCTTCTGTTTTTGTACAGTCAACAAAACCTAAAAGAGCTGACAAACTGGTTCTCCTGGGCTTGGGTTTCTGCTCTTCAGAGGTTTTGTTGTCTGTCCAAATACACTTTTGTGTGACAGATAATTTATGTAATACAAATGATGTTAGCTTTCAAATTTTATCTCAGTGGAATGTTAACTAGAGCATATCTACTTGAGTTGATTTTCCTAGACCCTACAGATGAATGTTGTTCATTAAAGAACATTCTGAAAATAATGGGAACAGTCTTCAGTTTGCCCATCTAACATTATTATTTCTTTCTGGATAATAAAATAATAGTAGACTGCAATTCTTCATCTGTTTACCATGAGTAAATCCTACAGAATTTAGTAGAATCTACTTCCATTTTAATATGCACAACATGGATGCCCGAAAGCCATTATTACAAATAAGTTTTGTGCTGCAGCTTTTCAGTATGTTGACTGGTTTTTAAGTACAGCACCAACATGATTTGCTCAGTTTTTTTCACTGAAAAGATAATTTATCTTAATACTTTATGACATTAGAATATGTTGGTTGAAGCCATTTTAAAAATGGCTGCCTGTGATAAAATACATCTTAATTTCTCCTTCATGTCTTTCCTCCATAATTTCTTACTATAAAACATTTACAGTTACTTGTTATTTTACAACTTTTGTAAGTAAATGTCTACAGTTTACTTGTTATTTGCTTCGGCAGGGCCTATGCTATTTTCATTAGGAACCACTCATTAGTAACTTCCTAAAACAAAACAACTAGGCAATGATTTTTGTTCAAATATGAAATTTCCTGTTTTGAGAAGATATTTACACAATAAAAATCAGTACAATTTGCTAGTAATGTAACAACTCAAATATGATTTTTTAAAATGATTAACCATACCAAACATTGAATAAAAATATTACCCTGAGTGTAGATTTTGATTCAGTTCCAAATTCTTCACCCTGAGACCTGAAAGGTAAGAAAGGGAAAATATAAATGACATTAAAAACACATTTGCAATAATATCACATTAAATAAATTATAAATTAATAGTACAACTAATGAATAGGAATATATTCTTGAATTATTTAAAATTTGCATTTGTATTCACTACCTCTTAATATCATGTAAGCCAGCTATCACATATAATGTACAACAGAATAGGAAGATACAATAGAACTTTAAAAAAATCAGCATAACAATCAGCACCAAAATTCAGATTAAAGAAACCTTAGGTAATTTAAATTTTATGTAGTACAAGTGAAAGAAAAATGCTCAGTAATAAAATTACATTATAACTCCTCACGTGCAGAGATAGGACTTCTTTTCTCCATTTCTTATAGCACAATATTATATTTTATTTGAAAAGAATATAATGATAGGATTGACTTGACATTCTATTGGTGGGATTCCTTCCATTCATGCAAGAAAATTTTATCAGGGACAGAAGGTGCAGCTATCCGAAGCTCAAAACGGTCTACTTAAAGTCTACTACAAGGCATTTTGATGGGAGGATCTGGTGGATGGGCTAGGGATCTGTAGAATCCAAAACCACTTTAATTCATGGCTTTCAATTCTGCCATCCTCATCTGACTTAATGACTTTCTCCCATTGACTTCAAAGGGGAACTAAAGAAAATATTGCCAGCCAAGAAAGGGAAAAAAAAATGATCTCTCCCGGTTTCTCATCCTTATCCCCTAGCTCTGTGATGGCGAACCTATGGCTCTATGACACACAGAGCCATCTTTCCAGGCAAGCGAACTGTCACCCAACTCACCTGCAGCTGTGCATGCGCCCGCGCCCCAGGCAGTGTTCGGGCCTCCGGTGCATATGTGTGCAATTCAGAGGACCCAGCTGGCCTTTGGAGCTCTCCTGTGCATGTGTGCACATTTGTGCATGCGTGCGAGAGTACTTCCATGCAGCACGCGTAGGTTTAGACAGTGTTCACATGTGTGCATTGCATGTGTGAAAACCACACACATGCACAGATGGTGCAATTGCACATACAGCACACCGGGGGAGCTCTGCAAAAGCCATGCACATGTGCAGATGGTGCGGTTATGCACGCAGTGCAAGGGGAGGAGCTGCATGTTAGCGTGGGTAGCACTTGGTGAGTAAAAGGTTCACCACCACTGCCCTTGTTTCCGTGAACAATGTGAATGTAACAATCAATCTAAGTGATTGCTTAGAGAGATGGGGTGCCACATGAAATATTACTGGAAGTCAGTGTGGAATTTTGGCCATTATAAAAAAGTTTTTTTTTAAGTCAATTTTATCCATTAAAACATTTACATCTTGTCAAAGTTTGGGGGCCAAATTAGGCTTTTGGTATAGATCCATCAGCATGTATAATTCTGCTTTGAACTCACTGTACATGGAGAAGACAATGAAGCTTCTGAAGCACAGTTTAGAAGTGTTCCACAGAGCATTATTTTCCTGTTGGTTGTCCATTCTGTCTTCTGTCATATGTATAAGTAGAAGCATGGTTGCATCAACTAGAAGTCTGACTATACAGTCTAATTCAGGGCTTCCCTGAGTACACACAGTTCCACTTGCGTGCAAGCTCACCAACCACTTGCAAATGGAGCTGCGCAATTGTACTGCTTCAGTGGAACCATCTCCTCTTCCCCACACTGCCATCATTGGTCCCCAAAGCTGGAAAGGTCTGGGCCCAAGGTCTAATTGTATCACATTTCTCCAGCTTGAGATCCTTCAGGTGTATTGGCCACAATATCTGAAAATTCTGGGACTAGTACTTCCATCTCATCTGGAAGGCATCAGATCAAAGAGGATATATCTCATTTAGGCTGTTATCTATTTATTGATTATAAGATTTTCTTTGTGCTTGAGATGCTTTTTGCTATTTGAATGAATTGGAGATATTCTAGAGTTTCTGATAAATACCTGATTTGGCCAACAGCTTCAGTTCTTTTACAGCAGGGGTGTCAAACTCACGTCATCACATCATCGTCATGTGACATATTGGGACTGTTTCCCCCCTTTGCTAAATCGAGGGTGGGTGTGGCCAGCATGTGACACATCCAGCCCATGGGCTGTGAGCTTGACCCCTCTCTTCTACAGATGGCAATTTCAACTAGGCAGAATGCCTTTATTCATATTATTAATTCAAATGGAGAATAAATGTAAGAGATAAAAAATTTCAGCAACCCCAAACATGATAATCTCTGAAAGAAAGGAAAAACCCAGCACAAATTGTTTTTGTGTTGCTATTATTGATTTACCTCTTAATTAAAAAAATGAATTGATAAAAAGAATGGCATATTAACCAAATCATTGAACTAGGAAACCTAGTTGCCTTTCAATATGCAAATATACAGTATCACTGTAGTAAAAAAACCCAATCACTTCTTGAGTAAAAGAAGTTGTGCAGAAATATGCAAGATTGAATTGGGATGGGATAGAAGTGTTTTCCACAGAATAATTCCTAGTGGTTCATAAACCTCTAATCCCCAATAAACAAGAAAGAATATTAGATTATCTAGAAAAATTATCAATCATTTAATACCTAAGCTTTTGCAGCTCACAACGTTTCTGACAGATGCATAGATCATGTAGTCTTTGAACCTCCAAAATAACCATTGTAATCAAATTACCATATTATTGTTGCTTCTGTTTGTGATAAGTTTGTTTTTTTAATTGGAGGTGGAATCTTGGACATAGGAGGCACTGCAAACCGTACATTTTGCTCACTGTAAGAGTAGTAACGGGATATTATCATTTCAAGATGATAAAGTCCACTTCGAAATTCCACCGCCATGAATGTGAAAATAAATTGTCAATTTATTACTCTCACTGACTTCTGTTATTATTCTGTTTATCTGTTTGCTTCTAACCCTGGTGACAGGTAGAGAGAAGGGAGGAAAAGGAAAAAGAGAGATGATGTAGTATTGCACGGGTATATTCATATGCACAAAATAATTAGGCAATAATTTGCAAAATGGACATTTTAAGCTGAGTTTATACTTCATTGTGTTTTATGAAAGATTTATTTTTATGTAAATATTGAATATCTCAGAAGAAAATTACATTTGGCATGAACTGAGCTGATAAAAAATGTGTATACAGGTAGGTAATTCTGAGGTCTGATCTGTCACTCTTTCCTTGCTGCTGTTGCCTCTGGTTACTAGTGTCTTTAGGATTGTTTTTTGTTTTTTTTTTGAGGGGGGGGGGTTTGGCTTTGTTTTCATGCTTTCCAATTTATTATGTGTCAAAAACTGACATGTATCCCCAACAGCCTTTAATCATAACTCAAGGTGTTCTGAAGTAGCCAGAAAGAAAAATAATACACAGAGTAGAGTTTAGAATAATTAGGTGGGTTGAAGAAATAGCAAGAAGAACAATATCTCGAAGAGTCTTTGAATGGAACGAACAACTGTTTGATTGATTCCACAGAGAATACTAGGCAGAGAAGGAAGAGACAAAAAGAGAAATGAAACAGACACAATGATTTGGATAGGAGGGAGACAGTCGCAGCAACCAAATCATTTCACAAGATGGCTCATCAAATTGGAGGTACAAACTAAAATTAATGGTACACCAATATAAGAGGGTAGAAGAGTGGGGCCCTTGGTGCTCTTTGAGCATGGTTGTTTTCTTGCAGACATTTCATTACTCAACTGAATATTACCTAGCTCAGAGGTCTGCAACCTTAAACACTCAAAGAGCCATTTGGACCCATGTCTCACAGAAAATAAAACACTGGGAGACACAAAACATGGATGGGTATGGCCAACTCGATGTCACTCACTTCCACCAGTCACATGACACCCCCCCCCCCCCCCAGCCATACCTACCCAGCTGGTCATTAGGGCAGAGAACCGGTTGTTAAAAAACACTGGGAACCATAAAACCCTTTTGACATCTCTCTCCCCCTCTCTCTTCCTCTCCCCCCCCTGTATCTCTCTATGTCTCTCTCTCTCCCCCCTCTCTCTGTATCTCTCTGTCTCTGCCCTGGCCACTTCTCCATCCCCTGCCATCACCCTTACCTTCTCAGGCCAGTCGAGGAGTGACTGGGAGGGGAGGACGAGGAGTGGGGCCAGTGGGTGATCCCTGTCGGGTGGGATCACCCAACAGGGAGCCACAGCAGAGGGCCCAAAGAACCGCATGCGGCTCCGGAGCCACAGGTTGCTGACACCTGGCCTAGCTGGATAATCAACCATCTGGAATAAAATAACCAAGCTCAGAGAGCACCAAGAACCCCCATTAATGGCACAGTGTAAAGTGACTGAAAGAAGAGTGAAGTGGGGGAGAAAGGCATGGGAACATGACGTCTTGACTTCTTTACAACCCCTTTACGAAATATGGCTTTAGGAGATATTAGCATTCCCCTATGCAGGAGGAAGAAATAAGTAGTTTCAAGCATAGATGTAATACAGGTAGTCCTCGATTTACAGCAGTTTGTTTAGTGACCATACAAAGTTACGACGACACAAAAACATGTGACTTATTTTTCACAGTGACAACCCTTGCAGCATCCCCATGATCATGTGATCAAAATTCAGATGCCTGGTAACTGGTTCATATTTATGACCTTTGCCGTGTCCCGGGGTCATGTGATCCCCTTTTGTGACCTACTAATCAGCAAAGCCAATGGGGAAGCCAGATTCACTTAACAACTAAGTTACTAACTTATCAACTGCAGTGGTTCACTTAACAGTGGCAAGAAAAGTTGTAAAATGGGGCAAAATTCACTTAACATATGTTTCGTTTAACAACAGAAGTGTTGGGCTTAATTGTGGTTGTAAGTCGAGGACTATACAACAAGATCATATCATATGATCACAAACTGGTTGTAATGTAGTATTTCATATCAATCCATAATAATATTCACCCAGTATTTTTCTGCTTATGTGGAATCTGTTTTCAGGAATCAATATTTCCCAAGGTTCATACTTTCTTACCTATTCCCTTGTTGCACCTAAATGTCATTTATTTATTTATTAACTTAAAATCTGAGACAGCTTTGATTGTAAAGCAGCTAACTAAGCACTCATGTTACCAGAACAAAAATAGGCAATCTGCAGTTCTCCACTTCTTGTTAGAATATTCCAGTGAGAGTTGGAATTTGACAACAGTTGGGGAATTATAGGCTGAACATCTTTGACTACGGTCTAGAGACTAAGTCATATTTTCAAGTTGGAATAAAAGCAAAAGAAAAGCACAAGTGGACTCTTCAAAGTGTAATTTAGCAAAGCCACCCAGATGTCTCCAACTATCATATTATTCAGCTGAGGGGAAAAGAAAACCCACACACATATGCAATCAGAACTGCAAGACAGATGAAAAAAATACCACTGTGTAAATTATTATTGCTTCCTGAGGCATTGGAATAAAATGATTCTTGGAATCCTTCAAGAAAATACTAGGTAATGAAACAAATAAAAGAAATTATCTGTGTACAGCAAATACAAAGAATCAAAAATCGAAATCACAGGTGCAAAATGAGAGTGCAATCATTTCTAGCAAGTACAGGAAAAAAAATGACAAGCTGTGTCAAGTTTATGACATAAGCTGATACATCTCTTCTGAGCTCTTGCTGGTTGCGTGGTTATTACAGGAAACCTTTCTTCTGTTAGTTTGATTTTTTTTTAAAGACGTTGAGTAAGAAAAATAAAACTTGCCTACTGAAAATAATTTTGTTATGAACTTTTGAAAGAAGGATTTAAAAAGTTTGGAAACAATGTACAGGTAGTTCCTGACTTATGACCACATTGAGCCCAACATTTTTGTTGTTAAGGGAGACATTTATTAAGTGACTTTTGCCCCATTTTACGACCTTTCTTACCACAGTTGTTAAGTGAATCACTGCAGTTCATAAGTTAGTAATGCGGCTGTGAAGTGAATTGGGCTTCCCCATTGATTTTGCTTGTCAGGAGGTTGCAAAACGTGATCACATGACTTTGGGGGACAGCAACCGTCATAAATACCAGTCAGTTGCCAGGCATCTGAATTTTGATCGCATGATCCTGAGGATGCGGTCATGATTGCAAGTATGAAAAATGACCATAAGTCTCTTTTTTCCAGTGCCGTTGTAACTTCGAAGGGTCACTAAATGAACTGTTGTAAGTCAAGGACTACCTGTACTTTCAAAACAGTTATGCTATTCAGTTAAGGAAGTGAGTCCTGTTCTTCCACCCAAGAATTGTTGGTAATGGTCAGTGATTCATTCATCTTCTTTAGAATAACTCAAAAGATTCATTTGAGAACTTTAACAAACACTTGATGGTTATATGATTTCACTAATACTATTTTTATAAACACACACACATACACACAAATGGTATCCTTTGCATTGGGTAATAATTTAACTTAATTTAATTTAATTTCCAATTTATATACCGCCCTTCTCCCTGAGGACTCATGGCAGTGTACAGCCAAGATAAGAACATAGAATACAAATATTAAAAACAGTTAAAAATATATAAAAATTTGGCCCGAAAGTTAAGAAATCACAAACTGATTAAAAGAATTTTATAAATTTCTTCTTAAGCCAGCCTGGCTTGCTGGAAAATATGGGTTTTGAGGGCACGACGGAAGGCATTGAGGTCATGGATTCTCCTTATCTCAGGGGGCAACTGATTCTAGAGGGTAGGAGCCCCCACAGAGAAGGCCCTCCCCCTGGTGGTCACCAGCCTACATTGTTTGGCTGATGGCACCCTGAGGAGGCCCTCTCTGTGGGGGCGCACAGGTCGATGGGAGGTCGTCGGTAGCAGCAGGCAGTCTCGCAGATAGCTAGGCCCTATGCCATGGAGTGCTTTAAAGGTGATAACCAACACCTTGAAGCGCACCCAGAAGACCACCGGGAGCCAATGCAGCTCGCGCAGGAGCGGTGTTACATGGGAGCGCCATGTTGCTCCCATCACTACCCGCGCTGCTGCGTTCTGGACCAGTTGGAGCCTCCGGGTGCTCTTCAAGGGGAGCCCCATGTAGAGAGCATTGCAGTAGTCAAGGCGAGAGGTGACGAGGGCATGAGTGACTGTGCACAAGGAATCCCGATCGAGAAAGGGCCGCAACTGGTGAATCAGGAGAACCTGACAGAAGGTCCCCCTGTCAGGGGGATGTTCCTCCAAAGACAGCTGCCTATCCAGGAGGACTCCCAGATTGCGAGCCCTTTCAGTGGGGGCCAGAGACTTGCCCCCAATATCAGTGATGGAGTCAACTGACTATATCGGGATGCCGGGAGCCACAGCCACTCAGTCTTGGAAGGGTTGAGCTTGAGCCTGTTCCTCCCCATCCAGATCCGCACTGGGACATCACTCCGGGCACTGGGACATCACTTCAAGGGCATCGTTGGGATGGCCTGGGGTGGAGATGTACAGCTGGGTGTCATCAGCGTACTGATGGTATCTCACCCCGAAGCCACGGATGATCTCACCCAGCTGCTTCACATAAATGTTGAACAGAAGGGGCAAGAGGACCGATCCCTGCGGCACTCCACAGATGAGAGGCCTCGAGGTCGACCTCTGCCCCCCTGCCAACACAAACTGCGACTGGTTGGAGAGAAAGGAGGAGAACCACCGCAACACAGTGCCTCCCACCCCCAACTCTTCCAGCCGGTGCAGAATGATACCATGGTCGATGGTATCAAAAGCCGCTGGGAGATCTAACAGGACCAGAACAGAGGAAAAACCCCTGTCCCGAGCCCTCCAGAGATCATCAACCAACACAACCAATGCCATTTCCGTGCTGTGCCCAGACCTGAAACCCGACTGGAACAGATCTAGATAAGATGTTTCCTCCAGGAATTGTGGAAACTGTCGCGCTGTTTGATTTACTGATCTCCCATGAGTCAATTGTATGTATTTCGTACTGGCAGAAAACTTCACTTCTTAAACAGCTGAACTGGTTGGCAAAACTTGAAAAATTCATAGAGGATTCACACAGTCAAAAATATCTGCAGGATGGAGTTATCAGGAAATCTAGATGGATGCTATAGTTGCACAAAGACTTGTTTTCATGGCTCTTTCAGGTGATTACATGGTTGTGGCCAACATCTTGACAATTTTAGAATGTTGTTTGTTTAGAGCAGTGTTTCTCAACCTTGGTAGCTTGAAGATGGGTGGACTTCAACTCCAGGAATCCCCCAGCCAGCGCTGCTGGCTGGGGGATTCTGGGAGTTGAAGTCCACCCATCTTCAAGCTACCAAGGTTGAGAAACACTGGTTTAGAGGGTTATGCAGAGAACGTTGCAAAGAAATCCTTTAAGACATTTGACCAAAATTTAATGTCCTCTAAAGGATCTGCCTGTTCTTCTCAACCCATTCTGCCAAAAATAAAGCAACTGCAGAGATCGGCATGTTTCCCTTCTACTGCTATTGCCTGTGTACATTTTTAAGCCAAATCTTGCAATCGCTCAAATCAGTTTGCCCCCAGATATTAAACCTCTTTGAATCTGAGATCTCCAAATAAAATCAGCCCTGAATTACTTACCACTGCATTCCCAATCTCATCATACCAGTCACTTATTAACCCAGTCTGGATGAAGGGATGGGAATTTGTTGTCAATAGCACAAAAATAAAATGATACTAAAGACAGGTATAAATAAAGAAAAGCTTGAAGGACTCTTTGTAAAACTTACTATCTCACTGTTGTCTTGGCTCCCCTTGTGTTCGCCTTCCTCCGCCCAACAAATATACTACAATATGTGCCCGTCATTTCTTAACCTCTTTTATTGAAGATATTGTTCTTGTAGAAATTGGATTTTATGTTTGGCGTTCATTAGAAGAGAATACAGGTGACTCAGGGTTGGACTGTGGAGTCCTTGGTGCTCTCAAGAGTTTTGGTTTGGTGTAGTAGCACTACAAAAAATATTCTGTGAGGGAGGAGTACTTGGTGCTCTGTCAGCTTGGTGATTTTTTTTGCAGATGTTTCACCCCACCATTCAACCCTGAGCTACAAATATTCTTTTCTAGTAATGTTCTGTGTGTTTTTAGATTTCTATCTATAACTCCTCTGTTGTCTGTTTTACTTTACGTGTATTAGGCAATCTCAAAAAATAGAATTTGCTCTATTTCTGTTAACAATATGCAAAATCGTTACGTGCAGTGTCTACTTCTAACGATAACAATAAACGAGACGGTGAGCTAAGAAAAGAAAAAGAAATTAGGCATAATTTTGATGTTAAGGCACATAAAAACCCAACATTCAATCCATTGTGAACATTTCCTGTCTGCAAAGACCAGGCTATTTATCCTAGTCACTGGTTCCCTTAGCCTTCTCCAAATTGTTAATAGTGGTCATCATTCTCCTGATTCAGCATCATTTATTGGGTTCTTTATTTAAGCTTCCCTGATTCAATTAATCCACTGGGAACAGGAAGGATATTAGTTCGATTAGACTGCACTCTGGAATCGCCTCCAGCTAATGGAGCCTAAAATACAAGGACTGTTGAAATAAATAAATAAATAAACAACCCACCTCTGTTCTCTCCACTGAATTGCATACTTTATATAACTGTGATCATATTCAAATTCCAGCGCTATGGAGGATCACTTTTCTCAGGTTCAAATTTGCAGTTATTAAACAGCACTTTTGAGGATGAGTAGGAAATATGTTGGAATAGACACTGTTAAGTAGTGCTGCTTTAGCATAAGTTTCTGTTTTGCAAGAAAAAACATACATCAAATTTATCATGTGAATAATATGTATTTATTTATTAAGCTTATATGTCGCCCTCTCTCCGGAAAGGACTCAGGGTGGCTCACAGCAATAAAAACAGATAAAATCAATATTAAGTGTTAAAAACCATTAAAATTCCCCTTAAAAACCCCTTCAATCCAATCCGCCCTGGCGAAATAACCAGGTCTTAAGGTCACGGCGGAAAGAGCGCAGGTCAGGGGCCACCTGGAGCTCCAGGGGGAGTTGATTCCATAAGGTAGGTGCGCCCACAGAGAAAGCCTGTTCCCTAGGAGTCGCCAGACGACACTGCCTGGCCGACGGCACTCCAAGGAGGCCCTCCCTGTGGGAATGCACCGGGCGATGGGGAGCAATATGCAATAAGCTCATATTTTTAACAGGGCATATAGGTAGGCGACATATAAAAATATCTGAACACACATGCACATACCGTAGAATATAACTGGAGAAACAGAATATTATTTAAAATCTAAACCAAACATGATTTTCCAAAGGTAAATTGTAATGAGTTTCATGGTCCTTAGTAGATGTTTGGCATTCTATTTCAGTGGTGCAAAATGCATGTGTGTTTCTTTGAAATTTTGTGTCTTGCATTGTATATTTTTAAAACATTCCAGCAATTTATAGGTAGATGCCATTTGACAATTTAGAAAACGTAAAGATCATGCATTCACCAACTGTTACTATGTTCCTGCTACACAGAAGACATGAGGGTGACATAGTGGGTTTTTTAGATTCTTTTTATCCCATCTTTTTTCATATACAACTCAAGGTGGTGAACTTATCAATATTCCTCCCTTCTTTTATTTTTCCCAAAACAACAACCCTTGAAGTGAATTGACCTAAGAGAAAATGACTGGTCCAAAATCACTCAGCTGGTTCGTCATGCCTAAGGCAGGATTAGAATTCAGAGTCTCCTAGTTTCTAGGCCAGCACCTTAACCAAACTGCCTCCATTAAAGGCATTTGTAGGGGATTTAATGCTGTGCCACCTCGGCATTATGAGCTGAGGTGGCGCAGTGGTTAGAGTGCAGTACTGCAGCTACTTCAGCTGATTGCTAGTTCAGCAGATCAGTGGATCAAATCTCACCAGCTCAAGGTTGACTCAGTCTTCCATCCTTCTGAGGTGGGTAAAATGAGGACCCAGATTGTTGGGGGCAATATGCTATTTAGTATACTGTCTTTAGTGTAAGCCACCCAGAGTCCTCAGAGAGTGGGCGGCATAGAAATATGAATAATAAAAATAAAATAAAATAAAATTTGAGATGGCCCCACCCACCCACTGATTTAGAAATGGCCCCACCCACCAAATTGTTATCTTTTCATATGCAGCATTCTGTACACTCTGAACTACTCTACAAGCTACAATACCAGAGAAGTGATGGTTGTAGAAAGTTTCATTTGGAGAAGAAAAAAAAAATCTGAAATCAGTTTTCCAGTATCCTTATTCTCAAAGGTGAATTCTTTGAGCAGGGGGTTAGACTAGAAGACCTCAAAGGTCCCTTCCAACTCTATTATTTTGGTATTCTATAGGACTGCAAACACAATGATATAAAAACAGCTTATATAGTAGTAGTAGTATAGTATCAAAATTTAAAAAGAAATACTAAGGAATATAGTCCTACTCTCCAAGATGTTATAAATGCAATAAGTAAATTTTACTACAGGATACAATTTTACCTATCCCTGAGGAAATATTTTGGATCATGGGCTTTTGGAAACATTTTCAATAATGGAATTATTGCCTTCAGTTTCAATAATGAAGCTGAACTGGTGTGAACAGAATTCAGCATCATGAATATAGTATCTTTTTAGATAGCTTACTAGGCCATCATCATTTGAATTTTCCATGATACTATCAGTGTAACACTGCAATTTCTCCAATGAGGATTAGTACAGTGGAAGACAGCATTGATATATTTGGCAGTCCATCCAAAAAAAGTTATGTCCAAAAATTATTCTCTTACACCCTAGAGCCGGGATGGCAAACCTATGGCACGCATGCCACAGGTGGCACACATAGCCATTTTGGTGGACACACAAGCTCAGCTGATTTTCGGGCCTTCTGGGCAAGTTGGCAAACGGGCCATTTCTGGCCTCTGGAAGGGAAGACCTTTCCCACTCAGGGGGGTGGGAGGTGAAAAAGGCCATTTTCGCCCTCCCCAGACTCCTAGAAAGGCTCTGGAGGCTGGGGAGAACAAAAAACGGGCCTACTGGGCCATCACATGCCAAGAGTGCCAAGGGGGAGGGGAATGGGGGGGTCGCGTGCACATGTGCAGGGGCGGGTGCATAGAATTATGGGTGTGGGCATGCCCGCGTGCGACCCCTCCCCCCCGCTCCTGGCACACGATGGCAAAAAAGTTAGCCATCACTGTCCTAGATCATCTCCTGCCAGCAAGCTTCTGAACTGGAATCTGAAAAAGTTATACCAGTAGTCCTTGACTTATGACCACAACTGAGCCCAAAATTTCCGTTACTAAACAAGGCAATTGTTAAGTGAGTTGTGTCTCATTATACGACCCTTTTTGCTTCAGTCGTTAATCAAATTGCTGGAGGCATTAAATGAATCTGGCTTCCCCCATTGACTTTGTTCGTGGGAAGGTGGCTGGGAAGGATACAAATGGTGATCACATAATACCAGAACAATACAGCTGTCAGGTTCCAAAATGAAAGACTTCAAATCTTGATGGTGATGGTTAGAGGATTCTTTATTGGTACAGACTGACAGCTGTCATAAAGACATGCCAGTTGCCAAGTTCCCAGATTTTGATCACATGACCAAGGGAATGCTGCGTAAGTGTGAAAACCAATCATGTCACTTTTTTCAGTGCCACTGCAACTTTGAACACTCACTACAAATGCATAGTTGTAAGTTGAGGACTATCTGTAGTTCATTTTAACATAGCTATAATAATCATAGCAAATGTGTTTAGGGTGCTTATGCCTATATCGGTAGTTTTTCTCTGTAAATATTCCCATTTTCCAAACAATGTTCTATATAGTTTATTAATCCGAACCATTTTGACTGAATCTCCTAGAAATCAAAATACAAGCATACAATTATACTAGATGTGTACTTATTAGGAAATTCCATTCAGCTGAATAAGGACCATGCCTGTTGGATTTCCATTAAATTTTCCTTTCTTTATAAGCGCAAACAGCTTAGAGTACTATATCTAACATTGCACATAGCAATTGCTTAATATCCACTTTTCTGAAAAAGAAACAGAACTACAAATGGCTGATTAAATCATCAGATGCTACAGTGACAAATAAGAGTTCAGAGCAGATCAGAGCATGCTATCCGTTTCAAAGGATTTAATGCATTAAGAAAGTCAAACTACCTTTTGCATGATAGACAGTGAAATGCTAATAGTATTTCAATAAACACATTCTAACTATTATTCTGAGCAGCAAAAAAGCAATGAATGTTTAGATTAACCATTTAAAATTGTTTGTTTTTTTTTAACTAAGATACAGGGATCAAATTAACTAATTGGTCCTAATAGTTGCGGACAATATCTTGAGCTCTGTGCACTCTAGATTTTATTTTGGTTTTTGAACAAAAGACATTTTAACTGTGCATCTAACTTTTTGCGATGTGAGGCTGTGGATTGCTATTTTTAATATATATATATATATATATATATATATATATATATATATATATATATATTTATGTAAGTTTTCACGGGTATGTATGTGTGTATAGTTAATATTTCGGGTTTCTTCCCGTGTAATTGTGGATATATCCCTAAAAGGGTAGAAGCGACGTTTCGACAGAATCCCATCTGCCATCATCAGGCTTATGTCAGCAGTCATTTTGTACTAACTGCCGTTGGTATTTCAAATCTGGTGCTGGTATTCTGGGATGGCTCCACCTTTTTATTCTGATTGGTTGGGAGTCCCAGTATGTGTTTATTGGCTTGGCTTCGGGTGTATGGTCGGTTTTTCTCCACTAGGTGGCAGGGCTTCATCTTTGTGGCTGGTTTGAATATGATTTGGTTGGGATTTTTTTGATTAATGTTTGGTTTATGTTTTATATATGGTGTTAAGATTCGTCTATCTATGAGAGCAGGTTTCCAAATAGTAGGCAGACGTGAAGTGTCATCCCGTTTATTCATGCAATATGGTCTTTTTTCCATTTCTATTGCTTCTCTGATTATCCTGCCATTGAGATGTTCTATTTTTGCAACTGTTTTTGTTTTATTAAAATTAATATTGTGTCCTGTTGTATTTATATGTTGAACTAATGATGATGTGTGTTCTTGTTTTTGTATTGAGTTTTTGTGTTCCTCGATGCGCACACTCATTCTTCTGTTGGTCTGTCCAATGTATGTTGATGGGCAGGAAGCACATGGGATTTCGTATATGCCTTGATCTTCTAATTCTATTTTGTCTTTGGGGTTTCTGAGAATGGACGATATCTTTCTATCTGTGCAAAATACGGTTTTGATGTTGTGTTTACGTAGTACTTTGCTAATTTTGTCTGTTGTTCCCCTTATAAAGTCAATATCCCTTATAGCATACATTTCTTCTTACAAGTCTACCATAAGACAAAGAGAGAAATAGCTTATTTCTGGTTAGAAAAACTAGCGAGAGTGAACAACCCAACTGCCCACATAATTCTTCCTTTAATCTTCTAATGTGAGTCTGCTGTGAAAAGCAGCTTCTCTTCCTGCTTGGCCTGAAGATCTCCCAGCAGTGGTTCAGAAACACAAATCACACAATAAAAAGAGATGCTCGTACTTTAAACCAGGGGCCAACAGATGTGTGAGAGAAACCATTGCTGCTGAGAGAAAATTCTCCTTTTCTCCTCTTTCTAGCTTCACTGTTTTTCTGTTTTGCCTAACATTTAATTTTATTTAAAAACAGTATAAGAATATTATCCTTTTTGCTAATAGATTTTTTTCCCTCTTTTTAGTTCCTTTAGTTGCAGCAAACTGTTTAGCAGCTACCACTTTGTGGTTGTTGACCCATTTCACACAGTAAGTTTTCTAAATTATCTGATATCTAAATATCAGATAATGACTGGCTTGTTGTTCTGGTAGACAGAATTATTGTGGGAATAATAAATATAAATTAGAACACTTTTGTTTGCTTGTAAGGTGTATTTACTTATTTACTTTATTTTGTTTACATGCTACTTTTATTATTTTTATAAAAATAATAGAAGCGGTGAATATACCTAATATTCCTTCCTCGTCCTATTTCCCCCGCAACAACCCTGTGTGGTGAGTTGGACTGACTCAACATCACCTAGCTGGGGTTTTCCTCAAGGCAGGATTAGAACTCATGTCTCCTAGATTCTAATTTGGTACTTAACCACTTTACCAAACTGGTTCACACTGAATAGACCCTGGATTAGCTCATCATTCACCATAAAAATCCATTGGATGATCATAGGCCAATCATTCTCTCTTGGCCTAAGCTACCTCACAGGGTGGTTGTTAAAAGGAAAAATGGAGATAAATTGCTACCATATCTAAATTGCCTTTGAGGTGGGATGCAAATTAATAAATAAATACAAATAACAAAGCCCTTGTACAAAAATAATGTTAAAATGAGAAATATAATACTATGTAATAATTTCGATAGAATTGAGGAGGCAAATATTTGTATGCACCAGGAATACTAAGGTTCGCAAAAATACAATCTCAATTGTATAAAAATTAGCCATTTCATACTGAGTAGACATAGAACAGCCAATACTGTTTAGAAAAGACGGAAAAGGTTAGAATACTGCAAATGTGTCAAACTGAATCTAACTATTTTAATCCAGTCTTAAGAAGAGATGGAGATTTTAAAATCTGGTATCTACATTGATCTCTATTACTATTTAAATAAGCAAAAAATTAGGATATTCCAAAGTCCTTTTTAAATATTATTAGAGAATGTATATTTTATATTTGCTCTGAGTTATATCAAGTCTGAGATTACTATAGTATATTTTACACCTAATATAAAGATGTTAGGTGCAAAATGCAGTAACATATCTCATTTTTTTCTTGTGATTAAAATATTCAAAATATTTTGAATTATGTTCTGAAAAATTCAAATGATGAAGCTCTATCTGTTGGAATAAGTACTTCAAGAACATTTTGATGGAAAAAATTGAGTTATTTAAAAAAAATTCTGAGCTTAAAACAGGGATTCCATTTTGAGCATAGCACTAATTGCAATTAACTTCATGATTTACATAGATTTACACTGATAAATGTCTATGGAGATTCTCAGTCATCCAGGTCAAGGCTATCCCAAAGGTGCTTTTTCAAGAGGCAACTGGACTTTCTGGTTTGTTTGTTTGTTTGTTTGTTTGTTTTTTTGAAGACATTTTGCTTCTCAAATGCAGGAATTGGAAGCGTTCACCAAACATAACAAATCGGTGGACAGATACACAGGAAGATGTTAAGGAAAATAGACTAGCCTTCCTGGATTGTGCAGTACAAGTTAAGGAAAACAGAAGCCTTAACATTGAAGTTTACAGAAAATTCTCACATAAAGATCAATATTTACATTTTGATTCCCACAAAATTGGAGTCATCAGAACTCTGCACCACCAAGCGTAAGGTTTTCCTACCAGCAAAGATGGGAAAGAAAAAGAACTAAAACACATCAAGGAAGTCCTCAGAATGTGTGGCTACCTCAAGTGGGCCATCAAATCTCAAAAAAGACCCTACAGGAGCTTCCTTCATAACAGACAACAAAGGGAACAATAAATGAAGCAAACATTGTCATTCCATACGTTGCAGGAATATTGGAAAAGCTCAAAAGATCTTCAGCCAACATGTGTGCCCATTTCAAACCCAAGAATACACTAAGGCAGAAGTTTGTCCACCCAAGGGATAAAACACCCAGACATAAACTGGGCAACATGGTATATGCAGTACAATGCAGTGAGCCATGTGCAGATCTGTACTTTGGGGAAACAAAACAACCACTTCATAAACACATGGCACAACATAGGAGAACAAACCCATCAGGACAAGATTCAGCAGTCCATCTCCATTTAAAAAACAAAGGCCACTCTTTTGAAGGCAGCAAAATCCACATTTTGGACAGACAGGACAACTGGTTTGAAAGAGGGGTCAACAGGCCATCTATGTCAAAACTGAACAGCTCTCTCTCAACAGAGGGATACAACATCATCTATCTCCAATCTACTACACAGTCCTTTCAACAGTTCCAAGAGGGCTCCACACCAATTTGCACAACTCTGGTGACCCCGACGTTACAGAAAAACACTCTAAAAGAATGCAAATGACCAGCTGTCTGCAAGGAGTGTAAAGACTCCATTCATCACCATCCAGTCATAGCTGAAGAAGCTTCTTGGATGAGAAGCGAATTGTCTTCAAAGAAAAACCAGAAAGTCCAGCTGCCTCTTGAAAAAAGCACCTTTGGGATTTACACTGATACATGCATTACAAATTATTCCATCTATCCTGAAATAATTTATTTGAATCAGTTTGTATATCATTGTGCTAGCTTTTTTATTTTTTATTGTTAAGAAACTCACAATCTCACCAGAAAACTTCCAAAATTATACATGATGAGCTGTTCCTCTTATTTAGAAGGTTTTTCTTAATCTTTGGAAAAGATTACAGTGTTCTGTATTAACTTATTTATAGGCAGAAGCAGTACAGTGTGTAGCATCATTCAGGGTACAGCAGTAGAATCTGTACCCTGGACACTTAAATGAATCATTTTTAAACAAATTCATAAAAGGAAACATATTTCAGGGGTTTTTCTTAAAAAAAGCAGACAGTATTGACAGCTAAGGCGGGCTTGTCATGACATGATGGAAATGCTGGTATTATTGCCAAGAGTTTTTCAATCATATTTCTATTTTTTTTTTTAAAGGACACATTTTTCTAAAGGGCATTATCAAATTAAGGTTCTTCAAAACCCTGCTGGCCAAGATTTTTCCCTAAATAATGATCTTACGTGCATGCAACATAATTTTAATCACAAAACAACTCATTGTAACAACCCACAAAAGGAAGATAGTTTGAGCTATTATTATCACTGTATCCATTTGTGCTTAAATAAAATACTGCACCATCATCTCGGTTCTCATTAAATGTTGCTATTCAAATTTTCTGTCTAATAAATTAATATATTCTGTTCTTTGTGTCTTACTAGAAAGCAATTGGGAATAAGTCAGGAGTAAGTTCAGAAGTACATGTTTTGCTGTAGAACGTATAGAGTTATGTGCAATTAATCTATGTATTTAGAAAATATTAAAAATTTCCCCATTCGCTAGATCATTTATTAGTAGCTGTGAGATGGAGACAATCCTGTTTATGCAGCTACATAAATCATTAATATCCAATGTGGTTCATATAAAGCATTAGTGTATAGTGTCCATTTGGAAAATTAACTGAAGTCCACATTTGTCTAGTCATTCAAAGGAGTAAGATTTTCTAAGTGACACTTTTCAGATTTATTGGATCATATCTACCATCATCTTGAAGTAAAAATTATTAGGTATAGTTGCTATGGGACTGAGGTTTATTTCTCTCTCTCCCCACCCCCTTCCCTCCCTCCCCCTCCCTTCCTCCATCTCTCTCCCTCTCTCTCTCTCTTCACTAAGCAAATATTTATGGGATGAGCAGCAAAAGCTAACCAAATTATATCCAGGACAATAATAGCAAAAAAAAAAATAAATGTAACCAAAAAAAATATTTCAGATTCTTAGCCACAACTACTTTTACAACAGAGTTAGAGTTTTCTCATGAAAGAGTTGAAGATTGTTTCCTGAATCCTTTGACAAAGCCAGCCTACCAGAAGCACTGTTTCATATTAGCAGTTTACAAAGACATTCCATAAAACCTTTCCTCAACCCCACAATTGCAGTTTGTTCCACCCATAGAACATACACTCTTACAAATCTAAAGATATTGCTGAACATGTCTGAGTTACCTGTTAGACTACTAATCAGAGGGACCCTGCAAAATCTTCTCTAAGTAACACTTTTCATTAACAGGCATTTGATTTTATGAAGTGCACCTCTTCATTAGAGGCTCAGAATGATTACACAGATGTAGGATTTAAATTGGGATGAAATGGGAGTTTGGGAAAGAGGGAAAAACAAGCTTGTTCTGTAGATGGAGGTTTCATGTGAGACAGAGTAGTAGAACCTTATAACTCAACAAGGGTAATGTGTTAAAAGCTCATTGAACTTGTTGAGCTTTTTTGAAATTGCCTTAAACCTTTTGATATATGTGAGCTCAGCAATCTCTTGCTCAATGGTGGAGTTACAGACCATTTTTTTCCCACCCAAATCAGTCTTCTGTAGTATGTCCTGGGAAGCTGAAATATTCTAATACTGCTTTGCCTTTACTTTTGAGTCTTGATGTCAAATTTATGTCTAGTCATACTTTTCCAAAGTTTATCCTAGGACAGGGATGTCAAACTCGTGTCATCATGGCAGCACCACCTGACATATTGGGACTTTTTCCCCCTTCTCTAAACCGGGTGAGGCGGAACCAGCATGTGACGCATCTGGCCCGCGGGCCGCGAGTTTGACACCCCTGTTCTAGGAGAATCCAGAATCCAGAGGAGCATTTCCAGTAGGGGATGATATATATCACATTAGACAAAGAGTTTATGAGAGCATCTCTAAACTTATGTGTGAACATTGTTGAAACATACTATAGTACACCTGGTCTAGGTGTATGAGCAAAGTAGGGTCTGGTTTTCTGTTAGCATCATTGTTATTTATTTATTTATTTATTTATTTATTTATTTATTTATTTATCAAGCATGTATAAGATAACATATAAGTATAAACATGATTATGAATACATGAAATGGATACGAATAAATGGGAACAGTTGGACGGGACAGTAGGCACGTTGGTGCACTTACGTATGCCCCTTAAAGACCTCTTAGGAATGGGGTGAGGTTAACAGTAGACAGTAGTCTAAGGTTAAAGTTATGGGGGTTTAGGGATGAAACCACAGAGTCAGGTAGTGCATTCCAGGCATTGACCACTCTGTTGCTGAATTCGTATCTGCAATCATTGTCCTCATGTTTCTGAGAACGTAAGACTTTCCAAAACAGGATCAGCAGACGTGTCTTGTTGATTATCAAGAAAGAACAGTGTGAGAACAGCACCCAGGTTCTCCATGAGTTTATGACATTCTTGAGGAGCTGGACTTGGAAAGGTCAATTGCCTTGCCTTTGGTCTTCCTGTATTTTGAGGGAGAAAGACTTTAAGTAGTCCAGATGGCTAGACAGGTTTTATTTTGCACAAGAGTCTCATCCTAGAGCACTGTGCAAAATTAAAAGGATAGATATTTTCCCTTAAAATAGTGCCACTACAGTCAGGTAAACCTGTGAAGGAAAACTCCATTGGCATCAACCCTAATTGACCCTAATTGATTCAGATTAACTCATCTGAATTTTTAAACAGCAGTTAATCAAGGGTCTGCATTTTTACCAGGAAATGCATTTGTTACAAGAATTGTGTGTTTTGATACTGGCCTATGTCTTTAGTTTAAGAATTTCAGTCACTTCAGTGCCAGAGTTCACTTTCTTATAATTCTGAATATTGCACAATTATTTGTACATGCAGAATTGGATGGTTTCATTTCAAAACTGAATAGTCCTAAATCACCAGGGACAACATGACAGATAATTAGATAGTCCAATAAAATGGTTTCTTAATCTGTTTATTGATACACCATTACTTTCAATGCACTATTTGTACAAAATATTTACTAACTAAATCAAGTCAAACAAATCCCTCTTGATTTTTTCATGATTAAAATCTTTCTAAAGAATAACAAAGAAATACACAAGTATTATAATAAAAGGCTGACATTTTTCAATGAGGTATTGTTTCCTGTAAATATAAATAATGTTCTGAATTCAACAGTACAATAATAGGAAACAAACACCCTGCATTTAGAGAAATCTTTCATTTATATATGCAAAATGCTTTAGAAATGCAAAAAAAGAAGCAAAAGACAATGGAATACCTATTCTTAAAATAAATGTGTCAAATAAAGGCATATTTTTCTACCATAATAAAATATATTTTCTCACAGGAACATCCTCCATAATTCTAATAATTTGTTTCCACAACAGTGGAATGAGAAAAAGATACCAGCAACATTTTGCTTGCTTCATGAAGCTTCCAAATATTAAGTGAGAGAAATTTAAATGTCACCCTTGAACATACTTAATTCATGAAAAATGTATTATGTTGCTACATGCCTAAAGTGTTTGGATAGTGGTGATATTGTCTACCATGGTTGAAGAAAGAACACATTTAAATGATAAGCAATACACATATAGAAGGGCTCATGACTTTTTGTACTTCAGGACATCACACTGGCATTGAACATAATCATCATGTATAAGGGCCATTAAACAGGATGACTCTGCTGTAACTGCTCATGAAAAGAAGTAAAGGAAATGAGCTTCACAGGAAATAAGTTGATGGACCCTGAAACAAAGAAATGATACAGGTGGAAAAGATGACATGGCTAATTCGAATGAAATTTGTTCAGCTGGAAGATCTAAGCAAGGAAAACCAAAATACAGGGTTTATATTTCCTGTAGAAAACAAAGTTGCCACAGTTGCTGACTTTTTTTTTAAATGTTAATGGCTGTATTCAGATTAATCTGAAATTGTGACCCTAATATACATTCCCCCCCCCCTTTTTTTTTCATTTTTCAATTTGGTTGCTAAGAATCAAAAACAAGATTAAGACTTGAACTCTAAAGACTTGAACAAGGGACGGGGTGGCTCAGTGGCTAAGATGTTGAGCTTGTCAATCGAAAGGTCAGCAGTTCAGTGGTTCAAATCTCTAGTGCCGCGGAACGGAGTGAGCTCCCTTTACTTGTCCCAGCTTCTGCCAACCTAGCAGTTCGAAAGCACATTAAAAATGCAAGTAGAAAAATACTTGGTGGGAAGGTAACAGCGTTCCGTGCGCCTTCAGTGTTTAGTCATGCCGGCTACATGACCATGGAGATGTCTTTGGACAATGCTGGCTCTTCGGCTTTGAAACGGAGATGAGTTGGTGCGAGGGGAACCTTTACTTTTATCTTAAAGACTTGAACATTGGGCACTATCTAACAAAATGAAATTCAATGGTGAAAAAAGTAAGGTTCTCCATTTAGGCAAGAAACACAAAATGCACAGGTACAGTATATGTGGTACCTTGCTTAATAGTAGTAACTCTGAGAGGGATCTTGGAGTCCTAATGGACAACCACTTAAATATGAGCCAGCAGTGTGCAGCAGCTGCCAACAAAGCCAACACAGTTCTAGGCTGCATAAATAGAGGAATAGCATCAAGATCACATGAAGTGTTAATACCACTTTAAAATGCCTTGGTAAGGCCACATTTGGAATACTGCATTCAGTTTTGGTCGCCACAATGTAAAAAAGATGTTGAGACTCTAGAAAGAGTGCAGAGAAGAACAACAAAGATGATTAGGGGACTGGAAGCTAAAACATATGAAAAAGGGTTGCAGGAACTGGGTATGTCTAGTTTAATGAAAAGAAGGACTAGGGGAGACATGATAGCAGTGTTCCAATATCTCAGGGGTTGCCACAAAGAAGAGGGAGTCAAACTATTCTCCAAAGCACCTGAGGGTAGAACAAGAAGCAATGCAATGGATGGACTAAGTTAGTCAAGGACTAACTTAGAACTAAGGAGAAATTTCCTGACAGAACAATTAATAAGTGAAACAACTGGCCTGCAGAAGTTGTGAATGCTCCAACACTGGAAGTTTTTAAGAAGATGTTGGATAACCATTTGTCTGAAGTAAGGTTTCCTGCCTAAGCAGGGGGTTGGACTAGAAGACTTCCAAGGTCCCTTCCAACTCTGTTATTATATTATATATTATAATGTAACTATTGCTTTCTTTTTTAGATTAAATAGAGCTTAATTTGATTTCTTAAGCCTACATTCTATTCAAACTTAATTTGGGTTATTTGGAGTAAGCCAATTTTATATGGTATGGTTTGTTTAAAGTTGTCATTTTTAAGATTGTTTAATTCAGATAATATGGTAACACAACAGCTTTCATGAAGCCAAACCCATGGCTGGGATGATAAGAATAGAGAAATTAAGAACTCCAAAGCTCTCTGCTGCTCAGGCTTAAAATATGGTGGTTACACACAAAACAGCTCAGCATTGTGTTGATCCTATCTTGTTATCTCAATTCTTCAGCAAATTTACAATATTTTGACAGGTAAAACAATGGCTGATATTAAATTTTGATCCAAATTAATATTGTATCAAAAATAATTTCAAAATAAGACTATTTTGAGTTGTAGTTTAAACAAATGGAAAAGATGAACATTACTTATCCTTTTTCAAAAATAATTGTGAAATATAGTTTTCGATTTGAATTCCCACCCCAATAACATACGAGAATAATGAATTATACTATTACCAGATATTCTTTGAAGAACTTGTTCTAAAAGTGTAGTGTCCATTATTAGTAATGGATAACAAATTCATGTTGTCATCCAAGTGATTTGACTGATCGTGTGGGAATAAGATATAATTAGATATAAGTAGAGGAGAAATTTAGAACTCTTAAGAAATTTCAGCTTAGAAATGTGCAGCTCTTCCTGGAAATGTTGACTACAGATAGACTTCAATTTATGACTACAACTGGGATTAGAATTACTATTGCTAAGTGAGAGGATTGTTAAATCAGACACTAGATTATTAAACAAACCTGGCTTCTCCCATTAACTTTGCTTGTTGGAAGATGGTTGAGAAAGTCACAAATGCCATTCACATGACCCTGGAACACTGCAACCATCATAAATACATGCCAATTGTCAAGTCCCATTTTTTATCATATGAATGTAAGAATGCTGCAACCATTTTTTTGCAGCACTGTTGCAACTTCAGTAAATTGAAAAGAATATCAAATATTTAAAACCCCCTGTATTCTGGTAAATGGCAAACATTTCATAGGCAACACAGCCACTCTGGAAATTCTGTCATGAGGTACTGTGTTTCCCTGAAAATAAGACCCTGTATTATATTTTTTTGAACCCCAAAATAAGTGCTTGGCCTTATTTTCGGGTATGTCTTATTACGTTGGGGCGCGTGGAGCAAGACAGGGCTCACCTTGCCATCTTACCTGATTTTCAGTTCTGCCTCCCTAACCAGAAGAAATGGTGGGGACTGGCTGCACACGCGTTTTAATATTTTCAGGGTGGGCTTATTTTCAGGGTGGGCTTATTTTCGGGGGACAACTTATTTTAGCGCATGCGCTCAAAATGTCTTATTTTAGGGGAAACAGGGTAGGCAGCATTTGTTGGATATTTATCCTACAGTTGGGTAGGTAATATGTAGAAAAACTATGTTTGTGACTTTAAATGATATAAGAAGAATGATTGGCTGTGCTATTATCAGGCAGCCATAAAGGAAGACAGGAAGCCCGGGAGCTCCTGCTCCTGCTATTTGATGATTGATCTTCTGAAGAGGGACTGTGTGTGACTGAAGAGAACTGTAAGCAAACTATGTTTTGTGTTGGAGAGTGATTATTCGAAGACGTGTTATCATTGTTTTGAGAAACCAAGTTTGTTTTTTTACTAAGAGTAAAGAATATTTTCTTTTTCACCGTTCAGAGTCTGTGAGTTTAACCAGCAACGTATCTCTTTGCTGTCCGGTCTGTTGCCTACTATGCAGAGGGAAGTTTTACCCTCAACAGCATTACAGACAGGAATCTAATCGAGCAACTTAATCTATAGAGCCTATACAAAATAAATCAATGTATTTTAAATAGTAAATTTTAAAATCACATAATTCACTTCCACTGCAAATCTTGGGAGGACTTATTATTCTGAAGAGGCAATTCTATATTGTCTGTTCGTCTGTCTGTATCTATCATCCATCCATCCATCCACCTACCTACCTACCTATCTATCATTGATCTCTATCTCTCTGTAGTACATGGTCACTGATATTGGATAATGGGTTTACCAAATATCTGGAATTCGAGTCACGAAGCTCTAAGAGAAGGGAGGGAAATAAAAACAAAATACAGCCCGTTTGCATTCCAGATTAGTTCGCTGTCTAATTGTGTACTGGATTCTAGCCTATGATTATTTGTGCTACCTGAGAAATGGAGCTGCTTGCGATGATTTTGTTTCATCAAAATCATGATATTCTTGAGTATGAGCAAGGCAACACCAGGTAATGAGAATTCAGTGAACATGCCTTTCATCAGCTGAAAATCTTTAATTGTAATTGCAGTATGTAATGGTGCAATTAGTTCTCTAAGTGACAGGATAGGACTGAAACTCTCTTAGTGTTGTTGTGTTTTAAGAACCTTTTTTTTTTCAGATTTTTTTTTTTTTTAGACAAAATGAGCGGCATCTAAGCCAGGCAATTGTTGCAGTGAGCAACATGAACAAAGCCTGTTTGATGATAGAGGGTAAAAAATAATTCTTAAAAATAAAGAACTGTTTTTAAAAATGATTGAAAAAAGGAATATGTGTTAAAATTAGTTTGAGTTGCAGATGAAGATTATTTACTTTGGTCAAATATTTATTCAATAGCAGCTATGTACAATTAATGGAATAATTAGACATGGTCCCTGCAATGAGTTTTCCAATCTAAATATAGAGAAAATATATAAGGAAACCATTGGGAAATGGTAAGGAAATTTAGAGTAATGAATGTGTGAATATGGATTATGGATAAATGCATTGAAGCACTACAGAGAGACAATCAGAAAATCATAGACGTGTACTAAACATACTGTAGATTGAGAAATTATGAAATAGATCCTGTAATAACAAAATCCATGAAAACAAAAATCCTATATCCACAGTGTTATTAAGAAAACTGTACTGTGAATGATTATGTCTGCGCAGGGAAAAATGATGTGATGGACTACAGTGGAATGGTGATTTCCCAGGAAAAAGGGAGCCCATTCCAAAGGGGGTGACCCAAAAGACAACACAGCCTAGAGGTAGATCAGACACACAGAAAAAGAGTAAAGATATCTACTCCCTTGACTCTCCCACGGTATATCTGTTTGGGTTTGCAGTTTAGGTTTAATCTGGCAAGATTCTGTCTACATCAGCGGTCACCAACTGGTGGTCCGTGAGCCACTGGTGGTCCATGAGAAAACTTTGGTGGTCCGCAGAAAAATTATTTGCATTTTTAAATATTGCACTAAATCATGTGTCCTCAAACTACGGCCCCTGGGCCCGATATATGCAATGAAGGTTTATGTTGCTGCAGAGAGTCCTCCCCTTTGGGGTCTTTTTGTGTGGGTTGGAGGGGGGCAGAAATTCAACTTGGGGTCTGCTTCAGCCTCCTGGTGCGGGACTTTGGGCGAAGGCTGGAGGGAAGTGCTGCTGGTGGCGAAGAGCCGGAGGGCCTCATTCCAGTGGGACTGCATCATGGCCTGGAACTGGCTGACCATTTCAGGCTGCTAAGCCTCCAGGCGCCTCTACCTGGCCTTGCACTCCCGCAGATCTTCCCTCTGCTTGGAAAGCCTATGCTCGTAGTCCTCAGTGAGGTGCTTCTGCTGAGCCTCCTTCTCAGTCAGATCCAATTTGAACTGAGCTGTTTTGCCAACTCTTTCTCATAGTGGATGCTTAGCTCCAACAACTGCTTCCTGTTGGGGCACTAAGGAGACTGGGTAGGTAGGTGAGGAGGGGCTGGAGGGGAGAGGTTAGTAGAGGCTGGTGAGATGCCCCTCAATGTGAATGACACCGAGTTGACCATACCACCCAGTTACATGACCACCTAGCCATGCCCACCCAGCTGGTCATTAGGCAGATCATATTAGTGGTCCGTGGGATTTAAAATTATGAATTTAGTGGTTCCTGAGGTCCGAAAGGTTGGTGACCCTTGGTCTACATGGTACGAGCAATTAAAGAACTAAACTTTAATTGGATTATTCTTTGTTATCCTTGGACTTGGCATGACATATAAAGACATGTCCATGAAGTCATCAGACATCAAGCTGCATTTGAAAGAAGACATTACTTAACCTAGTTACAAAGAGAAGGGAAATTCATGAACCAAAGAAAATGGTTAACCTAGACAAAATGTTTATTGATTGATTAATTCAATTCTTGTATCCTGCCTTTCCATTAAATGCTTACAAAAAAAATCAACCATTAATATAGGGTCACTATAAGCAATCAGAAATAAAAGACGACGAACAAAACTAATACACTTCAATGATTAAGGATAGTTATTTATTTTTAACCTACAGGAAGAAGGTCATGGTTTTCTCTTGTCCTGAAATTCCAAAAACCTATAGCAGAATCTACAAAGGCTCTCTTTCAACCAACAATATCATAACACATGATTTCATTCATATAATACATATAAAACCTTCCTGAATATACTCATGAATTTCTTCTATGTCTCAAATTTTGTACATTGTGAGTGGACTAAGGCCATACAAGGATTTCTCTTTCCAACAAAACTGGGACTTTTGTATTTCAGATCTTAAAAATCGACAGCAATGTTTCCTGTTGCGTCAGCAAAACACTGGAAGATCTTTTATTTTTAGAATGAAGTGGGTAGCTCTGTGATGTCAAGAAAAAAATATCATTCACATGCGTGAAGAAACAAGCCTAGAAAGATATAAAGATTGGGCCCATAGTTTTAAAAAGTTCATATTAATTTGATTCACTCTTGATTAAATAGGCCTTAGAAAATCAATGCAATAAATCTGTATTTTTCACATCCACCTAATTAAACAACTAGGAACAAAACTCACAATATATGATGTCTAGAATAGACAACTATCTCTGAGATGTGAGGGTCACAATTGTCACCAAACTATCTTACGCTGGCCAGGCCACTATAGTATATTCCATTACTACTGGTAAATTAACTCATCAATATTAAATGACCAATTAAAGACTGGAATCTCCACCTATCATCCAAAAAGATTGCAGTATATTTTCAATAATTTCTATTTGCAGGTTTTAAACCTCTACCTGCGTCCTCATGTAAAGTTCCTTAAAATGTCTCTGCAATGTTTATTAAGTTTATTATTCCAAAATAATTGTGAACTTTCTTATGCATATGATTTTGTTAAGGGAATAATTTTGCCGGGACATTGATTTTAGGTCTGTGTTTACTGTTTAAAAAATACACACATGCATTTAAACATACCCCTTTATAATTATTGATTAAAGTACTGAAAATCATGTAATGTTCTTTAGTCTTGTGCAAGCTGAAAAGATTTATAAAACTTCTCACCTCACCTGATATTTATTAATTGTTGTATTGCTTTATCACTAAACATGGCAAAGTGTTTATTTAGAGAATTTCTAAAACATTTTTTTCATGTTTTATGGAATAGTAATAAATGTCTAGAGAGCCAATTTGGTGTAGTTATTAAAGCATAAAGCTAGAAACCAGGAGGCAGGATTAGAACTCACAAAGCCAGATGGGTGACATTGGGCCTGTCACTTTCTCTCAGCCCTAGGAAGGAAGCAATAGTAAACAATTTCTGGCAAACCTTTTCAAGAAAATTGAGCGGAATTGAGAAATAGACCTGTTTGAACGGAAGAAAAGGATCATCAATGGACACCACACTTTTTACTGAGATTCTAGCTGGCTCCGTAGGTGGACCAATTAAAATGGAATAACAGTAGTGGAAATGATTTGCTGAATGCTCTGAGGAATGTTTTCAGTGTCATTGATAGAATTTTGAGGCTTTGGTCTTACTGTAGAAGGATAACAGAATAATAGTATTGGAAGGGACCTTGAAGGTCTTCTAATCCAATCCCCTACTTAAGCAGATGACCCTATACCCGTGATGGTGAACCTATGGCACATGTGCCACAGGTGGCACGTGGGGAGCCATATCTGTGGGCACGTGAGCGTTGTCCTAGCTCAGATCCACCACACATCTGCGTGCCGGCCAGCTGATTTTCAGGCCTTCCGGGCCCACCAAAAGTTGGGAAATGGGCCATTTCTGGCCTGCAGAGGACCTTGGGGTGGGTGGGTGAGGCCGTTTTCACCCTCCCCAGGCTCCAAGAATGCCTCTGGAGCCTGGGGAGAATGAAAAACAGGCCTACCAGGCCCACCAGTAATCTTTTTGCTGTCGCGTGACAAAAGCAAGGGGGGCAAGGGGTGTGTGTGTCACATGCGCATGCGTGGGGGGGCGGGACAGGGGGCATTGAACTTTGGGTGTGGGCACGAGCATGTGCGACCCCCCATGCTCCCCCGCTTCTGGCACGCAATGGCAAAGAGGTTAGCCATCACTGCCCTATACCATTTCAGACAAATGGTTTTCCAATCTCCTCTTAAAAACTTCCAATGTTGGAGCACCCAATGTACACAATTTCTGGAGGCAAGATTAATTGTTCTAACTGTCAGGATATTTCTCTTTAGTTCTAGAATGGTTCTCTCTTTAATTAGTTTCTATCCATTGCTTCTTGTCCTGCCTTCAGATACTTTGGAGAAAAAAATGACTGCCTCTTCTTTGTGGCAGAAAATATTGGAATATTGCTATTTTCCAATGACGGAAGGTAGAAGAAGAGTCATTGATGCTTCTGCTTTTCAGCATCCTTTCTACAGTAGCTAGGAAAAGCCAAAATATCCCTTGGTGCATTGAGGAGCTCTGAGCAATGAAACAAACTTATAGACACCCAGGGCAGTAAATATCAAATCACATCACTCTTTATTGCAGTTAATAACCAACATACAGCAAATGTAATCGTAGGTTTAAAGATGAAACTAAAGAGATTCAAATAAATGACAGAAGGTAGAACAGTAATTTTAACTAAGGGAAGTTTAAAAATTGACTTAATAGTAAGCCTAAGGATAAAACTAAAAGGATTAAAAGACGGAGTAAATAGAAAATAAAAATTTTAATTAAGAAGAAAAAAAACTTCATTTAAGTACTAGTGGTATTGCTAATAAAAAAAAAAGTCAATCCTAAACTCAATGTTAGGAGTAAGCCATGTCTAGCACATCCTAATCAAGCAAATTAAGCAGCAACACAGAATTATTTATTTATTTATTTATTTATTTATTTATTTATTTATTTATTTATTTATTTATTTATATTTCTATACCGCCTTTCTCCCGTAGGACTCAAGGTGGTGTACAGTCAAGAAACATATAGACACACAAACATCATAAAATTGCTAATTAAAATTATTACTTAGTTTGGTCAATTAAATAAAACCCAGAATTAGATTACATTGTAAAAATCATTCACATGTTCGTATGTTTAGCCCCGCCTGTTGGAACATCAGGGTCTTGAGGGCACGGCGGAAAGCATGGAGATCAGGGATATTCCGTATCTCTGGGGGCAGTTCATTCCAAAGGATTGGAGCCCCCACAGAGAAGGCCCTCCCCCTGGGAGTCGCCAGTCGACATAATTTGACTGACGGTACCCTGAGTAGTCCCTCCCTGTGAGAACGAACTGGTCGGTGGGAGGCTATTGGTGGCAAAAGACGGTCTCGTAGGTACCCAGGTCCTAAGCCATGGAGCGTTTTAAAGGTGATAACTAACACCTTGAATCGCACCCGGAAGACCACCGGGAGCCAGTGCAGCTCGCGTAGGAGAGGTGTTACATGGGCGTAACGAGCTGCGCCCATAATCACCCGCGCGGCTACATTCTGGACCAGTTGGAGCCTCCGAGTGCTTTTCAAGGGGAGCCCCATGTAGAGAGCATTACAGTAGTCCATACGGGAGGTAACTAGGGCATGAGTGACCGTGCGCAAGGCATCCCAATCCAGAAAGGGACGCAACTGGCGGATCAGGCGAACCTGATAAAAGGCACCCCTGGCCACGGCCGTCAAATGATCTTCTAAAGATAACCGTGAATCCAGGAGGACACCCAAGTTGCGGGCCCTCTCTGTGGGGAGCAAGATCTCATCCCCTATTGTCAGTGATGGTACTAGCTGACTATACTGGGA
The DNA here is from genome assembly GCA_022577455.1 of Arizona elegans. NCBI lineage: Eukaryota > Metazoa > Chordata > Lepidosauria > Squamata > Colubridae > Arizona > Arizona elegans. The sequence goes on along the minus strand of JAKOOJ010000008.1, from coordinate 23,182,187 downwards.
CGCCGGAAGCCACAGCCACTCGGTCTTGGAGGGGTTGAGTCTGAGCTTGTTTCTCCCCATCCAGATCCGCACGGCCTCCAGGCAATGGGACATCACAGCAAGGGCATCATTGGGGTGGTCTGGGGTGGAGATGTATAGCTGTGTGTCATCAGCATACTGATGAACACTCACCCCAAAACCACGGATGATCTCGCCTAGCGGTTTTACATAAATGTTGAACAGAAGGGGTGAGAGGACTGACCCTTGTGGCACCCCACAAATAAGGTGCCTCGAGGTCGACCTCTGCCCCCCTGCCAACAGAAACTGTGAACGGTCAGAGAGGAAGGAGGAGAAACACCGAAGCACAGTGCCCCCTATTCCTAACCCCTCCAGCCAGTGCAGTAAGATACCATGGTCGATGGTATCAAAAGCCACTGAGAGATCTAATAGGACCAGGATCGAGGAGCAACCTCTGTCCCGAGCCCTCCAGAGATCATCCACCAATGCGACCAATGCCGTTTCAGTGCTGTATCGTGACCTGAAGCCCAACTGGAACGGATCCAGATAGACAACTTCATCCAGGTATCGGGGTAGTTGTCGCGCCACCACACTCTCAACAACCTTCGCAACAAAGCGAAGATTGGAGACTGGACGATAATTTGATAATATAGCTGGGTCCAGGGAAGACTTCTTGAGGAGGGGCTTCACAACCGCCTCTTTCAAGGTGGCGGGAAAGACACCCTCACTCAGAGAAGCATTTATAATCCCCTGGAGCCAGCCTCGTGTAACCTCCCGGGAGGCCAGTACCAACCAGGAGGGACACGGGTCCAATAAACATGTGGCAGCATTAAGCTTGCCCAGAATCCTGTCCACGTCCTCAGGAGCCACAGAGTCAAACTCTTCCCAGATAACGCTCTCAAGATCTGCCCCTGTCTCCTCCCCTGGATCTACCCAATCGGAGTCCAGGCCTTCCCGAATCTGAGCGACTTTATCATGCAGGAATTGTACAAAATCCTCAGCTCGACCCTTTAAGGGATCTTCCCGTACCCCCACCTGAAGTAGGGAGCGGGTCACCCTAAACAGCGCAGCTGGGCGGTTCTCTGCAGATGCAATAAGAGCGGAGAAGTAGCTAGACTTCGCCGCTCTTATCGCCACTAGGTAGGTCTTAATATAAGATCTCACCTGTGTTCGGTCAGATTCAGATCGGCTTGTCCTCCAATTGCTCTCCAGGTGTCTTTTCCGACGCTTCATCTCTCTCAGCTCCTCGGAAAACCAAGGAGCTAGACGAGATCGGCATCGGGTCAGAGGCCACAAAGGCACAACGCGGTCCAAGGCCCCAGTAGCCGCCCTGTCCCAGGTGACCACCAGGTCCTCAGTCGAGTTGTGAGCCAGAGCCTCAGGAAATGGCCCAAGCTCCATCAGGAACCTTTTGGGGTCCATCAGGCGCCTGGGACGGAACCATTTGGTTGGTTCCATCTCCCTGCGGTGGGTGGAAGTGACTTGAAAGTCCATGTGAAGGAGAGAATGATCAGACCATGACAAGGGCTTGATGTCTCTATCCCCTATTCTTAGATCATTCAGCCACTGATCAGAGACAAAAATCAAGTCCAGAGTGTGATTCCCCAAGTGGGTGGGCCCTTGAACTACCTGGGTCAGGTCCATGGCCGTCATGGAAGCCATGAACTCCCGAGCCATTTCCGACATCTCACCAGCGGATGAGATATCATCTGGATATTATCTCAGAATTATGGTCAGACACCAGAAACACTACACATTGTTGGGTGATAATCTAGTAATAGTAGTATTCAGAAGCAGAGAAATTATGGTTCTGTGTGGCTTCTTGTAAAACTGACCATGTAGGAAGATGTGCTCAATACATCGCATGCCATGTAGGTTTATATTGGTATTAGCTGTGTTAACTTTCTTGTATCTACCTCATCATGGCATTAAATAGAGGAGATTTCATTGTGCTAGGTTAAAAGCTGTTCTCTAGATCGGGACATTCATTTCCATGAGATATGCAGATATGGTCTTAGGAGATATCTCCAAATGTCAGTCATAAAAAGGTGGAAGGTGTGTCCTCCATTAATTTGACCTTCTAAATCAGGGATGTCCAACCTTGGCAACTTTAAGACTTGTAGACTTCAACTCCATGACCGGCTGAGGAATTCTGAGCATTGAAATCTATAAGTCTCAAAGACAGTTGAACAAGTGTTTGCCAAAGCAAGTGTTTGCTTTGCATTGGTTGAAATCCATCCTCTGATGATAAGGTATCTAAACCTGTAGGAAGAAGAATCAGTCTTCATCCATAATTTAATGTAGCCTGTCATTTTCTGGTCTTCATTCTCCCCGTTCCTGCCTCCATGTTTAAGGTTGCATTAGAAATAAAGTAGGGAGACTTAGACAAGTGCTGTTAGGAATTTGGACTGATAAGGTTTTTAGTTGTGCAGAATTGAGCAATATAGACAGGCATCGTGGAGTCATTGCACTGATGGGCTTGACATAAAAATTAAAAACTTTTGCAGATATATATTGTAGCCCTCTTAAAGTGACAGACTCTCAAAATAGCTGCTGTATTTTGAGCTCGTTCTGAGTGACATAGTTACAATTAACAACTTTGTTGCCTATGACAACCTTGGAAGATGACCTTTCAGGTATTTAAAGCAGATCAACTGTACAATAGTATTGTCACTGGAATACTTGGAATTGGACAAAGGTTTGGGGCTTGTTAGTAAATAACCATGATTACAGTGTTAAAATAACTGAGTTCCAGTTGGTCTTCTTTAAGGAAAAGGGCAAAAATGCTCAAACCTCTTGTGAGTCCTATAACGATGCTATAGGGATGCCAAAGTAGTGGACTAAGGAACAGGTAACAGATGTTTGCTAAATATTTGGAATGGAAAATCAGAATCTAAAACCAGCTTGCTGGATATACAGTAGTATGACTTTTTCCTCCCTTCTTAAGTCTACTAAATGTTAAATTCAAGAGCCTTTTATTACAACTCAGGCTAAGCTGCGGAAAATCAGATAATGGGTTAAAGCTTGTAAAACCTGTTCTCTGACCAACATTTTGTGCTGTTCTGGTGCAAGATAGATGCACAAGATGGGGGAGAAAGCAGGAACCATAGATGGCCTGTCTTCATATTAATGTCTTTTTGTGTGTGTGGGTTGTTAGGGGAATGTCTTATTGGCACCTAACTTGATGGAGGCTGGATTGATTTTGGACCAGGGCCTAGATTTGAACTCTTTTGAGCTGTTTGGCCTTTGTTTTTGGATGATGGGCCCTACTTGCTGTGCTGACACGCTTGTCATATTTATCAGATCTATGGACCTAGTGGTACGTATGGGAACCACACCTCCGTGCTGGTCTGCTGAACAGGCCGTCTGAAGTTTTGGTTGCTACTTGGAATAGGACAGCAGGTGAGACTTTGGATTAGATTGTGCAACCTCTTCTCATGGATCCCATCACTCCCCATGGTTCATAGAACAGCTGAGAGAGATGAAACAAGAGAATAAACGTCTACAGCAACAATGGTGCTTAACAGGGATGAAGTTGACTGAACATGGGTTAAAGATGTTCAGATTAAAATCTGTCTTGTGGTGGTCAAGCATCAGTACTTCTCCACCCTTATTGTGTCTCTTGATAGTCATCCTGGGATCCTGTTTCAGGTGACACATACCCTCAAGGGAATCCCCTGCAGGGGGAAAAATTGTTCATTGTCTGTTGGATAAAGTCACTGAAATTCACTCACAGTAGGACATTGGTTTCAGGTCCCAGGCAGATGACTGGGGAAGAGTCTTGCCTGATTATTTAGGAATATTTGAACCTGTTGGGCCTACGGCAATGGGGTCCTTACAGCTGTGAGCTTAACTATCTGCTCTTTAGATACATGTCCCTCCTGGCTTATTAAAGTGGCCAAGGAGTGTTGTGTGAGTTGTGATGATTAATTCTTCCTTTAAGGAGGAGGAGGTTCCTTTACCTTTTAAAGAGCCTTGGTTCACCCATTGCTCAAGAAGCCATCTCTGGACTCCATCCATTCTGCACTCTGAGCTGTGGTGGTGCAATGATTAGAGTGCTGTACTGCAAGCTAATTCTGCTGACTGCCAGGGGTTCAATCCTCACCGGTTCAAGGTTGACTCAGCCTTCCATCCTTCTAAGTCTAGTAAAATGAGGATTGTTGGGGGCAACATGCTAACTCTGTAAACAGCTTACAGAGGGCTGGAAAGCACTGTGAAGCGGTATATAAGTCTAAGTGCTATTGCTATTGCAGTGAATAATTTTCAGCCAGTATCTAACCTACCCTTTGCAGGAAGGTAGTTGAGAAGCTGGTTTCATGACAGCTTCAGAGTATATTGGAGGAAGCAGATTATTTTGGATCCTTTTCAATTGGGACTCAGACCCAGGCATGGGATAGATATGTTCCTGGATTAAGGATTCCTACTCAGGTCCTTCATGCCCTGATTATCTCCCAGATGGACTATTGCAATGCACTCTACATGGGGCAGAAGTTTCAGCTTCAGCAAAATACAGCAGTGGGAGTAATTATGTGTGCACAGGTTCTAGAAGCTGCATCAGTAGTGGGATTCAGCCAGTTCGCACCACTTCAGGAGAACCGGTTGTTAACTTTCTAAGCAGTTTGGCAAACTGGTTGTTGGAAGAAATCATTAGGGTAGAGAACCGGTTGTTAAATTACTTGAATCCTACCACTGGGCTGCATTGCTTGCTAACCTGCTTTAGGTTCTGTTTAAAGGTGCTGGATTTGACCTTTAAAGCCCTTTATGGCATGGAGACAGGTTAATTGAGAAACCGCCCTTCCTCAATTATATCTGCCTCTCCCATCAGATCGAGCAGGTACACTACACATCCCATCTGTCAGAGAGCTACACTAGGTCTTTTCTGCCATGGCATTCACTTTACGGAATACACTCTTCCCCATCTCTCCCCAAGTGCAAAATATGGCTGGTTCCATCCTTGCCGATTTTCTGGAAAGCCTTCAAAACCTGGTTATTCCATCAGGCCTAGGACCTCCAGAGGACCAATGATGTTACCCTCTCTTAGCTTTTGTGGGGTTTTACAATTATTTTTTATGCATAATAATTTTTCAAAATTTTTTAATTGTTTTACAATTTAATTGTACAACACCCAGGGTCACTTTTTCGTCAGATGGAAGGCTATATAAATTAGATAAAATAAATCAATAAATAGACTCCCTCATTTCAAAATGCAGTTGTCTTTTGTACAGAACATGATGTTCGAAATATGATGTTGCGTATTTCTTGTGATATAATTTAGAAGTAAATAAATGTATGTGATGCTTTATTTCTGTACGCTTTATTTCCTCCAGTACCTTGTTTTTGTCCGGCAGTTTCTCAGGCTATTGAGTAAATAAATACTGCATCTATTTTACAGTTGCTGATAATAGTTGCAATATAGCTGAAGCGTAAAGCATTCAGGCTATTTTCTAGAATATTCTATTTCTTTCTTTTCCTCCCCTTGTCAATCTTTTAATGTTATTTTGACTCTTTTTCTAAGCTTTTTTAAAACTTTATGCTAGTATTGTTTTATTTCAGAATAATATTTTAATGAACCTCCTAATATTTCTCTTAAATGACTAGATACTATAGTGTCATTTCAGGTATAGTGGGAGACTTCCTGTTGATGCCATGGTAATTTAAATATATGGTTGTGTGTATATCTGTATGTTTTCCATACACCAATATGAACTCACTGCTTTGTCATGTCGCCTTGTGTTCAGTTTTGTAACAATTATGGTCAGTTGTGGTAGAATCTCCAGTTGACCGTGGTGGCACAGTGGTTAGAATGCAGTAGTGCAGGCTACTTCGGCTGACTGCCGGCTGACTGAAAATTTGGCAATTCGAATCTCACCAGGCTCAAGGTTGACTCAGCCTTCCATCCTTCTGAGGTCGGCAAAATGAGGACCCAGATTATTGGGAGCAATATGCTGCTAAAGCACTGTGAAGCGGTATATAGGTCTAAGTGCTATTGCTATTGCTAGACTGAAGGGAGGTATTAAGAGAGGGCTGTGTTTAGAGTCCTTGCACTGTGGTAACCAATGCAGGCCAGATCTCCCCCATAATCCTAGAAGCCTTAGCTTGTCTTACTCAAGGGAATGCAGTATCTCTGGTAAGATTCTTGTAACATTGGTGACTGGCAATAAAGCTTCTGCTTGAGATTATTCACAAGTGGGTCTGGTTGCTGGCATCTGACACACATTCTGAATACTGTCACTGATGTTATTGGTGATTGGTTCTTGCTTTACTTATATTTGTTTTTTAAAGAAACAGTTATTTGCCTTTTGGGTAAAAATATTACAAATGCTCATATGAAAGAAAATCTGAACAAGCCCACCAATTTATTTCATAGCATTTGCCCCTTAAATACAACTATAGGGATGTGCTCTTCCTTAATCAAATCTATCCATGTATAACTATACACACTTTTTGTTGTTGTTTTGTTTGTTTGTTTTTAAAAATGAACAGGATATGTTTTGTTTTTTTTTTCTTTCCAGCAAAGTGGTTCCCATGACATCATGCTGTTAATGCAGCACTGAGACTAGCATAACACTTAGGAAGATGCTACTGCCATTATTTATATATATATATATAAGGAATGAATAAATTGTAAGAAAGGCCAGATGTCTCTGCCACATAGGAACTCAGTTTATAGTCTTTTGTTTAACTAGGGAATGGGGAAAAAATGGATGGTGAGCAGCTGCAAATGAAGTGGTGCTAAATCTTTTGAATACAATCTCATTGGGCAAATTAAATGTTAATTTTAAAGATTGATATAACATAGATAATGGAACAAATCCAGGTTTTATAGAGCAGGCTATGAAATAAGGAGAAATTTGGGATTATTTCTTTTGGATAATATATTCAATTAATAAATCTAATTCAGGTCATTAATTTAATTAAAACAGGAATTCAGTGACAATTTAAACATCTTCTGCAAAAAGCATACTAATATAAGTTCCTCTGGATAACCAGTAATATTAGTTAATATGTTTATCAAAAGGGAAAAAGAAAATAGAAAGCAAAAAGAAATCTCTTCACATTATTTTATTATTACATCAAGTTTCTGCTGGTCCTTGATTCAAGGAAATATTTTTGGCTTTGAGGTAAACAGAGTTTGAATGGTGTTTTTATGTAGTCTGGTTTCTGGTCATGTTGATGGGCAATTAAACTTGAGATGTGTACTAGGCATAGAACTAATAAGGCAAATTATGTTTCTATTTATATCCTATTTATGAAAGTCATGAACATTATTAGCAGTCTGACTTGGAGTTTTGTATAAAACTCAAAACCCTGTTTAAATAAAAACTTTTCTGTTTTTTTTTTTTACCTTTGATGTAGCTAGAATCATATAAAGTTTATTTAGGATTAGATGAAAATAAGGTTAGAACTATAAAAATTGAATTCTGCCCAGGTGAGGGGCATGGATCAAAAGCATCATCTCAAAATAATGGATTGAGATTCTCAGAATTTGCCATCAGTAATAAAGATGTTGCCATCATTCACAAGCTATTTTCAGTTTACCTTTGTGGTATGTTGCAATATAAACAGGCAGTATAATCCTGAAGTTTTAATTGCTTTATTTTCCACATTTTCAACCCACATTTTATAGTTACTCGTAAATTACAATATATAAGGCTCACCAGTCAACTTAAAGAAGTTGCTGTTTATGATAATATTAAATGCCATGACAATAAAACGTTCAGTATCATATGTCTTGCCGTGTTTCTATTATTTTCAGTTATAATAAATTAAAGATCATAGATTCACAGTTAACCTCTGTCAAAAGCAAGCATCTGTACAACACACTTTAAAGCAGAATTGAAGAGGCGTTAAAATTGAACCAGATAATTGTTTAATAACCTTCTTCTAAAATATATAATTCTGAGATTATTCCAAGAAAATTACAGCTATATAGCTGTAATATCCCCTATATAGCTGTAATATCCCCATAAAGTACTTATTTATGCTATTTTCTGAGGAAAAGAATATTTCATGTTGGTCACTAATTTACAATTAGCAACTTGTTTCTGAAAAATTGAGAGCTGATGGGAAGGGATCAAAATGGTCAAAGGGTAACCTTTAAATTATCTATTTTGAAGTAAATATACAGCCATTCAGATTTGATACAATGTCAAGTGTACCTGCACCTTTTTAAAGCAGCTGAAACTTTTCCTGGAATCCCATTAAAACTTCAGAAAGCGATAGCAGAATCCTGGGATAAAATATGGTTGACTAGAAGTGTTATTACAGGTAGTCCTCACTTTAGGGTCACAACTGGGATCAGAATATTCATGCCTGAGCAAGGCACTTGTTAAATGACTTCTGCTCTATTGTACAACTTTTTATTGCAGCTGTTAAGTGAGTCATGTGGCTGTTCAGTAAATCCGGTTTTGTCCATGACTTTGTTTGCCAGTTGCCAACTGGAAAGGTCGCAAACAGTGAACACATAATCCTGGGGTGTGACAACCATCATAAATACATACTGGTTATCAAGCATCTTAATTTTGATCACATGACTGGGGGGATGCTACAACAGTTGTATGTGCAAGGACTGTTTGTAAGTCACTTTTTTGTTGTAACTTCAGACAGTCATTGAACAAATTGTTGAGAGCTACTTGTTTATTCCAGAAACATTGTTCTGGAACAGGAGTCTCGAATCTTGGTAACTTTAAGAATTGTGGACTTCAGTTCTGGGAGTTGAAGTCCACAAGTCTTAAAGTTGTCAAGGTTGGCGAGGCCTGTTCTGGAAGCAATTCTAAGATGTTACATAAGACTAATCAATATGGTTATTTTCTGAATTGAATTCATTACTGTCTTACTTCTCTAATAATATACAATATTTCACCACTTACTCCCTATATTCCTTATTTAAATCCACACTGAACATTCCTAATCCCAATTATGGAAAATCCCTACATAAACTATATATGTGGGGATGAAAGGGACATAAAAAAGAAAGAATTTGCCACCTCTATGCTGCTATTGTTTAAATGCATTCAGTTTCAGGCTCTCTCTGGCCTCCAGACATTCAAAGCATAAAATGAAACTAGGAACACATATCCCAACCCATCTGTCTCTACTCTCAACCATACCATGTTATTGGGGAACATTTGCAGTGAAGCTGTAACTGCATTTGAATAAACACAGTTATAGCACGATCAGGATTTCAGACAGTATGGAGAAGTGTAATCGTGTTTGCTGAATGTCCCTCTTCTGTTTCCCAATATATCTTTATGTTAACATGGTGATGGTAGGGTAGCAAATGTAAGACGGGACTCCATGTTTGAAACCTGTTCTTCTAAAATGGAGACGGCATTCCTATGCATATCTGGAATCCTACAACTAGAAAAACTATCAAATGATTGAAACATTAGTATCATTATTTAATGAGCCATGGTGGCTCAGTGGTTAGAGTGCAGTACTGCAGGCTACTTCTGCTGATCACCAGCTGCCAGCAGTTTGGCAGATCGAATCTCACCAGGTTCAAGGTTGACTCAGCCTTCCATCCTTCCAAGGTTGGTAAAATGAGGACCCAGATTGTTGGGGGCAATAGGCTGACTCTGTAAACCGCTTAGAGAGGACTATAAAAGCACTGTGAAGCAGTATATAAGTCTAAGTGCTATTGCTATGTGTATGTGTGTATGTGTTAATATTAGCTGATGTGACAGAATTATATGATTACAAATAGTCGTCAACTTACCACCATTCATTTAGGGACCATTTAAAGATACACCAGCACTGAAAAAAGTGATTTATGACCAGTCCTTATACTTATGATCATCACAGCATCCCTATAGTCACATGACCAGAATTTAGGTACTTAGCAACTACCATGTATTTATGACAGTTGCAGCATCAAAGGGTCATGTGAGCGTCCTTTTTTTTTTTTTTACTTTCCTGACCAGCAAAGTCAACAGAAGAAGCTGTATTTGCTAAATAACATAATTGAGTTAACATATGCAGGGACTTGCTTAACAATGGTGGCAAAACAATCATAAAATCAGACGTAACTTACTTAACAACTGCTTCACTTAGCAATGGAGATTCTGGTCCCCATGGTGCTTGTAAATCAAGGATATATCAATATATATATTGTTGTTTTTCTTAATCACGCATCAGATATCTTTACTTCCTTTTTTTAGTTCCAAACCAACATGTTTGTTAGGAAAATAATTATATTTTTGGAAGCTAAGTGAGTAGGAAAATGCTATCTGACCTTTAGGGGAATATATATTATTGAAGTGGTACTTTCTAAGATTACAATTCCAACGATTGTTGTGACTTTATCCTTATAGCACAGTGATGCTAATGCAAGAATTCATTTGGGAGTAACTAATGATAAACCCTGTAATATCGTTTTCATGAGAAAAGTATGTAAATGAGACAACACAATTCTTCACTAGCAGGGAAGCTGTTTCACTAGAAACCAATGATACTAAATGTAATACCAACGTGAACAATGTTAAACCTGATCCGTCCTGTAGTATTATTTACTGAGTTATTATGCTCATGAAACAAAATAATTTCCTGGCTCTGTTGAAGCATATGGATCATATCAGTATGAATCAAAGTTTTCATTCACTATTTCAATATGATATATTTATGCAGGAAGAGAATTCTGTTTTTATGAAGCACGTCTGATCTAAGCCATCAATAGAGAGCTTTCTAACTCTTAGAAAAGAGACCAGCATAATAAAATCAACATAGGGCAGGTTTCTTATTAATTATGAAGAGTGGAGAATGGTAAATTTGATAGCCTCTGGAAAACAATGACTTTTCCATGATTATTTTCCTTTCTTTTATTTTTTTTTTAGCAAAAGTACATCAATAATGTTGACTTTTGCTGCACAGAGAATCACCTACATTAAGGACCACATTCAGATTGATGTAATAGATAAGTACATATACTTATCCGCAAAAAAAAAAAAATCAGCATTAAGAATACATTGCAAAAACATTATTTACTCTGAAAATAATATTTATTATCCATCTTATTTGAATGGTTTGGATCAGTTCCAGAGGCTGCTGCCTGGAAGATGAAAAGAGGCTGCTCATAGATGTCTTCTTGACACCATCTTGGCTGACAACAGAAGAACGGTAATATATTTTTATATAAGGGAATTGTTCTTGCTCCATTAACTGTGCATTTAAATATAGTACATTCTGAAGTACGTCTCACTGAGTTCAAATGTATTTACTTCCAAGGGCACTCGCTCTGTGTTGTAGCCCAAAAGATACAGTAGTGAAACATAAACCTTTGATTTGGACAGTTTTAGTCTCCACCTTATCATTTTGGGAATGGTTACTAGACAAATATTTTTTTTTTAAAAAAAATACTGTTAAACAAGGATTTTTCTGTACCTACTTGTAGCAGCTTTGCTAAGTGTCACTGATTATTTGTACTTGATGAAGAACTTGAAGAAGGAGGGAGGGAGGGAGGGAGGGAGGGAAGAAAGGAAGGAAGGAAGGAAGGGCATTCCCTCAACTCTTCTAAATGTCAATGGCTTTCACAAAGGTTTTTCTACAGAATATCTCAAAGAGTTGAGAATGTGAGGCTCAAATTACATTTTAATTGATTATATTCAAAGTTGAAAATTACCACGAGTTCTATAAGGATCTGGTCCACATATCATTATAGGATAATTTAAATGATAATTTAAAATTCACCCAGCATGTAACAATTTGGTAAGAAAGAATAATTAAAATCAAAAGAACACAAATGATGCAATAAAAACAAATACATCAAATAAAGTACTCTACGAGGGAGACTGTATCTTTTCATTTTAGAAAATATATTCAAGTAGAAGGACCTTGAAGGAAAAAGAACATCTTAGATCGTTAATCAACTACGTGTAGAAGATGACCAGGCTGAGCCCAAGGGAGGGATTAAATGCATCATCAGTCATGAGTCTCTATGTGCCCACAAGAGATCTAAATCCAGCCTACTTTGAATGCCTTGAATCCCGCTAATTTCCCTTGACCGTTGGTAGCTCAGATTCTTGTAGAAAGCTTAAGCTTGCAATCTTTATACTTTGAACTGTCTGAAACTCCTGATTTCTCTTGCAATTGACACTACAATAGCCCAAACATCTCTAATATATATTTAATGCCAAAGATATAGGAATGGGAGAGAAGAGCCCTGCTATGTAGGAAGTTCCATAGCATAAGTCAGGACTGTCAAGGGCCAGATCCATCACATGCTGGCCATGCCCAGTTTAGCGAAGGGAGAAAAATCCTCCCAATACAACATGTGATGCCACCGGGACTACGTGAGTTTGACACCCCTGGCATAGGTGGAAGCTCCACTTTAGTTTTGTCATCTTCTCTTTTACTCCTGAATAGGAAGTTTTGGTTCCTCAAAATCCTATGCAAAAACATGAGCTCATGCACACAGCTTAGGTTTGCCGTCTATAATATTACAGTTATCTCCGTTCAGAATTAAAAGATACATAGTCATGTAAAGACCAAATTTTCTAGTATTCCAGTTTCCATTTTAAAAGACTGGTGGCTACATATTTTCAGAAGTATTTAATTTAAACTAGCTCCTTTCCATTTTAATTCAAATATAGCATGTTCTAATTTTCACATTCAGTACATACCACGTCTAACATCTATCAGCTTCCACCACAAAGATACATCAGGGAGATTTTGATGAAAAGTCAGATAATGTATTCTACTGGAAAAAAAATTGGAACTGATCAGTAAAAGAATAAATTGTACCCTGAATGCATGGCTAGATCACAGGATTTCTGCTAATATATTATTAGTGAAGCAGAAGCTCCTTTTCAAAGAGTCCTGCAGTCCATGTCATAAACTGATTAAAAATCATTGAAGAAATACCTTCTACCTTTTTTGCATATTAATTAGAAAGACCTCATTCTAGAAATCTGCTTGGAAGTGCTAACCTTTACATTCCAAAGTCCAAATATGGTAAAGCAATGGTCATAAAATGGACACCTAACATCAAAAACGTCATCAAAAAAACCACAACAAAGAATGTTCTTTCTGCACCAACTCAGAAAGCTCAAACTGTCCAAGGAGCTGCTGATACAGTTCTACAGAGGAATGATTGAGTCTGTCGTGTGCACCTCTATAACTGTCTGGTTCAGTTCTGCAACCCAACAAGACAGACACAGACTTCAGAGGATAATTAGAAGTGCAGAAAAAACAATTGCTACCAACCTGCCTTCCATTGAGGACCTGTATACTGCACGAGTCAAAAAGAGGGCTGTGAAAATATTTACAGACCCTTCGCATCCTGGACATAAACTGTTTCAACTCCTACCCTCAAAACGATGCTATAGAGGACTGCACACCAGAACAACTAGACACAAGAACAGTTTTTTCCCAAATGCCATCACTTAGCTAAACAAATATTCCCTCAACACCGACAAACTATTTACTACTATTTTTAATCTTCTCATCATTCCCACCATCCATCTCCTTCCACTTATGACTGTATGACTGTAATTTTGTTGCTCGTATCCTTATTTATATTGACTGTTTCCTAACAGGATTTGATTGCTTATTTGTACCCTATGACTATCATTAAGTGTTGTACCTTATGATTCTTGAAGAACATATCTTTTCTTTTATATACACTGAGAGCATATGCACCAAGACAAATTCCTTGTGTGTCCAATCACACTTGGCCAATACAAATTCTATTCTACTCTATTCTAAACAATCACCTGATCCTTGTTAGCTATATCTATCTTAGAGATGAGAACTGGATCTCAATCCTATATTCTCCTAACTACTCCAAGCAAGGTCTATTGTATTGGAATTAAGAATTAGATTCTAAGCACACTCAGTGGTAAAAGCTACTGTAATGATTGGTGCAAAGCAGTAAAAGAAGTATTTGGAACAAAGGTAAATTTACGTAAATTTACAAAAGGAGAACAAAGCTTCTAGTTTTAAGGAGGTCTAATAATCTAGCAAGTCTGATACGAAATTAGGATTAGAAAATAGAAAGGAGATGATAATGCAAAATAGATTTATTTAATGACTTTATTTTAGTGAGGTCCAACCAAGCCTCTTCTCCCTCCCAATCCTGACAGTAGACTTTTCTTTATTCACCTTTGGTCACCCTACCCTGCTCCTGCTACTCCTAGAAAGCATAGTTATAAATCTAAGTGGTGTCCCTAACATTAAAGACCCTCATGTTGAAAGAAACATGTATGTGTTGGTATGAGAATCATACAAACAAAAAAACATACATTTTTGCTAAAAGTAATGGTCTGTTTTTAAATTAGATGACTTTTACGAACCTTATAACTTCTTCAGACAGTACCAGAGTCCTAAACTTCCATTCATCTTGTTCTACAGCAGGGTTGTCCAACCTAGGCAATTTTATGATTTGTGGACTTCAACTTCCAGAATTCTGGGAGTTAAAGTCCACAAGTTGTAAGGTTTCCAAGGCTGAATTACCCTGCCCTAGATTCTAATGGCACCGAAACACTGCAACGAGGAGGGGGGAAAAGAGAACCAAATATTTTCTCCATTTTCCTTCTCTCCTTCTCTCCAATGATTCAGTTTTTTGCTCGTACCCTGTGAATTTTGTTCTGATTTTGGATGTGGCCTTTGTTGTTGTTGTTTCCTCCTTTTCTTCCTGTGAACTGTGGATTTTAGGTTGATAAATAATGACATGGCTTCCAGATCTTGGTATCTTAGGTGAAATGGTTACTAACTTCCAGATAATTTCAAAACCTCTTGATAGTACTTGCTTTAGCTGGGTAAATTTGGTACCTGCAGCCCAAGTAAGATAACAATATAACCCTGCTAGCCTTCTGGAAATCCCTTAAAACATTGTCCTTTTAGCATCCTTTTAAAATCCTATGGTGAGTCTATAATATGATTGTACTATGTTAAGTGATTGTTAGTCTCCTGCATTCTTATTTTTGAAATATTGTTATTTTTATTCATGTTTCAGTTTTTTAAAAACATTATTATGTGGCTTTTAACTGCTATTGTTCAATGTTTTTTCTACATTCTCCAGAGTTATATTTTATGTGTCAGGGTTTCAAGTAATAGATCCATTGCAAGCAAAAACTTCAAGGCAGGTGAATTCCTCAAAGAATAGCTTTATTGGAAATATCATATTGGTACATACCAGGTGACATCACTCCTCCCTCCTCCGGCCAGGTGTGAGAACGTCCTTGGTTCCCAAGAGAAAGTATTTTATTTTGACTACACAACCCCAGCTATCTTTAATCTCCCCTCCCTATCCCTTGCTCCAGTGTGGCAGCACTGAAGCTCCAATATGGCTTCCGCCAGGTCAGCTTCAGGGTTCACATTGTGGAGATTTGCAGATGTATAAATTTGCTAAATATATAAATTGGCCAGATCCAAGGAAGATCAACATTCTTCCTTGGAACCGTCATTTGAATTGAAAGGGTAAGTGACCTTGGGAGGCAGGAAGAAATTGCCTAGAGTGGGTTTTCCTTCTGTCTCTCAGTACAACATACCAGCACTTTAATTTCCCTTAATATAGTGTTAGCGTTCTTAAAGTTTCAAGTCATGTAGAAATGAGAGACTGATGTTGCTGAGGGCAGACATGCTCGAACCTGGAGTTAATGTTACAATAAAGGTTAGCCCAATTATCAACATGTCTAAAGTTAAAGTTACAGTATGCCTCAGGTGTGGGGTTTAAACACATATTCTACAATCCACAAAATTGTGTTGAAAAGTATACTAGGGATGGAAAAAAGCACTCTAATGCTGCAGCTACAACAGAGCTAGGAATATATATCCTTCTATAATCACTCACAAATTAGGACACTTGATTGGCGGTAGAAAACTACTTACGTGGAAATTGACAAATTCTTCAGATTGTGCTTGACAAAACAGATTAAATGTCAATTAGACTCCTCCTGGATATTACAATTTAAAAATTACATTAGGACCTGTGAACTTCCTGTCTGTTGCTTTGCAATACCCGGAAACAAGTTAAAAAAAAATTGCACTAAGACCTCTGATGTAAAAACTCAAAGAGATATAGCTAGTTTCAGGAAGGCTGATAGGCTGAGACAGGTGAATCACGAATGTAATTTTCAAATTGAAAAAAAGTTAACTGCTGAAATGTTGATGTAACTTAGGAGAGACTTTATCTTTGCAAGATTTGAATAACATGATAAAAAGGTAAAGGTAAAGGTTCCCCTCGCACATATGTGCTAGTTGTTCCTGACTCTAGGGGGCGGAGTTCATCTCCGATTCAAAGCCGAAGAGCCAGCACTGTCTGAAAATGTCTCTGTGGTCATGTGGCCAACATGACTAAATGCCAAAGGCGCATGGAACGCTGTTACCTTCCCACCAAAAGTGGTCCCTATTTTTCTACTTGCATTTTTTATGAGCTTTCAAACTGCTAGGTTGGCAGAAGCTGGGACAAGTAACGGGAGCTTACCCCATTATGCGGCAATAGAGATTTGAACCGCTGAACTACCGACCTTTCAATTGACAAGCTCAATGTCTTAGCCACTGACTCACCACGTCCCTCAAGAATATCATGATACAATGTGAAATATGGAAAATTTAACCAAGCCTCCTATCATGAATGTATACATATTAGTAGCGTTCCATAGAATGAGGATACAGTGCATATGTTATTTGAATGCCAGTTGTATAGTACAGGTAGTCCTCGACTTATAACAGTTCATTTAGTGACCCTTCAAAGTTACAACAGCACTGAAAAAAGTGACTTATGTCCATTTTCACACTTCTGACCATTGTGGCATCCTCATGGTCATGTGATTTACATTCAGACGCTTGACAATTGACTCACATTTATGATGGTTGCAGTGTCCTGAAGTCACATGATTTGAGACCTTCTGACAAGCTAAATAGTCAACGTAGAAAGCAGATTCACTTAACAACTGGGTTAGTAATCTAAGAACTGCAGTGATTCACTTAACAAATGTGGTGAGAAAAGTTGTAAAATGGGGCAAATTCACTTAACAACATAAATTTTGGGCTCAACATAAATAGTGGTTGTAAGTTGAGGACTACCTGTATAGAAATATATAATTATCGTGAATCACATGTAAAACAAACAGCTCAGTGGGACTCATATATTAAAACAACCTATTTTATGTGCAGTAAGAACACAAATATGACATATAAAATGGTATCCTTTTTGAATAAAATAGAACAGTTCAGGACCATGTATATATAACCAATGGAGGTAAATTGAAAGCAAATAAGAGCTGAGTTTCTATTTTAGTTATTTTATTATGGTTGACTTCATTCAATTTGTTTTGTTTTATACTATGGCCTTATAGCTAATCAATAAAGTTATATTGTTATATTACAAGATACACTGATTATAGTGTATGTATGCATTCCACTATAATCACAGGTTGTGTAAATTTTTGTACTGCTTCCAAATGCATAAAATATGGAGAAAAATTGCTGATATATCATTTTCAACTCTCTGGAAAAACTGTCTCCAATTGGTAAGGATGAAAAGAATGCTGGTATGTTAAGAAAGCATCTTCCCAAGAAACAACATCAAAAAGGCAAGGTTTTTTCCCCTTTGGTTTAATTTTAAAAGCATTTTTCTACAACAAACAGGTAAGATTAATAAGCATTCCTCTATAAGGTGAGTTCCTTTTACATGCTTAAAAACCTAGTTTTCATCAGTCCAACTGGAAACCAACCACCAACAATAGCATTAAATTAACATTTAAAAAACAAATGTTTGCTTACTGAACTGACCACTAAGATAGTTTCTTATTCTTTCTTTTTTCTTCAACCTTTTTTCAAGATTAAAGTCTTTTTCCTAAAGACTTCAGAGAGAGGGTTTTGAAGCTATAAATATTTTGATTAGACCTATATCAGTAATTTCAAAATTTCCCCCCAAAAAAATTGGATATCAAAAAAAGTCTCTGGTGCTTTGGGTCTCACTGGGATTTTTGAAACATATCAAATTTATTTATTTATTTATTTATTTATTTTATTAGATTTTTATATTGCCCTTCTCCCGAAGGACTCAGGGTGGTGTACAGCCAAAAATAAAACCCACAACTATATGAAAGTTAAAAGACAATTTAAAAATATTAAATAATTTGGCTGAAAGAGCTAAAATAGAAACCACCCATTAAAATAGCATTTAGGCCAGCCCTGCTTGGTGAAACAATAGTGTTTGAGGGCGCAGCAAAAGGTGCGAAGATCGGGGATCCTACGAATCTCCGGGGGCAGCTCATTCCAAATATGATACTCCTCTAATATGATACAAATGTGATACAAATACATAATATTTGTATCCTCCTATGGAATTAACACCAATATGCTGCAATTTAACTTAGGAGCCAGAGAAAAAGTTACTGCCTTCTCAGCAAAAGTGACATTTCTGCCAGTCTAAGATCTGCTGAAGAGCAGAAAAACATATCCAGGTAGTGAACTGACCAAGTAAGAATGACGAGACAATTTGTAAAAATGTGGTAAGAAATATGACAGCCCGGGAATGCCCCCCTCCCATTACCCTTTTGGTCACTAGGGTTATAGCTGCATTTTCCTTTTGTTGATTACTAGGTGTCTCAGAGGCTAAGACATTGAGCTTGTCGATCAGAAATTCAGCAGTTTGGTGGTTCGAATCCCTAGTACAGGTCTCCTGCGTGAGCAGGGTGTTGGACTAGATGATCTTCAAAGTCCCTTCTAACTCTGTTACTGTTATGTAAGCCCAATATTGCTAGCAGTCAAGGAGTAAATCTGGTAATTGATTAAAAGCTAAAGCTAAATTAAGACCCACCTCTAATATTATCATTCTAATTTAGTAACGCCTCTGAAAAAAAATCACATGTACGTAGGAACGTAGTATTTGGAGTGATTCAGGAAGGGGTTTTTAAAAATGGAAGGAAAATAAATAATGTATTCCTTTCTAATTACTGCAGTTCCAATAGTGCAATGACAGCAATGAGAAGAGGCTTCTTTATGATGGCCCCTACCTGTGAAATGCTTTCCCTAGAGCAACCTCATCAACTTTCATATTTATTAGTGCATCTTAAGGCTGTGAACGTCATGTCCAGGGGTGAAATCCAGCAGGTTCTGACAGGTTCTGGAGAACCAGTAGCGGAAATTTTGAGTAGTTCGGAAAACCGGCAAATACCTCTGGCTAGCCCCAGAGTGGGGTGAGAATGGATATTTTTCAATATCCTTCCCCCAGGAATGGGGTGGGAATAGAGATTTTGCAGTATCCTTCCCCTGCCATGCCCACCAAGCCACGTCGACCAAGCCAAAGCACACCTACGAAGCCACGCCCACAGAACCGGTAGTAAAAAATTTGGATTTCACCACTGGTCACGTCCTATTCTGTGAAGAAAGTTTCCCTGAATGGACCCCGTTTAGTTTCCTTTCTGAGATTCAGAAATCAATTTCTCAACTGACAAATTGTAAAGTACTACACAGAGATTTAGTTTTACCTGAATTCTCAAACTGAAAGAAAGGTGTGGTGGATTGTCATGCCAGCTCTTTTTACAGCTATAAATAAAACCTTGTTTATTCCTTATGATTATCTTAATTCCATTATTCTTCCAAATAAAAAAGGTGTAGAAGTGATATCACAAATTACCATCCAATTTGTTTTTTACTTACAATCAGCAAATTATACGACCAATTTTTATATTATAAACTCTTGAATTTGATATCTTTTGAGAATAGTGCGGACGCTGACTAGTAGCTTTAGATCTTTAGATCACAGTACTAGGGTTTCGGTGTATTATACTATCTCATTGAGAAATATAACTTGCCTCAGGGTATCCTTTAGGTTTCTTTAAAGCAGCCTTTGACTCAATATTCGTGAAAGACTTTAGAGGAAATTAGCTGCCACTATGATTGATTGATATTTCCTCAAATTAATTATGCCACTATATCATGGCACTACCATCCAAGTGAAGGGTAACTATCTAAGCAACCCAATTGAACCTATATCTACTTCCAAAGTGTCAGACAAGGCTATATTCTTGTCTCATTATTGTTTAATGTTTTTATGAATGACATCACTGAGGTTTTTGCCAAGCCAGAATGTCATCCGTCATCCCTTGCTTACCACCCCATTTCTATTCCTCTTTACGCTGATGATGCATCTGTTCTATTTGTTACCCAAGTAGCCTCCAAAGGTATCTTAAAAGCTATAATGTTTCACTGTACTTGAACATTTTGAAATTACAGAGTTGCTGGGAGTCAGACCACATATAAATTTAATATGGTACTATTGTTGGCATTGTTGATTTAAACAATGGGTTTAAGCCCTAACTCTATCAAGTCCTTCCCAAGGATCTGAGATAGGCAGCTGTTGTTCTTTGATGGTGTTAAAGCTATCAATGCAGGTTGTAAACTTTTCAAGTAAAGTTGCCAATTGACTGATGATGATTTTGTCAATGCTGAGGTTGCTTCAGGTGGTGCTCCAGTTGTTTTGGGATTGCACCCACGGTGCCTATTACTGCTGTTACTACCTTTGTTTTCTTTTGCCACAGTCTTTCTATTTCTGTTTGCTTGTCTTTGTATTCTGTTATCTTTTTTTAGTTCTTTTCTTCTATTCTGCTATCTCCAGGTACTCCAATGACTCACTATGGAGACTTTTTTGTCTTTCTTATCATCAATTGATTAGACTGGGGTTTTACATTGCATGACTGTGTCTATTTGAATTCTCAAGTCCCAGACCATTTTCAATTTTGTGGTCCCACCAGTTACTGCTTTCAGGCAAATGGTATTTCTTGCAAATATTTTGTGGCTACTTACTATTTTTGCTATTCTGGAATGCCAAAAGTTGGTAGTCAGTGCAATTTTCTTTTGCTGGTTTGGCTTTTATTTTTCTTGTTTGATGATTTTGTATCCAAGGGATTCAGATATAACTGCAACCATGCTATACAAAATACAATATTTGGTTTGTTTCTTGCATTGAGCTGGTACATATATTTAATATTACAATATTGGCATTTTTTTAATACTTGGGCTAGCTATTTCTTTGGAACAAACTTCAATGTAAGTTAATCTTTTTTCTTTTTTTTTAGTGCTCAGTTATCCTTGCCCCCCCCCCCCCCCCCCCCAAATTTCTCTTGTTTGTTTGGTAAGAGCACTTTTGTTCTTTCTGAGGAGAAGGCAGAGATGGGTGCCTGGTTTGAGAATGAAAATGATTCATTATCTATGCTGGCTTCCTCTACTGTTGACTCCCCCTGGTTTACCTCTACAATCTGAGCTACTTCTGTTAAAGCTTTGATTTCTTTGCCCTAAGTATAGCTTTACAGTTCTTACAATTCTACTAAGGTGAATAGTTTATTTAATATTATAAAGCCATGTTGATCTGCTTACATCTTCCATTATTTCTGATTCTGGATTCAGAGCTGGTGCATTCTTTTCATATATTCTTTTCTTGTTGGACTTGATTTATGTTAAGATATTTAAATTTAGTAGCTGGGGTTGTACACTGAGCCAGAACACACAGTTAAGAGTTGATTTACTGGAGAGTGCTGGTTCCTGCGTGAGGCAATCTGCACTGTGATTGGCTGCTGTGGGTGTGGAGGGGGAGTTTCCCTTTTTTCCTTCTGTGTACCCTGTATGCTCTGTGATTTCATGATACTCCTGTTTGCATGAATATCTTGTTTACTGTATATGTAGATGTAAAATATATTATTTATATAAAACTACAAGTTTGTGTCTGTGTCCCTGACTCCATTTGGATAGTTGCTATGCAATTCTCTGACAGTTTATAATAATAGATCATTATCAGTCTTCATGCAGTTGTGACAGTTAAACAACTTTTTTTCTAGTATTCTTACAGTGTTGCCCCTGATTGCTCAGCCACCGGTCCTGTAGCCCACTTGTTACCAGATGTCCATGTCATAAGTAAATGCCTTATTCTATAACAAGAGATATGTATATATGTACAGGATATAAAGGGTTAATTTATTCCTCCTCCTTTAATGTATTCATGTGTAATCACCCCCTTCCTTGACTCCTCCCCTTTGATATAAATAGAGAGTGCTTTTACCTCATGCTTGCTTCTCACTGTAAATCTGACAAGAATAAGTAGAATGCCTATTATGAATAAACACTTCGTTAACTGAAGAAATTGCTTCTGAATTCATCATTGAGTCTGATCCTCAAAATATTGTAACAAATTGGTAGCAGTCGATGGTTGAACTGACTCAATAAAATCCAACATGCCTAAGAAAGAAAACCTCAAGGATAAAAAAGAAAGACCCAATACCAGGGCAAATGATAAAGAAACAAAAACAGATCAAGAAATGATCGACGAACCAATAAATACAACAATCAAAGAATCTGAAGATAACACCACAGACATCGAAGAAACAGCAGATGAAACCGACAACCAAGAAGAGAACAAAATAAAAGACAAAGACCTCAGATCAGAGATACTGAGGCTAATAAAAAGTCAAAAAGATGACCACAAACTCATCGCGGAACTCCGAGGCTTCTTGGAAGAAAACGGAGCAGCGAGAGAAAAAGACATTGAAAAAGCCAAACCCGAAAATACAAAAATGGTGAGCGAACCTCCAACGAAAGAAAAAATAACCAGAAGCAAGACCAGAGGTCCCGCTCAAAATTTTGAAAGGCAGCCATCTTTTCTTCAACCGGCCACAGAAATGAACACGGCTGAACCAATCAGAATGCACCATTCAAAAACTCTGGCGCGAAAAAACACAAAAAATAGCAAAAAATATATTTATTCTTCTGAAGAGTCAGAAACAGATACAGAAGAATCATCCACCGAACAAGAAATCGAAACACCCATGAGAAAACTATTTAAAACGTTTGGCACAAGTCTAACAATTTCAAAAGAATCGATAAAAGCCAATAATGCAAAAATACAAAAGAGACGAAGAAATAAACAGACACCTCAAAGCCTGCACGATTCGATCCGGACAACGATGATGACGACGCCTGAACCCAGAGGGCCCTGCGAAATTTTCCCCACACCACAAACGATCCAAAGAACAAAATACTCCAAGCAAGAAAGCTCCAAAGAAAAGAGACGAACCACAGCTGCCAGCAGAACACCCAAGATCGAGCCGGAGACCGAATCATCAGAAGGAGAGCACTACGAGGGAGCTACAGCAAAGAGAACCTCTCCCAGCGGCTTCAGCAAAGAAATGACCAACGCGCATGCGCAGATGAACACAGAGAACTACAATGAACTTTATGAAGAAGGAGAACCTTTCAAGCTCATCAGCAGAATACCCACACCATTCTGCAATTTTCAACATCTACAGGACCATGGACTACCCACAGTTGTAAGTAGTGGGAATAGTAATATTGGGAATCTACCTAGTGATTTCCCAAAACTTAGAATTGATGGCATCAATTTACAGGAATGGTGTCAACAAATTCAGGTTGTCTTTATGAAAGAAAATTTATTATTTTTTATAACCAATCCTCCCAAAAGACCTTGGACTCTAAAAATAGACTGCCTGCATCACAGAGCATTCTATTTAATAATTTCTAGCATATCACCTGCCATGTACTACAGTATTAAGCATAATCTTACTGTTTCAGAAATAATTCAATGCATGTTTAAATTGTTTCATAGTGAAAGTGTAGCAACAACCACTAGAATGTCTAAAGATTTCTTTTCAGCCAAATTAAGACCTGGAACCACCATAAGTGAACATTTAATATCCTTAAACAAAACCAGAGCAGAATTACATCTAAGAGGAGAAATAATATCAGAACAGACAATGAAAAGCGTTATCCTTAACTCATTAGATTCATCATGGGATAACTACATATCACACTTAGACTCAATCAATCTAGGATACTTATCCATAGAAAGTCTGTCAAATAAGTTAATAGCTGAAGATAATTTGAGGAAAAGTAGATACAATGCATACACAGAACACAGACAGGCAAAAGGGGTAACCTTCCAAGAGAATCACCAAAAAACAATTGAATGTTACAATTGTGGATCCAGAAAACACTCTAAGGGAGATTGCCCCATGTTTCATAGGGAAAGACAAAACCGTGATTATAGGGGTAGATATCAAGACAGGCAATCATCTATTGATAGATACAGATATAGAGACTCCCCAAACTACAGAGAACGCAGAAAGGATAGAGATAATTCAAGGGACAGAAAATCAGGATCATTAAATGGATTAGATAAACATAACGATGTCATCACACAAAAATCAAAAAACAATACTTGGCTCATAGATTCAGGGGCGACTAATCATACAACAAATAACAAGAAAATACTGTCTTCATTCACAAATGATAAATTTATGATAAGAGTAGCCAATCAAGAAAATGTTCAAGTCATAGGGAAAGGAGATGTAAATATACCTGGTTTAGGTAAAGTAGAGGGGGTATTGTTGATACCAGAAATATCACATAACATACTTAGTGCAGTGAAATTAAGCCAAGATTCCAACATAAATATAATCTTCTCTGGGGGAAAAGCAATACTAGAAAAGGATGGGACTAAATTGAATAGTGTAGTTATCGAAGGGGGCCTACCCTTCCTTGTAATAGAAGATAAATGGTTGCATAACATTAATACAAACACTGATGACGACATCAACATAGACAGTGAACATAGTAACAACAATGACAATGAAGAACCCAATACACACTGTAATCACAAAGACACACCCACTAGTGATACACACAATAACAAAAGACCCAATATAGGCAAACCAATTCATGATGAATGTGCACACATGTTGCATAGAAAATTGGGACATGCAAGTTTCCCTGTAATACAAAAAATGATTGAACATGCTGATGGCGTTAAAATAAAGGATTGTAAAAACTATTTGGAATGCTCAGTATGTAAATCCTCAAAACTCAGAACAAACCCAAAACCAAAGAGGGCAACAAGGACCTCTAACCAAATTTTTGATCTGGTACATATGGATCTGGTTGGTCCATTAACACCATCCATCACATACAAAAAAAGATATTTCCTAACTATTGTAGACGACTATAGCCGTTATGGATTTGTTTATACTTTAAAACACAAAGATGAAACTTTCCAAAAATTCAAAGAATTTTACAAACGTGTAGAAACACAACACAATATCAAAATAAAACAAATCATGACAGATAGGGGATCCGAGTTCATGTCAAAAGAATTCTCACAATGGATAAAAGACAAAGGAATGCTACACTTCACGACTAGCCCATTTTCTGCTTTTCAGAATGGTACAGCAGAACGAAAGAACTCGACACTGCAAACCATGATTAGATGTACATTAGAAGATGCTGGTTTAGGAAAACAATTCTGGTCAGAAGCATTACTATATTCAAACTATACCCAAAATAGGACCTGGTCTAGCATCCTAAATAAAACACCATACGAAGTGATGTACAATAGGAAACCAAAAATATCACACATTCACATATTTGGAGTTACAGCAGACGTACAAATACCAAAACAATTAAGACGTAAGGGAGATAACGTATCCAGAAGGCTCAGATTCATGGGATACGAAACAGGCACAAAAGGATATAGATTCATTGACAGTAATAACAAATTCATAGTCTCAAGAACAGCAGTATTTCATGAACAGGCCAACTGGTCTAAGATACATCTTAACGAGATAATCCAAAATACAAAACCAAATATTGAACAACAAGACAGAATAGAAAGAGAGAAACATGAACATAACACACATGATGACAAAAACAAAACATGGACAGGTAACCATACCAGGATAAAAACAGATTCATTAACCAAAAAGGAAGCAAGGTATCTACACGATAATGAGAGCATTCCAATAAGAACAATCAGGTGTAACAGAAAACAATTACCCAATAAGTATAAGGATTATATAATGTGTGTGAATGACGAGACACCAACACCTAACACATACGAGGAAGTGTTGAAACTTCCCATGGAAGAAAGAGAGAAATGGGAATTAGCCATAACAAAAGAAATGAACAGCTTGCGTGAATTAGGTGTATTTACACCAGTCCCTGCCCCTGAGAACAAGACAATTATAGGCACCAGATGGATATTCAAAATCAAAGATTTAGAAGAGGGTAATAAATTATATAAAGCTAGATTAGTCGCACAAGGTTACGCTCAAAAATATCCTGAGGATTACACTGACACATACTCTCCCACTGTAAGAACCGAAAGTGTTAAGACAGCTTTAGTCATAGCGGCTATACTCAATCTTGATGTCTTTCAATATGATGTGCAGACTGCATACTTACATGCAAAGCTCGACAAAGAGATATTTGTAAGGGCACCTCATAGCCAATGTACAAATAGAAATGAGACCTGGTTACTTAACAAAAGCTTGTACGGATTAAAACAATCCGGCAAGCGTTGGTATGAATGTCTAGTCAGCGTGCTTAAAAATATGGATTTCAAAGCCACAACTGCAGACAATTGCTTTTTTGTTAGAAAGGAAGGTGAATCATTAGAATTTGTGTTAATCTATGTGGATGATATTTTGTATATAGGCAAACATAAAGAAAAGAAAGACTTATTTGTATCCAAGCTAAGTGAACATTTCTCTTTAAAGTCGCTAGGAAGGGTAAACAAATACCTTGGCGTTCAAATCAATAAAACAAGAAAGGGATTCAAATTATCCCAGAGAGATAAAATTATAGAACTTCTGGAAAAATGCAATTTAAGAGATGCCAAACCTTGCGATACTCCTATGCAGACTGATTTTCTAAGGAATATGGATGAATCTTCACCTGAGTTCGAGAACAATACATTATATAGATCAATTATTGGTTCTCTCTTGTATATATCTAATTGGACCAGGCCTGATATAGCTCTGCCACTTAATTTATTATCTAGACATGTAAGTAAACCACTTATGTATCATTGGGAAGCAGTTAAACGAATACTAAGATATCTAAAACACAGCATGGATTTCTGCCTACTCTTAGAACCCAATAATATTAAAGAACCTATTATCACCAGTTACGCTGATGCAGACTGGGCAGGTGACATCAAATGTAGAAAGAGCACCTCAGGTTATGTATTATTTTTAAATGATTGCCCAATATTCTGGTACACTGGGAAGCAAGATTTAGTAGCGACTTCCACAACAGAGGCAGAATACGTCTATTTATCTAAAGCCTCAAATAATTTAGTGTGGTTTAATGATTTATTATCTGATATTTGGAAGAATCCAATACTACCATTTGTCATACATGAAGATAATAAGGCGGCTATAGAAATATCAAGATCTGACGCCATTGGTCAAAGGTCCAGACATATAGATATCAAATTTAAACACGTGAGACAATTATCTCAGGATGGATTCATTAAAGCAATCCACTGCGAAACCTCAGAACAAATAGCTGATATATTAACTAAACCTTTACCTTCTAAACAACACAAATACTTGACATCAAAATTGCAAGTACTATATAGTTCTGAATCCGAATGCAATCATTGTTATATGTCGAATCGGCATTTAGAGGGGGATTTGTCATAAGTAAATGCCTTATTCTATAACAAGAGATATGTATATATGTACAGGATATAAAGGGTTAATTTATTCCTCCTCCTTTAATGTATTCATGTGTAATCACCCCCTTCCTTGACTCCTCCCCTTTGATATAAATAGAGAGTGCTTTTACCTCATGCTTGCTTCTCACTGTAAATCTGACAAGAATAAGTAGAATGCCTATTTTGAATAAACACTTCTTTAACTGAAGAAATTGCTTCTGAATTCATCATTGAGTCTGATCCTCAAAATATTGTAACAGTCCAGGAATTCCAACACCTAGTGTAGTCCTTGTTCAACACCCAATATGGTATGGGTTTCATAAATTATATCTCACCGTATTGTTTAGGGGAGAAACATTTGGTTCCTCTGATGAGACCTGTCCAGTTAGTTAAACCTCTTACATAGCTGTTATTCACCTATTGTATTATTATAAACTATACCAAAATGAAGAGCTTTATATTTTTTTAGGAATTGTAGCTGGATGACGATCGGCAATAATTAATATATTCGGTTTTGATGTTTTTAAATACACTTAGGTCTTAAATTAATTGGACAGGAAGATAACTTCACTCTTCTGTGACATGGAGGAAATGGCAATTTGTAGGAAACCACAGTAAATACCATCTCATTACAACCAGTGTAGATAAAGCAGGAACAGGGTCCAGGGAAGGTGTTTTCACATCTTTGCAGAAATGCTCATCTTAGAATCCCTTTCAGGATGCAGCTTGAAAAATCCATTCTCCCAATTTCTGTATAATCAGCTGCAAACACCCATTCTAAATAAGAAGACAAGGATCAGCCTCATGCAATGTCAGATTTAGAGAAATATTCTCTATTTCCTCATATTTTTACATTGTTAGTGGGACTCGGCAGTCTCTTCTACAGTACAGTAATGTGGAAAGTTATACAAATTCAGCATTTAAAACCAGAGTGGCACTAACCAAGGCAATATCCACTGGATTCATTGTCAATCTGTTGCTATATATAATTGTTTGATTTTTCTCATCACATTAAATATGTGTATTTGATATGTGTATTAAATATGAAAATAGTTAAAGGATTTAACTAGCAGCCAATATTTTCCCATGAACCTTATATCCGTGTGGGTGACATAATGCCATCTATTATTTGTACTATTTGGGGCTTCTGCACAACTGATTAATAGTTCATACAAAAATTCATAATGACTTTAAAAATTAAATAGTCCAGGTTAGAGATGGCTCATAATTCCATCCTATATTTCAAAGTTATGCATGTATAAAATTCTAAAAACAGAATTTCAGTCTGGAGGAATGGCTACTACAATTCAAAACAGCATTTCAAGGCAAAGCCTTGACTGGTCCTGTTCTTAATTTCCCTCAGAGTTTTATCAGCTATGACAGTCGATTCATTTCAAGTGAAGAGTTCTGATGAGATCAAGCTTTTAGTAATAAGAAATATACTGAATGCTTGGGAATTGGTGGGATTTGCCAATATGATGCATTTCTCAATATTGAAACCTAAATGTAATTGGCAGGTAGTTTTTATGGCATTGGTAAGTTGTAATAATTATGCTGCTCTCCTTTGATCTTTTTATTAGTAAGGTAATTATTCCAAATAAAGAACCTATAGAAAATCATTCATTTCAAATCAATGCATTTAAGAGCATTGGAAAATAGGACATTAAGCCTCTTCCTATTTCTCATTAAAATAATTTTCCCCCTTTGATTAAGTAGTAAACAAGAAAACTCAGGGGGAAGGTTTTGGTAAGGAAAGGGAGGAAACTACTATGTTTTCAAATTAGTATTATGACACATAACTGAAAGACATTCTTGTAGAACTGTCAATATTTTTGTATTAAAATGAACAGATCAGAATACTTCATACATGCACTATACATACTGTATATATCTGTCTTCATTATGAATCCTTTCAGTTAATTGTGCTAATTGATTTGCTGATAAAGGCACAATTGACTAGATTTCATATAATGCTAAGGCATAAACAGTGGTTTTCAAGCCATAGTATCTGGGCTGACATATTAATTAAAGGTGAACAAAACACAAAATGGATTGATGGAATATGTGAATCCACCTTAAAAAAAATCTCCTCTTTGGTAATTTGCAAAGAATATAATTTTCCCGTTCAGCATTTGCGGGATTATGGGATAGAGTCTTGATCTTGTACTAGCTCTAATGCCTATTTCATCATCTTTGGGCAAAAAGTCATCTATTATGTTATGCAGTTAAGCAAGATAAAAGCTTTAGAAAATTTTTGTGAGTGCTTTGTTTGAAATCCAGATCTTTTCAGGTCAAATATCAAGAGTTTTAAAGTGTAATTTGGTATGAGGGCAGAATTTAAACATAATCAGTCTGTTTAATTTTACTACCATAAATGATTAGCTACAGAGTAATAGAAATGAAATAACAGAAAGAATATTGTTGACATGGCTGCGGTCAAGCAAGTTTATCCTATAGTTCCTGGAAATTGTTATAATTATAACTGCATAGAATAAGCACATCAATAGAATTCTTCATTGGCCAAGTGAGATTGACACACAAGGAATTTGTCTTTGGTGCATATGCTCTCAGTGTACATCAAGAATCATAACATACAACACTTAATGATAGTCATAGGTTACTAAATAAGCAATCAAATCATACTAGGAAATAAATAAAACAATATAAATCATAGGGATTCAAGCAACAAGGGTACAGTCATAAGTGCAAGGAAATAGGTAATAGGAAGAATAACAGTAATACAGTTTTAGTAAATAATTTGACGGTGTTGTGGGAATTAGTTGTTTAGCAGACTGATGGCATTTGGGGAAAAAACTGTCCTTGTGTCTACTTGTTTTGGTGTGCAGTGTCCCTTGAGGGTAGAAGTTGAAACAATTTATGTCCAGGGTGTGAGTGGTCTGTAGATATTTTCACAGCCCTCTTTTTGACTTGTGTAGTATACAGGTCCTCAATGGAAGGCAGGTTGGTAGTAATTGTTTTTTCTGCAGTTCTAATTATCCACTGAAGTCTGTGTCTGTTTTGTTGGGTTATAGAACCAAACCAGACAGTTATAGAGGTGCAGACGACAGACTCAATAATTCCTCTGTAGAACTGTATCAGCAGCTCCTTGGGCAGTTTGAGCTTTCTGAGTTGGCGCAGAAATAACATTCTTTGTTGTGATTTTTTGATGATGTTTTTGATGTTAGGTATCCAGTTTAAGTCTTGAGATATGATAGAACCTAGAAACTTGGAGGTCTCTACTGTTGATACTGATTTTGTCTAGTGTTGTAAGAAGTGGTAGTATAGGAGGGTTTCTCCTAAAATCTACCACCATTTCTACTGTTTTGAGTGTGTTTAGTTCAAGATTGTTCCGATTGCACCACAAGTCTAATTGTTCAACCTCCCATCTGTATGCAGATTTGTCATTGTCTCGAATGAGACCAATCACTGTTGTATCATCTGCAAACTTCAGTACTTTAACAGAGGGATCTTTTGAGATGCAGTTATTGGTGTATAGAGAGAAGAGAAGTGGAGAGAGCACATGGCCCTGGGAGGCTCCTGTGCTAATTTTACAGGTATCTGATGTGATTTTGCCTAGCTTCACCTGCTGCTTCCTGTCTGTTAAGAAGCTTATGTTCCATTTACAAGTGTGGTCAGTTACAGCTAGCGGATTTAGTTTAGTTAGAAGAATATCTGGAATGATGGTATTGAATGCTGAGCTGAAGTCTACAAAGAGGACCCTTGCATAGGTTTTTGGAGATTCAAGATGTTGTAGGATGTAGTGCAGAGTCATATTAACAGCATCATCTGTCGATCTATTTGTTTAGCAGGCAAATTGAAAGAGGTCTAGCAGTGGATCCACAATGGTTTTCAGGTGGCCAGCACTTTCAAAGGTTTTCACAGCTACAGCTGTTAGAGCAACCAATCTGAAATCATTCAGTTCCTTGATGGAGGGTTTCTTCGGTACTGGGATGATAGTAGAACATTTGAAGCAAGAATGGACATAGCACATCTCTAGTAATTTATTAAAGATGTGGGTGAAGATGGGGGCCAGTTGGTCAGTGCAAGCTTTTAAGAGATCCATAGCAGTACATGCATCATAAGTGTATTAGCAATAACAGAGCATTTTAGTAAATATAGTATAGTAAATACTGTGAAATTAGATTAAAAATTACCCTGTTTTCCTCAAAATAAGACATCCCCTGATAATAAGCCCAATCGGGCTTTTGATTGCATGGCAATAAGGCCAAGCGCTTATTTCAGGGTTCAAAAAAATATAAGGCAGGGTCTTATTTTGGGGAAAAAAAACGGTAGTTCATTGGTCAAATCAGTTAGAGGAGTCTCGTTTATCAATCGCAATTTGGATCGATATTTTGATTGTAATTTGAATGTAATTGATTGTACAATCAATAATTTGATTGTAAAGCCAGGCAAATCCCCAAGTGAAACTGTGATTGTTTATAATCTTCCATCTTTCCTCTGCTGTACAGACCTGTAAAGGTCATAAATGTGAGGACTGGTCACAAAGTTACTATTTTATTAGAGTTGCTGTATGAATTAGTTGCTAAACAAGGACTAACTGTATTATATTAAAGTACATGCTCCTGGTCTATGACAGACATGGGTATTTACAATCTGGGAGCCACATTTGAATCTTTGGCTATTCTATCTGTGCAGTGGCAGTGGAGGGCAGGGGCAGTGGGGGAGGCAGGATACCAGTGGGGACAGGGTGGCAGAGGTAGGTGAGAGGCAACAGCTCTGGGACAGCGGCAGCCCTCCATACCAGTCCCAGTTTCTCATGTGGCCCCTTGGAAAAATTAATTGCCTAGCCATGATCTATGTTTATGTTATTTCTATATGTATTCTGCCATCCATATAGAAATTGCATGTGACTTTTATTTACTCAGTGTAAAGTAGTGTGTTCAGACATATAATATTACTCTCAGGAAGATAATGCTTTGGAAAGCATGCCTAAAACAGAGGTCCCAAACATTGTGTTCTCTTTCTGTGTCTTTGACTCGCAAATGACTCCTGGTGAGTCCCTAGACAAATCCGTGAAATTTTATTGGCAACATTTTTGGAAATGGTTTACACTGGTCTTCTTCCTAGGGTTGAGAGAAGGGAGGTGGCCTAAAGTTATCCACCTAGCTTTGTGTCCAAAGTGTTACTGGAACTTGCAGACTTCCAGTTTCTAGCCTGATGTCTTTTTTTTTTTAATTTGATTTATATGCCACCCTTCTCCGGAGACTCATGTTGGCTTACAATGCGTTAAGCAATAGCCTTGATACTTTTATATATTTATACAAAGTCAGCTTATTGCCCCCACAAACTGGATCCTCATTTTACCTACCTTAGAAAGGATGGAAGGCTGAGTCAACCTTGAGCCTGGTGAGATTTGAATTTACAGTAATTGCAGGCAGCTGGTGTTAATCACAATGCTTTTAGTCTGCTGAGCCACCAGGCCAGCAGACTAAATATTATATATTTAAATATTACACCAAACTGGTTCTACTTAAATATTACACCAAACTGGTTCTACTTAAACATTATACTTTCAGAAACAAAAAACAGAAACCAAGCCAACAACTAGTTTTTTCTTTATAGATAAAAAAGGTGAATACAAATACAATTTGCTGAACAAACTACAGGTATAATTGGTGGTAAGCTTGGGTACAACAGCCTTGAAAATAACAAAATAAGGCTTCCACAGCTCTCCTTTCTAAAGTACAGTGGGCTGTTTTTGATCTAAAAAGTAGAATTTTTTTAGTCTACAAATAAAGCATTCATAGGTTAGCAAATAGATGGTTTAGACATTCTCTTTTTTGTGCCATCTGAGACGGTTGATGATGTTGGAAAATATCCCTAGTCCACAATGTTAGGCTTAGCAATCATTGCAGAAACATGCTGAAATCTTAGTCAAGACAAACATAAGAGACAGAATTAAAATTCAAGGTGTTAGTTATCACCTTTAAAGCACTCCATGGCTTAGGACCTGGGTACCTACGAGACCTTCTTTTGCCACCAATAGCCTCCCACCAACCAGTTCATTCTCACAGGGAGGGACTACTCAGGGTACCGTCAGTCAAATTATGCCGACTGGTGATTCCTAGGGGGAGGGCTTTCTCTGTGAGGGCTCCAACCCTTTGGAATGAACTGCCCCATGAGATACGAAATATCCCTGATCTCCGTGCTTTCTGCTGTGCCCTCAAAACCCTGATGTTCCAACAAGCGGGGCTAAACATATGAACATGTGAATGTTTTTAAAATATTATCTAATTTTAGGTTCTATTTAATTGGGCCAAACTATGTTATAATAATAATTTTAATTAGCAATTTTATGATGTTTGTGTATCTATATTTTTCTTGACTGTACTCCATCTACGGGAGAAAGGCAGTATAGAAATATAATAAATAAACAAATAAATAAATAAATAAAATGTTTTTGTGATCACAGTAATGGCTTAAGCTGTCAAAGACTGTTGCTTTACATCTTTCAGTCAAAAATAGATTAGATGACATCCTCTGTCAGGAAAGGTTATCAAAAAAAAAAAAAGAATAGTTGCTATATGTACTGAATAAAACACATTTTTTTTTTAAAAAAGTGTTATTAAAAATTACAATTAGGACAATACAAGCTTAAAAATGAAAAAAATAGATGGTGCAGAAAAAAAGAAAAGTAGAAAACAAAGAAAAAGTAAGAATATAATAAAGAAAAAGAAAACAAGCATTTAAAGAAATAACTTTCCCTTCATCACAAGTATTTTAATAACTTATCACCTTTTGTCAAAATACAGCAAATGATTTCTTCTCCTCATATACCATCTTTTACTAAAAACAAATACTTAAAACCTTATCATTTCAGTTCTTTATCTATGTTAATCTTGATCAAGTACGTTAACTTCACATTCTTTCCTTATACTTTTAACAATCTTGATCTTTAATCTTGTCAAATAATGTCCTAGTATTTGATTTCTTTTCAGCTTTCCTTTGTCCTCTCTCACAAAATTCTTCAAAGCTGTAACAAGCCCTTTTGGTAAATCCAATATAGAAAAATTATCCAGGTAATTCTCTTGGTTTGTTTTCTGTATATCTGCTGGGGTTCTTTTATATGTTCAATATAATATTTTTCCCAGTGGTGAAATCCAAATTTTTCTACTACTGGTTCTGTGGGTGTGGCTTGGTGGGCATGGCTTGGTGGGTGTGGTGTGGCTTGATGGGCGTGGCTTGGTGGGCATGGCAGGGGAAGGATACTGCAAAATCCCCATTCCATCCCCACTTTTGGGGGAAGGATATTGTAAAATCTCCATTCCCACCCCACTCTGGGGCCAGCCAGAGGTGGTATTTGCCAGTTCTCTGAACTGCTCAAAATTTCCGCTACCGGTTCTCCAGAACCTGTCAGAATTTGCTGGATTTCACCCGTCATTTTTCCCCATGTTATTCTTGCAGCTTGTCATTTTAAAATCAATTTTCCAATCAGCCTCACTCATGTCAGAATTCATTTCTCTTCCTTAGCATCTTTTAAACATAGTCTATCTATGGAGACAGACATTCTTAAAATTAACTTCTACATTCATTGTTCAAAAATATCCTTCAATATTTTGCTTCATTCTGTATTTATAGGTCGAGTTTGAGTATTCTCATTTAATTGTAATCTTTAGTTCCTGATAGTTTCCAATTTTTCAAGTCTTAACTTATTATCAGCTTAGTAGAGCTGACACAGAAACTAGCTTGGCTTTCCATATTAACAAATATATCATGGAACTATCTAGGCATTCACAGTTCTTGGTGGGTCTTTTAATAGGACAAGAATGTATGTATGGAGGTGGCAGGACCCACTTGAGTACAATGAATTATTTCCTGTTGTAATGAATACATTCTTGGAAACATTCTTGAAATAAATAAGGTCCAGGAGAAGAGTGGAAATTTCTACTACCATTTTTATTTTTATTTTTATTCTTTCTTGCCTGGGAAGTTTGGAAATGCTATTTTACATTTCAACTGAGGGTATTTGCTAGTCCAAAGATTAGCATCTTTGTCCTTGGTTACTATTTGCAGCCATAAGCAAACAAGCAATAAACTGAAAGATAAATGGAGATGATTTGGCAAGAATAATTATGATAAAAAGAGCATTAGATTGCTGGCTCAGTACTAATAATAAAAAAGACCAGGGCAGAATATAGAAAAGTTCTGGGTATGAACTCAAGGAATGCTAAAAGTAAATCTTTTAGTTAGCTGTACCTTTTGTGAATAACTTCTCCTTCAAAGAAAGAGAACGTGGAAGTAGCATGGTTTTTTCTTATAAGAGATTAGAAATGCCAAGAAAGAGAGAAAGAGAGGGGAAAGAAGGGAGGGAGGGAGGAAGAAAGGGAAAAAGGAAGGAAGGAAGTATGGATGTTGGAGAGACAAATTCATGTTTTTTTTTTTACTTTCCTTTTCTATCCCCCGGTTTTCCCCCATTTATATTTCCTTTGTTCAAAGGAGTGATCAGTAATTAATAGTCTTTATTCAATGCTATTCAAGGTTGACTCAGCCTTCCATCCTTTCAAAGGTAGGTAAAATGAGGACCCGGATTGTGGGGGCAATAAGCTGACTTTGTATAAAATATATACAAAAGTATGAAGGCTATTGCTTAATGCATTGTAAGCCGCCCTGAGTCTCCGGAGAAGGGCGGCATATAAATTAAAGCAAAAAAAAAAAAAAAATGCTATAATTTTACATAGATCCTTATTGCTATTTGATTTCATTTTACCAAAGCAAAATAGTAGAATGAGCAGCTCAAATAAAACAAAGGAATGTTTTATTTTTTTTTTAATGGATCTTTTGATACAAATACAAGTAAACGCCAGCCTTGACATTTTAATACGTAGCTGGAATGGTCTGAGGTCACTGTCGCTAATGTATCAAATTTTCTTAATGTAAAAATCTCCTTTTGATCAAGATCGGGTTCACCCTGTTCCCCTGACTCTTACGAACGAGAGGCACAAATAATTTTTTTTAGCTGTTTGCCACTATTGGCATTCTGCAGTTAACGAAGACATCACCTTGAACTTTCTTCCTGATGATTATCCACTTTTCTCCCAGTCAGTTGATGAGCTCGACAATCTTGTTCAAATGCCAGCGATGTAATTTTGGCACACCTTCCGCCTCAGCCTCTGGGATTGTAGCAAAGCACTCGCCTGGCAAATATTTCAAAAAGAGGCTAGGGAGTCTGGAAATACAGCTAAATGGAGTCCCTTGTTCAGAGATTGGCAACAAATAATTCTTTGTGTTTATGGGTGTGGATGTGCATGCACATGCCTCTGCACAGATGTAGACAAGTTGCTTTTATCACTTGCTTTCTAGGCCAGCCAAGCTCCAGTTAGATTCTTGCTAATAAAAATGCAATAAGCTCCATGTTTGGAGAAGATGTTCTCAGATCTCTTGAAACATGGATTGTAGTTATTACCAGTGATCCAGAATAATCTATCATGGTATAAAGAAGCTTTCTATCTTTGCACCCAGCAATTTAAAAACAGGATCCTTTGTTCCAGAATTAGTTTCCTCTTCAGTAACAGCTGATATGCTTTTTTTCTTACATTATGGAGAGGTTAATTTTATAGCAATAGCATCCATTGTTCAGCCGATTAATTAGTAAGCAAAGTAACTTGAACAAGTCTTTAAATCCTATTTCAAAGAAACAAAGCATTTTATGTACATCTTATTATTTTTAGGAAGATTAAACTTAAACCACACAAGCTTAATCCATTCTCAGTATTTATAATATACATTTGACAATCAAATATTTTTTTAAAATATTTTTTTAAAAATAGAAGCCAATTGATATGG
Organism: Arizona elegans; assembly: GCA_022577455.1. Classification (NCBI taxonomy): domain Eukaryota; kingdom Metazoa; phylum Chordata; class Lepidosauria; order Squamata; family Colubridae; genus Arizona; species Arizona elegans. The sequence continues at coordinate 23,144,938 of JAKOOJ010000008.1, read as the reverse complement.
CCAGATTTACCTTTCTATATTGGAATGGAATGGAATGGAATGGAATGGAATGGAATGGAATGGAATAGAATAGAATAGAATAGAATAGAATAGAATAGAATAGAATAGAATAGAATAGAATTATTTATTGGCAAAGTATGATTGACACACAAGGAATTTGTCTTCAGTGCATTCTACATTATGATTGTTATTATTATTATTATTATTATTATTAATAATAATAATAATAATAATAATATTAATATTCATAAATGTAGGAACATTTTTCAAACACTTGGAGGCTGCACTGGTACAATCTATTCATTTTAAAGTCATTCTCTCCCTCTCTAATGACATACATTGTGTGAGGGCAGGAGTGATCAACTTTATTGCTGCTTAGGTCAGAACACAGAGACTGACAGTAAATGCTTCTGGCTTTTTAGGTTAATGGGAACATAATAGACCTCAATAGATCAGCTTTCATCTGTAAGTCATCAGCGAAGGCCAAACTCAATAAAGAAGAATGTGGTAGAGTTCACACCCAACCAACAATGAGTGGCAGGACACATTCAAGGCCAGAAAAGCTAAATCTATATTTTTATAGGAACAAGAGATTGGCAGGGAAAAACCTCAAATCTCTTTACGAGTTATTTTATTCAGCTGGGTTCCTGCAAGGTACACTCAGATGCATTTTTAAAACAATATATAAAAATAAGAAGGTTGTTTAGATAAGATTATGCTCTACATATACTATTGGTGAAAACAGTTCATTTCTAGAAGATACCATTTTCATTCTTACCATGAACTTTATGTAGGATTTAAAGAGGGACTATATTCAACGAGACTCTAAAATTAAATATTCTGTCTATGCTAAATGGTAGAAACATCACTGTTTACTTGTCCTGAAATAAAAACAACATTAAAACCAGTGGTGGGATTCAAGTAATTTAACAACCGGTTCTCTGCCCTAATGATTTCTTCCAACAACCAGTTTGCCAGACTGCTCAGAAAGTTAACAACCGGCTCTCTCGAAGTGGTGTGAACTGGCTGAATCCCACCACTGATTAAACCAAACTGCTATTCATATTTTTGTAGTATTTCTACAGCAATACCTACTCTAAAAAGCTGAGCTTGGATAAAATATAGAAATATAACACATGCATTTTATTACATTTAATAAAATCATAAATATTGTTTACAAAGTGAAGTTTGACATGTGGTATCGCATTAGTGGAAACAATTGACGTAAAATTGCAGATCGTAATCCAGTTTAAATTACTTTTCTAAAAATATTTAGTATTGATAAGTATGTCATAAGGACAATGTCACAATAAAAAAGAGATTATTTAAAATAATAATGAAGGAAACCCAAAGGATACAACAAAGCAATGTGGAATTTGAAGTACTTATTGGAGGATAGCTGGTATTTTAGAGAGAAGCAAAGAAGAAAAATTGACTGAACAAACATCTGTTTAGAAAATGCACATAAGAAATCCATTCTTTAAATGAACACAAGAAACAATTAGATCCAATAATTGGAAAATTTATCATATCATTAACTAAAATAGCAAAATAAAGCAAAATGAGAAATCTTGTCTGGAAATCTATAGATTTTCCAACTTTAAAAGCAAAGCCAAAAAGCAAACCCAAATATAATATGAAACAAAATAGCTCATATATCTAAAAAAGAAAGGTAAAGATTTATTCAGTCCAGTTCTGTCTGATTCGGGGGTGGGGGAGGGGTGGCGGCAGTGCTCGTTTCTTAGCTGAGGGAGCCAGCATTGTCCAAAGACATTTCTATGGTCATGTGGCCAGCATGACTATATGCCGAGGTGCATGGAATGTACCTTTCTACCGAAGTGGTACCTATTTATCTACTTACATTTGATGCTTTCAAACTACTAGGTGGACAGCAGCTGGAGCATGTAATGGGAGTTTACCCCATTGTATGGGGCTTGGATCTTGAACCCAGCCTGTCAGCAGACAAGCTCAGCGTCTTTAATCACTGAGCCACCGCACCCCCATATATCTAAAAGAGGCATAAAATGTAATGTTAAAAGAACATTATATTCTTCCTGCCTAACAAAATTATCTAACAATGTATAATCTTACTTACGACGTGCCAACATTTTAGCTTCTTCCATTTCTCTTACTTGGAAAGATGATCTGGAACCACTATCCTTATACTTGGCACTTTATATGGACAAATATGCCAATTTTCTTCTTCTTTTTTTTTACTCCTGTCCCCCCAAAACCCCACTCTGAAGTAATAGGGAACAGATGATTGACTGATACTCTGTATGTTGAAGAGACTATCAATTTATGCAGAGTTCTTAAAAATGTCAGGGACTAATTGCGTATCCAAGCATTTTAAAAATGGTGTGTAAAATGGGTGGCTGGGTAAGTTGACATCAGTAAATGAATAAGCAGGTATGATTACTACCAAAAGCCTTCTTGAAATCTTCTGTATGGCCTACCAGCATTTTAGAATTCTAAAATGAAATATATATTTATACAGGTAGTCCTTGACTTATAACAGTTCCTTTAGCGACCGTTCAAAGTTATAACAGCACTGTTATATAGACTTATGACTATTTTTAACAGTTATAACTTTTGCAGCATCCCCATGGTCTTGTGATCAAAATTCAAATGCTTGGCAACCTGGTTCATATTTATGACGGTTGCTGTGTCCCAGGGTCATGTGATCACCTTTTCAAACCTTCTGACAAGCAAAGTCAATTTGGAAGCCAGATTCACTTAACAACCAGGTTGCTAACTTATCAACTGCAATGATTTGTTTAACAACTGTGGCAAGAAATGTTTTAAAATAGGGCAAAACTCACTTAACAAATGTCTCACGTAACAACAGAAATTTTGGTCTCAGTTGTGGTCATAAGTCAAGGACTGTCTGTATAGGAGTGTGTGAGTGTGTGTGTGTGTGTGTGTATGTGTGTGTATATATATATGTTTTCTCAGGTTTCTCATATATATATATATATATATATATATATATATATATATATATATATGTCTTTTATATATATATATATATATACACACACACACACACATACATACAACACATACAAATATGTATATGTAACTCTTTCTCTCTTCTCTCTCATTCTCTCTGTAAGTATTTGTGTATGTGTATGCATGTGTAAATACATATTCATATTTATAAATATATTTGTCAATATTGTAACATTATGAAGGAAGTTTCTAGAAACCTCACAGGAACAATAGGCTCAGATGAAAATACTAGTGCTTGTTCGTTTAGTAGCACAGAGTTCAGGAGGCTTGTTTCGTAAGTCACTTCAGATCTTTTACACTTTGAAATTAAGGGAAAACATTCTTCAACTGTAACATGGTTTTCTCAATATATACACTAATTTATTCAGAAACTTGACTTTCAAGAAGATAAACTAAAAACATGAACAACAGTTTATCTTCTTGAAAGTCAAGTTCCCGAATTAATTAGCATACATTAGTTTCTATTCTGTATCAGGAAAAACTGCTGTTGACCTCAGAATGTAGACTATTTTCATCTTGATTGTATGAGACAGCTTTTGGCATCCTTCAGAACAGACAACCTGCACTTCTGGGTTTAGCTGATATTTGAAGTTCAGATATAAAATTACATTATGAATGTATGTACCAAATTTAGTTCTGATAATTTCTAGGGTTCTTTCTGTCTTAAAACCTTTGTTGTGATTTGTTTTTCCTTTGTTAAAATAATACAGTCTCAAGATCACAGTTCTGAAAACTTTAACCTCTGCTTCTTTTCCTCTCCCTTAGGCAAGAATTACCTCCTTTTATATATGAGCTTCCATTGGGCTGAATTTATACAGAATACAATCACTACTCTGTGTTGAATGATAAGGAATCCAACACTATTTCTGCTACATTTAATGTGGGAACATGAGCCACATACCAAGACGTCAACAGCAAAGATCATGTAGCGCTAAGTGTGTGAGAAGTTTGGACGTCAGTCCTTATAGGACAACAAGATTGCTGCCATTTCACTGTGCTTTTGCAGACCTCTACATATGCACGGTGCAGCAGAGTAAGAAATAATTGTGTGTGGTTGTGTGGACAACAACCTTTAAAGCATCACTAATTTACTGAGGAGAAATTCCTTCCTCCCCAAACAGCTTGAAGTCTTTTTTTTTAGAAACAATCTTTTTCCTGATCCGAATTTTCCTGGGTGGAACATTTTTTTGTGGTGGTGGTGGTGGGGAGAATAGAGGTGTTTCTTTTTATTTCTTTTCCTTTTAAAAGTATCCATCCTGACAATAAAAAGGTAGAGTTTATTCCAGGTATCAGCAACCTGTGGCTCCAGAGCCACATGCGGCTCTTTGGGCCCTCTGCTGTGGCTCCCTGTCAGATGATCCCACCACTGGCTGGCCCCGCCCCTCACCCTCCCCTCCCAGTCACTCCTCGCCAGGCCTGAGAAGAAAAGGGTGACGGCGGGTGATGGAGAAGTGGCCAGGGCAGTGATAGAGAGATACAGAGAGAGGGGGAGAGAGAGAGAGACACAGAGAGAGAGGTGGGGAGAGAGGGAGAGGGGGGGAAGGGAGATGTCAAAAGGGTTTTGTAGTTCCCGGTGTTTTTTAACAACCGGTTCTTTGTCCTAATGACTGGCTGGGTAGGCATGGTTGGGGGAAGTGAGTGACGTTGAGTTGGCCATGCCCACCCAGGTTTTGTGATAGAGAAATGTATCAATCTATCAACATTCTCATTTGTGTATACACTATGATTCAAATTAAATTACATGATTTGGAATTCACTTGCTTCTTCTCCAATGTTCTATTAATTGTTTTTAAATTAAATTAAATCTTCCTTAGCTTTTTGGATACCAGATTTTCTGTGGTGTTCACTTTCAATAACATAATATCCTGCATATAGTGTGTATGTGTGTGTGTGTGTGTGTGTGTGTGTGTGTGTGTGTGTGTGTGTGTTGGTATTCCCATTTACCTTTTGTAATGATTATATGTGAAAATGAGCATTATGGTCACTAGTATAACTATTTCACTTATAAAATCCCCCCAAAGGTCACACAGGAGGAAATTTATTTTGCTAAGAACTATGTTTCCTTCTACTTTTGGAAATTCAGGGGACAATTAAACTTTCAGCACTTGAAAATTATCCATTAATTAGTGCTGGAAGCAAGCACCCATGAAATACAGGTGATAACCATAAATCAGAACAATTAGTCTGTCTAAAAAAGCAACATGATCAAATCAAGATCCTTACTACCAGCTGCTCACATAATCGGAGGTTGTGGTGTTTTTTTGTTCAAGGAAGATAAGTCTGAAAAAAGTATGATACCTGAAATTTTGTAGCAAAGTTTATCATATAGGTACACTTGATGAGGACCAGATCCAACACAATTTTTATTTTATTTTATTTTTTTTTATATGGCAATGCTTGACTCTTTTGACACTACATTGTATAGCTCACTTTGAAAATAAAAATATAGTCGGGATGAGCCTGGGTAGATAGTATATATGGGTTTTTATTGAAGTATGATGTGTTTATATTTGTGTTATAAAATCTCAGCCTGAGAACAATGTTAGATATCTGTCTGGTAAAACAGCCAGACCTAATATTCTTTATAGCCTTTTAAAAACATTAATAGCCTAGTACAGATATGATAAAGTAGTCAAAGTTATAAACCACTATCAACTTTCTGGGTTATCATGGAAAGACCAAGTTTTTAAGGACCATGACTACAATATATGTATATTTACTCAGAAACAAATCCTGCTGTGATTAATAAGGTTTATTCTATTGTAAATATATTTAGTTTTGTTTGCCATTTACAGCTCATGCCAAGAAAAAAGTGCATTAGAATTTAAAATCTTTATTTCTCATTTCTATAGCAGGCAAAAACATATTGTTCGTAAGTAAGACATTTTTTTTCTACCATAAGACTAGTGATAGGAAAGGACATAGGCATGGGCACAACATTGACATATTTTTTCTCTTTTAGGATACCAATGCTGGACATTTGGCTAGTAAAACCTACTCAGCTTTTGTGGGGAAGATATTGATTACTTATTCTACAAAGTCAAGTTAATTATGAATAGTGAGGTAATAGCCTCCTCTTAGAACGCTAATGTTGCATATTCTTCCAAAGGAAAATCAAATGATAAACAATGAAATGAATAAACAATCGTAAATACATACTTATAAGGATTTGGGATTTTGATGTTAGTTTAGGGAAGAAATCAAGGCTAACTGGGAGTGGCACCTGTCCAGGTTTGCATTTGACCTTGCCAATTTTGAAAAAAAAAAAATCTGTCCTAATATTCTTTGTAAGAACTTTATAAACAATAGCAATAGCACTTAGACTTATATACTGCTTCACAGTGCTTTACAGCCCTCTCTAAGTGGTTTACAGTGTCAGCATATTGCCTCCAACAATCTGGATCCTCATTTTACCAACCTCGGAAGGATCGAAGGCTGAGTCAACCTTGAGTCTGGTGAGATTCGATCTGCCAAACTGCTGGCAGCCAGTGATCAGCCGAAGTAGCCTGCAGTTCTGCACTCTAACCATCGCGGCTCAATAGCTAACAGTCAGTCTAGACCAGGACTGTCAAACTCGCAGTCCGCGGGCTGGATGCGTCATGCGCTGGCCACACCCATGTCCGATTTAGCGAAGGGGAAAAAGTCACGATACGTCCCGTGATGACACAAGTTTGACACCCCTGGTCTAGATAGATAAAATGTTAATGTTCCTAAAGGGAAGAGTTTATCTCAATTCACTTAATTCTTTTACATTAATTTTAGTACTTACGGGTTTTAGATTAACTTTTTAACTTTATATGTTGTATGTTATCTATGTTGTTTCTAGAGCCAGTTTAGTGTAGTTATTAAGGTATCAGGTTAGAACAGATAACATCGGCTCATAACACCTCAAATGTGGTTGTAAAGAAGAAAGTGTGGATAATTGATGTGGTAATACTATAGTAGGGTAGACTACAAAGAATTGGAAAAAATTACAAATATCAAGAAAATCAATCTTGAAAAATAATGGCATAATCTAACCATGGAAGGGACATGGTGGCTCAGTGGCTAAGACACTGAGCTTGTCGCTCGAAAGGTCGGCAGATCAGCGGTTCAAATCCCTAGTGCCATGTAACGGGATGAGCTCCCATTACTTGTCCCAGCTTCTGCCAACCTAGCAGTTCAAAAGCACGTAAAAAATGCAAGTAGAAAATAGGGACCACCTTTGGTGGGAAGGCAACAGCGTTCCATGCACCTTTGGCGTTTAGTTATACCAGCCACATGACCACGGAAACGTCTTCGGACAGCACTGACTCTTCGGCTTTGAAACGGAGATGAGCACCACCCCCTAGAGTCGGGAACGACTAGCACATATGTACTAGGGGAACCTTTACCTTTACCTTTAACCACGATGGTCCCATTGTTATTGGCACATTGGGTGCCATACCAAAAAATCTTGGATTAAGTTTAGAAAATCTGTGCATTGACAACATTTCCATCTTTCCATTACAAGAGACCACACTGCTTGGAGCCGCATGTATGCTACACTGAAACATTATGATAACATAAGTTGTTAAGAAGAACTCAATATGTTTGAAGTCGAACACCCACTAAAAAACTGGCAGCTGTGTTTTCATAGTATTGTGTGCATAATAATAAATATAATACTCCTAAGAAATGTTTTGGTGATTAAAGTCTTAACCCAATATCTAAATGTTTTGTAAATAAATAGTATATTTATATTTAATTAATTATATGTATATATAAATATTTATAGTATTCATAAATAATATTTAGTGGTTTACCCATTATGTTTTTTGCAAAGGAATTCTAGAAAGTTCTTATTTGACACAATCCTAAACTATAGCAATCCTTTCATCAGTTAAATTCCAATTCTTTCAATTGTGGAGAAAAATTTCACCCCATTTTAAATCTCTTTGTTTTCCTTGGTAAAAAAAATGTGAAGGATCGTGTTCTTTTTTTATATGAATGTCAATGAGTTATAATCTATATTGTGACATTTTTTTCCAGGATTCGTATTGCCCAATTATAAGAAATTTTACAAGGAATGTTGCTTTTTTTTCCCAGAAAAAAATAGCATGCAGTACATAATTGTGTTAAAAATCATATTAATTGAATCCTGTGGCATTAGAAGTATAAGAAAGGTAAGGACCGTATCGCTTTTCTATCTCTGCATTGGACTCAACTAATCTTCATTTTCTTATTCACTCTGCACGTTATATATGTGGAAGTGATTTTTTTTTCCTTTTGGGTACTACTTTTCATTCTTTTTTTTCTGAAGATCTGCAGGAACATTTAGTTTTCATGCTACGCAGAACACTTTGTGTGAAGGTGGAAATCCATCTTTCATAGTTAGCTGCATCTTAGGTCAAGTGCTGCTCAGTAAACATTCAAGGAATTGGATATGACAGGTAATATTTCATAATGGCTTCTCCCTCCATATGTTTTTCATTCTGTACTGCTGATTCACAGAAAGAAAATTTTAAAAGACACATATCTGCTTTCCATTTGTGTGAAAATACATTTAATTCCGTACAAAATTAACTTGAGAAGTAGAACAATATTTAGGCTTTTCTTTTTATTTAAGTAAATTATTTACTGTTTACTCTTTTTTTTTCCGGAGAAAAAGAAACAGTGCACATGGACTGTGATCCTATATGTGTTTGGTCAAAAATTAAGTTTCCATGCATGTAATGCATAGGATTTTTACCTCTTCCAAAAAGCCCAGGAAACAAAAATTTACATTTTGTTTCAAGCTAGTATTGGCTTGAAGGACTTAAAATGCAAACAAATAAGATCAGCCACATTTGGCCAAGCAAAATCTACAACATACTGATATGTTTTTATGCTACATTAAGGAAAGATGCAATGTGATCTGAAAACATACAGGTTATGTATAAAATACAAGAGGTTGATTTTTGCTTTCTAATTGGGTTTCTTGCAAACGGCAGTGAAAACAGCAACCATGGACAAACTCTGTAATGCAAACCAGAAGTGAAGCCACACAGGCAGTCTTTACCACAACAACACAGAACTAGATGTTTGTTTTTATTTTTAATGCTGAACAGGTTTACCTGAACAAATGCTTGCAGAATTGGAGTAATGCCTAAATCCTTACAGTATCCTTGGCAATCTTTTTTCCTATCAAGCAGCATCCCATTTCTGATTTGGCAGACTGCTGTGGAAAGGAGGAAAGCAGGCTAGTCCCCTAAGGATGGGTCCTGGGTCCCACGATACCCAGAGCAACATCAAAAAGCCTGCCTCTTTGCTATAATCTCAGTATCATCACCAGCATATAAATGGACTCCCTGAGATATCCTTGAGGGAGACCTCCAATAGCATCTCCTTTTAGCAAGATCAGCATAATATAATATCTGATCTTTAGGTGCAGAGTGATACCTGTCAGCCCTACAACGTAGATCAGACTCAAAATGCAACGTTATGTAGGTCAGTACTATTTTCATTTTAAAGCGGTAATAGAATCTTGCACGGCTGAATGTACTTCCCTTCTTTTTTCCTTTATCTTTGCGAGAATTAGGCATCTGTTCATGTTACCGTTCTGCCTTGAACTCAGGCCTCTTTTATTGGACTATTGTCTTGACCATCAGACCATCATCTTCCCCCTGTCCTCAAAGACAGACTTGGTATTTTATGGCCCGTGGCCTGTGAGGGATCCCAGTCCAGCCTGGAGTACCATGGTAGAAGGCAAGGCATCAGTGCAGTGTTGATGGAGGGAGCGGGACATCATTGGAGGGCAGGATATTTTTGCAGTGGGGACAGGGCAGAGGTAGGGCAGGCAGGGGTGTGTGGCAGGTGGCAGGGGTGTCTGTGTGGTGGCCCTCCACAACAGTCCCAGTGTCTCATGTGGCCCCTTGGCAACATTAATTGCCCATCCCTGCTCAAAACCATTCCCTCTTCCCTCTACAATACCACTGAGGACCCTTCTAAAGTTTTCTATCACCATTCAGGAACAGAAGGGTGTTATGCTGGAGTGTCAGCAAGGCAACCAGTTTATCCATTAAAATCTATAGCTTACATATCTTGAAGCTGATCAAGACACATGTTTGTCTGCTATCTCATTTATCTTAGCATTCTGTGTAGAACTCTTTCCAGAGAATTGCTGGTAACATTTGATCATGTAGAACTTTATTGCATCTTCGTTCAGAATTCCACTTTTTTTTCCAGAACATACAACAAACTTTGAATTACATTTCTTTTCAGGGAGCTCTATAGGCTCCCTGAAAATGAGGAAACCTTTGATCCTAAAATGCATGCCCTCAGCCCATTAATTGCAGGTCAGGTTATATCAGGGCATGCTGGCCATCTGATATTCCTGAAGTGATGTTCTAGGGTGGAACTTGGCAAAATGCAGTATTTGGAACCAAACTGTATTATATATCAAAACATTATGGACTATAACTAACACAACTGTGGCCATTACCGTCTCATTTACTGAAATATGGTTTCATGGTAGCTCTTCTTTACTCACCCATCTCACATAGATTGCATTTAAGGAAACTAGTAAATAAGTGTTTGTATAGTATAAAAAAGAAACAAGATCTGTCTGTCTATCATCTATTTGTCTGTTTATCTATCTATCCTTTATTATTTATCTATATTCAGTTAAGCTGGTAGAACCAATTTCTGTTGTTAAAAAGCCCCAACATTTGAAGGTCATTATAAATAAAATGAAATTTAGCGCATTGCCAAATTTGTATAACAATTCAAAGCCTTGAATTACAATGCTTATTGCTTAACGCATTGTAAGCCGCCCTGAGTCTCCAGAGAAGGGCGGCATATAAATCAAATCAAAAAAAAAAAAAAGCCATCCCATTTTATTAGGAAAAGAAAGTAGCATTCAATGGTAAATGTACTTAATCTATTTTAAATAATTCATTGCCTATAAAAGCAATCAGATTTTTTTTCACACGAAAAATATAACTATATGACATCAAAATTCTGAAAATCCTAGGGCTTGACATGACAATTTTTATTTTATACTTTTTAAAAATTACACATTCTGGGACATCCTCCATCCTTTTTGAGTCTTTGACAACCAAATCAATAATTCTTTGTGGATACATAAGTTGCCTTGAGTCTCTGTGATGTACTGAGTCGTATACAAATGTCCCTATAATTCTTAGTGCATGCCCTTCTTTAGTCTTGCTGACAAATGCTCTGCTTAACCAAGGTGTTTATCTTTCTACTGCCAGACGTACACGTAAAGACACATGAGGTGTGCGCGGGCATACAGAAAGAGGGGGGGGAGGGAGAGTGGGAGAGAGAAGGAGAAAATAGAATAACTGACCAGATTTACAGTATAAGGTAGGGCTTCCTTTTCTCTCACTCTTGCCTGCTTATTAGTTCAAAATATCCTGCACTATTTGTTTTCTCTTTCTTTTTAATATAAAAAGTTTAATACAGAATAAAAACAAATAGGAACTAGTATTTAGAATGAAAAAAAAATGAAAGCACAAAAGAGCAAAGACAAAGGTGGCAAAATCAAAGAAAAGAAAAGAAAAAGAATGATGAAGAAGTGACTTCTGATTTTCTTTTACTGGATTTATAATTATAAAATAACCTCTTGCTCTATGGTTACAGCTTTGTTTCGATTTTCTCTATAATCTATCATTTTTATTTTAATCCTCAAAACCATATAGGATATCATGTTATACTATTTCTTGCAAAAAGCCAATAATGGGTTTCTAACCATCATTTCATTTAGACAATATCTTATCTCTATTCCCCACAATACACAGTCACTTCATCTACATTATCTCATTCCTATTTGCCTTTTTCTAGTGGTCTTCAATTAAACATTTTCATCCTATCACTGCTACTGCCTAAAATAAATGAAAAAGGTCTTCGAAGTACTGTATCTAGTATCATAGCATCATTTTCTTCCAGTGATGATTAGCAGATAACGTGGACTGCTTGACTCTGCGGTTCTGCTGGTACGTACTATTAGATATGTAAAGAGGAAAACCCTAAGTGGCAGGCATTTGAGGATCTTCCCCATCAAACTGATTATTATCTTGCTTGTTCTTTTTTATTCTTGTCACAAACAGCTTCACCCATTTGGTATTTGCATTTCAGTATTAGTAGAAAAAATATGAGAAGAGTCTGATACTCAAATTAATAGCTATTTTTTTCCTCTGTTCCCTCAGCATACAAATTTCTCTCATACTGGACTTTCTATATCAAATTATTTCTATTCTTTACTCATTCTGATCTACACTACATGACATGATGCCATAATTCTAAATTCAATCCACCACCATCCACGTTATACCCTTTTTAAAATTTCTTAGGCACATTCCAGTGTGTCTGTGAGTGATGCACTGCACTGAAGCTGACTTTACAAACAATGGAAGCACTGGTGAGTTTCAAAATTTTTTACTACTGGTTCTGTGGGTGTGGCTTGGTGGGCATGGCATGGTTTGGTGGGCGTGGCATGGTTTGGTGGGCATGACTTGGTGGGTGTGGCAGGGGAAGGATACTGTAAAATCTCCATTCCCACCCCACTCCAGGGGAAGGTTACTGCAAAATCCCCATTTCCTCCCAATCATCTGGGACTCGGGAGGCAGATAATAGATGGGGGCAGGGCCAGTCAGAGGTGGTATTTACAAGTTCTTCGAACTACTCAAAATTTCCGCTACCGGTTCTCTAGAACTGGTCAGAACCTGCTGAATATCATCTCTGAATGGAAGGCTCATAAATTTCTTTCATATACTTAATTCACCTCTCCATAATGTCCTACTCCATACGGTCTGTCTTTCCCTTCATTGAGAACACTTCTGAAGGGAAAGGTAGATAGGCAGATAGGAGGAAAACCCAGTCCTTCCTTGACCTATAATCTCTAATAGATTGTGAGAATCAGCTTCAGAAAAGAAGGATTTTCCTGATATCAGTAAACTGTATTTTAAATGTGTGCTTCCAATTTTTAGTATCTTAAAAAAATCTGTCTCCCAAAGTTGATCTCATCCCAGACTATTAGTACAGATTAGTAGAGATAACAATCACCACTATCACCACTGAATTCAGCACTGGGAGTTATTGAATTTTCTCAAAACAGGCAAGGTATATATAAAAGGGTTTAGTTTTGTTTCTCAAAATGTGCATTTTTTTCTCCCCTTAGCTCCAGCAATCAAGGTTCAGACTTGAAGGTAAACTTTGTAGTCATTTGGCAATTATTCATTTTATCACAGATAGCTAACCAATATCTAACAGCCAGATTTAGTGATGAAATAAAGGAATAGTGGCATCAGTTGGATATCCAAATAATAAAAAAATAGAAGTACAATTGATAAATTGCAGTAAAAGAAAGAACTTGTAATGAGCTGCTTTGATTTATGATCTTAATTTTCATTTCACATAAGTAATTTGTCTTAATACAAAACACAAGCCCTTCCCTCTCCTTTATTAAGTAATACATTTCATGTTCCATAACCTTAAAAAGAGGGGTAAAAACCAAGTATTTGGGTAATGTAGCAGATCATTTGCTTTAGATTACTACAAGGTGAAATTGAAGCAGATTTCAAGGAGGTAATATGTGACTATTGTTTTATTAATACAGTGCTGGGTTAGGAGTAATTTTCATCTTAAAATAATGGATATAATTTAAATTGTTAAATTAAATTACTTATAAGAATTGATTTTCCTATTAACCAGGGGATAATTTGGTTTAATTCTGATACAGTAGAAGGTAATGTGCTAATACATTTGGTAGAGTTTACATCCAGGATAGATAATTGGCATGAGTAAGGTGAAAAATTTGACAGGAATTCTACACATATATGGGATAACAGAATCTATTTACTACATTTGCAGGAAGAGCAGAATCTATTAGGACAAGTGGTACACATAACTGCATGAGGGCAAGCAAGAACCAAGGCATGAAAGAAAAGATCTGTCAACATATTACAATGAAACCTAATAGTACCAATATTTTTTTGATATTTCACTGACTTAAAAAAAATAATTACCTAAGAGTGGCTAAATAGGGTGTAAAATTAGCCAACCACGACAAGTTAATTATTCAATAAATTAGGTTGGACCTAGCATAATAATGAATGGTGCAAATTGTCAATGTGTCTTTAATTTTTATATATTTTAATAAAGCCATCCAAGATAATTTTGCCAATCCAAAACTCTAGAGGGAAGGAAAATAACAGACCTCTCCTGACTGGAAATTTTAATAATTGTTAATAGACAATAACAATTAAGAGACTGACTATCACTGAACTTCTCATATGACTTAATCTTATTCAAGGTCATCACCTCCCCAAAAGTGAGTTTAGGACTTGTCTTGTATGAAACAGTTTATTGCTGGAAATGAAGAACACACCATTCCAAACTTAAGAACTTCTGGAAAGTTTAGAGATAGGACTTTCCAGAGGACCTTTGGGAATTGATTCTGAAAACACCTATGCAAAGTTTAATTTATTTATTGGTTCTATTTATATGCCGCCCTTCTCCGGAGTCTCAGGGTGGCTTACAATGCCTTGAGGACCCAGTTTGTGGGGGCAATAAGCTGACTTTGTATAAATATACAAAAGTATGAAGGCTACTGCTTAACACATTGTAAGCTGCCCTGAGTCTCTGGAGAAGGGCGGCATATAAATCAAATTAAAAAAAAAATGTGTTAAGCAATAGCCTTCATACTTTTGTATATACCTGCTTAGTAGGGCTTCCCCCCCCCCAAGCGGTGTTCTTTTTTATACAAAGTCAGCTTATTGCCCCCACAATCCGGGTCCTCATTTTGCCTACCTTGGAAGGATGGAAGGCTGAGTCAACCTTGAGCCTGGTGAGATTCGAACTTGCAGTAATTGCAGGCAGTTGGCAGCTAAGTGCTATTTAATAGTGCTTTAGTTCACTGTTCCACCAGGCTCCTTTTTTGTGCCATTAAGTGGGTTAGCAACCATACACTTAGATTTTCTCCAGAATTATTCATTTTATTATAGTTATATATTGCATACATTATATATTATTGTGTTTTATTATACAGGTAGTCCTCAACTTACAACCACAATTGAGCCCAAAATTTCTGTTATTAAGTGAGACATTTGTTAAGTTAACTTTGCCCCATTTTACAACCATCCTTGCCACAGTTGTTAAGTGAATCACTGCAATTGATAAGTTAGTAACTTGTTATTAAGTGAATCTGGCTTCCCCATTGACTTTGCTTGTCTGAAAGTTCTAAAGGGGATTACATGACCTTGGGACAACACAGCAACAGTCATAAATATGAACCAGTTACCAAGCATATGAATTTTGATCACATGATCATGGAGATGCTGGAAATGTCATAACTGTGAAAAACTTTTTTTCAGTACTGTTGTAACTTTGAACAGTCACTAAACAAATTGTTATAAATCAGGGACTACCTGTATACATTGGAAACTCTCTAGAGTCCAATTGGGTTGAGGCAGTGAATAATTATAAGATAATTAACTAATAAGGCTATTAGTCTGCTGGTGGTGCAGCAGACTAATAGCCTATTATTAACATTCAGCTGCCTGCAATTACTGCAAGTTCGAATCTCCCCAGGCTCAAGGTTGACTCAGCCTTCCATCCTTTCTAAGGTAGGTAAATTGAGGATCCAGTTTGTGGGGGCAATAAGCTGACTTTGTATAAATATACAAAAGTATGAAGGCTATTGCTTAATGCATTGTAAGCCGGCCTGAGTCTCCGGAGAAGGGCGGCATATAAATCAAATTAAAAAAAAAAATAAGTTCCATAAAAAAATAAATATTCATAAAAACCTTAGAACTATGTTTACACCTGGTATACATTTCAACCTATCATGATATGCTGTTTTACACATGGAATACATTTTATACTAATAGTCTCTGGTGAGTTCAGCATCCTACATTTTCTTTTGATCATTTTTATTGTGAGAATAACTGCATCCTCAACTAAAGTTTGAGTCTGTCTACTCAAAGTTGGAATTAATTTTTCAGAGTCAAGTTAGTTAAGTGTGCTTCTTGTCATTTTCTCTTTCTATATTTTCTGCTTGGTCTACTTCTCCTGAATGTCTGCTTTTTTATTTTCTTGTGCCTCTGTTTTTTATTCTTCCCTCTCAGTTCCAACTGCACAAAGAAATATAATCTTAACCTTCCCTTTCAAGTTTCCAAGCTTTCTTTAAAAACAAAAAAACCCTCATTTCTAAATCTGGAACAGACATACAAAGTTCTATGTCCTACTGCAAGTTTAATGGCTTTGGGTTTGTGTGAACCCTACCCATTGTGATTTAATAGGTTACAGTTGAACAGAACATGGTTTAATGCATTGTGGATGCCGGATACAGCATCCAAGTACTCCAAATTATTCTCTTCATCCTGTAGAATAAAGGAGTGTCCTACTTCCCATCACTTTTCTGCTATTGTTATGTACATGAAAAAGTTAAAGCTGGAACGACCAAAAAGGCCCCTCTTTCTTACCCTTCTTTGTTTCCAGTGGTTCTGAAAAGTTCTGTGCTATAGAAATACAGATAAAGCAGATTATTACAGTTAAGTCCTCTGACTTTTTATCTCTTCCCTGTTGTTCCTCTCTCTTTCCCTTCCTTCTTCTTCCTGCCGTTTATCCCATTTTTGGCAGTTAACTCTTTTTGATACCTTTTTTGCTAGCTAAATTGAGTGAAACATATGTTTACTCTGATCTGACTGGGTGGAAAGAGTGGTGGGTTGCTAATGGTTCACCCCGGATCAGGTGAACCGATAGTGGCGGTGGTGGCACGAAGCTCCGCCCACCCACCTGGATGCTTCCGCGTATGTGCAGAAGCTTTTGTGCATGCGTAGAAGCATTGTGTGTGTGAGTGCGTAAGCACCCACGATAGAACCAGTTGTGAGGGGTTTTGAAACCCGCCCCTGGGTGTAAACTCAACTGGCAAACACCAACAGTAATTTCCTAATGTGTAAACTCAGTCTTAATCTCTATCTGAAAGATACTTGTGCATTTCCCTCTTGGAAACCCTTGTCCCTAGAGCAAGATCAATACATCAATACAGCAATAGCAATAGCCTTAGAAATTGGTGAAATTCAATGTTTTTAACTACTGGTTCTGTGGGCATGGCTTGGGGGTGGTGGTAGCAGGGGAAGGATACTGCAAAATCTCCATTCTCACCCCATTCTGGGGCCAGACAGAGGTGGTATTTGCCAGTTCTCCGAAGTAGTCAAAATTTCCGCTACCGTTTCTCCAGAATCTGTCAGAATCTGATGGATTTCACCCCTGCCTTAGACTTATATACCAATTCACAGTGCTTTACAGCTCTCTCTAAGCAATTTTATAGAGTCAGCATACTGCCCCCAACAATTTGGGTCCTTGTTTTACCGACCTTGGAAGGATGGAAGGCTGAGTCAACCTTGAGCTGGTGAGACCCGAACTGCCAAATTGCAGGCAGCCAGCAGTCAGAAGAAATAGCCTGCAATACTGCATTCTAACCACTGCACCACCATGGCTCTCTTAAATATAAGAGTACCAAAGTTCTTTTCAAAATTTCCTGAGCAGATAGAATCAAAAATATTTTGAAAACCTTAATGGTTTCCTGGGACAGATCACCTCAACATATTTTTAACTGTCTCTGCTGTTGCTTCTAACAGGAATGCCAGAAAACAAGCACATCCCAGATGAAGCAATCCTATGGATTCACGTTGATTTTTCCCTTTCATTGAAATATTGCAATCCACTGAGGAAATTGTCCATCCACACTATTTTTATTTTTAATTCAAATTATTTTTGTCCATATTTTTCTCTTAGATCACATGTACTATGCATAAACCTATCAGGGACATTTACTTCACTTATACAAAAGCTTGAAATTAGTACTGTGACGATTCTCAGATTTGCAGAATATTTAAACATCAACTGCAATATAGTGTTGTTTTCCAATGAAGAAACAATTTAATTTTATTCTCATTGCTGATGTTATTTAGGGTATTAAGGATGAAATCCGAAGGAGGGAGTTGGACTAAAAACCTTTAAGTTCCTAACTGCTTTGCAAATATCACTGTATAAAGGTCACCATGTAATTATAATTTTGCTGCCCTTCAATGCTCAAAGATTTCACAATATCTGTGAAAGGAAAGGAAGACATTGAAACAAAATGCTAATTTATATTGTTTATTATAAAATTGTATGTGTAAGAGAGAGAGAGAGAGAGAGAGAGAGAGAGAGAGAGAGAGAGAGAGAGAGAGAGAGCTGTAAAATGTATGAAGAATTTAAATTGCTAAAGAAATATCCAAGTATAAAGCTACAGTACATAAAGACTTGTGCATTCCTTAGTCTGCTAGTATGACTGATTAAGATCTTGAAAACAACAGAAAAGAACATTAATAGAGTCTATGAATGGCCCCTAGCAAGAATCATATGCTTCACCTGTCTTTAATCCCCACATTGTTTGACATTTTCACTATCTTTTTGCTACATTATGCCTTCTATGAGTCATATGATCTCTGTCAGCCTTCCAGTCACAGTAAAATCGCTTATGGAGGCTATTTGGCAGTTTCCACAAAGATATTGAACCCCAATGTCTCTAGAAGTTATCTGAGGTAATTTCTGAGGTATCTGAAGAAGATTGAAGTTGTGTCGTTAGCAGAACCGGAACTAAACAGAAAAACAAAATCTTATTTGGAAAAATGAGAATGTTTTGAAACATACAAGTATACTTGGTTTGTGCATGGTTTTT
Organism: Arizona elegans; assembly: GCA_022577455.1. NCBI lineage: Eukaryota > Metazoa > Chordata > Lepidosauria > Squamata > Colubridae > Arizona > Arizona elegans. Next base: position 23,126,241 of record JAKOOJ010000008.1, on the reverse strand, counting down.
AAAATATACCTGTGTGTGTACTTCTTCTTTTTCTTCCCTTGCATATCAATTTTAACTCTACCTATTCATTCTAATGTAAGAAAAATCTCACAATGTTTTTCTGCTTTGACCTATCTTATTCTTACAGGTTGAGAAAACTAGACTTTATATTGTGTAGGGTAGGCTATCAACATAATTGCATACTTTAGTTTTGAGAAAATTACAGCTGAATTCCTCTTTTAATCTTAGGTATTCTGGGGCTTAAATAGTTTTGTTAGATTTGTGACAGATTTGCAATAGAAGATATATCTTCTAGTTCCAGGAACCAGAGAGGGTTTTACTGAAACTGTTCTCCAACAGTCGAGAGTAAAATGTATGTGATAAGGTTAATTGAACTGTTGGATAATTAACAGTGTTATCATGTCCTGGTGCTGACAATATGTGAGAATTGATCATATGCTGCACAATGCTTCAATGTCAGTGATGAACACAATTGCTAGTCTTTCAACATGCACATATATCTAACATCAAAGGTAATTACTGAAACATAGAGCTGTGCAAATCTTTTAAAATAGTCTCTTTGGAATGTGCAAAGAAGCATAGATGAAGCAAGCATTTTTGAGCAGTTGAAGCAACTATGACTCTTTTAGGCTGCATAAAGAACAATTTGCTTCACTTTTGGTCCACCAAAGTAAAAACTGGCTGCTTCAATGATTTACAGAAAGATGGGTCGTGAATACTCCTATGTAATGCAAAACACCTGCTTCAAATAGATTTCCACACCTGGGTTAAATCTGACACCCAGATCATTCATATTCAATAATTTAAATTACATTTTAGAACCTTCAGGAGATACTTTTGTTTGATATAGTAAGTCATGGTGGTTACCATTCTCTTTAAAGTAATTGTTTCTCTGAGATAAATATGATCATACAACATTTGGATTCAAAGATATTATCCAGAGTTGATGGTTGGTAAAATGCTGGTTTCTGGAGAGTTCCGGAAGAAAATGTTCACAGTTGGCTATTTCTGACAGTGATAATGAAATGCAAGGTGGAAAGGTATGACCAATGGGATGTTTATTTCTGGCTGATTAACTTATCACTTTCATGCAGGAGAATTTCTTTAATAAAATGTTTACCTTTGATGTTCTAATCAATGATAGACGGGCAGTATTTTCAGCATGAAATATTTATATTTTTAAAAGTTCCCTAATCATTTTATGGTAATTATAGCACAAATCCATCTAATTATGCAACCAAATTATAGATGATTTCTGTTTATAGATTTAGGATAGGAGGGTGCTCACGCTAGAAAAGTGTTGACATCAATGAGTTTATTATAAAAATGAGCAACAGGGAAAATTCAAAGAAAAGAAATTTCCTTTGGAAGGGTGAGGGGTTCCCTGATGGTGATAATGCAATGTAGAATTGCTGATATAATGTTTGCTTTAGTTCTCATTGCTTTTCATCAAGATGAAATTATAATATAATTATATAAGCAGTTGGTTATCAGTTGTCTTATATAGAATGTTCAATTCAAATTTCTCATACATAGAGAATGTATGGTAAAGTAAGTGTAACTATTGGTTTACCATACAATTTTAAGTTAGTGTTATCCACTACATGTGACTGTATTACAAGAGAGGTATAGCCTTACTAAATCCTTTATAACTTTGGTGGAAACATTCTTCATAACAATATTGATATTATCAGCCTTTGTGTAATTTTTAATCTGTACTGTTGGTTGGAATGTAAAAATATGTTGAGGGGAAAATATCCCTATTCCGTATACCCATTGTAGTTTTGCATAGGTATCCTGTTATTATGAAAAGATATATTAACAACAGCTAGAAAGAGAAGAAAATTACCCGAGTTAAGACAGCTGGCCAACAAAGAGGACCCTGAACTTATAGTGAAACCCAGGCATCAAAGGAAAGATAAGAACCATCCATTTATGACTTCATTCCCAGGTAATGTCAGGGCCATTTGTGTCATACCTAAATAGAGATACCGAAGTAATACATCCATAGTTTAGAAGTGACCCAAAATAAAGCTCTTTACTACTAATGCTGAAGGGACATAATAATAATAGAACAGGTAGAATTACTGGGAAATAATAGTAGAGTCAGTAGAATTGGTTTGACTTGCTGTTTTGCTTCTGTAAGAATTCTTTGCTAAGAATTAGAATTGCTTCTGCCATGTGTTTCTACCAGTGATCTCACCTCTGTGTTATCTTGTTTTTCTGTACCACTCCATACCTGGTGGATATCTCAATAAGCGGAGGTTGCTAAACACCCAACCCCTCTGTTGTTAAGTGCTCAGCCCCCCTTCCTCTGCTCCTTGCTGCACAGCCAATGCAGGGCTACAAACAAGGCATGGGCCAGGGGGCCAGAATTGGGTACTAAGTTGATGTCTCTGGGGGTATAAAAGGATGCCATACTTTCTTCAATGTGTGGTTATTTCCTCACATGCATTGTATCTGTATGTTCTGGATACAATCCCAACCAGTATTTTGTTTTTGACCATAAATAAAATCTGCTTCTTTTTGCAAGCCTTTACTTGAGTCTCTCTCTTTGGCATTCTGGTGACTCAAGTACATTTTGGGACCTTACAATACAATAAAGAAATAACCCAGACAGAGTTCCCCCCAGAAGGAACATATCACATTTGGGAAGGCCTTATGCAATATATGTTATTCCATGCTTCTGGACTTCTAAAACATTTGTTTGGAATCCTTTTCCATGATCCTTTTCCTGTAATATAATTTAGTCCTACACACTTCAAAATGAATGTACCTCATCTTAAAGTCAAATGAGCCATACAATCTGCATTTGTTTTGCCTGTTTGTTTTCCTATCTCTTAATATCTGCAATATTAAACATAACAGGGAAAAAACCAGAGATCAAATGCGAAACAAAAAACAAACTCTTTAGCACTAGACATTTTCAGTAGGTATGTCTAGCTTTGTTTTTTATTTTTTTTAATTTAATTTTTTAATTTTGTTTTTTTTTTCAATTTTTTTTCTGATGTTCTATTAGGACAGATTTTGGTAATATGGAATCAACTGAATTCATAGATCTCTGATGTAAGAAGAGAAATAAATTCTCAAAAGCCTTCCTAATTTCCAGGCTCCAGAGCCCAGATAAGTAAGAGAATTTTCCTTGGAAAGTAAGAAAACATCAGGAAAACTGATGTGTGGACAGAATTGTAAGGTTATATTTCTGCTTCCTTCTACTCGCACAAGCCAGGACCTATTTTTCTCAGCAAATTGTCTTGATCTTCAAGGAGTTTTTGGAGAAACCTTTGGAGAGCTAGAATGGAAGGGAAAACTTTTTCAGTATTCACCCAGCAAGCTTCTGAAGAAGTTATTTGATCTTATTACTTATTACTCTCTAGCTCTGTCTCTGTTTCTCTCTCTCTCAGTTAATTTGCCATTAGCTTCATTATTTAATTCATTTTTAAATTTATGATTAAAATATATTTTAGCTCTCCTGTAAGTCAAGTGGGAAAAAAAGGATGAATAAAATGACCATTTATTATTCAATACAGAATAAAGAGCTGTGAATGTGGGCATGTAAGGATTAGCAGAAATGGCTTTTAAAGACCATCATATAAATGGAGAATGAAATTAGGGAGACCATTTCAGCAAAATAAATAAATAAATAAATAAACGAAGCAGATAGAATAGTGTATTTTTTCTAAGATAACTTCAAAATAAAATTTCTATGAAAATTAGACTTAGAGAAATTTGGACATCAGTAATTGTGGAAGAAAGAAGCAATAGGGTGATAATTGGAAAGAAGAACAAAACTATTTGCTTCCTTTATCTACAATAAAATATAAATGAACAATATTGCCCGATTTACTGATGTATCAAAAATGCATCATCCTTTATTACGCAGTAACGGATAAATATTCTCTAGAGTGGAACAGAAGAGAATAGAAATAGGCATTTATTTTCTAAGAAATTTAATCTGTTCAAATTTTTGGATATTTACTTAACATTTTTATTTGATGGGCTACATAATTTAGTGATTCGGTTCTAGTAATGCTGGTGCATCAATCTCGAAGTTAAGTGGCTGAGAAATATAAAAAATTATGAAGCCGATGCAGATTAAAAAAAGCATTTTAAAATGTTAATTGAATCACATGGAACATCTATATGCTCCTATTCGTTCCTGAAGTTTGTGTAGATCGTTTCATGGTATTTTTTTTCAGAATCATAATCATAATTTTGGGGAAACTACACTTTCTGTGGGTTCCAGTCGTTTGGTGATTTGTTTTGTTTAGTGACCATTCAGAGTTATGAAAAAAGCAACTCTGTGACCAATTTTCTTATTTATAACCCTTGCAGTTCTATAAAGCAAAGAAAAGCTGAAGTGAGATGATAAGCACAAGCATGGTTTCACTTAGTGACTGTTTCATTTAATGACCAACTTGCCAATCACAATTTGTGGTCACTCAAATAGGGCCCGTATAAATGATTGATTTTTATAATCATCCCAGTGGAAAATACTTCTGTTAAATCTTACTGAGAATTTTTTTTAAAAAAGCCTATTGAAAGAATGCAGTTTTTGTGGGCCATTGAGAACAAAGATTTCGATACACAAGACAAGAAGGCACTAGGTTTCTGTCAGTGTATAAGAGTTCATGAACTGGAATAGACTTGGCAACATGTCAGCAATGGGGACTGTTTGGTGACTCAGACAGTTTGAAGCCTAAGCGTGGCTTAGTTTAACTGTTATGTATAAAAGAATTGGTTTGACCTTTCATTATTGGTTCTGTGATTATATTGATTCTGTACGTCTGTGATTTCTGGTTCTGGCTTCTGCTGCATGGGTATTGTGTACATGCATCATGCTTTATATTACTGTATATAAAGAAGTTTCTTTTATCAATGAATCCCTGCTGAATTCTTTACTTGTGTGCTGGTTGGATTGCTGCAAACTCTAACCGTTTCTGCTGGTTTAGAGCCTTCTCAGTGACAGATGAAGCCTGACAACATTTCTGTTCCTTTTATGTCTTCTGTACCATTATTTGGAAGTGTCATAGGATCCACTTGTAAAATACAGTAAGGTTGCCGAGCTGGAAATTTTAGCATAACTTTCTTTAGAAAAAAGAGGGTGGAAATATTTAAAATATTCTAAACTGGGAGAACACCTGGAAAATCACAGCTTGATTTAGGATAGCTGTTCCGGTAGAAGAGTACATGCTTAATTAAACACATTTTTTAAAAATAATTCTGCTGTGGCTGATAAAACTCATTCAGTAAGCTTATATTTTAGAGAGAAAAAGCAACCACGTTTTTTACAAAGTTGTACACTTAAGGTAAATGTTGCCTTCAGCTCCTGTACAAACTCAGTATATAAATCCTAAGAAATATTATGATTAATAACTAGCAGAATGCAAATGAAGAGTTTCCTTCATCTACTGTTGTTTCTCATATCTAATTCTGCACTATATTCCAAGAATAATTTATGGAAAAACAGCATCTTTTATGAAGCTCCATAAATGTGACAGGTGGTCCTCAATTTATGACCACAAGGAACCAGAATTTCTGTCGCTAAGTAAAGTGATAGTTAAGTAAGCTCCCCCTGATTTTATGATCTTTTGTTGCCATGTAAAGTCAATCCAGCTCCCCCCATTGACTTTGCTTGTCGGAAACTGGCTGGGGAAGTCGTAAATGGTGATCACATGACCCAGGGCCACTGCAACCATTGTAACTACATGCCAGGTACCGAAATTTTAATAACATGACCATGGGAATGCTGTCATCAATATGAGGTCTTGTTGCAAGCCACTTTTTTCAGTGCTGTTATAACTTTGAATGGTTGTTAACTGAATGGTTATAAGTTGAGTTCTTATAGAAGTTTTATGTTTATTTATTGGCTTGCTAAATTCAGGATCTTTTGATTCCATAAAACACAAGTAAATGGTACAGTTCTGGCTAGTATAATGAGGTGGTTTTAGGTATTATGACCACAATTGAGTCCAAAATTCCCATTGCTAAGTGAAATATTTGTTAAGTTTAGTTTTTAGTTTTATTGAATTTGTATACCGCCCTACTCCCGAAGGACTCAGGGCGGTGAACAGCCATAAAATAAAACAATATAAATACAAAATTTAAAATAGAATAAAATGAATTAAATAATTTGGCTGAACAAATTTAAAACCCCAATACTTTAAAACCAAATTTAAAATTTCCATTTAAAAAGGGGAAAGACTTAGGTCAGGCCAGCCTGATGAAACAAGAAAGTCTTGAGCGTGCGACGGAAGGTACGCAGATCCGGGATCCTCCATATCTCCGGGGGCAGTTCGTTCCAGATAGTAGGTGCCCCCACAGAGAAGGCTCTCTCCCTGGGAGTTAAGTGAGTTTTGCCCCATTTTACGACCTTTCTTGCCACAGTTGGTAAGTGAATCAGTGCCGTTGTTAAGTTAGTAACAAAAATCGTTAAGTGCATAGGACTTCCCCATTGTCTTTGCTTGTCAGAAGGTCACAAAAGATGATCATATGACCCTAGGACACTGCAACTATCCTACATACAAACTAGTTGCCAAGCATCCAAATTTTGGTCACGTAACCATGGGAATTCTGCAACGGTTGTTAAGTATGAAAAATGGTCATAAGCAGTGGTGGGATTCAAGTAATTTAACAACCTGTTCTCTGCCTTAATGATTTCTTCCAACAACCAGTTTGCCAAACTGCTCAGAAAGTTAACAACCGGTTCTCCCGAAGTGGTGCGAACTGGCTGAATCCCACCACTGGTCATAAGACACTTTTTTCAGTGCTGTTACTTTGAATGGTCACTAAACAAATTGTAGATCGAGGACCTTTTCTGATTACAAGATTTTATTAAAAGGCATATGTTTTTGTGAGCTACAGCAAATTTCACTGAATGTTCTTCCTCTATATACTGTGTCAATTTAGCCATTCTGATGGCTACCAAATTCCTTCTGATTTTTGGTTATCACAGACTAATGCAGTTCTCTCACAATGGGCCTTCTTTTCTGTCACTTTCTCCTATTTACACTTTTTCACAATTTGAAGGATAAAATTTTAAATCAGAAAAATTACCAATGTAACTAAAGTTTCTGGGCAACGTAGATCAAATTGCATTAAAAACATCATTTCCTAAGCAGACAACTAGTTGTTTTTAACTTGGCTGCTTACACTCTTTGCCAGTGATTTTTCTGCTGCAATTTGCACAGGAGAGAGAAGTGAATAGACATAATGCAGTTTGACCTTCTGCTTTTCCCCACAGCTACCCATTAAAGAAGGAAGCCTTCAAGGTATAAGTTGCTAGGTAGGAGCTTCAATTTATAAAATGAGGCTTGACACACACATGGTAAACCAATAAAAAATATGACACTCAGACACTTTCTCTGAAGCCCTTCGGAGCTCAAGGAGATTTACCACACACACACACACACACACACACATTTTTCCCCCACCGTCTAATTGATCAGCTATTAATTTAGCATTTTCTATTAATTCAGTGAGATTTAAAAGGCAACAACCAGGGTATGGAGTGGATGGATGGATACTTGATATTTCTAGATAATATTTGCCCTAACAAAGGCCTGCATGGTACCTGCTCCCATTGTTCCTTCTCTTCCTTCTCCTGAAGGAATCTGCAGTTGAAAGGCTTGATATGGTCTTCTTATAGAAACAGCTTCCTCTCTCATGTGCTTTTTCCATTGCTGCCCCCATCCTAAGCCTCTAGCAGCCTCTGTTGCCCATTTCACAAGTTACAGCATCCATGTGGCTGTAGAATAAGATGACCAGACGTCCCGCTTTTGGCGGGACAGTCCCGCTTTTGAGCAATTTGTCCCGCGTCCCGCGGCGTTTTAAAAAAGTCCCGATTTTTCATTCTGCCTCCTGGTTCCCGGCTGCCTCCTGAATCCCCGCTGATGGCTAGAGGGAAAAAAACTGTTTAAACTCTTGCCGCGGGGCTTCAAAGGGCCGCCCTACGTTAATTAGCTCGGCTTCCCCCTCTCAGCTGATTTGCACAGGGCTCTGCTCTTGCTAAATTGCTCAGTTTTTTTTCCTCTTTGTGCAAACCAAGCTCAAAACGAAACTGAAAGTAAAACAGGCTGTTGGCTTTGCGGTTTGCTTGCAACGTTGGAAAATTAGGCAGCAGATTTATTTTCCTTTTCCTCACCAAAAAAGGTAAGTGCAAACAATGGAAAATTATTTAGGGCAAAAGAGGAGAGTTCAAGATTTTAAAACACAAAAGAAAAAAAAGCTCTTTTTAACTAGGGAATTGTAATAATTGAGATATTATTAATTGTATACTGTGTTGAAAGCAGAAATGGTTAAGTTGTGGTTTGGAGGAATATATGGGGGAAATTATTTGGTTTATTATTATTGGTAAGTATAATTAATTGATTTGTAAGAAATTGGATTGCATGGAAATAATTGGAATATTCATGTTCATATTGATTAGTATACAAAAAAGATAGTTATATAACTAATTGATTTATATTAAAATGTTGAATTTGTATTAAACAACTGTATTACATAATTACATAATTAACCAATGTGAGGATGGATATAAAAATAGATGACAATGGGAAGGGGTATAAAATAGAATAGAAGGGAAAAATTGAATTTGATTAAGATTAGAGATGAGGATGAAGGGTAAAATTGTTTTTTTAAAAAAATAGATGAGGAATAAATATGGCAAAAAGGAAATATAGAAATTGTAAATTTAATTGAAATGACTAAACACTGTTTAAATTTGTGAACCAGCCAAATATTCTGTTCAAAGAAAATACATTGTATGTATGTGTGTTTCTAATTATTGCTATTTATTCATATTTGTTCTCTTTTATTCTTTAAAGTTTAACAATTCATTCTTTATCTTAATATCTTTATATTTGTTTGGGGTTGGCTTTCTTCCCTTTCATCTTTTTTATTGTATAGCAATCTTTCTCCTCAAACCTACCACCTCTCTTTTCTTTCCTTCTTACTTTCTCTTCCCCCCCTCTTCTTCTCCTCCCTACTTCCTCTTCCTTTCTCCTTCTCCTCATCTCTTCCTCCCTCTCTTAACCGTCACTCCTACTCTAATTTCCCTTCCCTTCCTTCATCCCTCTCTATTACTGTATCCTTTTATGCATATGGACTACTCAGAGGGCTGAAAAAGTTATTTTTGACTGGTCCTCGCACTTTTGACCAGTCCTCGAACTTACGACTGTCCTCACATTTTACATTTTTGCCCTATCTTGTCATCATAGTGAAGAGAAGCAGTTGTGAAATGAGTGACATGGTTGTTAAGAATGCTGCACGGGCATAAATGTGAGGATGGTCATAAGTGTGAGGACCAGTCAAAAGTGTGAGGACCTGTCAGAAATGACTTTTCAGCCCTCTGAGTAGTCCCTATACACACAGCCATGGCCACCCGGTCACATGACCAGCTAGCCACGCCCACCCAGTCACATGGCCTCCAAGCCACGCCCACACAATAAGCCACACCCACAATGGTGTCCCTCTTACCAATGTTAAAATCTGTTCACCTTAGCCTATACACATAGCCATGGCCACCCGGTCACATGACCAGCTAGCCACGCCCACCCAGTCACATGACCAGCTAGCCACGCCCACAAAATAAGCCACGCCCACAATGTCCCTCTTTACCAATGTTAAAATCTGGTCACCTTACTGTAGAAATGATATGGGCTATGACTGTTGTTACCTCCATTCAGAAACTGCCTCAGCGTCTAGGGAGATTTTCAGTCATCCTGTTCATGATTGTCCCAAAGGTGCTTTTTCAAAAGGCAACTGGACTTACTTTGTTTTTCTTTGAGGACGTTTTTCTTCTTATTCAAGAAGTTTCTTCAGAACTGAAGAAATCTTTATAGTATATATATATATATATATATATATATATATATGCATATTCTTTCTAGCCAGGTTTTACCTACGTAAGCTAGGTTGTTCTGCAGCTCTGACTGTGTGAAATCTCATTCACCATCCTCAGAGCTCCTCCTCTGCTGACAAACTGCAACTCTACGTTGCTCTCTGGGAGACTCAGATAGCTATTTCTGCCTTATAAGGCTTCGTCTTATAAGGCAGAAATAGCTATCTGAGTCTCCCAGAGAGCAACGTAGAGTTGCAGTTTGTCAGCAGAGGAGGAGCTCTGAGGATGGTGAATGAGATTTCACACAGTCAGAGCTGCAGAACAACCTAGCTTACGTAGGTAAAACCTGGCTAGAAAGAATATGCACATAAAAGCCTACGAAAAACAGAAAAAGACATATATATATATATATATATATATATATATATATATATATAGTATATATATATATTTTATTAGAAAGTACAAACAAACAACAATATAGACATACAACACATAGACATACAACACATACAAACAAGTAAACAAAAATCCATCTATACATCTTCTTTTCAACTTGTCGCATCAGTAATCTATATTCATATTTATACCTTTCCTCTTTCTTATTTTAAGTTATCTCTTATATCTATATTCCGAACACTTCATCTCTATATATTCTCTTAATCAACATTTTTAATTTACTATTAACCTAAATTGGTACTTAATGTTCATATCTATAATTTATATCTTCTCATTTATTTCTGTATCTTTTTTCTTTTCTATCTTCCAACCAAGTATATCATTTCTCCCATACTAAATAATAATCCTTATCCTATTTTTCTTGTATTTCTTTTGTAAGTTTGTCCATTTCTGCACATTCCATAATTTTAATAATTACTCTATCCTCCGTTGGTATATCATTATTCTTCCAATTTTGGGCAAAGACTATTCGTGCTGCTGTTAATATGTGGATGATTAAATATTTTATTTCTTTTTCATATTGTTCTGTAATTATTCCTAATAAAAATATTTCTGGCCTTATTTCTATTTTTTGGTGTATAATTTCTTCTATTTGTGTTCTAATTCTTTGCCAATATTGTTTTGCTTTCTGACAGGACCACCACATATGGTACTAGGTTCCTTTTTGGAGTTTGCATTTCCAGAATATTGGGGAGGTATTTGGGAACATCCTTGCCAGTCTGGCCGGTGGGAGGTGCCACATATAGAACATTTTGTACATGTTTTCTTTATAGGGTACAGACATTGTTAATTTGTAATTTGTGTTCCATAGTTTTTCCCATTTTTCCAATTCAATGTTATATCCGAAATTTTTCGCCCAAATTATCATATTTTCTTTAACCACTTCTTCTTCTAATTTGTATCTTAGTAGATAATTGTAGGGTTTTTTTATCAATTTGTCGTCTGTCCTTTGTAAAATTTTATCTAATTCATATGGTACTTTTTGAAATCCAAATTGTGCCAAATCTGTCTTATATCTAGATTTTATTTGCAAGTATGGCCACCAATCAATGTCTGTACCCATTTCTTTTCAGTTCTTGTCTCGATCTTAGTTCCCCTTGGTTATTTAGCAGGTCTTTATAGGTTTTCATTTGGGCAACGTCCATAGCATTAGGGTAAATCTGTGCCTCCATAGTCGATAGCCATTCTGGAATTTTATTGTAATGTGTCTTTTTTATCCCCTGCCATGTCTGGAACAATGCTTGTCTGATAATGTGTCTTTGGAAATATCCATGTTGCTTATCTTTTCCCTCCCACAAAAATGTGTGCCATTCCTCTAGCATCACTATTCTTTTATTTTTGAGTTCTATCCAGTCCTTAATCCAAGTCAGTGATGATGCTTTAAAGTATGTTTTCCAGTCCGGTAGCCCTAGTCCTCCTCTCTCCCTTGTGTCCTGTAGGTGTTTTATTTTGATCCTTGCCTTCTTCCCCTGCCAGATGTAACTTGCGATTAATTTATTGAAATCTTTAAAGAAGTTCTTCCCCAGTTTTATCGGAATCACTTGAAATAGATATAAGATTCTCGGTAGCACGTTAATTTTAATCAAGGCAATGTTTCCAAGGAATGATAATTGTAGTTTACTCCAAATTTCTAAATCTTTTTTTTATTTGTCTTGTCAATTTATTGTAGTTATTTTCTCTAATCGATGATCCTTTGTTAGTAAGCCATATTCCTAGATATTTTACCTTTTTTGTCATTTGTATGCCCATTTTATCTTCTAATTCCTTCTCTTGTTGATTTGTAAGGTTTTTCGTTAATGCCTTTGTTTTTTGCTTATTAATTTTAAGTCCAGCTAACCTCCCATGTTCTTCTATTCTTGCTAATAGTTTAGTTCCTGTTAAAATTGGCTATTCTATAGTAAAAACCATATCGTCAGTGAAGGCTTGGAGTTTGTACTCCTCTTTTTTGACTTTCAATCCTTTTATTTCTTTGTCTCTTTTAATTTCATTTAGTAATGTTTCTAGAGATAGTATGAATAACAGGGGGGATAGAGGGCAGCCCTGTCTCACTCCTTTTGATATTGTGAATTGTTCTGTCATGTCTCCATTTATTGTTATTTTTGCAGTTTGGGAGGAGTAAATTTTCTTTATCATGTTTATAAATTTATCACCAAATTTCATATTTTCCAGTTGTAGTATGAGAAATTTCCAATTTACATTGTCAAAGGCCTTCTGCATGTCCAAAAAGATTAATGCCAATTGTTTATCTGAATTCATTTCGTAGTATTCCAGTATGTCAGTTATTAACCTCGTGTTGTTTTTTATTTGTCTTCTTGGAAGAAAGCCGTTCTGTTTTTTTTTTCCATACTTTTTTTTATTATTAACATATATTAAAAAATTAACATACATAACATACATGAATCATAATATATAATATATAGCAATATACAGAATACAAACAAACAACAAGTGCTCCCCCACCCCTCGGGATCATTCCTGCTTCCAGAATCTTAAAGTTTCTTCTGGTGGTGGTACCCCTCTTCCTCCAGAAAACACATATGTTAGGAACTGTTTCAAATTCCATTAAAATCGTTTACCTTCATTATACCCCTCCTTACTTTAATATTGCAGGTCAATTTAACATTTATGGCAATATCCCATACCTCCTTATATCATTCTTCCAAATTATAAACACCTTGTATCTTCCAATTCCTAGAAATCATTAGCCTTGCTGCGGTCAACAAATTTATTATCAATTCTTTAGTCTCTTTTTTACATTTTATATCTTCCAATAGTGAGAGTAATGCTACCTTTGGTGCCTCTTCTACCTTTATTCCTACAATTTCTTCTATCTCCTTAAACACCATCTTCCACAATTTTTGCACAAATTTACATTCCCACCACATATGTAAATATGTTCCTTTTCCCCCACAACCTCTACAACAGAGCTGATTCATATTGCTTAATCTAACTGGAGTTAAGTACCACCTCCATACCATTTTGTAGTAATTCTCTTTTATTCTTACTGACATATTTCTCAACACTCTTTGTTGCCAAATTCTGTCCCAACTCTGTTGCCCTATTTGTATCGTCAAATCAGTTTCCCATACCATCTTTCCTAAATTTCCCCTCTCCTCTTCCTCCAACAATATTTTATAGATTCCGCTCATTAAGCCTTTTATCCCTTTATTTTCTTCCTTTACAGTTTTTTCAATTAATTCCTCAAACCTTGTTAACTCTCTACACTCTCCATTTTCTCTTATCCAATTTTTAGTCCATTGTTCCACTTGGCTATAATTTAACCAAGACAACCGTTTTCCTCCTAGAACCTCTTCCAATTCCCCACGTGTCCTCATTCCTCCTAACCATTCCCTTAATTTCATTTTATTTTTCTCTTTTAACATTTCATTCACTTTATTCTTCAAATTCCCTGGGAACTTTTCCAAAATTACTACTGGTGATAATGGAGAGTTCTTCAGAAGCAGCCTCCCTTTATATTTACTCCAAATTTCCCAATGAAACTTCAGAAGAGGATTGCTTATGCTCTCAGCCCATTTCTTTCCACCTTCCATAAAAAAATATATTTTCCAACTTCCATTCTAATGTGGTTTTAATTTTAGATTTATCTTCCAGCCATTCCAATTACCCTATTCCTAAAATTGCCTCTATAACATGTCTAAGCCTGTTAGCGACATAATATAATTTAATATTTGGGAGTCCTAAACCCCCTTTTTTTGGCTTAGATACCACTTATTTTTATTTATCCTTGCTTTCTTATTCCCGTTACAATAGTTGTTCAGTATATTCTGCCAACTCTTTAACTCTAATTCTGGTATTTTTATTGGTAGCATCCTAAAAGCAAAATTGATCTTTGCTAAAATCTTCATTTTTACTAAGGCAATTATGCCAAACCATGATAAATTCAACCTTTTATATTTATTCAACCTTTCCAAAATCTCTTTCTTTAAGCTGCCTAGATTTTCCTTTTCTAACTCCTCCAAATTTTTTGTAATTCTAACTCCCAGGTATTTAATACGATCTTTAATTCTCATTTCGCTTTGCCTCCCTTCCCAATCCTTCTCTTCCCTATTAGTGTAATTAAACAGCACCAACTCAGTTTTTTTACCAATTTATTCTTAATCCAGTTATTTCTTCAAATTCTTTTAGATGCCATCCAATTCTTTCCATCTTATCCACTATATTCTTAACTGTTAACAATGTATCATCAGCAAACATATTTAGTTTTATTTTACCTATCCCTTCTATTTCCCCATCATCTCTTAATGCATTGGCCAAAAGTTCCATAACCAATACAAATAGGACAGATGAGAGTGGGCACCCTTGCCTTGTTCTTCTGGCGAGTTGTATCTTGTCTGTGACTCCATCATTCACTACCACTAAGGCAGAGTTCCGAGAATATAATTGATCTATTACACCTTTAAATTTATTTCCGAACCCCATTCTATCTATTACCATCTTTAATACTTGCCAGCTCACACAATTGAAGGCCTTAAAGATATCTAACACTAATATCCCCGCTTTAAGCTTTAGATTTTTGATCTCATGAATTACATTTAGCACTCTTCCAACCAAATTATGCATTTGACGGCCCATTACAAATCCACATTGATCTTCCTTTATATAATTACTTATAAAATTATTCATTCTTCTTGCTAAAATAGTTGAAAAAATTTTTGCATCTTGATTTATTAATGATATTGGTCTGTACGAATCAGGGAGCGTTGGATCCTTATCTGGTTTAAGTATTAATATTATTAACGACTGCTCCCATGATTCTGATCCAGATGAATGTATTCATTTATTACTTTTTTTAATCTTTCTGCGATAATCAGTGTAAATAATTTGTAATCTACATTTAATAGTGATATCGGTCTGTAATTTTTGATTTGTGTTTGTTCTGTCTCTTCTTTTGGAATAAGTGTAATAATGGCTTCAGTCCAGGATTTAGGAATTGTGGCTTTCAAGAGTGCATCGTTAAAGATTCCAAGTAAAATTTCATCTGTTGGGTATTGACATATTTTGTAGAATTCTGACAGTATACTATATGGTCCTGGGGTTTTATTATTTTTCTGTTTTTTTCTTGCCTCTATTAATTCTGTCATCGTAATTGGCCTGTTCAATAATTCTCTATGCGTTTCTTCTAGTTCTTTGACATCTGTTTTATTTAAATATTGCTTAATATCCTCTTCCAAAATCTCTTCTTGCTTATATAATTTTTGGAAGAAGGTTTTCGCTATATTCTTTTTATCTTCATTTCTATGGCATATCTCTCCTGTATCATCTTGTAGTTGGTGTATTGTTCTTTTCTCTCTTTTTTTTTCAATTTATATGCCAGCCAATGCCCTGTTTTATTTACATGTTCAAAAGGGTTTTGTTTTGCTAATTTGATTTTCCTTGCTATTTCTGTTTGTGTAATCAAATTAATTTTATATTTTGTCAAATTTATTTTTCCTTTAATCATTTTGTTTTTGGATTCCTTCTGTAACTCAGATTCATATTTTTTAAGTTCCTTTAACAAATTATCTCTTATTTGTTGTTTATCTTTATTTTTCTTTGCCACGTATGCAATTGTCAGGCCTCTTATATAGGCTTTTGCCATATCCCACAGATTTTGAAGAGAGGTTTGCTCTTTTGTGTTTATCTTAAAGAATATATTCATTTAGAACTGAAGAAATCTTTTGGTTGAGAAGAAAAAAAAGTCTTTTTGCCTTTTGAAAAAGGTAGTTGGAACAACTACCTCAGGGATTCCTATTTCACTCAGCCATATATATATATATATATATCAATTTTCTTACTTCTTCGTAGGGTCTATATGTGTTTTTCTTCTAGCCAGGTTTTCCCTACGTAGCCAAGGTTTTTTTGTAGCTCCGGGTTACAAAAAAAACCTTGGCTACATAGGGAAAACCTGGCTAGAAGAAAAACATATATATATGTATGTATGTATGTATGTATGTATGTATGTATGTATGGAAAAAACCCCTTTCCAAACTATTATATATTATTGCAATTACTTGGTGGGGTCATCCTGAAGTTCTAAATTGGGCTGACTTCTACTTGCAACTCTGCACAAACTGTACATTCTTATCAAGACTGTTTTATGTTTCTTCATCTTTGAAATGGCAATGAAATTTTGGGCTCAAACTCTTTTAAAAAGTAAAAGAAAGTTACTTTTCTTTTATTTTCTTTTATTTTTAAGAAAATTAGAGAAAGTTGCAAATAAAAATAATGTAATCCTTCTATTGTATGATTTAATTATTAGAGTTACATGGTAACCCAATTGACCAAGTGACTTGATGAGTTATAACTGAATATATGCAAAGGTTGAAAGCATTGGAGTTATCGTGTGTTGTTCATCTCTCCAGGAAACCTGAGAATGTGAATGAGTGAATGGCAGAGTATTCTTTCTATTCTTATAAATGCAAACTATCAGTCTGCAAATAATCTTTGAGGTTGATTCAGAAGATTGATTTATAACATTGAGCTTGATTCAGAAGTTCATAGTTAAAAGTGTTCTTCCGCAGAATTATATAGGAGGTAGATGAAAACAATGGTGGGTGGTTTTCTCCTTAGTAATTCCTTGATTAGGATATTGTTTCCTGCTTGATTGTTTATCTGGTGTTAATCCCTGCTCATCTGAGTGTTGGTGGCTGGAGAAAATGTGTTCTGTTTGTTTGTTTGTTTCTTTGTTCCTTCTTTCTTTCTTAGCTTTTTTATTGTCTCCTTTGAATGTGTGTTGATATGGTTTATTTCTAAGCATCTATTCTGATCTATGTTCCCTAGTGTGTATAGATTATTAAAAAAAATATAACAAGATAGGGTATGATATGTATATCCACAATAATCATTCCCATAAATCTGTCAGAGGTGAAAAACTCTTTTCCCCCTTCCCACAGTCTAGAAATGTTTGCCCCTGTTTTAATACATGCCATTAAAATGATACCTTTATTTGAATCTTGTTTCATGGAACTCTTTCTAAGGATTGTCGTGCTTTGAAATGACCTTATCTTCTAAAAATGAGAAGATGTGACACTATGATTTTATACTTTCTAGCTTTAAACGTTAAAAAGTTGATTGTGATATATATATTAATATTCTTCACTGGATATTTTTCTTTTTCACTTTATTGTTATAATTGTTCTTTCTAGGTGTCATTTTTTTATTTTTGTCTGTAAAGTTACCCTATAAAATAATAAGCCTTAAAAATGACTTAAAAGTTTACAAGGTAGAAGCAAATATTGGATACATGAAGAAGCATTGGATTGTTTTAATTTTTTCATGGTTGTATTTTAACTATGCATCATTATGTATATTGAAAAACAAAATTATGTTTTAACATCACTGTTATTTTTTTTTTGCTTGCTTTCTTGATCATCATTCATTGACAGAAAATCAAAATGTAATGCTTATACAGATCAGAGTTTAAATATATATACATGTGTATATGCAAACAATCAAAACTAAATGATTTGTGTTATTTACAACTGACCTCACATGCAGCCTGCAGCTATTTGTATGCATCTGTAAAACCAAACCAAATCTATTTCAAATCTAACACTTGTTTCATTTGATTTTTCAAGAAATCATTCTCTCCTACCTTTAAATTAAAAAGATCAAATCTTGCCTCCATAACTATTATCTAGAATTGACCTTGATTAATCTATTAAGCATTATTTCACATTCCCAACTGTTTTTTTATTTTAGTTTGTTCATCAGTTTCATAGAGATCTCTATCCAACAAGAGTTAACCATACCTAATTACTGTTAAAAATAATGTAATAAGTTATTCAAGACTAATTTAAAGTACACAACCTTGAGTAGAACATAGAAATGATTGATTTTTTCCTCTCTGATCAGTGTCAAAGGAGACCACGATTAAAACTTATCAAGTAAAACTGTAATGTTTTAAAACAAGATTTAACATAATTCTGAGTTATATATTAGTAAATGTATTATTTGAAAAATTGAAGCTAAATTGATAATTATGTTTTCCATTAAGTCTTCCTTTCTTTGAAGAACACTAACAGAATATACATGAATTTATCAAACACAAGTCCCTTTTTTCTGATAAACAAAATTATAATTACATTTAGTTTTGTGGAAAGTTGTTTCCTGAAATAAATTTATTGAGGATATTAGAATGAGACAAATATAAAGGGTTTAATTTCCAAAAGCTATTAAAAACACACCTTAGTTAAATGTGTGTTTGAAGTTCAAATGAAAGACTATATCTGAATATACTAATCCTCAGGAGAATTCATGACACCTGTCATGCACTATAAAGGTTTATAAATGTTTTCTTTTGCAAAGTCAACTACAAACATCATAAGACTTTCTGTAAATATATCTTCTAGCCTCTTTGTTTGAGCAGACATATTGGATTTCCCATATTATAGTTATAAACCAGAGAAGATTATTTTAGATTCTTTTAAAAATATTTGATTAATAGACTTCCACTTTTGCTCTGGGATCAAGTTTCAATCATTGTTTTAAGTGTTTGAAAATATTTGAATTGGGAATGCCAGAATGTCAAGAAAAGTTTCTTCCATTATTTTTACATAAACACACACACACATACAGATACATATATACACATATATACACACACACACACACACCCAACATTTTGGCAATAAGGACATAATCTCACATGACAGAAATGAACTGAGTCTAAACCTAGTACAATATACATAAATTATTTGCTACTCATAAAAATGGTACTAAAATGTATGTAGCAGTATTGCTATAAACATGAAAAGAATAGAGTTTTTTAAATGCATGAGAGGATTGTATTATAACCTACAGAGCTGTGGAATTTCAAGGTTTAATTGAATGCATACATTATTATCTATGAAAGGCATTCTGCAATACAAATTTTATAACTTTGCTTTTTCATGATTTGAATGAACCTAGGGGTTTGTATGTGCACATGGGTGAATGAATTGAAAAGAGACTTTTATTGTGTGTCCCCAATTCTTTGCTCTTTTCTTCCTTCCTTCCTTCCTTCCTTCCTTCCTTCCTTCCTTCCTTCCTTCCTTCCTTCCTTCCTTCCTTTCTCTGTGTGTGTATGTGTGTGGGAAGATGTTGCAACATAAGAAAAACTGACCTACTTCTTCATCTCTATAACATGCACTCTGGAGGCTTAAAGCCTAGAAGAAATCTGTCATCCACAATTTAAAATGTATATGAACTGGCTGCTGAATCTAAGTCCCAGCAAAAGTTATGGAAATCCTAAATTCTGACTTGCTGTATTTATTCCTTTGACACACATATATACATCATGTAATATATATATATATATATATATATATATATATATATATATATATATATATATATATATATATATATATATTACAATTAAATTTAAATCATATGAACACATTACTAAAAGAGGTTAGAACAATACATAGAAATATTTTTTTAAAAATCACATAGCCATAAGGAACACACTGAAGAGGACAAATGATTGTAGGTCTTTAAGGTAGGGCAGGGCAGGAAACAGATAACAGAAATACCTTAACTTTATTTTATAAAGAGATGCAATCTCTCCCCCCCAATCTCTCTCTCTCACTGTCTCTTTCTCGCTGTCTCTCTCCCCCTCCCACCCTCTCCCTCTTCCTCTCCCTCTTCCTCTCCCTCTCTGAATCTTGAAAGCCTGCTCGCATTTCCACTTCCCTTTTTATACTAAAAAAGTTAAGGTGTGGCAATCTTTGGTTTCTAACTCATGCTTTCTATACTTCCCCAAATTTCAAAATTCGCATTTTACCAATGGCCATTGCATATATATGACAAGTTCTACTGTGAATGAACCAAAAAAACTAGGAACATCTTTCATTTTGTACATTTATCAATAGCCTCTGGTAATTGTTAACAACATGATCACAATTCCTCTCTAAAGATCTTTGAGACTGTGCCCATGAACAATTACTCCTTAGTAGATCATATAGGAAGGAAAATCTATTCCTGCTATCCTCCTCCTGCCCCACCTGCCCCTCCCCCTCCTCCTCTTCTTTTAACAAGTGATATTCATACCCACAAAGTATATAGAATGTTATGTGAACTATAATTTTATATACCTTTAATATCTCCTATATAAATTCTAGCTCTTACAGTATGTTGTTTTAATTGATATAACCAGTAATTGAATCCCATAATCTATGAAGTATTATATTTCATGAGTTGACTTTATTTCCTAAATAACTTAGTTCAATATACAAGATCAATGTTTAAGAGTAATGTATCCAACTGTGACCAATTTTTCCTAGACCAAGGCTGGATCACAATGATGAGGGATATATGTACAGTTGATATAAGTATACAGAAATAAGTGACTTACTCTTTTCCAAGGCACATCCTGTTGTTGTGTCTCAGGACAGAGGGCTGAAAGAAGAAACAAAAATGTTTTTTGTTTTGTTTTAATATCACTATGGATTTTTTTATTTAAAGTATAATCACTATGCCTTTGAAATTAAATGAAATATTTATTCATTCTTTTGTAACTTGGAAATTTCCAAAACATTCTAATACATACATTTTTCAACCAACACTGTTGAAAGATGTTTGATATTAAAATGGACATATTGATAGGGATTCTCCCGTTTCTTTTTTTCTGGTCTTATCCTTCAGAAATAATGCACATATTCTGGCCAGCATGTGGAATTTCAGATTTATTTATTTTTTTGGGTAGAATTAATAAACAATGAGATTTTGTAACTTTGTGTTATGCATTCAAACACTGTCCGTGCACTCATATATAATAAGATACATCTCATTGTTCCTTTTAAAAACATTTTTACATGATTACACTATAACATAATACCAATATATAAAACAAAAGCAACATTAAGCTCTTAAACTCTTAGAAGATTCTGGATTGGATTTGGACAAAGTTAATAGCACCTAAACAATCCAATTATGATTTTCCTGGAATTAAGACCAGATACAGGTAGAAAACAATACTAGTTTCCAAATCATATGACTGGAATCACTGAGCATTTTATACATCTACTTGCTGCAGAGATCTGATTTCTAGATTCTTAAGGTGATAGGTTGGGGTCAATTTAAGATGCAGTAGCTTTAAGCTCCTTTAGTTTTTGCAAACGGTTCCAGGATGATCTAATACCTATGTCAGTAAGAGGTGATCAAGAAAGGAAGGAAATAGAAAATGATCCTGCCAAGAGTCTATGGAGATTTTCAATCATCCAGGTCATGGTTGTCCCAAAGGTGCTTTTTCAAAAGGCAACTGGACTTTCTTATTTTTTTTTTAAAGACGTTTCACTTCTCATCCAAAAAGCTTCTTCAGCTCTGATTAGATAGTGGGGAATAGAAGGCAAAGCGTAACCACTTTTCCGCTCTTATTGCATCGGCAGATAACCGCCCAGCCGCCTTGTTTAGGGTGACTCGCTTCCTCCTACATCAGGGAGCGCGGGAAGACCCCTTGCAAGGGCAGGCTGAGGATTTTGCACAGTATCTGCACGATAAAATCGCTCAGATTCGGGAAGGCTTGGACTCTGACTGGGTAGATCCCGGCGGGGTGACTGAGGCTGGTCTTGAGAATGTTATCTGGGATGAGTTCGACCCTGTGACTCCTGAGGACGTGGACAGGATCCTGGGGAGGCTAAACGCAACCACATGTTTATTGGACCCGTGCCCCTCCTGACTGGTACTGGCCACCCGGGAGGTAACACGAGGCTGGCTCCAGAGGATCATAAATGCTTCTTTGAGAGAGGGTTTCTTGCCTCCCGCCTTGAAAGAGGCGGTGGTGAGGCCCCTCCTCAAGAAACCTTCTCTGGACCCGGCCGTTTTGGCAAACTATCGTCCAGTCTCCAACCTTCGCTTTGTTGCGAAGGTTGTGGAGAGTGTGGTTGCGCGACAGCTCCCACAGTTCCTGGATGAAACCGTCTATCTAGATCCGTGCCAGTCCGGCTTCAGGCCTGGGTACAGCATGGAGACGGCATTGGTCGCATTGGTGGATGATCTCTGGAGGGCTCGGGACAGGGATTGCTCCTCTGTTCTGGTCCTATTAGACCTCTCAGCGGCTTTTGATACCATCGACCATGGTATCATGCTGCGCCGGCTGGAGGGACTAGGGGTGGGAGGCACCGTGCTGCGGTGGTTCTCCTCCTATCTCTCTGACCGGTCGCAGTCTGTGTTGGCAGGGGGGCAGAGGTCGACCTCGAGGCACCTTGCTTGCGGGGTGCCGCAAGGGTCGGTCCTCTCGCCACTCCTGTTCAACATTTATGTGAAGCCGCTGGGTGAGATCATCCGTGGTTTTGGGGTGCGATGCCATCTGTACGCTGATGACACTCAGCTGTACATTTCCACCCCAGACCACCCCAATGATGCCCTCGAAGTGATGTCCCAGTGTCTGGAGGCCGTGCGGGTCTGGATGGGGAGGAACAGGCTTCGGCTCAACCCTTCCAAGACCGAGTGGCTGTGGATGTCAGCGTCCCGGTATAGCCAGCTGGTGCCATCGCTGGCTATTGGGGGCGAGTCACTGACCCCCACAGAGGGGGCTCGCAACTTGGGCATCCTCCTGGACACACGGCTGTCTTTAGAAGAGCATATGACGGCCGTGGCCAGGGGGGCTTTTTATCAGGTTCGCCTGATACGCCAGTCACTCATGCCTTGGTTACGTCACGCCTGGACTACTGTAACGCTCTCTACATGGGGCTCCCCCTGAGGAGCACCCAGAGGCTCCAGCTGGTGCAGAATGCGGCCGCGCGGGTGATTATGGGAGCGATGTGGCGCTCCCACGTAACACCTCTCCTGCGCGAGCTGCATTGGCTCCCGGTGGTCTTCCGGGTGCACTTTAAGGTGTTGGTTCTCATCTTTAAAGCGCTCCATGGCTTAGGGCCAGGGTATTTGCGAGACCGCCTGCTGCTACCGATAACCTCCCACCGGCCAATACGCTCTCACAGAGAGGGCCTCCTCGGGGTGCCGTCGGTCAGGCAATGTCGGCTGGCGGCCCCCAGGGGGCGAGCCTTCTCTGTGGGGGCACCCGCCCTGTGGAATGAGCTGCCTCCCGGAATACAATTGATCCCGGACCTCCGGACCTTCCGTAAAGCCCTGAAGACGTTTTTATTTCATCAAGCCGGCCTAGCCTAAATGGTTTTTAACTGGGATTTTAAATTTTATGGATTTGGGGTTTTAAATTGGGTAGCCAATTATTTAATTCTTTTAATTATCTTAACTTTTGTATTTGTATGTTTTTTAATTTTGGCTGTTCACCGCCCTGAGTCCCTTCTGGGAGAAGGGCGGTATACAAATTAAATTAATAATAATAATAATAATTTATATTCCTTGTAGACAGCTGGTCATTTGCATTCTTTTAGAGAGTCATTGAGGCCACTTGGAGGTTTGTCTGTGTTCTCAGGTCACCTAAATAATGCAAATGGGTGTGGAGCCTTCTTGGAACTGCTGAAAGGACTGTGTTGTGGAGCTGTGCTTGCTGCAGGATGTTTTCTGCCCATCTTCAAAGAAAAACAAGAAAGTCCAGTTGCTTCTTGAAAAGCAGCTTTCGTACAACCATGATCTGGATGACTGAGAATCTCCATAGACATTTAGCTATGCACTTTAGGATGAATACCCTTCCAATGGTGTGGGAATATGAATGGATTTCCAGAAAAATTGAAGACCCCAGGAACCATTTGCACTTTACTTTGAGATACAGACAACACAACAGTCTGTGTCTATGTTCAACAGTGAAGGGACACAGGGCAGAAAATGTGCAGAAAGCACAGTTCCACAACACAGTCCTTTCAGCAGTTCCAAGAAGGCTCCACACCCATTTGCATTACTCAAGTTACCCTGAAGACCCAGACAAACCTCCAAGTGGCCTCAATGACTCTCTAAAAGAAACCAGCTGTCTGCAAGGAGTATAAATCCTTCTATTGCCCGCCATCCAGTCACAGCTGAAGAAGTTTCTTGGATGAAAAGCAAAACATCTTCAAAGAAAAACAAGAAAGTCCAGCTGTCTCTTGAAAAAGCACCTTTGGGACGATCCTGCCAAGACTGCTGGATGACACATTATCTGGATCACATGATCCATCAAAACCAACTCAGTTAAGTTGGATAAGGTAATGTGTTGGGATGGAAAAGAAAAACATTTGATATAGGCAGAAAATACAATAGAGCAATGTATGGTACAAAGACAGTTGGTAGCTAATCTTTACTAGGATATTGCCTATCACTTTTAAATGTTTTAAGTCATCCTTTTTATGTTTTATGGCTTGGATGATGGTAGACTTTTTTTTTTAAATAGGTCAATTCAGAAAACTGTCTTTGCAGTTCACCTTTAAGTATACTGCCATGATCTTGTCACTCATCAAAGTGTCAAAATGTCTCTTGCTATTTTTTAAAATCAATATCTATGCAGAATTTATCTAAAATATATTATACATGCTGCATATATTTTGTTACTCTGCTTCAAGATTAAAAATGGGGTAATCGTTCTAGAAAATTAGTTTCTCACATTCCTTTTAAATCAAATCATCTCAAATATTAGCTGAAAGACTAGAGGGTATTATTAAAGTGAAATAGACCATGCAAATAGAGGAATTGGGAAGAAAGGAAAGTTAGAAATGGTACACAGACATGCCCACAGGGATATATTAATATAATATTTATCATCAAGCATGATAGTAAAATGCAACCATGATGTAACTTTTAATGTTGATTTTCCCCCTAAATCTACAACATAGTAGTTGGGCAATAGTTTATTAGACTGTATATGATGGAAAGCATAGTACTAGATTTCCAAATGTTACTAGTATATAGACAAACCTCATTGTTATCAGATAAATACCAAACCATTTCTGAAACCACTTGCCAAGAAAACTGCAGGAGTTCCTCATGATATTCAGAGTTTGCTGGGGGAGACAAACTAGTTCACTTTTTGCTAGTGAAGTTTGGAAAAAATATGTTCCTTCTTTTAAAAGAACCAAACTGACTTTGTAGATAACCATGAGCTTTCTATGTAGTTATCTATGTAGATAACTCATGGGCATGTGAAGTCCAGTTTGAAGGCTACAGTCACAACAGATCCCAAGGAAACTAACCTAGGCAATTGCTTCTATTTTATGTCCACATTAAAATTTATACAGTCTTGGTTGGACTGAAAGAAAATGTCTGGCACAAAGCCTTCCAGTGAGGATTCTAAGTGGAAATCTGGAGCTTCCCATTCCAAAACTAACATCTTAATCACTCTATATTATCCACTCTGACTCTGACTTTAGAGAGTTCCAACCTATCTGATTGGCAAGATACTTGGAAAATAAGTGAACAAAAACTTCTTATTGCTATATCTGATTTCATATATTGAATCCAAAAATAAATTCTTGAAATAGGGTTGACATGGAAACTAAGTGAATTTTTATTACTCACAGATACCCATAGTAAGCATACCCATAACAAGCATAGCATTACATACTTTCATCATTCTGATCCAAAATATTAGCTCCCTCCCTAACCCACAGAGGATCAATACATGTAGGAGAAATGACCCTTTACCCCAATCTCAAATTTATATCTCAATGCTATTTTCCTAATATGATTTGGACTTGGGTGTATAACCTACTGATCCTTCAGAATGATTAGTGACCATAGACCTTCCTAAAAGTCCTTCCCGTTCACTAACCTTCCCAAAGATTCTGCCCAGGATTGGCTATGCATGCCAACATGAATCATTTGATAAGAAGGGCTTCCCTCTGAACACAAGATTCAATCTCCCTTCCTAGTGTCCTCAAGTGGCATCCAGCATATGCATAGCTCTCCTCCCCTTCCTCTTGACTTTTCAGGAGGTTCTCAAAATTGGGTACAACTTTGGTAAACTTGAGAATTTTCTAGAATTGATTATAATTTTGCATAGGTCTGCTAGTCTCTGGAAGACCCACTAAGCTTCTGGGAACTTTCTATGATGCAAACATAGTTTTATAGACCTTTTTATTCCAGTCTTGGCCATCATTGCTGTTAATGCTACCTTGGAGTTTAATCTGTGTACCTCTCTTCTTTTTACTCATCATTTTTCAAGCTGTCTGTTCATTATCCTTTCCTTAACCAAAGGAAACCCAAATATTGAAGGCAACAGGTTTTTTTTCATTGCATGCACAGTATAATGTACAAATGGGCAAATCCTCTGGATACAACTCTACCCTCCTTATTTAAGCTACAGACTGATCTCTAATTTGGCTGCAACATTTGGTATAGTTTTTCCCTGTATTTCAGTAGAGAGATGTAGTAAGTGATGAAGCATCATCATTATTGTTATTGTTATATAGTCTCTTTTGAAGAATACTCAGCAAATATTCATAATGTGAGAAGTTCAAGGTTCATCTTAAAGCCTACGAAGTATCCAAATACCATCATATATCCCTATTTCTTTATTCTTATTATATCACTCAGACAGGTTATAATCACTGTCATTAATTCTGTATTAATTTTGCAATTTTAGCCAACCCAACAAAAGACAACAATACGGATTTAGCATTGGCCCTGTAAAATTATATATCATTACACAACTTATCTGCATTCCAAAGTATAAGACTTTATTTAAGGCATTAAACAAACATAAATATAAATGTTGTGTATATTAATTAGAAGCCAATACGAGCTAAATCTCATCTCTTCCTCTCAGGAGTCGTGTGATTGAAGTATTGGAACTGAAGGCGGGGGGGGGGGGAAACCTCCTATCAAAATTAAACCTCTCTCGAAAATACACTCAATTACTATCAAAGGGCTTAAAGTATTTAACCTTTAAAGTAAGAGTGTTTGCCTAGTATTGATTTATCAGGAATTACAAGCTAAGAAAGCATGCTATGTTTCAGTTTGTTGATTACCTTCAAGGATATTCTTCTTTACAAAGACCATCTAGCTAGGGAATACTTAATTCCTTGGAACAGCTTGTCAATTATAGACAAATATACTGACTTAAAAAAAACAACACCACCACCTCAAAAAAACAAATAAATAAAACGGGGGGTGGAGAGCAGGCAAAAGTTAACTAGTCATTTGAATATCACATTTCTTTTGACATTGCTGAAGCTATAAGATGCCAAAGTAAAAGTCTGCTTTGCACGTTTATGAATAAAAGATGCCTACATGTTTAAATAATACTTTTAATAATACATTTCCCCATACTTTGAAAAATTGAATTCTTAAAATTTGAAACGTCAAAAGGGTGGGTAAAAACATCAGCTTTGAAACATTATTTTGACCAGCCTTCTTTAATCTATTGACCTGATCACTTTTGATGGTCAAAAAAACATACTGTCCTTCTATAAAGCATGTCAAGTTTAATAAATATTGTGTTTATTTTAGTATGGATCTACATTCCAAACACTTACCGTTTGGAATGTATATCCATACATACCGTTAGTCAACTTGTAATTGTCAAGTGCACATCTTAACTATTATAGAAACTAAAAATGCAAAGTGAACACATTCATCTTAAGAGAGGAGTTCAGAAAAGGACCAGGGACATTGACTTTCACTTTATGTTAGAGGATCTCTATATCATCTAAATTGGGTAAATCCTAAAACATCTTTTCTAATCCATACCTATGTGTTTCCATTCATGTTTATTTCTTTCACTTTTCTCTCATCCTCCAATTACTTCTATCATTCTCCAATACCAAACTGTACTTCCAGGATTACTTATCTTCTTTTAAGTTTGCATGCTTCTCATTCCATGCAGAGAAGCAAACTGGATCACAGTTGAACTTTACCGCAACATTGGTGATAGGGCAAAGTGCCCTGAAGTATTAGGTAGCCTTTTTGAATCTGCTGTGTGGTCAAACCAAAATGACTAAATAAAACCAATAGTTTTATTTATTTAACCTGTAGTTCACTAATACCCAATACAAACATGTTTTGAATATTAGGTTTATTAGAATATTAGTTATTCTAAGATAACTTTGAATTACTTTGTTAATATAGCAACAACATGCCAAATATGAATAAAGTAATCTTTAACTAAAGTATTATATGGTTATTCAAAACTTTTTGCTGTGGTGGTGGTTTTTCAGCCAATGCAATTTCCCACGGTTTAAAACCCCATTGATCGAAAAACCATGTATGTTAACTTTCCAATGTTTTGCAACAGTAAATCTGGCAGCTAACAACAAAATTGGATTAATTTCTATTGTAAATCATTGTAAAATCCCTGGGAAACACAACAGTAAAGCCACAGTTGAATTAATTATTAAATATTATTGTGTATTCTTCAAACTCCTTTAAAAAGTACAAAAAGAATAAGTAAATGGACAGAGGTAGTAATACTTTTGTAATAATACATCAGATCAGCTAAATTAAAGGCTAACATGAAGCACAATAGAGGCAGTCCTTGACTTACAACCACAATTGAGCCCAAAATTTCTGTTGCTAACTGAGACATTTGTTAAGTGAATTATGTGTCGTTTAACAATCTTTATTGCCATAGTTGTTAAGTGAATCACTGTGGCTTTTAAGTTAGTGACATAGCTGTTAAGTGAATCTGGATTCGCTATTGACTTTGCTTGTCAGGAGGTCACAAAAGAAGATCACATCAGCCAAGGACCCTGCAACCATCAGAAATATGAGTCAGTTGCCAAGGGTCTGAATTTTGATCACATGACCATGGGATGCTGCAACAACTGTATGAAAAACAGTCATAAGTCACTTTTTTCAGTGCCGTTGTAACTTCAAATGGTCACAAAATGAATTTTTGTATGTTGAGGACTACTTGTAGATTGGCTGTGAAAGCTGGACCATAAGAAAGGCTGAGCACCAAAGAATTGAGGCCTTTGAACTATGGTGCTGGAGAAGACTCCTGCGAGTCCCTTGGACTGCAAGGCGATCAAACTGGTCTGACCTAGAGGAGATCAGCCCTGACTGCTCTTTAGAAGGCCAGATCCTGAAGATGAAACCAAATACTTTGGCCACTTAATGAGAAGGAAGGACTCACTGGAGAAGAGCCTAATGCTGGGAAAGATTGAGGGCAAAAGAAGAGGGATGACAGAGATTGAAGTGGCTGGGTGAAGTCACTGAAGCAGTAGGCGTGAGCTTAAATGAACTCCAGAGGATGGTAGAGGAAAGGAAGGCCTGGAGGAATGTTGTCCATAGGGTTGTGATGGGTTGGACACGACTTCGCAACTAACAACAACAACTTGTAGATTCTTGGGAGCCATTTCTGAAGTCTTCATCATTACTGATTTAAATAATAAATGATATATCAAAATTAACTTCTAGTACTGACACTCTATTAAATTTATTCATTTCATGTTTACTTAGCTGTCTTAAAATGTAGAATGAAGTTTGAAAAAAAAACATATCACCTGTAAACAGATTTATTAGAAGATACTTTGCTTCCATTTTAAGACTTTGAATGTTGTTATTCCTTTCAGTAATCTCTGTCAATATTACTATAATTAAATTATATAAAAAGTTATATTTTGGTACTGCCCTTATCTCTTCTGCTCCATGAATGCTAATTACTACTTGTATTGCTGATATCACTAATAGATTGTAACTAAAATTATATTTACTTCCTGTAACAAATATTTAACAGGTTTTTTTCTATCAAAAATTTAAAAGATATTGAAAATGTAAAAGTGAGTGAGATTTTTATTGGCTTGTCATAATAATTAAAAAGTTCACTTTCTAACTGAATGATATGAACATGGCCTTCTGATATGGTTTTTAATCTAAAAAAGAAAAATCAAAGTTCTAATCAGGCTCCACAAAAGCTACAACTTGGTGAGCCAAATTATAGCACCAAAGTAATTGCAAATAAAAAAATAATTTTAGAAAATCCTCAAAGCTCTTGAATCTCCATCCATGTATATGGAGATTTGGCCACCCAATTTCCATAACAGAATTATATTCTATATTCAGTGGAATTCTAGAAGAATGATCCAGAGACCAGAGAGATGGAGAATGCTATGTTGAACACAAGAGTCCTATATAGGCATAATGGTCTATCTTGAAGTGAGCAGATATGAAAAAAGTGGGTTGGTTTATAGACTAAATTCACTTTTGAAAATTGTGATGGTGGAGTGCAGAATTTGCCATTATTGAAAATATCTCAAAGACAAGAGCTTGTCTTCAAAACATTATTAGTATCACTAATTAAAAGAAGTAGACCTCAGTCATGGTTCAAATGCAACAAAAAGAGATAAGCAAGCTTCTGAAACCTTTGTACCTGGTGTATATACTCTTTTAAGCATAACTCAAAGATAATAAGATGGCTTTACAAAGTTAATATTCTATATTTTATTTTTCTGCTTGACTTAGTCTCCGCATATAGGAAAGCACAACCTTCAAATTTAATTAGCAGTTTCTTACAATCTTTTATTATGCATCTTGAAGTTTGCTGCAAGTCACTACTGCAACCAAAGATAGCTAAGTTAACTTAAAATAGCATTAGCATTGGAAATTAATACTGACTTTACTAATCACAACTTATAAAAGAATGACAATAGAACTCAGATCTGAGCAAATAAAAAATGGGGTTAGTTCTGGCACCTTAATCTCACCGCAAGTAGACAAAGGCACTATTTATTATTTATTATTTATTTATTTATGGGGTCCTTGGGGCTCTATGAGCTTGGTTGTTTTCTTGCAGATGTTTCATTACCCAACTAGATAACATCATCATTGCAAGAAGGGAATAATAGAGTTTGCAAAAAGCACTCCCTTTCCAAACTCTGTTGCCTTCTAGCACTGATGATGTTGCCTGTGTTGAGTAATGAAACATCTGCAAGGCAACAATTAAACTCATAGGGCACCAAGGACCCCCCAATTCAGTCCTGAGCTACACATATTCTCTTCTATTGGTATGGTTTATTTATTTAAAACATTTGAATAGCCACTCAACTTATATCAAACCTTGAGAAGCTCCATTATCCTCTTAAGATGAGGATCTTGCTGTCTTTATATGGGTGGGAAAGTAGTCCTTCTCTTTTATTTATTTATTGTTTCATATAAAAGTAATCCTGTCATCATAAGTCAAGTGGCTCACTTTTGAAGAGCCAACTCCACTGATAACATTATCTCTATGAATCTGCTAGATTTATTTTCTGCCATCTCTTCCAAGAGTTCATATTTTCATTTTCTTTTCCTTCATGTATTCTATATCAACTTTCTAAAGACAGCACACATGGAATTTCAATTGTTTACCAAATGTAAGTTAAATGTGGATGACAGGCATTAATGAGATAATTGTACTCTGACTGACTGCTCCTATTAGATCAACATCTATCTAAATATAAAGAGCTGGATAACCATTAAGATCAAATTATTCATACATTTATAGTGGGTTTTTTTTTAAAAAAAACA
Source organism: Arizona elegans (assembly GCA_022577455.1). Classification (NCBI taxonomy): domain Eukaryota; kingdom Metazoa; phylum Chordata; class Lepidosauria; order Squamata; family Colubridae; genus Arizona; species Arizona elegans. Next base: position 23,094,629 of record JAKOOJ010000008.1, on the reverse strand, counting down.
ATGCTGGGAATACTATAAGGACTGTCAAAAATAATTACAGTCAGTAAACGTACCATCACAATCTGATTATTCCAAGGGGCATTTCCTATCCACTTTTGAAGCATGTTGTAGAAGCAACACTAATTCTAGTTCTAATCCATGCTGCCCAGCAATTTGATTACCATCTACCACTACAATACTAATTTTTGATATTGACGCTATTTTAGCCAACCTAAGATGTCTGTAGTCTGCTGTAGTCTAGGCATGAGAAGTAACCATCAAGGAAACAATATAATGGGAGAGGTAAGTAATTAGCAGGAGCAGACAAATGATGAGATGCAAGTTTTGGAATTGGTCAAACTCAAATTATTTTTGTTCACTATATAAAACAAAAAATAGGTATGTTAACCGAGTCAGTAGTTGTTAATGACTCCTCTGACTAATAGTTTCAAATGGAAGTCTAGAAGTGTTTTTTAAGTTGGAAAGAATCAAGATAAGCAACATAAAGTGGCTGACCTTGACTTGGTCAATTTGTTAGAGAACCGGGAAATCTCTTTTTAGTTGTTGCAAAGGAATAAAATATGGAAAGTTGTTTCTATTTCTCCAGAACTGCATGGCTCTCTGAAAATGATACCTTCAAATCTTCCTAGGGAGATTTCTACTTGGAAGTCATTGAAAATGCTAAGGCTATCAGCCTAAATCAGGGGTCTCCAGTCTTGGCAACTTTAAGACTTGTGAACTTCAACTCCCAGAATTCAAAGCAAAGCTGGCTGAGGAATTCTGGGAGTTGAAGTCCACAAGTGTTAAAGTTGCCATTTAGGACAGGGAGACCCCTGTCCTAAATGATCCTATGAAATGGACCATTTTTTGGCCCACTGTCAAAAAGAAGGTCTCTACCACTTAGATGAGCAACACCAAAACTTCTCATACTCCTTTTGAACTCAGCATCCCTTAGAGATGGCTTTCAATTTATGATTATCTGAATGAGTATAAAAGCAGTAGGTTATTAGAGAACATAAAAAACAGATAAAGATTGTACTTTATCCTATGGACTTTGTAGATCTACACATGCAAAAAATCATGAGGCTCATGTTTTAAATGTAACATCCATCAGAAATGAAAAAAAAAATAAGTTGAATATCTGTCATTATTGTCACTAACATCACATTTTATTCTGCTCTTTCCTGAAGGTGTGCAGAGGAATTAACACACACAAGATTTATACAATTTTAACCACAGGGGGAAAAAGTCTGTTTACCTTTTGACTAAAAGATACCTAGTTAAACTATCAGAGTGCAGTTTGAATCCAACTCTTCTTGGTCTCTGAAATTCAACCTATTTTCTTATATTTTAAATGGAATGGATGAATTAACAAATGAATACATGCACACACATTTTGTGTGTCCATCCATGTGCTGAAGTTCTGCCTATTTCATTATATTTAAAATGGAATGGATGAATTAAGGAATGAACCCACATTGGCATGGACACACACACAAACACTGTCTGTGCGCTGAAATTCAACCTATTTTACATCAGTGTATGAGAAATTATGAGCTGGGATAGCCATAACAAGTCAGCCAATGGGAACTGTTTGGGGACTAAGAAATAGAATCTGTTGTGAGCCATGGCAGATGGCTCGGAGCCTGGGCGTGGTTTATCTTAACTAATTTGTATATTAGAGTTACTTTGTCCTTGAATTATAGATTCTGTGATTCTGGATTCTGAGTTCTGGTTCTGGCTTCTGCTGCATGGGTATTGTATACATGCATCATGTCTATATTATTGGCTTCATTGCGAAGGTTGTTGAGAGTGTGGTCGCGCAACAGTTTCTGCAATTCCTGGAGGAAACATCCTATCTAGATCCGTTCCAGTCGGGTTTCAGGTCTGGGCACAGCACGGAAATGGCATTGGTCGCGTTGGTGGATGATCTCTGGAGGGCTCGGGACAGGGGTTATTCCTCTGTTCTGGTCCTGTTAGATCTCTCAGCGGCTTTTGATACCATCGACCATGGTATCATGCTGCACCGGCTGGAAGAGTTGGGGGTGGGAGGCACTGTGTTGCGGTGGTTCTCCTCCTTTCTCTCCGACCGGTCGCAGTTTGTGTTGGCAGGGGGGCAGAGGTCGACCTCGAGGCCTCTCATCTGTGGAGTGCCGCAGGGATCGGTCCTCTCGCCCCTTCTGTTCAACATTTATGTGAAGCCGCTGGGCGAGATCATCCGTGGCTTTGGGGTGAGATACCACCAGTACGCTGATGACACCCAGCTGTACATCTCCACCCCAGGCCACCCCAACGATGCCCTTGAAGTGATGTCCCAGTGCCTGGAGGCTGTGCGGATCTGGATGGGGAGGAACAGGCTCAAGCTCAACCCTTCCAAGACTGAGTGGCTGTGGCTCCCGGCATCCCGATATAGTCAGTTGACTCCATCGCTGACTATTGGGGGCGAGTCTTTGGCCCCCACTGAAGGGGCTCGCAATCTGGGAGTCCTCCTGGATAGGCAGCTGTCCTTGGAGGAACATCTGACGGCTGTTACCAGGGGGACCTTTTATCAGGTTCGCCTGATTCGCCAGTTGCGGCCCTTTCTTGATCGGGATTCCTTGTGCACAGTCACTCACGCCCTCGTCACCTCTCGCCTTGACTACTGCAACGCTCTCTACATGGGGCTCCCCTTGAAGAGCACCCGGAGGCTCCAGCTGGTCCAGAATGCAGCAGCGCGGGTAGTGATGGGAGCAACATGGCACTCCCATGTAACACCGCTCCTGCGCGAGCTGCACTGGCTCCCGGTGGTCTTCCGGGTGCGCTTCAAGGTGTTGGTTATCACCTTTAAAGCGCTCCATGGCATAGGGCCTAGCTATCTCCGAGACCGCCTGCTGCTACCAACGACCTCCCATCGACCCATGCGCTCCCACAGAGAGGGCCTCCTCAGGGTGCCATCAGCCAAACAATGTAGGCTGGTGGCCCCCAGGGGGAGGGCCTTCTCTGTGGGGGCTCCCACCCTCTGGAATCAGTTGCCCCCGGAGATAAGGAGAATCCATGACCTCAATGCCTTCCGTCGTTCCCTGAAAACCCATCTTTTCCAGCAAGCCGGGTTGGCTTAGAAGAAATTTTTAAATTTTTTAATTAGTTTGTGATTCTTAACTTTCGGCCCAAATTTATATATATTTTTAAATGTTTTAATATTTGTATTCTATGTTTTTTATCTTGGCTGTACCCCGCCCTGAGTCCTCAGGGAGAAGGGCGGTATATAAATTGGAAATTAAATTAAATTAAATTAAATTAAATTGTATATAAAGCAGTTTCTTCTATAAATGAATCCTGCTGAATTATTTACTTGTGTGCTGTTTGGATCTAAAATTTTATTATACTTAAAATAGAATGCAATTGCAATGTTAATTTCAGTTTTACAGCACAGCCCTGTGCTAGTAAGCTTAACTGAGTTTCCTCTGAAGTATGTGTGCATTCAGCAGCCCCCCTAGTCTGGTGTTTTCAAGATGCATTGAACTTCATTGCTCTAAACCTCAGTCAAAGACCTTGCAGTTGAGTACTGTGAGAGAATGAATGAGTACACATACACAGACACACACACATGTGTTGAACTTTAACCTATTAGATTTAAAATGGAATGAATATATACATACATACATACATACATACATATATGTAATTGTGTTTCTGTGTCTGTGAATCTGTTTGTGTGTGTTTGTGTGTGTGTCTCTCTCTCTCTCTCTTTGTGTGTAAATGGTTCCACACAGTTATGTTAGAGTTTTGTGCCTTTCTTTTCTTAGTGAAAAAACTTCTCTTGTCTACAATCATGTCAAGGCTGGCCAGGCTCATGATTGGATGGGTAAAATGTCAAAAAGGAAAGATTCCTCAGTAAGGGAAAGCCAAGGTCTGTTAGTTACAACTGCCTATTGTCTAAAATTGGCTGAGAAGTTCCGGCATGAATGAAGGATCTTCTGCAAGTACAAGGCATCTTTCTTCCCCTTCTGTCTTTGAAAGAGGAGTCGGCGTGTTAACCCCAGCCTCCTGGCCAGGTTCCAAATTGTATAATTACATTCTGCCTCCCAACATTTCCCCTGCAGTTTCAATTAGATTCAATGTTCTTTTTCACTGTCCTCAACTTTTGCAGGGAAGCGTTTCCCTTTGTAGCAGCTGCCACCTTCTACTCGGGAGGCGCAAGGATTCAATAGCGCTACCTTGCATAACAACCCTGTTCACTTTAACACCAGCCGCTCATTTCCGGCACAATCTTAGACAGATTTATTCGGAATTAAAGAGCAGGTCAGATCCCAGAGTTTCCCCCCTGTATTTGCAGGCCCTGCCTTTCAATAGGGCTCCTCTGTAACAGGGAAGTATTTCTGAAACATAACAAGAGTGCAAAAGCCACTTGGTGTGCCAGGCACATTGTCACAGCGTGGGAGGCAAAGACAAATCTTTCCCCGGAGCTTAAAACCTCATTCTCCAAACCCCAAATGGACTTCTGCACTGCAGTGGGATTTAAAACACAGATACAGACAAACTGTACCAAGTTTCTAAGGATGCCAATTTAAGCTTTTCAAAAGCTTGCTTGCTGCAGATTGGGGGGGGGGAACGTTAGTGCTGACAAAGGAATGCTTCAGTCTCTCTTTCCAGGACATGTCGACTTCCTCCTTTAAAACATCAAGAGGTGAACTTCAGACAGCAAAACCATTTCTAATGCCCATAATGTGCATAGTCCGAAACTACAGTTGAGTCCAATTAAAGTAAGAAAATCATCAGTATCAACATTTATTTGCTTGCTGGGCAAGAAAAATAATCTTTGAGGGTGGAAGTGCATTATCCAAGCTGGTAGGTTGGTTTACAAACGTTTATCAGGCTAGGTAAAATCTACAACAGAGTTTAAGTCTTTTTCTTTTCTTTTCTTTTTTTCTTTTTTTTTTTTTTTGATGCTGGTATTTCTTCTGTGGGCTTTTTTTTGGGTGATACCAAATTTGGTTCCCCTGCATTCTGCAGGGGATTTCCTGCAGGTGGGCAAACAGCTCAGACTTCGCCATCCCTTATGTAATTTACTTGCAGCTTTCCATTGGGTGGAGGGAATAACCAAATTTTGCTTTGAACTTGGAATGAAGCAGCCCCTCTCACAACATTACATTGGAACAGTCAGTTTTTCCATGTTGCAATACCGTCAACTTGAAGAACAAAGAACAATGGATTTTCTTTTTCTTTCACAACTGCAGAAACGGCAATGTTCTATGCTAATTTTATCTACCGCAAAAATCGCTATTTTTAAAAGCATCTTAATATTTTAGAGAGGGACGCCGTGGCTCAGTGGCTAAGACCTAGCTTGTCAATCGAAAGGTCAGAAGTTCAGCGGTTCGAATCCCTAGTGCTGCATAATGGAGTGAGCTCCCGTTACTTGTCCCAGCTTCTGCCAACCTAGCAGTTCAAAAGCACATAAAAAATGCAAATAGAAAAATAGGGACCACCTTTGGTGGGAAGGTAACAGCGTTCTGTGCTCGTTTGGCATTTAGTCATGCTGGCCACATGACCACGGAGATGTCTTTGGACAGCGGTGGCTCTTTGGGTTTGAAACGGAGATGAGCACTGCGCCCTAGAGTCAGGAACGACTTGCACATATGTGCGAAGGAAACCTTTACCTTTAATATTTTAGAGATTTTTTTTTAAATTACAACTAGTACTTTATATGGAAAAATTGCAAAGAATTGTTAAGGCTTTCCTTGCTTAAGAAGCTATAGAATGGAATCAAAATGGGCTATCACCTTTTCAGTATAGATCATTAGCAGTGGAACAACAACAAAATTATAGTTACTCACTACAGAAAACATTTGCAATCTGAAAGCTTAACGTCATGTTGTTGCACAATAATTTTTTTTTTTTTTTTTTTGGAAATAGTGGTCTGTCTGCAAAAATCATTGTTTCCTTGCTCCTTATCTGATTCTGTAAATTTAGAGCTGTATATTTCAGGAATGAGCAAACTACCAATCTGACATCCTGATGGACTGTGTCGATCTTTGCATGTCTCAGTCGGTGGGTGAGGTCCCCATAGCTCTAAAACAATGCAGTCAAAATTTGGTAGTAAATCACCAGATTACAAGGATATTTATTTCACTTTCTATCCACTAATACGGAATAAGACAAGCATGTTAAGCCTCTGATAAACTCCATGAGCCATCAACAACGGGAAAAAAAAATTCCTACCAAAAATACCTCACTGACATTTTATCCTTCAGTGTTATGGCTCCTGCACCCATCAAAGGCCTTTTAAAAATAACCTAAAATAGAAAGTGAAGTCTCTGGTCACAAAATAAATCACATAACCTAACAAAAAACAGACCTCCATACAGAAAATCTGAAGATGGAAAAGAAGAGAAGATGTCAACAATTATCATCCTTTTCCATTTCTTTCTTTAAAAAAAAAAGAGAGAGAGAGAGAGAGAGAGAGAGAGAGAGAGAGAGAGAGAGAATTGATTAATACACACTAATGTTTCCTCAACTGTAATGTGATCAGACTGCTGATGTTTAATGTTAACATCTTTCAAAGGAAAGATAAATATATAAAATACCCAAGAGAAATAATCCCCCCTCTCCCACTTTTTCTGAAGCAAGCAGATATATTTCATTGAATTCTACCAAGGTCCCGAAAGCAATCAAATGTGTTTTGCCATTCTTTTCGCAAGCTAAGGTAATTATTAGTCAGAAGGCTTTTTCCCTCTCTCTCTCTCTTAAAAAAAATAAAAAAATAAAAAGGTGCTTGCCCAAGAGGAAAATGAACTACAATACTTATCAGCTCAATGCATACACAAGTGCTACTGAAGGCAACTGACCAGGACAGCTGTGTGCCATAGGTTACTTGCAAATCCACTAGTGCTTTAAAAACAAATGCTGGATGTCTACCTTACATTGCCATGAAAACTGCAGAAATAGCACAGAACTTAACCGCGACATTTGCATTCCTGTTGGGTAAAATAAAAAGGAGCAAAATCCAATTTATGAGGTGAAGTTTTGAGTAAGAGAATTAACATCACAACCCCCCCCCCACACACACATACAGGCCCCTTTCCATTCTCTTGTTTTTCCAGACAATATGACCATGACTACAAGCTTCTAGCCAGTGAACTCAGTGGGACTTTCTGAGTAAACATGCATAATGTTAGTCTGTTAAACACATTAGGATAATGAAATCAACAAGCTCTGTTTCTTATGCAGCATGGAAAAAAAACCAGACACCGAAGTAGCAGGGAATGCTTGTATGTTCCTTACACAATTTATAATAGTAGGCCAGGTAAAAGAATGATGCCATGTCACATGAAGAACAGGGAACTTTTTAATTAGGAGAGCCAGAAGGCTAAGCTGTGAATCAAATCACCCACAGTTTGATCAGTAAATGCATTTCAGAGTGAGTCCTATCTGTGAGCAATAAATAAATACTATCAAATGATACTGCCCTCATAACATAGTTGACTGGGCCTTGGCTGTATGTATAGAATATGTTGCATGATGTCTCTAATCTCTAGAAATGACATCTAAAAAAAGGTTAGATTTAGCTGCAAAATACAGTATATCTGGTGAATTCTGCCTAAGCCAATGACTAACTGGAGGTCTAGTCAACTCAGTTCATTTTTGAAAGTGAGATGGATACCCTGAAGTGTGTCCACACATACACAAAAAGGTTTTTACTTGAGGAAGATAGCCTTGGCAATAGGCAGGAACCCTAGACAAAAGAAACTGAAGCATTTTTTAAAGTCCAGAGGAACATGATAACCTTCAGAAGTGACTCAGGAAGATGCCTCCTGATTCACTGGATATAAGAAGGAGAAGGAAGGACAGATCAATCAGATCTGAAGGATTCTGTTTTTATAGCCATTCTCCATAAAAATAGCTTAATCTTTCCTGTGCAGTTGGTTTCTTGGTCTAGTCCAGGGGTCTCCAACCTTGGCAACTTTAAGACTTGTGGACTTCAACTCCCAGAGTTCCTCAGCTAGCTTTGCTGGCTGAGGAACTCTGAGAGTTGAAGTCTACAAGTCTTAAAGTTGTTAAGGGTAGAGACCCCTGGTCTAGTCTACCTGGTGGGGTTGACACTCTTCCTCCTTACTTTTAACCCAGGGGCAGTGGGAGATAAGGGGAGGCAGAAGAGGTGGACAAAAATGCAGAAAAATGTGAAGCATGTAAAGCCTTTCTGAGTCACTCCACCACAGCACCAATCACGATTACACCATCTCAATTTGTAATTCTTGTTTTCTTTTCCAAAGGGACAATACTAAAGAAAAGAGAAATGATAGCCTCACAACCTTCTCTGCAGCAGATGGAACTGAAAAGTAAATAAAAATGGCTGCTGTGCAACAGATCCAATCATTCAACTATGTGTACTACTGATATAATAAGGTGAGTCTTTGGGCTAGGAAATGGATGTGGAAATCATATAGAAGGCAACTATAGGATATTTCTCACCTATATAGAATTTTTTTAACCATGATATTTATTAGCCTTTATTTCTTCAACATAATGTTCTGACTATAATTCCCGGATGTTACACAGATTGCAACAGCAAATTATGAGCTAAATAAAGTTATTGAGTCATACCAACCAGAAAATGACATTTGGAGGCAATCTTAGACTTCATAGATAAAGTACATTTTGGACTGTACTTCTAATGTTCTTTACTGACCTTTATTTATTCATCATTTATCTACAGGCAGTATGCCCAGGGTAGAGAAAAAATATTCTTGAGATAGATGTGTGCATAAATGCCAAGTATGCAAGCTCTTATATTTGAACAATTTTGTAAAAAATTTTTTTTTCATAAATTAAAAGGTTTCTCTTCCATAGCAAATAAGACAATATTTGTTATTGTCCGCTAAAGTTTAGTGGAACTAAATTTTTTACACTGTCATTTAATTTTTTATTTATTTTTAAAATATTGAAATAAATTTCTGTTTCAGGCAGAGAGAAAACTCTGTACAAACTTCTCCGGGGGTAACAGAAACAGAGTTGGAAGGGACTTGGAGTTGGAAGGGACTTTGGAGGTCATTTAGTCCTGTGATGGCGAACCTATGGCACGGGTGCCACAGGTGGCATGTGGAGCCATATCGGTGGGCACGCGAGCTCAGCTCCGGCATGTATGTGTGCGCCAGCCAGCTAATTTTCAGGCCTTCTGGGCCTACCAGAAGTCAGGAAACACACTGTTTCCAGCCTCCGGAGGGAGGACTGTTTTTGCCCTCCCCAGGCTCCGGTGCCTGGGGAGAGCAAAAAACGGGCCTACCGGGCCCACCATGCCATCATGTGCCAAAAGTGGGGGGAGCACAAGGGGGCAGCAGGACGCATAGAATTATGGATGTGGGCACGCGTGTGTGTGACCCCACCATACTCCCCCCGCTTTTGGCACACGATGGCAAAAAGGTTAGCCATCACTGATCTAGTCCATGCAGGAGACCTATACTAACGATTCGAACCGCCAAACTGCCAACCTTTCTGATCGACAAGCTCAGCGTCGTAGCCACTTAGCCATGCATCTCTATGCCTACACTAACAACCTAAACATTATGACCTATAGTCACATATAATTTTTAAAGATGCTAATTTATATCCAGCCTACACATTTATAAAGAAGAAATGTCAGAGAAATATATAAAATGATGCCTTTATCTTCATAGGTATTTCCATGTTTGTAGGCAGTAGCATCATTTTTTTTTGAGATACATCTATAAAAGAGGGCATTACATTTCTGCAAAATAAAATGAAGTGTTTATTTCAATATACATGAAAGTTATTTACAATTTTAAACATTAAGCATTTTTATTTACAATTAATTTTATTTGTCCATGTTAATTACAAGGATTATTGACAAGCTAACAACCGAAAAGTGTTGTCAAGTACACTTATCAGCAGTTCAAAAAAGTAAGTTTTGCTTGGGGAAAACAAAAAAACCCCCATCCATTTATTAGGCTGGTGCAAGTTACGTTATAGGATGATACAATAATTAGTGAGATCTGTGGTGAAATCCCAGGCTGAAAGAGAGGAGGGGGAAGTTAAAAGTCATACCAGTAATCATTCCAGGGAGGAAATGCATAGACCAGACTAAGAAAAAAACCAGTTCCCAAGGGAATGCACCCTATCTGACAAGATTCTTCTAATATAGGTGACCAACAATAAAGTAACTGCTTTGGCCTATTCATGGGTTGTTCTAGTTCCTCGTGCCTGACTAATCTATATTTGTTTCTGAAAGATACCGAACAACTTCAAGTAATGAAGCCTAAAGGTAGTCGCTTTGACATTTTCATGAGGCCCTTTGGACAGGCACATACTGGTATATTCACAGTTGTAATCCTTTGATGATTATCTTGGTAAAAAAATATTATGGGCAGGCACATTCATACCCATAAGATATCAAGTGAACCTTGAAGCAGTCTTAGCCAACTTTTGAGAAGCTTGCTTGCTTGCTTCAGTTTGACAAAGCAAATCTAGAAGGGCCATTGCTCATCCAGTGATTTCATATCTCTACTATTTTTATCTTATTCCCATTGGTTTGTTTAGTTCCAATCCAATCAAAGAATATAGGTGCTTGGAGAGCCTCTTTATATAAAAAATAACTATATGCAAGGAGGTTTTGTAAGTTTAATGGTGCAGGTTCATAGCCTTAAGCCATCTGTTTAACAGAGATAGATGAAGACTTCTTTACATGGAGACTAATCTTGCAATTGGCAGTTCTTAGGAAATGTTCTCATCAAGATTAGATGGTTCTATTTAGGAAAGCTGTAGAGGGATATGAATTGACTGACTGAATGGTTCAAAGTGAAAATCAGTATATTGTAAGAAATCTAGAATATCTGAAAATAAATTCTTAGCTTCCAGATTTTACTTTAAAAAATTGGGCTACAATTATTTTGTTTTTAAAAAAAATCAGATGAAAGGAATTTAAATAACTTGCCACTTATGGTGACATCTTCTGAACAATATTTTGAATGGTCTCTGCATTCTAAAATTGCATTTAACAAATCCAATCAAAAAGGTTGAGAAATGCATTTGGGAGTATTGTAAGACTACAATACTAAAATTGCACAAGAACAGAGGGTTTTGTTTTGTGATATTTCTGTTCCCATTGTTCGCTAGATTGTCATGAAGATGGATTTTGTACAGTTTTCTGCTTTATTTTGAAAGTGGTTTTTATGAATACGGTCTGATTTTGTGCCAACCCTTGTCACAAGAATGAGAATCTGAATACATTAAGAACACTAAATGTACCAAGCATTAAAATTCTGCGATAGCTTCTTCTTGCGACAAAGAGATCAGAGACAGAGAGAGAGAATGGCACAAAATTAATCAATTATAGTGACAGTCTCACGATTATAATAAGAATAGAAAGTGACACTACATTTTGCGCCATCTACATAATGGAAGAATGGCATACATTTAACTCATTCATAGCAGGGTATGCTTCATTCACTGCAAAATAAAAAGGATGGCACTTGAACGGTGTTTTCGTAGTCAATAAGAAAAGAAAAGAAAAAAAGAGGAGCCTTTACCTTTAGAGTTATGCCTCATTGTTTCCAAGATTTGGCGCTGATTGCTTTGTAATGTCTTCCTTTTTTTCAAGACAGACTTAAAACTATTTCAGCTTCTTCACAATTTATTAACATTGGTATCCAAACCACTAAACAATATGACCTTAGATATTTGATTTAATAGTTGTTGGTACACATATGTGCTAGTTGTTCCCAACTCTAGGGGGCGGTGCTCATACCGTTTCAAAGCCGAAGAGCCAGTGCTGTCCGAAGAAGTCTCTGTGGTCATGTGGCCGGCATGTCTAAACACCAAAGGTGCACGGAACGCTGTTACCTTCCCACTGAAGTGGTCCCTATTTTTCTACTTGCATTTTTTATGTGCTTTCGAAGTGCTAAGTTGGCAGAAGCTGGGACAAGTAACAGGACTCACCCTGTTATGTGGCACTAGGGATTTGAACCGCTGAACTGCCAAACTTTCAATCGACAAGCTCAGTGTCTTAGCCACTGAACCACCGCTCAGTCTACTTAAGGGCAAATCAGAATTTGTTTTCTTTACTTGGTGTTTGAGAAGACTGTTTGAAAATCCTAGCAACAGAAAAAACAAACAAACCAGGAGATGTATAGATCCCTTTGAAACACACCATACATTTGATGTTGGTGTTTCATCAGCTTAATATGTCATAAATAGCTGTGTATAAAATATCTGCATTCCAGACTTGGAATGTTCTAAATTCTGTGTGATGTTGTGCTGTTCTTCCAGAACATGTCAATCTTTTCAGGAATTAGTACAATGTTTTCTGAAAATGAATCTCTGGAACAGGAAGACTTTACTCCTAAGATGCTACAAATCACTTCTGCTCCAGAAATCACTTCCAGAAATCAAGAAGTTGCTCCTGGAATATTGAGTTAGCTTGTCCCAGATAAAATACAATGTCCTAGAGAATGCCGAAGCAGACTGAGACTGGAATGTGGTCTTGCACCCAACCTAAAAGTTATAGATTTATCTCTGTTTGTCAGGTACAATAAAAGAGAATCTGGAACTTAATATTCTTTTCATTTACTGTTTTTAACATTTTAAAATGTTTCATTCTCTTTTTGTTTGTATTTCTTTTCGTTAATGACAAAAGGTATTATAGATATCAATATAAATACTAACATTTGACTTTTGCCATGAGTTGCAATTATTTCTTAAGATGGGATGAGTTTATTTTTTACATATTCAATTAATTATTTAAATAATCAAATCAAAACCTTTAGTGCTGCTTTTAGGCCATTTTTACAATAAAAAAGAACTTTACAAGAAAAAAGAAAGTTCACAACAATGGTAAATCTTGTGTATTTATTGATCATATATTATGTTCTCATTTTCTTCTTATTTATTTTGTTTAGTCATTTATTCTTTAAATGTTTTAAAATATAATTATTTTTCAAATAATCTTCTTGCTTATGTATGTGTTTAGCTCTTCAACATACATAAATGAAATGTAGTTGAAACACAATTTTCGTAACAAAAAAATCCATGTGAATGAGAGAAAATATTATCTGCCCTGAGGAAAATGTTTTATTCATTCTAATTTCCCAAATATCCAATAAGAATCTCTGCCTCTTTAAGAATGAACTTTTGTTAGACAAATAATCTAATGAATAAGACATCCAATATTTTTAGGATTATAATGAGTAAAAGAAATAGCTGAATGTATTACATGAATGTTAAATGGTAGCCAAGGTTAACATTCTGGATTTCTAAAATGGATACTTTACACTTTGTCAATCTATTGTACATATTTGTTGTTCTTATGATCACATTCCTTCCTTTATTTACAATATAGAGAGCAATTAAACTATTTACTTGCTTTGTGCAAGACAACATGTCCATTTGTTTTAAAGAAAAAGTTCACAGAAAAAGAGAAAAGGGAATGAGAGTTTGCATATTCTCAGGCAAAATAGTTGCCTTACTACTAGTAGTACTCAAAATGAAACACAAATTGGAATCCATAAGAAAATTAAAATTCTTCATTATCATTCTCCGATGCTGTTCATTCATTGGTGATTTAGTTCACTGAGGCACAGCACTCTTTCTTCATCAGAAGAGTAATCCATTTGTCAACATCAATATTAATTTCAAACTCAAATGATTCTGTTGGGTTTAGTACACATTTCCTTGATGAGTTGCCATTAAAGAAAATGTCAAGTAGAAATAATGCAAATATTCTAAAACCCAATTGTGGTACGATTATCCCTTCACTGTTCATTATGAATTCTTCATATACAATACTGAAAACTGTTCAACACATTAACATTACATTGCTAAATTCTGTTACTATTATTTGATATTACTATAGGCTAATCACTGTGTCCTGAAATGGGGCAGAAGTTGAATTTTTATACACAAAGACAAGTTAGGGATAGAAGATGAATAGCTCTAATTCACCCTGCCTATATTTTAATCCCTCAGTAGTGTTTTGGCCCAAATTTATCATTCTAGTAGAATAGACTATTACTTGCTTTAAAAGTCTTGGTGAAAAGGGGAGGCAGAAATATTTTATTTATAGTGGGAAGAAAGTCTAATGCAAATAGATCAATGTAATCAGATTACTATTAGTGTCCCCAGTCACATGTCTTGCTAAAGACATTATGGGATGCTTACATCGTGCATGGATGGGGACTGGATGCTAAAACAGATGAAAAAAGGTTGCAGGAATGGGATATATCTGGTTTAATGAAAAGAAGGACTAGAGATGACATGATAGCAGTGTTCCAACGTCTAAGGGGCTGCCACAAAGAAGAGAAGGTTAACCTATTCTCCAAAGCAGCTGAAGCAAGGACAAGAAGCAATGGATGGAAACTAATCAAGGAGAGAAGCAACCTAGAACTAAGGAGAAATTTCATGACAGTTAGAACAATTAAACTGTGGAATCACTTGCTTCCAGAAGTTGTAGGTGGTTCAACACTGGAGGTTTTTAAGAAGAGACTGGACAACCATTTGTCTAAAATGTATAGGGTTTCTTGCTTGAGGAGGGGGTTGGACTAGAAGATTTCCAAGATCTCTTCCAACTCTGCTGTTCTGCTATTCTGTTATTTGTTGATGGAGCAGTATTCCATATACTGTATATATCAACTGCACTGTCAGGATCTGTCAAATATACCCATGCGTCTCTGAAAATAAGACTGGGTCTTATTTTCCTTTCAGCCCCAAAATAAGTACTAGGGCTTATTTTCGGTTTGTGTCTTATTTTTTTCCATGTACAGGAGGCCCATGTCTTCTGCTTGCTCATGACCACAATGGAGCAGGAGGCCACGGCCACGAGGTGAGGTGAGGTGAGGGGTGGAGCTGCTGCATGCACCCCGTACATGGTCTACCTCAGGGACCCCACAACCAGACTATTCACACCCCGACACCTGCCTTGCCTTGGGGACGCAACTGCAACACATCCTTGGACTCCTGCTCTTTTGCATCTGCAAGCAAGTAAAAGAAGTGGGCTGGCAGCCATGTGGACTCCTGCTGCACATGACTCCAGTGCTGCTGCTGTGAGGAAGGTGTTGGGGTGTGGATAGCTTGGCTGTGGGGGCCATGAGGTAAGCTGGTGCAGGGTGTGTGGGGCAGCTGCACCATGCTTTGCCTTGTTGCCACAGCATTGTGATCAACCAGACAGAATGGGAGGGCAGTTGGCTGCACAGGCTCTTAAGTAGGGCTTATTTTGGGGGGTAGGGCTTATATTAGGTGCACATGTAAAAAACATGCTATGGCTTATTTTCAGGATAGGACTTATTTTCAGGGAAACAGGTTAGAAAAAGAATTTCAGTCAGGCCTGAAAAATACAGAAATGTCTGTTGTGAAATGGAGCGCCTTGGGCTTATCCACTCTCTTTCTCTTTCTTAATCTGCTTCATTTCTCTCTAGTGATTTAGAGCAGGTCCACACACTCATGGTGCACTTGGGCCCCAAGTCTCTATTTTGGGGGTTCTTTAGCAATTCTGAGCAATTGGCTACCTATGATTAAAAATGAGAGAGATAGAGAGACAAGGTTTTGATGGATTGCAAAGCCTGGGCCTAACTACTTCTCTGTGTATTTAATTTTATTTTTATAGATGGCCTCCTGTTGGTTTACAACAATAAGCAATTATTGGAGGGAATATGCCATTGAGAGAACTGAGTTTTAATAATGTTACTGAGAAAAGTCTGACAGGAACGATGCAGGACCATTTTTTCCAATCATACTCTTCAATGAGCAATTTTGGAATGCTTGGATCTGGCTCTCAAAGTGGGTGTTATTCAGTGACTATTTCTCTAAATTCTTTTATTTGGTAAATAGTAGAATTATAAAATAAATTCTTTAATCACTCATTTTAACATTCATATTCAGCCATGGTGGTATGAAATTATCATTCTAGACGGCTGTTTTTATTTCCCATATATACCTATTCTCAGAGTATCTGTCTGACAGGATGAAGTAACTAGGAGCTGGGACTAGCCCATCTCACTGAATGTATTTCCTCTAATAAAAATTGGCTGCATTATTTCAGCTGTGGTCTTTATAAAACCTTAGTAAGACCACACCTGGAATACTACATCCAGTTTTGGTCACCACATTACAAAAACAGATGTTGAGACTTTGGAAAAAGTGCAGAGAAGAGCAATGATTAAGAGCCTGGAGACTAAAACATATGAAGAACGGTTGCAGGATTTGAATATGGCTAGTCTAAAGAAAAGAAGGATTAGGGATGACATGATAACAGTATTCCAGTATTTGAGGGGCTGTCACAGAGAAGAGCTGGTCAACTTATTTACCAAAGCACCTGTAGGCAGGACAAGAAACAACAGATGGAAACTAATCAAGGAGAGAAGCAACCAGGAATTAAGAAAAACTTTCCTAACAGTGACGACAATTAACCAGAGGATCATAAGCAGTTACATAAAATCTACTCCTATTTGCTGACTCCCCATCTTGAGCCACATTGCACCACCAGCCCTCAAAGGCAGGAAGCTTTAGTGAAGAAATACAACAAAATTATGAGAAACTCACTTCTTGTGCATGCTGATGTTCCTCATCTATCAATTGGCAGGCTTAAATCCAGGAAGTCCTCTCTGGTACTCACTCAACAGCTGTCGAACAACTTTGATGTCAATACACAGTGGAAAGCCAAATGGGCTGCTGAATGCCCAGATACAGGCAGTTACATAGATGACCCTACACAGATGGTGCCAGGTTTTGACCTTCCTCGCCAGCATTGGTCAACTCTGAACAGGATCCATACCCAATATGGTATCTGCCAGGATTCATTGTTTAAGTGGGGTCTTATCTCTACCCCTCAGTGTGTGACTGTGGTGCTCCTTGACAAAATATCCACCACATTGTGTCTCAATGTCCAGCAAGAGCTTACACCGGCCCAATGTCTGATTTTTTCAACATAGATCACCCTATCCTTCAATGGCTGGGTGGACTGGACATTAACATTTGAACTACTATAAATCCATGTATTTGCTATATGCTAAATAAATAAAATACATTAACCAGTGGAACAGCTTGTGTTCAGAAGTTGTGAGTGTGTCATCACTGGAGTCTTTAAGAAGAGACTGGACAGTCACTTGCCTGAAATGGTATAGGATCTCCTACTTGAGCAGGTCCCTTCCAGAACTATTCTGACCAACCCTTTCTGTAAAAATTACCAAGAGCTGCTTCACCATTTTTTACTTGGGTGGATTGTCATTCTCAAGGAATACTAAAATTGCTTTCTCTGACAGCTTCCAACTTCTTTGAGACCTTGAGATGTATCTCTCCTTCTGAACTTACAGATGGGTGTACTGCTTTTCCAATATTCATTTAAAACATTTTAAGGGTATTTTTAATTAAGAATATTATTTTGCTAAAATCTTATCTAAAATGGACTGGACACATTTTTAAACCATCTGCTCCAACTAATTTTAATCGGTACAGCTATTCCGGATATGGAGAAGCTGATGCCGATTTTAAATACAGAGAACCTAGGAAAAAAAGAAAATAGAACAAATATGCAGTTTTAAATAATTCTTGTAAGGACTAAAAAAAGTCAGTCAATGGGTTTTAGTTTCCAAAAAGAAGTTATTGTTTACTTTGTGAATTTGGCTATTTTTAAAAAATGACAGAACAAAAATAAGAGATTGTTGACAGCCATCAGGCACAAAATAATTTAACAGGATTTCTCACACATGATTGCAAACATTTGAAGTCTATGAAGTTTAAACCTCTCTCTGAGCAAGCGAGAGAGATAGAAATCCTTTTATATGATTGAAGCCAAATATTATTTGAGATAATGTCACATTGGCCATAAATATTCTAAACTTGTGAGCCTGTTTTGTAAGAAAATTTGATAACTGTATTAAAATATTGCTCTTAATGACATGTAATGACATCCATTTTAATTTACTCTATAAGCAGTAGTTTATTTATTTATTAGATTTTTATCTCAGTGTTACTACTTTATAAATAACTCAAGGCAGCAAATGTACATAATGCTCCTTCTTCTTCCTATTTTCTCCATAACAGCAACCCTGTAAGGTAGGTTGGGCTGAGAGAGTGTGACTAGCCCAAAGTCACCCAGCTGGCTTTCATCCCTAAAACAAGACTAGAAACTCTCCTGGTTTCTAGGCTAGCATCTTTACCACTATACCAAATATGGTTCTTATTAATTAACCATGTGTGAATCCACCCTGTGTGGTGCACAACTAATACTATCCCAGGATTGAAAAATTTGGGGAATGGATTAGGAAGTACACAGTGGAATACTTATTTTATCTTGGCCATCGACATTCAAGAGCAATCTCCTGTGTTTCGTGTGTGGTTTCCTGAAACTCATAAGTCAATAGTAACTGACATGGTCAATTCCATGCAGAGTAGATCCAATTCAGTCAATTTTAATAGGCAATATTGTCTATATAAGCCTTCAAGTATGCCAGACGTGGCAGCTAATTCCAGGCACAATAGGGAGCAGTGGAAGCCAGCTGAAAAAAATGGATCATTCAAAGTAACACTTGTTGATGGCAGCTTTTTCCTTTTAAAACAAAATAAAATCTTGTCTCCCTGTCCAGATAAAATCTTATAGAGGAAGCTCCAATCTCTCATCTGATTTGTTGTATGAGTTTCATCCGAGTCGAAAAATTACATTCTACAGGGGTTTATCTGCTAAACCAGACAATGATGTATAACAAGCCTGCATTTGCACACTATTCTTTTGAGTGTTGGAACTGCCATCACAAAAAGCAATGATTAGTAGGAAAAGCTGACCTGCTTTTTTGGGGTGGGTGGGGGGTTTCACTAAAGATTTCAACTGCATCCATTATCAGTAGGTACCAATTAAGGGATTAAAAATTCTGAAGGCCATTATAATGTGATTTTTCTGAAAAGCTTCTCTACTTCGTAGAGAAAAGCTTGAGAAAAACTTCTCATACTTCAACATTTTCTCTACATATGCTGAACCATAGTGGATGAAATGATTGCACCTCTTAGGAAAGTTCTGAAGCCAAACTTTTGTTGGTGTATCATTTAATGCAAGAATGATCATGTAGAAATCTGACACCAAAAATTAGTCTTCAAAATATCAGTTGCTACTATTTAGGGAATAAATATGACAGAAAAAAAACACTTAGAATATTCTCATTTTCCCATATATAAATAAATATGCTCATTTTGCTACACATACAGCCACTTTGGTCTAGTGGTTAAGGCACCAGGCTAGAAACCAGGAGATTGTGAGTTCTAGTCCTGCCTTAGGCATGAAAGCCAACTGGGTAGCTTTGGGGTAATGACTCTATCTCAACCTATCCCATCATAAGGGATTGTTTTTGTGAGGTAAATAAAAGAAGAAAGATGCACCTTTGCCATCTTGAGTTATTTATAAAGTAATAAAGGTGGGCTAAAAATCTAATAAATAAATAAGTTTATTTAAATGCTGTACTTAGCATTTTTGTCTCCAGTTGTTTGTAAAATGCTAGCAATATTCTGCACATAATGGGATTCCATTGCTGGAAGATTTTTGAATTATTAGATACAACTTTAAGATAGAGAATATTTGAAAGGCATTTCTTCGTTTTAACTTTTGAAATACATATTCTAGAGTTCAGAAAGGGAACTAGTTATGAAAACAAACTGAATTGTCCAATTGTTAAGCAATGCTTTTTTCATATCTGTTTCTGCATGTATATTGGTTGTCTGTGAATAAAATTAAAGAAATGAAGTTTAGGAATAAACTGTGAACTGAGTTTTAAGTCTAGTGTCTCAGAGAGTCTCTCTCTCTCTCTTCTCCATTGAAAACCTGCCAGAACAGAAAAACAATAAAATGAAATATGTTGCTTGCAGCAGTTCAAATATCTAATGGACCCTGTTCATTAGAGACTGTTTGGATTTTCCTAATAATTGCTGCTTTAGGTGATGGCACTTGACTCATCTTCATTCTGCCAAAGGAATAGAGCTTTTGAAGGAGAAGAGTTGGCAAATAAATATAGGTTTGTATGCAACTTAGAATAGAAGAAAATACCTGGAAAAAAGGAAAGGTTTCAGAAGGATAAACTCAAGGAAAAAGTTAAAAGACTTTGTGAAGAAAAACTCAAAGAGGAAAATGAAGCAATAGAAACTTTGGA
Organism: Arizona elegans; assembly: GCA_022577455.1. Lineage (NCBI taxonomy): Eukaryota > Metazoa > Chordata > Lepidosauria > Squamata > Colubridae > Arizona > Arizona elegans. Next base: position 23,074,539 of record JAKOOJ010000008.1, on the reverse strand, counting down.
TGAACCATCAAAGAAAGTGTTTTTTCTTTATTTCCTACCACAATTAAGGGAATAAATTGTATATACCTCAGAAAACTGTTAATATACCTCTATTGACTGTTTTGCGGGTCTTGAGATCCTAAGGGCAAAAGTGTCCCGGGTGCCATTGCCAGTGTTATGCATTGAAAAGATTTTCAAACTGTATGTTAAAAATACCATTTTGGTCCTTAATAAGAAATCAAAATTTGCAGCTGGGAGGGAAATGTATAATGTCTGGGAAAAAAAAAAAGAATTTATTTCATTCCTGAAGATAATTTGAGATATGAGGTTGTCCAGGAAGGCAACAGAGGCAGAAGAAAGAGAATTGGCAAAGGAAGGAGGAAGTTAAAATGGAGGGACTGGAAAACAGATCGTAAGCTGAACGGAAATGGATAAAAGGTAAAAAAAAGAAGAAAAGAAGAACATTTGCTCTTTTAAAGTACAACCAGCGGTGATGTAGGCTGATGATCGATGGAAATTGTAAGCTATTTCATCTGGAAAGGTTGGGTGGCTAAGCTGCTTTAAACTAAAAAGCAATGTGATGTTCAATTTAAATGACTTTTAGGATTTCGCCTTCTCATTTTATATCCACCATTCTGCATTTGAAGTTCTGATAGTAGTACAATAACAATCCTTTAAAAATTAAAATTGTTACCTTAGACTCCAATGAAAGTAAGAGTAAAATATGATCTGCATATTGATGAGATCAAAACTTCAGGAATTCTGAAAATGTATCCCATTTAGTAAATAATATCAAGGACAAAATAGTTCCCTTCTGTAAGTGTTGCAGGTGCAATAAAAACCTTCTAGAAGTATCAGGACTTTTCCCCCATTCGCTAAACCAGGCAGGGGTGGAGCCAGCATGTGACGCATCCGGCCCATGGGCCGCAAGTTTGACATCCCTGTTCTAGAAAGTATTAAAACCACTCTCCTTGGTACATAATCCAAAACGATACCATAATAGACAGCATTGAAAGTCTGCCATTATAGAAAACTATGCTTTTAGTGTGTTATTTTGGGTAATGAATGTGTTGCCCAGATAGTGAACAAGAATTCCCTAACACATTTGGGTTATTAAACCCATAAGTAATTGTGAATAATCACTGGTTCTTTTTTTTTTCCCTGAAGCTAGGTTAAAAACAGTCTTTATAATCACAGAAGTGGTTTGCCATTGTCTCCTTTCTAGGGCTAAGAGAAAGTGACTGGCCCAAGATCATCCAGGTGGCTTTGTGCCTAAGGTGGAACTAGAACTCATGGTCTCCCAGTTTCTAACCTGATTTTAGCCTATCTCTCACTATCTCTTATATAGGAGCTTAAAAATCTTTATTTTATTGATATATGCCTTTGATTTTGTAATTCTCCTTGATATTTCTATTTCATCATTATCATACAAATATCCATCTTATGTAGAATGCGTATATGTGTTTAAGGTTAAGGTTTTTTTAAAAGAAGATTCAGTCTTCTTTACAAGACTGAATCTTAGTCTGTCACCAGAACCAGAGATTCTTCCAAGCTTTTGGACTCATGCTGGACCCCTTTTTAAGGAACTTCTCTCTACTGGAATATGTGCTTTGGGCTAGTCTGTGAGTCCTGTTTATGTGATGCCTTCCTATTGGCTGGTTGGTATGGGGGGGGTGTTGAAAAGTTTTTCAGTTTTACTTCTTATACACTTAATATCAAATGTACATTTTCATGTTTTCCTTAAAGAAAGCATTAAAATAAGGCATTTTAATTACATTCGGAGTTGCTCTTCTACCTTTTCTTCCCTCATTTCGCAACAAACCTTCTTCTTCTTCTCTTCCTCTTTCCTGCTGATTGGTATGTTAATGGCTGGCAATTGACTGTTGTTTCCTAACTAAGCTGTGGTGGTGGAGTGGATAGAACGCAGTACTGCAGGCTAATTCTGCTGACTGCTAACAGTTCAATTCTCAGGTTGACTCAGCCTTCCATCTTTCCGAGGTCGGTAAAATGAGGACCCAGATTGTTGTGGGCAATATGCTGACTCTGTAAACCACTTAGAGAGGGCTGTTAAGCTCTATAAAGCGGTATATAAGTGCTACTGCTATTGCTATTAACTTCCTTATTAACTTCTTTCTTTTTTCTTTATTTATAAATTTTTATAAAATATATAAAATCTTTCCACATCTTCTCTTCTTTTCACATGTGTGCATCCTACACAAGACGGATATTTGGATGATAATGATGAAATAGAAATAGCAAGGAGTTTTATCGAAGACAAAGGCATATGTCAATGAAATAAAGAATTTTTAAACTTCTCTATATCAATAGTGAAAGCCAGGTTAGAATCAGGTTAGAAACTGGGAGACCGTGAGTTCTAGTTCCACCTTAGGCACAAAGCCAACTGGACAACTTTGGGCCAGTCACTTTCTCTCAGCCCTAGGAAGGAGGCAATGGCAAATCACTTCTGAAAAACCTTACCAAGATAACTGCAGGGAGTAGTCCAGGTAATCTTTGAAAATCAGACATGATTGAAAAAGAAAATATATTAGTAGTATTAGGTAGTAGAGCACATAACTGGAAATCAGTTCTTAGGGCCATTTTCATCATTTTGAAGGGATGGTGGGGTACATAAAGGTTTTGGTGCTTGATACCATGTTTTTCTAATAGTTCAATGGTTGTAATGAATAATGCAATTAGGTACATGGATGGAGAGAAGATTTTCAGGTTTTTTCCAAGCTTGGGAGGGGATATATTTAGGGCTTACTGAGCAATATGAATATATTTCCTGCCTAAAAATGTGAAAACTGTATCACTGCTTTTCAGCAATCATGGCTTGTGGAGACTTCAGAAGCTGCAATGAAAGGAATAATGAAGTTCACACATCCTGAGGTCCATGCAGTATCCATTCCTATTTAGAAGTTTACAACGTTACTAATATTTCATAGCTTTCAAATGAAGAAGTTCAATCACATTAGATGTTATGGCAGTTCAAGGTTACTGCTCACATTTTCTTCGATCTCAGTTGTAACTAGTGACCAAGGCTAGTCAAAGATGGAGGCAGATTTTAATGTAAAAGTGTTTCGTTTACTATAGTCATATTTGTTATTGGGACTATGCAAATCTTTCAAAAGAGGTGTTTCACAATACCTGAGAAGGCAGACTGAGCACAACACAACAGCTCCATGTCTTTTCCAGGTTCACCTTCCTGTCTTGGGTTCCTCTGTCAGATGTTCCTGGATATGTGTGCAGGCTCCCTTGGTTTGTTTTAGAAAGGGAAACCAAATAATAAAGCAAAGTGTCTTTATACATAGACACATGCCAGCTGGAAGTACTTTCCAAAGCACTTACATAAAGTTGGGAAAAGATGCAACTACTTAACCATTCCAGAAGAAGGGCTTTGCGAAGCCAAGATTTGTCCAGTGCAATTTATTATCAACTTTTTTTTTTTAGATTGATGTACTTATCCAATACATACAGAATAATTTACATATACTCTTCTTTCAGGTCTAAAGATTACCTAGTCATAAAAATTTGCCAGTTGAGACTTTGTAGTTAGATCTAAAACAGTTATGATGCTGCCACCTTCTGGCATTAAAATTCTGATTTAGAGAGTCTTCATTTTAAGTTTAGCTTTTAGCATTCTTGCACATTCATCCAGATAGGGTTTTTTTAATATAAATATGTGTTAAGATGTACAACTAAATAGTGGCATGCATCCACTACCTTAAAACAGCTGAGTTCTAAACTTTGATTTGTGCATAATGGAGGAAGCCTTACTGATTACCTTCAATTCTACCATTTTACTTCTCATTGCACAGACATTCCTTTTTATTTTCCCCATTCAATCATGTCCAATTCTCAGAGACTGACTGAACAGGTCCCTACAGTTTTTTTGGCAAGACTTTTCAGAAGTGGTTTGTCATTACTGCCTTCTTAAAGCTGAGAGAAAGTGACTGATCCAAGGTCATCCAGCTGACTTTGTCCCTATAAAGTGGGACTAGAACTCCCAATCTCCTGGTTTCTAGCCTGATATTTTAACCACTTCAACAAAGTGGTTCTGTAACACAGGATATTGGAAACTAAGTGGGTAACAGTTTTTAATACAGGGACTGGAGGGGAAGAAATAGACTAGTTCTCCTTTTCTCTAATTAGTATTGACTTTCTGACCTGATATTTTTAACATGTCAAAAATAGACGGTAATTCTGCTCTTTAAGAGATTCTGCTCTCATTATCAGACATAGAGACGTAAATAGGAGATTTAAATAGTAAAGGAATGTTGCAATAATAAATAAAAAGTAGGAAGAGATACTCAAATTTATAGCAAAGACAAAGGGGATTGTCCCAATGACTGACAGAGTACCTTACAACCAAGAATTAAACAAGAGATGGTGGTTTGATTGGAGTTAACTCATTTTCAACCTCTACCGACAACCTCAAGTCATATAAAGCTCTGTCACCATGCCAACTGCTCTTAGCTGTTTTTATAAAGCTTAGGCTAGATTCCAATACATACTTGGTAGCTGAGAGAAACTTAGGTTGTCTTTTGTATAGAAACCAACGCAAGGGAGATTTCCCACCAGGAAAGGCTAAAGAAGGGTAAATAAATTCACTCAGCTGTCTTCCATACTCTATCACCAGTGAACCTGAAGAGCAGCAAGGAGCAGTATTCACAGCAGGCAGTGAGTGAACAAAAATTTATTGTATAACTTAGGTGTTTGTGAGTTGTTTGAGTGTGGGTGTCACAGTTTGGCTTATTTTGCCCATTTCCTCCTACCAACTACGTATGCATAGTTATTCATCTGTTGATTGTTTGAGAACGTTTCTTTCCGAGGATTTTGATAGACATAATTTGAGTTTGATTAGACATGAAGGTTCCTACTGTATGTTTTTGTTTCTTAATTGCTTTTGTTTAACTCTTTGAAACAGGTTGCCAGCATGAAGCAGCAATCTGTTGATATTTTTCAGCATTTGTTTACAACTGACAATTTCTGAAAACAGTGGTTAGATTATTTGTGGAAAGTAAAGCTTGAAATATGCCTTAAAAATGTGCTTGAAATTTAATTACCCAAGTGGAAATTGTTTTCCAGTATTTAACTTTCATAGTCAGAAACCTGTCTATCTATGCAAATATTAACAATATAACCATATTTTAAAGTAATCTACTTACATAGTAGGATGTCCCAAGGAATCCCATTACAGGTATACAAACCAGTTTATCAATGATTATTAAATGTTAACATTTGAATAAAATAGATTCATCCATTCAGTTATTTGGCTGATGATTTGGGCTTGGCAAGGTCAGTCATAGACATCTCCAAGTCCAAATGCTGATGCTAAGAAATGGATTAGCAGTCCTAACTGCTTCAGAATCTCTTGTAGTATTAGAGAATTTAATTTTTGTCTTTAAAAAACATTAAGAGTTTAAGCATACGCAGGGAGGATGGAAAAAGGAATGTATTACATAATAGTGTCTAATCATATAGGGTTGGAGTCCCTAACCCTATATAACCCTTTTCTATAGATTCTGTATAAAATAGGGGTTGAGATAGATGCTTTTTATTATATTTCAATTGTGTTAATTGTAATAAATTACAATTATTACCAAAGAATATAAATGAGTGTCTGTTCTTTATATTATAAATAATATAAATCTGTCTTAAGAAGACAGATTTAGCTAACTGTTGAAGATGAGGTATTTTAATGCAATATTAATCCATAAAATGTGGTCTTGTAGTGGGTTAGCTCCTTGTAAGTAAATCTCTTCACACATTAACATTGTTTTGGAAAAGTCATTGCTTGGATTGGATATATTCATTTATATCTTTTTTTCCTAGTGACTTTGAGTCAGTGTTGATTCCTGGCAACTGCAGTTTTCTTGGCAAGATTTTAGAAGTGGTTTTCCACTGACTCCTTCCCAGAGATGAGAGAAAATGACTAGCCTAAGGTCAGCCAGCTGGTGTTGTGCCTAAAATGGGACTAGAACTCATGGCTTCCTAGTTTCTAGCCTGTTGCTTTAACCACTACATTAAACTAACCCTGTAATTTATGTCTTTAATTTCTTGTTATTCCCTGTTGTTAAATAAACTGACTTAAATATTAATGCTTTATAGTACTATAATATCATATTTATCATCTTTTTTCTTTTTTTGCATATAAAGACAAGAAAAATGAGGACCAGTTTGATGTAGTAGTTAAGGCACTAGGCTAGAAACCAGGAGACCCAGAGTTCTTCTAACAAAGTCAGTTGGGTCACCTTGAGCCCAGTTATTTATTCTCAGTCCTAGAAAGGAGGCAATGGCAAACTACTCCTGGGTAAACCTTACCAAGTAAATTATTTTGTCCACACAGTCCCCAAGAATAGGACACAATTAAATGGAAGGACAAAAGAAAAATAATAAGAAAAATAAGCACATTTGATTCAGCTTGCCTGTACAATCATCTATCAGTTAAGCTTCCACACATTTACTGAACATTATAATAGCAAACATACTACGGTTTTTAGCTTGAAGCTTCTAGGTAACCCAGATGTTTGCAAAGTGTACATGTTTTGCATTTGCTTGCCAACCTCAAAGCTCAACCATCAACCCCATGCTGTTTACATTTGATAACATAATACTTCCAAAATATAGCAATCTTATTTATAATGCATATGTAGAAAGTGTAGTTTTGCATTTTAAACCTACCGGGAAAGAAAACATATAATTAAGAAATCCTAGAGCAGGGGTGTCCAACCTTGGCAAATTTAAGACCTGTGAACTTCAAGTCCAGAATTCCCTAGCACTAAAGTCCACAAGTCTTAAAGTTGCCAAGGTTGGACACCCCTCTCCTAAGAGATAAATTCCTATGCAACCCATACATTCTTTCCCTAGGAAATGAATTTAAAAACAGCAGTACAGTTATTTATTGGATAGGCAGAGTGTCTCATTTTCTAAATATCCCCTCATCCTTCTCCCTTTACCTTATGTAACTCCAGCAACCAATCAGAAACCACCAACATCCTGAAATGATCCCTCTAGACCAGGGGTGTCAAACTCGTGTTGTCACGGCGGTGTCACGTGACATATTGTGACTTTTTCCCCCTTTGCGTGGGCATGGCTAGTGTGTGACACATCCAGCCTGCAGGCTGTGAGTTTGAAAGCCCTGCCCTAGACTCTGTGATGTAGTTTCCAATTCAAAAAATTAAAAATAAGCATGTATAAATTCGGGAGGCGGGGAAATTGATCAGTATATGTATATTTATTTTTCCTCCAATATTTTTAATCATCAAAAGTGCATAAATAATCTGCCTACCTGTTAAATAAAGAGCATCACTTATATATTTTAAAACATATATATTAAAAAATACCTTTAAGAACTCCTTTTTGAAAATCCATCATTAGGCAGTTCTTCATTTGTTCTCTCTCTTTTGTCTTATGTTAGGGACTTGCGTTCATAAAGGACTGTTTATCTCCTCATCTAGAACCCTGCCTAGTCAATTCAATCCTGCAGGGTTGGCACATTCTAGGTTCCTTCAATTAAATGATGTCATTCTCAGGACCTCAATCTGTAAGCACTGGCCCTCTGGAATGATGTGGCTGCCATTCTGCTGCTGTTTAGAAGGCCCATCAAAACTTGGCTCTTCACCCAAGTCTTGGATGAAGGTGAGTTAGACCTCTTACTTCATTCCATTTGGTGTGTTACACTTAACCGTCTTTGATTGATTTTATTGTAATTTCTTTGTTTAATTGTTGTGAACCATGCAGTCATTGGGAGTTGGCTGGCATACAATTTTGCTTTGTTATTATTATATATGCAAAAATGTGAAGTCACAACTGGCATTTCTTTAACTGATGTTGGCCTTTATATGCATTGAATACTTCCCAAGTACTTATGAATGTTGCAATGTATTGGCATTGTATACGTGCAAATCCAAGCAGTGTGTCTTTTGTAATTTTGTAAAAAAAAAAAAATATGGAAATATTGTTAATGTATAGATTTTCTAACTGCCATCCAAGATTTTCTGGCATAGCACTTTAGTGTGTTATTAATCACTGGGATCTTGTTTATGCCATAATTTTCAATGTCAAGATTTAGATTTTGATGCTTGTGATCTTATCCAATTCTTTGTCTTCTTTATCTATTCATAACAGTGTGAACTCACAGCTGCTAGTTCTTTAGCTGGTGCTGGCATTCATACACATCGAGTTCAAGCAATGCGGCTTTTTGCAACTGGCATATTTTTAATATGTCAAAGGATGCACAGGGTATCTTGATATTTGACATTAACTTCCTTTATGTATTTTTATGATTGGTCACAAAGTCAGTCAAATGTTTAGACAAGATTTGGTATTATTATCTAGTGGGTATTGTGATCCCACTAGTTGTTGCTTGCAGGCAAATGGTATTTATTATTATTCAACTGAGCTTCTTGTCTGTACAGGTTTTCTCTCTATTTTTGTGGTCTCTTAGGACTTTTGAACTGCAGCAGAAACTTGCAGAATTATACTAGCATGGCATTTCAGGTAAAGAATAAAAATCAACATGAAACAAAAGTCCTCTGATTAATGGATATATTTAACTTTCAAAAAACAAAATAGCTATTAAGAATTTAGAAAGGTCCAGAAAGGTAAATGCCAAATGATCACATCATGAATCTTTTAGCATATTAAAAAAGTGATTCACACTTTTAAAAAATTTACCACCTTTGCTTTATATACAGAACACGCCTGTAAACAATTTTCTTCAATTCCATTTTTAACTTATTTTCATCACATAGACTTTGAATTATCTGTAACTTTTCTTCTTTCCTCTGCCTGAAACTTCCTAAATTATATCAAGAGTAAGATGTCTGTTCTTGAAAATGGATCCTATGCTTCTGGGATACATAATTTAGACATGGATAGAATTTTCTGAATGGAATGAGGAATTATTTCAATTATATAAACTGAACAAAAACGTTGAGTTGGCTTGCTAGTATATTTAATGTCAAACTTGTGTTTAGCATAATTCCCCAGTCCCTGAAATTGTTCTATTTCCCAAGATCTTGGGAAAGCAAGTCACCCTTATAGATAATAGCTAAAAGAAACTTTCTGACAAAAACAACTCAGGGCATGTCTAAACCTTTATTTCCTAAAACCAAGAAATCATTGCTGTCATCCCCAAAATAAGAAATGCAATGTAAAATAATATCTCATTCATTTGCTGAACCATCTGTAAGCTCTGGACATCGTCTAAACTCTCTACTTCCCTCTAGTGGATTGAAGAAATATATTTAAACATTGAATATAATAAAGCTGGTGTACTACGGATCGATCATATTTATAGATATTAAACAGGCTAAAATGAATAGAATATCTATTTTAACGTTTCCCTTTGGCACTAGACTCATACTGCTGTGTTTGTTCTTCTCTTCATCTCCAGGACTTTTCCCATTGTTTATATCTCACTCCCTGGTATTTGATTAGTTTTCTCACATTTCTACTGTGAATGTAAGCTATATCTTTCCAGCTGTGCTGAATATGTCCATGTTCTGTTTCTTTTATAAAATATATACATAGGTTTGGTTTATTTTTCATTAAACTATTATATGTATTGTACACATCAAGGAGGAGAAAAGTTTTTCCAATTGCTCATGCTGGTTTTCACTGCTGAGTATTATGGAAGTGATAATTATTTTTCCTGTGTATATATATTTATCCTTGCTGTATTTGACTAGTACACGCTAATGGAATGTTTTATACTTAAACAAATATGAACAGCCAATAGGAATCCGTAACATTCCTTCTGTACTAATTTCTTGTCTTCAATTGCTTATATTTTAAGTTAGGTACACAGTAAGTCAGGTTTTTTTGTAATTATGATTATGGTTGCTATCTTAATTTGATTTTATAATTTTGATTTTATATAATATTTTATATAATATTTATATAATAAATAATTCAGGTGGACAAAATAATTATACCTTGGGATTTAAATTTCATTTTGTATTTAAATACAAATGGGAATAAGGTTTTAATTTTAAAAAAAATATTATTTTGGGCTGGAAAGTTCACCATGCAGACATAAATAAATTTAGTTTGATGGCATATAGCAATTGGCAATTAAATCTAAATAAAGAGATACCAACTTTTTAAGTAACCGAACACAGCATATGTTCAAAATTAGATTATTTTGTTAATCTTGATCGATCATGAAGTTGTTTGAGAATTGATATATTGTTTATTTACAATTTCTGAGCATGCACTTGTTGATAATGTCATTTTTGTTAGTCAAAAAATCTTTCATTAGAGGGAAATAATACTTTTATTTTTAGTTAAAAGATATAGAACATATGAAGGACATACAAATTGCTTTAATATTTAAAGTGGGAATTTTTAGCTTCTCTAATAAAGCAAATATGGCATCAAGGATGTGTAAGCAGCAGAAAGTAAATTCAAGTCATTATTTTCAGATAATGTTTGTCTCTTTTGTATTAGCGTTAGCAATAGGACTTAGACTTACATACTGCTTCACAGGGCTTTTCAGCTCTCTAAGCAATTTACAGAGTCAGCATATTGTCCCCAACAATCTGGGTCCTCATTTTACTCATCTCAGAAGGATGGAAGGCTGAGTCAACCTGAGAATTGAACTGTTGGCAATCAGCAGAATTAGCCTACAAATACTGCATTCTAACCACAGTGCCATCATTGCTGTTTCATTTATTACCATAATGATGGTAAAAGATCTTTATCTAACTTTGTTTACATGGTACAGCAATATATCGGTAATATATATTCCCGGTCCATTCTGGACCGGGATGCCCTGCGCATGGTCACTCATGCTCGTCATGTCCTGTCTGGACTACTGCAACACTCTCTACATGGGACTCCCCTTGAAGAGCACTTGGAAGCTCCAACTGGTCCAGAATGTGGCCGTGCGGGTGGTTATGGATGTGACTCGGCGCACCCACATAACACCCCTACTGCACGAGCTGCACTGGCTCCCAGTGGTCTTCCAGGTGCGATTCAAGGTGTTGGTTACCACCTTTAAAGCGCTCCATGGCTTAGGACCAGGATATATACGAGACCGCCTTCTGCCAGCAACAACCTCTCACCGGCCAATACACTCCCACAGAGAGGGACTCCTCAGGGTGCCATCGGCCAAACAATGCCGACTGGCAAAACCCAGGGGGAGAGCCTTCTCTGTGGGGGCACCAGCACTCTGAAATGAGTTGCCCCTAGAGTTTCGTCTTAGGCCCGACCTGTGTACTTTTCGCCGTGCCCTTCAGACCCTTCTGTTTCAGCAAGCCGGACTGGCCTAGTATGAATTTTTAAAATATATGTATGTTTTAATTCATGGCCAAATTTTTATATTTGATTTTAATTGGTTTTAAATTTTATAAATTTATGTGTTTTAATATGGCTTTATACCGCCCTGAGTCCTTCGGGAGAAGGGCGGTATAGAAATCTAATAAACTCTTAAATGGGAACAAAATCTAAATTATGTCAATTGACTAGAAGGTATTTTTGGAATTACTTTAAAGATAGGATTTGTTTATTGTCCAGATGTTTAGAGGATAATTATTCCAAGAATGTATCTTGAGTTATCTCTGAATATTCAAAATTGCAGTATTCAAATAAAAAGGAATGTCACAAACTATTTTCATACCAATGAGTTTAAGGGAAAGAATTTGTACACTGATAGTGATCATAGCTTTTAACAGATACATATTTCAAGAGTGTTGCTTATATTGTTTCCACTCAAACAATTGAAATAAAATGTAAAAAAAAAAATATGGAAGGAACAACACCTGGGATTTCTCTTTTAAAGTTCAGCTCTCATGTGAAAATGGTAGATTTAATTTTTATGTTTTCTAACATAAATTCCATGCATTTGTTAGTTTCAGTAATGTATTTGAATGAAAATTAATTTGATTGTGTTCCACTGTGGGCTCATTTAGCAAGTACTTATTTGGCTCCTTTGAAATGGTGCCAAGGACTTGGTTCCAATTAAAGCAGGAATATTGTGTTATTTCCATAATACCACAATAAAGATGGTTAGACGTATTTAACTATTGTGGAACCCTTGGTGCTGTCTGAGTTTAATTGTTGCAGACATTTCACTACCCAAATAGATAACATCATTGGTACAAGATCTGATAGTTAACCATTATTTAGACATTATTTATTCCAACATCATCAGACAAAACATTCAAACTTGGCCATAGCTGTCATGAAAATTGATGATGGAAATGTTTCATTGGAAAACATTTAGTGAAAATGAGTAGTCATTCTTAAATAATTAATATTACTTCAAAAGATTATGTAAAGATTGTTATTTACTAAATGTCAATATAACCTTAAAATGCACGGTATATTCTTTGTTTGATTGGAATGCTTTTGTAAAATCCAATTGTTTTGATTGAATTGCAAAGCACTTTTATCAGGCACAAATCAGCAATCTAGTATTATCATCAGGTTTAAAATATTATAAACATAAATTTAGGTAATATATCAGAAATTCGGAATAGAACTGGAATATCTTATACCAGTCTATGTTGCTGATACAACAGTGAAATTTCATCTGTTCTTCTACCATTTTTCATACTTTCATGGATTACTTTGTGGGGCCAAATAGTCTTCTGCCTTCTCATCCATTCTTCATTTCCTCCAAAACCCAACACATTTTTTTTTGAGGTGTTACTGCTGCTTTATAGCTGGAGTATAACTTTAACGTTGCTTTCTTATTTATCAGCTACTTTCTGGGCCAAGCTTATTCCAAGACCCGTCACAGTAGATTTGCTATGTTCCTTGAACATTCAGAGTCTAATTACTGGTTTGCAGAACTATGAAGGGACAGAACTATGAAGGGGGTATCCATATTATATCCCCATTCTTCTAACCAAAACAATATTTTATTTTACAGTATAATAATGATGAAAATAGCCACATTAGGGATGCATTTCCTGAAATAATATAGAACAAAATGCAGGTCACCATTGATCAATCTCTATTCATGTACTGAACTTCTGAAGACACAAACTTACTGTGTATCTTGCATATGTCTTTAAAATAGCTCTTGGCTTCCCAGTTGTGAGGATATATAGAATAATGTGGAGAAAACTACACAAGCTAGTCCTTTATTAACTTAAAACATACTAACAAATTATTTCCTCCCGTGTAAGGAGATTTTAATTGGCTTTTTAGAATAAACAACTCTGTCTTATATTGTCAAATTATCCTATTGTATCCTGCCCCTGTTCTTAAGAGCTCCAGAGCCAAGGCTAACTATCTGTTTTCAACAAGTAAAATCTGTTTGGCCTGGAAAGACATAGGTAACATACAAAATTGACAATAAACCTAGACTCCTCTCCAGCAGCTACCAGTATAATTCATTAGGAGGCATATATGTCTGTTGCGGTGCATGCTGCCATATATACAGGAAGTTGCAATGGCATTGAATGAATGGTGCTCCTCAGTGTTCTGGCTGTCTCAGTACCCCTGCAGTTATGTGACTGTGAACTGACTACTTGACAACTTGTTTGCACTTATGACTACTGCTTGCGTTCCATGATCACATGGGTGCCATTTGCAATGTTCCCTGATGGCTTTCCAGAAAATCAATTGGGAAGCCAGCAGAGAAAATGGTAGGATGTTGGCATAAATCTCCCCACTCCCCACGCATGCACCCTCTCTTCTGCATTTGTGTCATGCCAGCCATTTTCCACCCCATGCACCCTCTTTGACCCATGCAATACCTCCCGTATACTTGCATACCCTCTTCAACCTACACCACACACCATCCCCAACTTGTGCATTGCCTTCTATGCACCCTCTGTGATCTGCACAGCGTTTCTTGCGCACTCAGATGCACCCTTTCTACACAGTACTTCTCACATCCTCTCCCTGTACCCCAGCATACCCCTTTGCCTCGTCTCCTATCCAGTAATAGCCACGTTCCTGGGATTTGCAATTTACTGCCAGCTTCCTTACTGACTTTGGTTGAGGAAAACTCACCTAAAGATGATGGGATTCAGTGAAAAAATGGCAACTGGGACTGCGGGGATTGTCATTCCCATTGCTCTTTATGACTGCATTGCTTTGTGATGGAAATTCCAGTCCCAGTTGCCACTGTAAGTCGATGACTACCAATATCATCAAAACAGCATCTATGTGAAGAAATGCCATTTCAATATTTAGTAAAAATTAGACTTTAAAAACAAAAAACCCTCACCAGAAAGCTGTTGTTTGTATTCCACTTCTGGAGTCCTTTGTTGTGACAAGCTTTATTTCATACACACTTGAACAATGATTATTACTGCAGTTCATTTTTAAGGCTGGATATCATTTTAAACAGATGCTGTTTAGTGTGGATATGGCTATTAAATCCAGCCATGCATGTAAGTGTTTCTGTTGATCTATTAGCCTCCGATAGCTCAACTGCAGTGATGATGCTTTGACCTTTGTTTCTAATTCTCTCTCTTTCTCTCCCTCTCACCGTTGCCTGCTGGATGGCAAGCAAGTCCTCTGTCTAATGCCCTGACAGTAATCAGAGATTTTAGAATTCTGCAATTAGCTGTACTTGACCTGTTGTGATTCACCTTCATTACCACTGCTGTGCTGACAATCCTAATGCTCCTCATAACACATCCGTGTTCATGAAAAGAATATTCTAATGTCATTTTACAGAGATCTTTTGTCTTTATTGTTTACATTTATCATTTTATTGGTTTTGTCTTTATTGTTTCTATATTTCTTTATTGTTGTACCATTCCAGTTAGTGTAGGTAGCTGAAGAGATGTTAAGGTACAGGTTTCATGAAAGAATCTTTTCTATTTAAAATCTCTGCATCTTGAAACAAATGCTTCTAATATGCTTGTTGGTTCTGGAGTAGGGGATATAATTTCCTGCGTTCTGAGCAGGAGTGAAATCCATGCAGATTCTGACAGGTTCTGGAGAACCGGTAGCAGAAATTTTGAATAGTTTGGAGAACTGGCAAATACTACCTCTGGCTGGTCCTAGAGTGGGGTGGAAATGGAGATTTTGCAATATCCTTCCTCCAGGAGTGGGGAGAGAATGAGGATTTTGCAATATCCTGTGACTGGAGTGGGGAGGAAATGGAGATTTTGCAGTATCCTTCCCCCAGGAGTGGGGAGGGAATGGGGATTTTGCAATATCCTTCCCCTGGAGTGGGGAGGGAATGGAGATTTTGCAGTATCCTTCTCCTGGAGTGGGGAGGGAATGGAGATTTTACAGTATCCTTCCCCTGCCACACCCACCAAGCCACGCCCACCAAGCCACACCACACCCACCAAGCCACGACCACAGAACCAGTATAAAAAAAATTGAATTTCACCACTGGTTCTGAGGCACATGATTGAGAACAAGGCAAACCAAGATATCTACATGCATCTTAAAACATAAAGATAAATCAACATGGACATATGAAGGGGTGCAATATCTGCCTATCATTTATTATGATCTGTGTGAAAACAATGGAAGGTGTTTAAATGGATTTTGGACTCTGGTAAAATCAAAGGAAAACATTAAGTCAGCAGTGGTGGCAAACTGCATGTAGAACTGGAAGTAACTATATTGGAATCTGTATCTAAAGACTTCATAATTTAAAAAGAGATAAAAATGGAGAGAGAGCCAGTTTGCTCTAGGAGTAAAGGCATCAGACTATAAACCAGGAGACTGTGAGTTCTAGTTTCACCTTAGTCATGAAAGCTAGCTGTGTGCCCTTGGACAGGCACTCTTTCCCAGCCCAACTCACCTCACAGGGTTGTGTGGGAAAATAGGAGGAAGAAGAAATATTAGATTTATTCTCCACTTGAGTTGTTTATATAAAAAAAACACAATAAAAGTAGGATATAAATAAAATAAAGCAAACCAAATTGGTCCCTAGAATGTGACATATACATCTAATTGCTGATGGTTCCTGGTTATTTTTTACTGGAAAATGTGATTATGTGAATTAGGGTATTAGTAATAAAATTGAGATACAATGACCAATGACTATCTATGACCAATGACTATCTATTTAACAAAAGATAGCCCATGGAAGTGGCAATGACTTAGATTTAGTCTATAAAGCTAATGGGAAAATGTGGTAAGTATCAAATTTATTAAACTGCCATTTAACTGTATGGCAAGTATGACAGAAATCTGAAAGATCGCCATAGCAAAAGTCTTCTGCTTTATATGGAAAAGCTAATAACTTAGGCTTTTGTATACAAGCAAAGTTTCTAGCATATTTTTTGTAGAAGTAGATTCTAGTGTATAGCACAGATTTGTTGCTTATTATTAGAAATTCTGGGACTAATACAACAATACTTTTTAAAAAATCACAACCTATAAAGATTTATTTTTATTTTTAATACAGAAGCTTAGATCGAGATAATGGTGGCTATCTCCTCACTGTTTTAATGAGATTAGTTTCTTCATATTGTATTTGTTGGTAAAGGAAAGTCATTGTATCCGAACAAAGACATTCAAGGGTCATGAGGAAATCACATATATTCCAGTAACATAACCACATATATGAAGGCTTTCCTCCTTGAATTGTGGTTGCAGCAGAACCTGTGACTCTCCACAGGAAGTTAATTGTCTCATTATGACATTAAGGAGGTGTGTGCATTATCAGGAGCATTAACAGGGCAAATGCTTTACCTAAAGAAGGGGTGTCAAACTGGCGGCCTGCGGGCTGGATGTGTCACACACAGGCCACGCCCAACCCAGCTGCACGAATGGAAAAAAACATTGCAAAACATCATGTGACAACAATGTATCATGACGAGTTTGACACCCATGACCTAAAGAAATCTTGAACAGTGTTCCCAATACAGTACATTGAAAAGAAAGCTTTGGCTATTATTCCTCCCCTCTGCATTATATTCTTAAGCAACACAGGGTTTATTGATCTTAAAGGAATTAGAAATTATTTTAATATTTTATGTAAGTTAACCTGAAGACAATACATTTAATAACTTGCATCCAGGTTTGATTATAGAAGAGTACATGTTACCATAATGATAACACATCTTTGTTTCTTCAAATTATATGATTCCCTATCTTACAGAGTTGACTGAACAGCTTACAACATTAAAACAAAAATTATCTAACACAGTAGTGAATGCAGCAGCTGAAGAATCAAATCAACCTAGATGAAATAATAAGCATAGCATGGGTTCCTACTGATGGTTTAACTCTCATGGCAAGGAACATATCTATCTCTTAAGAATCTTCTGAAAGTCTTTAGCAGGTTTAGGGGCAAATCTAATTTCAGGAAGAACAGTTTTTCATAGGGCAGAATCATTAAATGAAAAGGTCCCTTTCCTGCACACTCAAGGTTGACTCAGCCTTCCATCCTTCTGAGGTCAGTAAAATGGGGATCAGGATTGCTGGGGGAAAGATGCTGACTCTGAAACTGCTTAGAGAGTGCTGTAAAGCACTATGAAGCAGTATATAAGTCTAAGTGATATTGCTATCCCACAAAATGGGTTTTTTTTTCAAATTGGCAAAAAAGCAGGCTTCTACTGTTAGATTTAAGGATGAGACGAAACTGGGGAGAGACAATCCTGCAAATAACATGAAGGGTTATACAGTGATAACTAGCTTCTTGAATCCTACAGTCTTAAGTATATATAGATGAGCCAGTATGGAGACCAAAAAGACAGAAGACTAGCAGATTGTATCTATGAACATCAACTAGGTTTCAGAAAATACAATGAAAACTCCTTAATTTCAAACCACATGGACATATTCATCCAAGTTTTAAGTGGGAAACTGTAAGCATCTTAGACCAAGCCAAATGCATTAGACAATTCCTGGAAGCCTGGCATTCAGACAAGTCAGCCATCCATTAGGCACATAGAGATAAACAACACCTACACACCATTCAAAAGAGACAATCAAAAAGACAAAACAAAAAACAAAAAGACCAAAACACCTAAGGAACTGCCAAATAAATTAACAGCAAACAACAACCTAATCAAGAAATCATCAAAACCATCTCACCAACACTGTCAGGGCAAGCCACTGGAACATCAAACAAGAGAAAACCCCACTCCCTACTAGCACTGACGATGTTGCCTAGTTTGGTAATGAAACATGTGCAAGAAAACAACCAAGCTCAGAGAGCACCAAGGGTCCAAAATTCAACCCCAAACTACAAATATTTTCTTTCAGTACAAATGGATGTATAAAGGAGAAACAAAAGGGAAAAGCAGATTGCTTTAATTAACGAGAGTGAATTTATTATTATTACAATTTCTGCAGCTGGACTCAAGCTCTGTGGGTATTTTCTAATGTACAGCAGGCTAGCCAACTCCTCTTGGGACAATTTTAACTGGGCAATATTACCTGGTCCCCAGAGGATGCTTGCATCTTATCTACCTCCAGTTGGTTGGCTGCATTTGGGAACTTGAGGTAAGTTTTTTGATCCATTGTTTGAATCTGATTAATGATCAGATTATGTGTGTATATGTGTTCCAAGAGTCCAAAACCTCAAGTGTCCAACTTATTTAAAATCAAGTCAACATAAATGATCTCAAGATTTTCAGCAGGATCTTTCCTCCATCCCATTCCTCACAATGTGGTCTGTTCGGAACAACTGTTTCAATTAAGTCCTATCTGTTACAGTGCCAATTTTATAATTTTCCTGAATCTGAAGAACAGGGAAAGTAAGGAAAAGCTAAGGATAGACCATAATAACTCACATTGCTAACCACAAACCAACAGCTGGCTAGTAGCCCTTGTGTGAGTGTTGAAGGTATTAGTGTGACTTGCTTCACTTCAGGGTAAGTACAATGTTGCTCCCTAAATCAATGGGAAAAGGAGAAATAAATATGGAATATAGCAAGTAAGAATGTAATAACAAACACAAATTTGTATCCTTTGGATGGCTTTTCTCCCATTTTTTAACGTCTTGATTTTTATAGAAATGTTATCAGCAAAACTATATTTATCATGAGCTCGTTTAAGCTGGTCTGTGCTTACATGATTTAATCTGAGATGTAATTTAATATTGACATTCTTTTTAGTCAATTCTAAGTGGCTTAGCCCCTAATAAATATAATTAGAATAATATTAACTGCAACAGATGAGAAAGGCCAATAAATGGTATTCAAAAGCAGAAGAATGCATGCCAATTATTTCCTGTATTCCAAGAAGTAACATAAATGATTATTTAATTAGGTTTTATGCAACTTTAAACCCTGTTTTTCCTGTATATTGCAGAAATCAATATTCTGATTTTCACAGAAGTAATTGTGTATGAATAAAGTATGATACTTTGATAAAACTGATCAAAGTTTATTGACATTTAAAAGTAACAATGTATATGACTGGAACAATATATCCTTTATATTAATGTGCATTTAATGAAGCTTATTTGCTCAATTTTTAAAATCTATGTTAATAGAATAAAATGCCACTGCCTACATTCCTTTCTAGTTCAAAGTTCTACTATGTTGGTTGGGGTATTTTTTTTTATATACATATTTACATGTGGATAGTTAGAGAAAGAAAGCAGTATGATTCAAAAGCAGATCAAAATAGCAACGTAAGTTTAATTGTTAGAGTCAGTTACCTGGAATCTATTGGAAAAAAGAAGCAAAATTATCAGCTCTAAACTAGAGTTACTTTTATTATCTGCCTGCAGAATTATTTTTCTTGTGAATAGCTCATCTCCTATTCCTCACTTTCTGAAATCTATAAGGAATAGAAGGGCAGAAATTACTAAATTTAAAACAGGCCTGAAAAGATAACACATTGTAATATGAAACGGATTCACGAAAAAAGCCGAGTAACATAAAAGAGCCGCATGCATTTAATAAATAAATGAATAAATGTTGCAGAAACATAAACTATAAATCACAAATCGCTACAATAAATCAATATTGCATCACCATAAACTGCAAATCACAAGGAAATATGAAGAAATATGCACCACGGATTTCAGTTTTAAGCACTCTGAGTATCAAAGTAATAGTTTTTCTGTCCTCAAAATTTTATAGAAAATCTGTCTGTCCATCCATTCCCCCCATCGATATAAACATAATTCTATTATATCTTTCTGAAACCCTGGAGAAAACAGTTTGAAAAACTTACTACAGACATAGTTATAGGTAGTCCTCGACGTACGATCACAATTGAGCCTCAAATTTCTCTGGTTAAGTGAGACATTTGTTAAATGAGTTTTGCTCCATTTTATGACTTTTCTTGCCACAGTTGATAAGTGAATCACTGCAGTTGATAAGTAAGTAACCAGTTTTTAAGTGAATCTGGCTTCCCCATTGACTTTGCTTGTCAGAAGGTCACAAAAGGGGATCACATGACCTTGGGACACAGCAACGGTCATAAATATGAACCAGTTGCCAAGCATCTGAATTTTGATCACATGATCATGGGGATGCTGCAAAAGGTAGTAACTCTGAAAAATGGTCATAAGTCACGTTTTTGTAACTTTGAACAGTCACTAAATGAAAACTGTTGTAAGTCGAAGACTACTTGCATGTGTTTTTCTTTGAACCTCTGAATATTCATTCCTCGGAATAGAAATGGAAATTAGCTCTCTGCATATAGTATTTTGTTAGTCATTCTGGAAAAGAATATGGTAGACTAGAGATTTGAATTAATAGGATTCTGGTGGAGCTGAGTTTTTGAAAACTTAGCTTCTGTTTTTTCAGCTTTTGATGCTGATGCACATTCATTGCTTATCATAATTAAATAAGGCAGGCAGATTTCTACCTGTTAAGGCATGTCTGTCAAATGTGTGCTTAGCACGGTGTTGCTAATAAAATTCTGCTATGGACGAATAACACGATGATTAATGTCTTTTAAGTGCATATTTGCACTTTTGAAGGAAAAGGCACATTTTCTCTTTGAGAACCAACACGGATAACATTTCAATTTATTTATTTATTTTGCAGAGATATGCATTTTGTGGTAAACAGGCACGCTAATAAACGACAAGTACTACCAAAAGTACTGTAGCATTAAATTAAAAATATATCATGACCCCCTCGTTCAGGATGCATTATGTTTTAATATGTTACAAATGCAAATGTAGAATCGTGCCATTATCTCAAAAGCTGTGCAAAAATCCAGAACACAGGGGTAGATTAAAAGAATCCTGCGTATTATAAAAATGCAGTATTTGGTAATTCAAGCACTTTAAAGGCTTATGAATCCCTTTAAAAAAAAAATCTCTGAATGAATCCACTGAAGCATTTATCTCTCAATTGAACATTTTCCTCCCACCTCTTATCTTGGGAAACATTCACCAAATATTGATTGGATGACAGAAATAGAGGCAGAATGGCAAACCAGTAGAGGGAGGAACAGTTCTACTGCACGGCAATCAGAGGAGGAGGAGGAGGAGGAGGAGGAGGAGGAGGAGGAGGAGGAGGAGGAGGAGGAGAGCAAGCAGTTCTGTGCTTTGCACCTGTTCCTCTCAATAAGAAACTAATGAAAAGTTCCAATCTAAATTGGACATCAGGAGTTCAGAGGAAGAGGAAGAAGAAGAAATAATTTTGGAATAAGATTTTCTGGAAAACAACTTTCTATGTTATGCTGCAGCCATGGAAAAGGATGGAAAACCAAGATGTTTATTTATTAAAGGGCTAAATTAAATGAGTTACAATAGTGATGACAGAGATGCACAATTTGTTTTTCTACTTAGCCGTGGACTTTATTAAATGTTTTAAATGAATTACTATTGGCCAGGTTAACCTAAGTTGGGTGGTTGTGAGGGTAAAAATGGAGCATGTGCAGAAATCCAGAAATAAATTTTGCCACACTATAATAAGTTCAGATCTGGAGGGTTTTATGAAATGCCATTTGTTTCTTGTATTTATATTCATTGAAGTAGGCACCACATCATGTACTTTTGATTATCAGCTTTTGAGTACAAGCGGATTACTGATTCCATTTCAGATGCACACTGTCATTTTTTAACATACATAAGCTACTTGTTCTATCCATAATTAGTTGGCATAAATTCTGTGAGTAATATGGGACTTATTTCCTATTCAGAACATTTCATCAGATTACACATAATTCCATCATAATGTTCTTCTAAATCTATTGTCCATTCTAT